>CM022952.1:40930955-41530955 GCA_012931725.1 Litsea cubeba
CCACTCTTTCTCTTTTCAAAAAAAAAAAAAAACAAAAAAAAAAAAATCAGATTTTCATTTTGGATTCAAAATTGAGAAACTTTGATCCTTCCCTTCTGGGCACTGGCGCTCGCGAAATCGTTGAGACCGTGTTCGGATCGGGGTTGGGCCATTGTTTCTCTTCGATGAGTTCATTAAAATCTAAAAATAATATATATATAAAAAAAATTTAGATTTCTCAATTTGGATTCAAAATTGAGAAACCTTGATCCGTTCCTATCGTTCATCGCGCTTGCAGAAATGTTGAGCCTGTTCGACTAAGGTTTTGGGCCATTGTTTCTCTTCGATGAGTTCATAAAAAAAAATATAAAAAAAAAATAAAAAAAAAAAAAGACATAGACCACTAAGGTTAAACCAACTGTGTTCTTTGATCATGGTTGATTCAAAGAAAAGCCTTGTCCAGAGTGTGGAGACAGCTTGACTGTTCTAGGCAAGGGTCCTCCAAACGGGTTCATTAAGTAATCCTACCCTTACCTGGGGGCAATTCTATCAATCAAGATTTCATAAGACCGGGTTAGGAGGCCTATGTGTACTCTCTCGTCTTTTAAACAAAAATAAAAAATTTTTTTTAAAAATAAAAAATAAAAATTTAATAAAAAAAAATTTTTTTAAAAAATCTTAAAAATAAAATAAAAAAAAAAAAAAAATAAAAAAAAAAAAAAAAAAAAAACTTCAAAAAAAAAATCTTCAAAATCTTCAAAAAAAAACTTCCGTCATTTTGGGTTTAGATTGGAGAAATCTTGGTCTTCTCCTTTCTGAGCACTGGCGCTCACGGAAATCGCTGAGACCCGTGTTCAGATTGGAATGCCTTTTGCTCTCTTTGATGAACCCGATATTGACTTTTCAAAAAAAAAAACTCGTCATCTTTAGATTCAGATCCGAGAAATTGGTTCATTTCTTTCTGAGCACTGGCGCTCGCGGAAATCGCTGAGCCCGTGTTCAGATCGGAATACCATCTGCTCTCTTTGATGAATCCAATCTTGACCTTTCAAAACAGAGAATCTCATCTCATGGATGCGGTCTCAAAACATTTGTGTCTAGCGGTACTAGTACGCCCTTTCAGGGTCTACTGTATTGCGACCGGCACATCTGTAACTCCAACTTTATATTCTTCTTACCTCGAGCAAGCTCTGCTTCTCGATAAGTCGAATTTAAGTTCACAATTGCTTCTAGCAGTCACTGGGATGCCCATTCCGGGCTTACCATACCTGCGATCAGAACAATTGTACCTTCTATGGCATTTTGCCTTCCTCATATTGCTTGGGTCATCTACCTCGAGCAATTTGAAAAGACGAAACCATAGAACTTCCCATTTATGATCATTATATTCTTGTGATTACTAATGGATGTGGTCTTGTTTCAGAAATTTTCGAAAACTAACAATGGCAGCTTCACTAACCATTACTTTCGACGAAAACAAGCACCAACTCATGCTTCAACAGAAGCAAACCACGCGCACCTACAAGCGCCCCATCAGCTGCCGAAGTGTCAACTCCCTCGGCAACTCTCTGAACTCCGGGTCGACCTCGACTCCCCGGACTATCGTCTTTGGGACGCTGGGACCATTCCCACTTCCTGAGGAACAAACTGCTCCCTCCAAGAAGCAGAAACTCGCCTCTCAACGTGTCACTACCGTGACACCAAAGGCGAGCACCAGAAGGCCTGAAGCCCGTGGCAGCCCCACGAAGCCTCAACCTGCAAACAACCAGGTCTACCCCAAGACCTTCACCAAAACAGAGAAGGTCCCAGACATCCACTAAGCCAGCATTCCTGGCCCCACTCAAGGAGAACCAGTTCTATCCTCTTGCCTACATGAAAGAGGAGAGACCCATCTCCAACCTGACTTCCAAGTCAACCCAGCATGAGCCGGCTTGTTCCTACAAGCCCAAAATCAAGTCATGCATCACAAGGCCTCCACAAGCACCTGCTAAGGCCTACAAACCTGCAGTTCGACCCTTCATCTCTACAGGGGCCGAACTTCAAAATTCAAAGCTTCGCTGCAACTGGCGAAGGATAGGGTTCGCATCCTGTCCTTGCCCAGCTACAAAAGACAGGCTCGGCTGCTGCGCCCGAGGGAGCACATCCTTCATCGTCAAAGCCCAGTCAGAGCTGACGAAGCTCAAATTGCTCGTCGTATACGCCGCCGCGCGTCGTACCGACAAAAGAGACTAGAGAAGCAAAGGACCCAGCCTCCCACACTTCAAGTCTCTCCTAAATGGGTCGAAAAGAAAGACCCAACCAAGTTGCTGCCGTCCATATGGTTGGAAAAACCAGAAGGCGCAAAAAATCAGCAACAAAAATCCATGTCCGACGTCCGATGACCCGCAGCGTCTCAAGGACAAGAAGACATTCAGAAGAATCCCCTGCTCCTTCAAGCAAAGGACAGCAGAGTGATCCTTCCTCAAGCTCCTCTTCAAAAGAATGAGCCCCAGCTCAGTCACCAGGATAGTTCTTCGTTCGAATCACGAAGGATGAATGTCTGGGCTACAATTCTGAGCCACCACCCCCGCAATCCACCTCCAGAAGATGCGATCACCCGCATCCAGCAGTTGGAACAGGGCCAGGCATAGGATTGAAACTCTGATGGAAAACCTTCTCCTCGCCTTCCAAAAATCAGGCGAACAATGAACCTCCTCCGAATCATCAAGACGACGAGGTAATAGAGAAGAAATGAGTCACGCGCCCTTACCAAAAAGGACGTAGACGGTATCCTCGCCAAAGCAAAAGAAGAGGATATACTCAAGGAGCATGGGATCAAGCCACCATATCCCTTATGGATGGACTCGGTCCCGTTCCCCACCAAATTCAAGCATCCTACTCTCCAAACATATACGGGGAAAGGATCAGCCAGACAGCACGTCATCCACTTCAAGATCCTGACGGGAGCTATCGCGGATCAAGATGCACTCAAGATCCGCCTCTTTGCAAGTACCCTTAAAAGGTACGGCCTTCGATTGGTACTCCACTCTGCCGGAGGACTCAATCCAAAACTGGGCCATGTTAGAGACACGCTTCCTGACTCACTTCAAAGGTGAGGATCACCCCGCTACTATGGCTCAGCTGTGCAGCCTAAAACAGGGGGAGAATGAATCAACATATGACTTCATTCACAAGTGGAAAGCAGTGGCATACAAATGTTCTGATGTATTGCCACAAGCGTCGCTAGTCGACATCTGCCGAAACAACATGAGAGCCAGAATCCGCTCCATGATCATCGGCAATAAATCAGAAAACCTGGGAGCACTAATAGAAGCTTCCATGGAAGCTGAAACGGTGATTAAAGACCTCAATAGTCAGAAATCATCAAGAAAAGAGCCAACCGCCATTACGACCTCAAAACCAAAGAAGAAAGAGGTCCTCAATGTGCAGACCAAGTCAGCTCCTCAGCCACCAAAGAAAGCTGAAAACAAAGCTGTTGGTAAGAAACCTGAACTCTCTGATGCCTTCAAAGAATGAGTAGAGAAGAAATACCCGTTTGATGAAGATGTTGATGAAATCTTCGGGGTTCTTGTGGCGAATGGCAAGCTCACCTTGCCTGAACCAAAAAGACCTAGTGATGTTGGCAAAACCAACGATCCTCGGTACTGTCCATACCACCAGACGATCTCGCATCCTCTCAATCAATGCTTCGTTGTCAGAGAGAAAATAAATGAGATGTGGAAAAACGGAGTCATCACCTTTGACAAAAACTATGGGTCTGCCTCCGTCAACATGGTGACATGTGGACAAACATCAAAATCACCGAAGAAGAAGATCACTACTTCCTTCAAAGTGATAAACTCAATCCAAGCGTCCGAGGAACTGGTTCCTTACCCGACACCAGACGGACAACCGATATGGGTACATCCCGATCTCCTGGAAGATGAAAATTGGGAGGTCGTGAAAATAAAGCCTACAGCTCAACAGCGAAGGCAGGCTAGGAAACATCTCCTCAAGCTCAAACGGCAAGAGAAGACCCAGCCAAAACTAGAGGTCAAAGAAAAGGCAGAGGCTTCCTCTACCGCTTCACTGGAGGTAACAAAAACATCCCTTCCAGAGACTTCAAAGGGGGTAAGGAAATTCACTCTCAATGATTTCATGCCACCTCAATTTAAAGAAGCCATGCAGGAGACATCATACTCTTGCAATTCGGTAGTTGGATTCTCCATTGATGGATACGAGTCCAGCGACACCGATGATGGATTCGAATCCAACTACACAGATGAGTGGGAGGAGTCCCTTGAAACAGGAGAATATCTCTCCGATGAAGAATGGGTTCCTTAGTCTCATCTTATGCCAGTAATCTGGTATAACCCCCTACAGCCACAAGGATCCTGGTCTGATGATGAAGAAAACCAAGAAGCTGTACAAGAAAATGCTGCTGAACCAGCACCTCTCATTACTCCAGTGGAAATCAACAATGTTGAGCCACAAAGAGATGATGAAGAAGAAGATCCGGCTCCCATGCCTGATCTTGAAGAATATGCAAGGATCTTGCAGCGACTCGCTCTAGAACAAGAACAAGAACGCGTCAACGAGCCTCCTCGCAATCCAGAGCCTGAAGTCCCTGAAGACCACCAGGTACATCCTCCCTTAACTCCTGAAAATGGAGAAAATTGCTGGATAGACGATCCTCTCACATCCGAGGATGAGTCTGACTCCGATCAGGCAACGTCTCCCGTCAGAGCTTCCTGTAATGTGATAATTCGGGATTATAGCTCTTCCGAAGCATCGTCTGATGAGAGCACTTACACTCCGGCGACGCCTAGCAATATATCTTCTGGAGCCACCTCGTCTCACGTGACTTTCACTGAGATGACACCCTCTCAGGTTTCTTCTCCTGAGACTGTGACTTCAAAGTTCACACCCTTCCTGACTGAAGAATTCCCAGCCATTGATGCTTGGGACGATGAATTAGTCAACGAAGAAGAAAGATTGCTGGATGCTGTTCAGGACTTGTTCCCGGAAAATGCTCCATGCAACACAATCACTGAGGATGGTAACTCTGCTGCTGATGCATCCTCAGCAAATGAAAAACGACAGCCTCTTGATCCTGAAGACAATCTTCCAAACGAAGACCCTTCTCAAGAAGCTCTCGAAGTTGGTAGAGGCACCCGCTCTGGTCGGGACTACCACAAAAATTACAACCAATCTTCCTTTACATATGTAAATCCTTCGGGAAAAGATGTTGTAAGCGCCCCTAGTGGCAACAATGATGAACATGCAGGCCCTAAGGAGGCTTTCAAGTATGACTTGATTGAACACTTCAAGCACATACCTGCACGTCTACACATCCTAGTTTTGTTGCGAATGTCTCCGCACACTCGTGATAATCTCATTTCGGAATTACAAAAGCTGAATGAGGATGTCGACAAACATGCCCCGCAAGTCCTCTAAATTGAAATGGATTACCGGGTCAAAAACTCAGAAGCCTCCTCAAAGGGAGAAAAGAAGAAAACTGAGGGATCATGCATTGAATGCCTCTCGGTTAAAAAAGCAGCCAGTGCAACCATCGCCTTCACAAAGGATGACCTCCTACTTGGCGAAACCAGGCATAACCGACCCCTGTACTTCACAGGGTATATCAAGGAAATGCCTATGCATAGAGTTCAGATCGACCCAGGTTCTGCACTCAACCTCATCTCCACATCGGCTCTTGAAGAGTTGGGCATCCCACCCAGCAAACTGAGCCACACATCTGTATCTATCTTTGGATACGATGGGAGTACTCAAAGGCCTATCGGCAAAATCAGGTTCAAATTGCAGATAGGTGATCTTATCTCTGAGGTCACAGTGTATGCAATAAAGACCCCTTCATGCTACAACATCCTTCTCGGACGCCCTTGGATCCACGAGAATGGTGTTGTCCCTTCAACTCTACATCAATGCATCAAGTTTGTTGGCGACGACGGCATGATACATCGAGTCTTTGCGGACAGAAAACCCTTCAAAGGTAAAGAAATCCACTTCGCAGACTCACAGATGTATGAAGGTGAAAAAGAAGAAGAGGAGAAGCATACAGCATCCTTTGCCGAAAATCTCCAGAAAGATAAAGGCAAAGCTCCTCAACAATCACCGGAAGAAAATAAACCATCCGGTAAATCTGAAGAGAGCATTCAAACTCCCTTCATCATCTCCCTCAAATCTTCAAAGCCTTTGGTCATCACAACTAAAGTGAAGAAGGCAAAACAAAAGCCTGGGGGCAAATTTGTTGTCTCTTTCGTGTCTATCATGCAAGACACGGACTCGGATTCAGAGCCAGAAGACGACACATCGTCAAGCCAAGCTGACACTCAGCAAGTTCAGCCTGCTCTTACTCCAATGGAGACAACTTCTAACATAGAAGATCCTACGTCAGCTTCCTTCGTTGTTCCAGCAACTTCAACAAAGGAAAAGCCGATCTTCTTCCATAGATCGGATGCTTCTTCATCAAACTCCATGCTTGAACCTTTCCAAAATAAAGGTACGCCTCAACTATCCTTATACAGTTCTGTGGCACAAGCTATTATGAAGAAAATGGGCTATGACGCTCAAAACCCAGTCGGTTTGGGAGAAGGACGCGGTATTCTCACGCCATTGGGGCCTGTCTTGACCAAAAGCCAGCTGGAAGATTGGAGACTCTACGGCTATGTAGAAAAGTCTTCACACGGGTTAGGGTATGATCCTGACACTCCCTTGAGACAGTTGACACAAAGGCTTAAAAGTCAATATACTGACCAAGCCTCAACATCTCAAGTCCATGAAGACATCGATCTCCCTGGATATCTCTTTGATGAGTCACCTGACAAAGATCCAGGAAGCTCATCCAATTGGCACGATTTCTCCGAAAATGAAGAGGAGTTGTCCGATGGCACAGACGTGTGGACTTCTGACCCAGAAGAACCCTCATCTCCAAAAGAAGTAGCCTACTTCGACTCGGTTTCAACAGGCAATTGGGATCATCTCATAGCAAGCCTTGGGAAAATTACCGATCAAGAAGACCCGTGGAAAGGAACAAAACCTTGGTCTGGAAATGCCCTTGAAACCCCAGAAGGTTTCGTTGAGCTGGAAGCCTCCAAAAATATTGTGGAGGAACCACCTTCGAACCTTCCAACAGAAGATCTTGTTCAAAAGATAGACTTGGGAACACCAGATAACCCACGTCCTGTATTCATAAGCAAGAATATAAAGGATGATGAGTTACCCGAGTATATCTCCTTTCTTCGTGAGTTCGTTGATTGCTTTGCATGGTCTTACGCTGAAATGCCAGGCTTAGACCCCAAAATAGCAGTTCACAAACTCAATCTTCAAGAAGACATCAAGCCTGTCAAGCATGGCCAAAGAAGATTCCGTCCAGATGTGATGGATAAAATTGAACAAGAAGTTCAAAAACTCAAAAGCGTCGGCTTCATCCGTGAGGAACAACATCCTGAATGGTTGGCCAACATTGTCCCCGCGACAAAGAAAAATGGGCAGATCAGGGTCTGTATTGACTATAGAGACCTGAATGGCGCATGCCCAAAAGATGAATTTCCGCTCCCCATACCAGAGGTAATGATCGATAATACCTGTGGATTCGAGCGAATGACATTCATGGATGGTTTCTCTGGCTACAATCAGATAAAGATGCATCCTGAAGATGAAAAACATACATCTTTTCGGACCCCATTTGGCGTGTATTGCTACACTGTCATGCCATTTGGTCTGAAAAATGCTGGTGCCACATATCAGAGGGCTATGATGAAAATATTCCAAGATATGCAGCACAAGACGGTTGAATGTTACGTTGATGACCTCGCCGTCAAAAGCAAAAGAAAAGAAGATCATCTCGAAAACCTTCGAGAAGTCTTCCTCCGGCTTCGCAAACACAAACTGCGAATGAATCCATTGAAATGCTTCTTCGGCGTCTCGTCGGGTAAGTTCCTCGGATTCTTAGTTCGGAAAGCTGGAATAGAACTTGACCCCATAAAAGTCAAAGCCATTCTAGAAATGCCCTCTCCAAGAACCTTGAGAGAACTCAAAGGGCTTCAAGGGAGATTGGCCTACATCAGACGATTCATCTCCAATCTTTCGGGGAAATGCCGTCCATTCTCCCGGTTGATGAAAAAAGGTGTAAACTTTGTCTGGGTTGCTAACTGTGAAGCTGCTTTCCAAGACATCAAGTCATACCTGACAAAACCTCCAGTGTTAGCTGCTCCTACCACTGGAAAACCATTCATCTTGTACACAAGAGCCCTTGATCACTCTCTGGGAGCTCTGCTTGCGCAAGAAAATGATCAAAGAAAAGAAGCTGCTCTATATTACCTCAGCCGCATGCTAGTAGGTGCAGAGCATCGCTACTCTCCAGTCGAAAAAGAATGTCTTGCAGTGATGTTCGCCGTACAAAAGCTGCGTCACTACTTGCTTTCCAACACAGTCTACCTGGTCTCGAGGGTCAACCTCTTGAAGGTCCTTGTCACAAAGGCAGGTTCTCTCAATGCTCGACTGGCAAAATGGTCCATCCTTCTGTCACAATTTGATATTAGGTATGTACCACAAAAAGCAATCAAAGGGCAAGCTCTAGCGGACTTCCTCGCAGAGCATCCATTGCCTAAAGATTCTCCACTCAGAGATGATCTCCCAGACGAACCAGTCTACAATGTGGAGACTTTCTCACAAAGTGCCTCCTGGGACATGTACTTTGACGGTGCAACCAGGACAAATGAAAAAAGACAGCTGATCTCGAGAGTTGGCATCCTCTTTGTTAGCCCCGACAAATACATGATTCCACACGCTTTCTCGCTACTGGAACCATGCACAAACAATGCAGCTGAATATCAAGCTCTGATCTTAGGATTGGAACTCGCCATCGAATCCGGTATCACCATGCTGGAAGTCTTTGGTGACTCTCAACTGATCGTCAACCAGATGAATCAGAAATTTGAAGTCAGGAAGCCAGATTTGTTGCCCTACTACAACAAGGCACAATCACTTCTGCAAAAGTTTGACATCTGTCACATCACCCACATTCGTAGAGGTGAAAACATACGTGCGGATGCCCTAGCCGGACTTGCCGCATCCATGGCAATCCAGGAAGGGGAAAACATGCAAATCACAGTGTGCGAAAGAAGAATCCTTCCTCCTCTTAACACACACCAAGCAGTTGCTGAATGCCACCAAGTGGTCGGAAGTCGGATTTCAATCCTTCAAACTTCAATTGGCGACTGGAGGGATCCGTTCATTGATTACATTATATTCGGAATCCTACCTGAAGATCCAAAAGAACGGGTAAACATCCAAAGGCGAACCCGAAGCTTTCATTTGGATATTCCTTCAAAAATCCTTTACAGAAAATCCTTCAACGGAGTACTTCTACGCTGCTTGTCACAACAAGAGGCTGAAGAAACACTCAAAGAAGTTCATGCTGGTCTTTGTGGAGCTCATCAGGCTGGACCTAAGCTCTATGATCAGATAAAAAGGTTAGGATATTACTGGCCTACCATGGTAGCTGACGCAATGCAATTTGCTAAGCGCTGCCAACAATGCCAAGTTCATGGAGATTACATTCACATGCCTCCAGAATGGCTGCATCCTACAGCGATCTCATGGCCTTTCGAAGCCTGGGGTATGGACATCATAGGTCCTATTTCTCCCCCTTCAAGCAAAGGTCATCGCTTCATCTTCGCCGCTACGGATTACTTCTCTAAGTGGTCAGAAGCATTTGCGTTTAACGAAATGAAGACCTCATCAGTCCTTCAGTTCCTGCGCACCAACATCATTTGTCGTTTCGGCATACCCAAAAGATTCGTCCATGATAACGGACCACAGTTCCGGGATCATCGATTCTACAAGTTCTGCGACAAATACAAAATCCAAAGCTGTCCTTCGACTCCATACAATCCGGCAGCAAACGGGTTAGCAGAAGCTTTCAACAAGACACTCTGCAAAATCCTCAAAAAATGGTCTCTAGTCACAAAAGAGACTGGAGCGACAAAATGTCCGAAGCTTTGTGGGCCTATCGAACCACTGTTCGAGGACCAACCCATAGCACACCATTCTCCTTGGTCTATGGATGCGAAGCTGTCGTGCCCTTGGAAGTACAAATTCCTTCCTTAAGGGTATCCTTGCAAAATGACATGACTCAAGAAAGCAATGTCAAATTGCGGCTCCATGAGCTGGACAATCTCGATGAGAAACGGCTCGAAGCTCAACAAAGCATTGAACTTTACCAAGCACGCATGGCAGGATCTTTCGATAAAAAGGTCAGGCAACGCGCCTACAAAAAGAATGACTTGGTTCTTGCGGTAAAAAGACCAATGGTCTTCGCTCACAAGTCCAAAGGCAAATTTGAGCCGAAATGGGAGGGACCCTACGTCATCGACAAAGTTTTCTCCAATGGCGCATACGCACTCCTAAACATGGAAGGTGACAGATGTATGCTGCCCATCAACGGCAAGTTCTTAAAGCGGTACTACCCTTGAAGACTTACCCAACTAGGTAAGAGCAATGCCTGTATGGCCAAAACCGGTTTCCAGGTACACGGTCGTTAAACCCACCCTTTTTTAGAATTTTCATATCAAATGTTGAAATTTCTAGAAATCTAAAACAATGCTTACTTTCATCGTTTCATTGTTCAAAAAAAATATATATATATATATCCAAGTTTAGGAACCTTTCCCTAGCTTGACCAAAATTTTCAACCCTTGAACCCAAAATTCATGGTTTGAAACAAAAATCCGGATTCAGGGATTTCCACCCTAGTCTACCCTGCCTTTTACCGCCAAAATGGTTTTAGGTCAAAATTTATGACCCTCGTGTCTTTAAACAAAAAAAAAATGGTTTTTCAAAAAACCGCGAGGAAGCGACGCTTAGTCGATACTCGCACAAATCGGAAGCAAGCGAACCACGTTCGACACTTCCAAAATCGCAAGGAAGCGACATTTCGTCGATACTTGCAAAATCCAAAACCGTGGAAACGCAACATTTCAGTTGATATCCACGACCCAAATTTCAAAGGTTCGAAAAAACCTAAAAAACTGTGGAGACGCAACATTTCAGTTGATATCCATAACCCAAAGGTTCGAGAAAACCACAAATTTCAAAAATCGTGGGGAAACGACATCAAGTCAGTACCCGCAAAACCAAAATTTTTGAAAAGCAAGGATGCGACATTCCATCGATACTTGCACCCAAATCCGCGAGGATGCGACATTCCATCGATACTCGCAACCGAATGAGCAAGGATGCGACATTCCATCGATACTTGCAAGAACATTCAGCAGGGATGCGACTTTTAGTCGATACTTGCATTTTTTGAAAACCAAACCGGCTATAAATGCCATCAAAACAGGCTATAAATGCCACAAACCGGCTATAAATGCCATCAAAACAGGCTATAAATGCCACAAACCGGCTATCAATGCCACCAAAACAAAACCGGCTATCAATGCCACAAACAAAAACTTGGATTTCAAAAAAAAAAAACCGGCTATCAATGCCACCAAAACAAAACAGGCTATCAATGCCACCAAAAACCGGCTATCAATGCCACAAACCGGCTATCAATGCCACCAAAACTGGCTATAGATGCCACAAAAAAAAAAAACTCGGCTATCAATGCCACAAGAAAAGCTGGCTCTCATGCCAAAATTGGCTTCCATGCCACAAACAAAAACCTAGCTTTCATGCCAAAACAATTACTTGACAAAAGATTTTCACAAAATGACAACCTTTTGATCAAATCTCATTTAGCAATTACTTTTATCACAAAAAGATTCAAGTGAGCGTAGGGATAACAAAAAAAAAAAAGAGAGAGCATCCCATTTAGCAATTACTTTTATCACAAAAAGATTAAAGTGAGCGTAGGGATAACAAAAAAAAAGAAAGTGTTCACAAGCACTACACAAAAAAAAAAAGGGAGTACCAAAAAAATACATGTGGTACCAAAAAAAGAAAGTGTTCACAAGCACTACAAAAAAAAAATACCAAAAAAAAATACAAGTGGTACAAAAAAAAAAGAAAGAAGGATGGTTTCTGTATACAGGAGCTCAATCAAAAACGGTCTCCAGCCAAGAGTTCAGCTCCTTAAGCAAGCTTTTGGCTTCATCCGTCAAGGATTCCAAGGCACGCTTCTTCAGGAACCTGCCATGAGATGCTGGGGTGGGCTGTAACCCTTCTTCTGCACTGGGAAGCTTCCTTCGAGCGGTTTTCCATTGTTTGTCCTCATCAGACTTCCTTTTGAGAACTCGAATGGCATCCGCAACTCGGTGAATCAGAGCAGTCTCCCTTTCACGAGCCTCTGTTATTTCAGTCCACTTGGCAGCGACTTGTGCCTGCAGATGCTCAAGACGTTTCCTGGCCTCATCGACCTCCCTATCAAGGATGTTAAGGTCATGTGTCAGCCTAATGATGGTTATTTCTTCTAAGTTCCTCTCTCGGACTGCCTGCTTCTTGCTTTCTGTAGCCTCATCCAGGTCAGATTGAGCCTTATCCGCAGGGTCCGAGAACATCTCCTTGAAGAACTGATCGTCAGGAAAACCCATGGTCTCAAACCACTTGTCACCCAGCTCAATGATCCTATTAACGATCGCCCTGGCATATGTGACATCCAAACCAGCTTCTTTAGCATCACCGAGAATCTCACGCACATGCTGGATCATGCTAAATCCGGCTTCCAAGTGCCCAGAAAAGAGAGTCTCAATCCAAGAGCTCAGAACTCGCACCACCACCTTCTTCGCAAAAAGAAGAGATGGCCCAGCTGAAGATTCGCCCAACTCCGTTGGTCGGCTGCTCATGTCATCATCTGTTGAAAGAGTAACAAAAGAACTCTTTCCAGTTGAAGCTGCTCCTGCTCGGGAAGGAATCTCAGCGCGAGGAATCTCCTCAACATTGTCAGAACTGGTCCCAGGAGTCTCTACCTCTGGATTAACCTCTGGCATCCCTTGCTCTGGAAGCGACGAACCTTCCTCTGTCACTTCAAAACCTGCCAAAGAAACACAAAAAGGTATGAATATAATCCTATTTGAAAATCATTATCAGGGTTATTACTATAAAATACCTTCTTCGACGACTGGCCGAACACTCTCTTCCTCCATGAACTCATCAAAAGCATCATCAACATTTGCATCCATCGATGGTTCAAAGTCATCAGAACCCTGTGGCAAGTCAGCTGACAAAAAAAAAATGTTAGCAAACCGAGTCACAAACTCAAAAAAAAAAGGAGCAAAAGAAGTCGTACCAATTGGAGATTCTGGATTTACTCCAGAGTCCCTCGGTTCTTCTTCAGGTGCCTCAACAGGATCCATCACCACCTCATCGGTTGGGACCTCAGGCATCACCAAGTCTTCCTCTGCTAAAAAAAAAAGAAGAAAAACAGAAAACAAGAAGCAAATCAAAACATGGAAAAAATCCCATGAAAAGAAATGGAAAGAGAAAAAGGAAGAATCGTACCTTCACCGACGGTCTCTTCTTCTCGACTTCTCTTCTCTGGAGGCTCGTCAGCATCCACTGGCACATCCTCATTGATAGTAAGAGGAACTTCCAAGTTAGGAGAGTCCTCATGCTGCCCCTTGCTGTGATGATGACTCCTCCCCCTCTTACTCCGGCGGGTTCGCTTCTTAGAAGAACCTACCCCGCTGTCAGAGTCAGGTTTCCCACTTGACTCCTCACTGGATGGTCTGCTCTTGCCAGTAGACTCCACGGAAGCTTGCCTCTGTGCCGCTTGCATCCAAGCACCAAGTTCGGCTTCCTCCTGTTCTAGCTGCTCCAAAGCCTCATCAGGTATTTCTCGAACAGCTTCAGAACCAATGACGCCCTGGTCACCGAGAAAGCCTATCTTGTGCTTCTCTCCAGAAAGGAAGGCCCAAACTTCCTCTCGCCGGACGCCATCCGACTTTCCAAGGCCCTTTCCAGATGCCAGCTTCACATCAAGCTCCTTCTTGGAAAGCCCCCGATATGCCGAAAAGCTCTCCACGAACCACTTCGCAAAGCCGGCAGTCCGGGAAGTCAGCAACACAGGATAAGAAATCATGGCTGTAGTGTCTTCAGCACTATAGAAAGCCCATGCATTTCTTCCGTCCTGTAAGCCTCCAAAGCGCTTCACCATGCTTGAAGGCGCTCCAACAACGCCTTGAGAAAAGCCCAGCTGCAAAGCAAAGCGAGAGGGTACATACGGCTGGATGTCGACGAAAAGATGTCTGCGGTACACCATCGTGCCGACACGTATGCTGAAAAGCCACTCTCTCTCTGCATTTGTCAAGGAATAATGCCTTCCCGACCCCGCCCTGGTAGAGTCTCGGGAGGCACCAAAATCAAAAGCCTTCTTCCGCAACTCCGGAGAAAGCTTCACTGAAGATTGCCCCATCTCGATATCCCTGAACCGTCGGATCCTCATGCGGGCAAACAAAAGTGATTCGGACACGGCTTTGCCCTTAGCCAGTCGAATCATCAGAGGATCATCATCCTGTGCAGCACCCAGCCAATGGAAGCCAGGACAGTGGTATACATACCACGAATAAAAGATATGGGCTGAAAATACCCTATTCATGGGAAGCCCAAGCCGAACCAAAAAAGCAGCAGCCTGCTGTTCGGTACACAAGTAGGAGTAAAGAGCTGGCACCAAAGCAAGCTACTCTCCAAACGCCATCTGACAAGCCGGGAAAATACAATGCGGCCTGATGTGCGTTCCATCTCCTCCAGCAAAAACAGCCTCACCAAGCCAATAAGTGAGGTAAACAGCGAGATCTCTCCGCAGTGCAATGTCAGGACATATGGCATTTGTACTTGCACAGAAATCTCTCAACTCTTCTTGCATGGCCAAGATCTTCTTTGAACTTGGATCTTGAGCTCCGGCTTCTTGGGTCACGCTATCAGAAGGCTCCCTGCTATCAAAAAAGTTGGGGAATGAAGAGCTAAAACTCTTCCAACTGCTGGATCTAACTTTCAAACCCTCCTTCTCCTTCAAAAAATCATAGAAGGCGACAAGCTGAAAGTATAGAAGCCTGAACTCCTCAGACTGCCCCTCGAGGACGCTGTCAATCGGCATAAACTCCTCATAGAGTTTGCCGAGGATGGGCAATCCAGTAATGGCGCTCAGCTCCTTCAAAGAAAAACCAATCTCACCATTCGTCACAACGAAGGTATTGGTTTGAGGGAGGAATGACTCCAGCATAGCCATGAAGGCCTCGTCGGAAAAGATCACGGTCTCCCTAAAGGCGCGGACCGCATCAAAAATCCTGGCTTCCTTCAAAACGGCGCCACCAATCAGCAGGACGCGATCAGTCCACGACTTCCACTCGGAGTCAGCATTGAAACGACCTCGAAGTCGAAAAGGCTTGATCCAATTGCTGCCATCACCACTGAAAATACCAAGGCCCACCGGTCTCAAATCGACCGACGGATAATCAGAGCCCTGGTAGCCGCTGGAGGGCATCAACAGGTCCATGTCAACAGGCGACCTCTCCGTATATCCAGGAGAACCGCCAACAAAAACCCTGGTCTTGATTACATTTGTCCTTCTCACCCAACTTGGAGGATCTTCCCTCTTAGGGCACGTGGGGGCAAGGCTCAGAATCGAGACGGTGCGATCAAACGTCGACCGGGTAGCAACAGTCTTCTTCTCACCATCTGCTGTGAAGGAAAACTGAAAACATCTCCTCTGGTATGTCATGTCATCAGGGACTGCATCACCAAAGAAGAAGGTAGGCTTGGGCAAAACGCTCTGATCTTCCATCACCCATGGACGACTGCTTACCATGATCTTATAGAATTCCTCTCCCTTGAGAGCAATCAGTCGCTGCCTCATCTCATCTCTGTTGAGGGAGTCGCACTCTTCCAGATTTCTCTCAACATACTGGACCTTCTCAAAAGCCTGCTGAACGGCCGGATTAGAAGATCTAGAAGATCGACGAGGTACGCTTGTAGCAGGCTCTTTACCCTTGTTCGCTCTGGAGGAACCACCTGAAAAGGACGGAAAAGAAAAAGATCAAACATCAAAATGACAGAATCTCTCTAAAAAAAAAAAATCTGGCGAAATTTTGACATGATGACGGGGCAATTCCGAAGAAAAGGAA
Source organism: Litsea cubeba (assembly GCA_012931725.1). Lineage (NCBI taxonomy): Eukaryota > Viridiplantae > Streptophyta > Magnoliopsida > Laurales > Lauraceae > Litsea > Litsea cubeba. The sequence goes on from CM022952.1 coordinate 40,947,002, forward strand.
CTATCCCGAAAGAAATAGAAAGCTTGAAGATGGGCTCAACATCACTGCGAGCTCCGAAACTCCAAACTTTCGAAACCTCAAAGTCTCCGCAAAATCAGGAAGGGCTCAACATCACTGCGAGCTCCAAATTCCCAAATTTGCAAAAACTTTCAGGTATGCTATCACATCATGCTACAAATTTAATTTACAAATTGAATGCATGCATGAACATCTTGGTTTAAAAAAAATGCATTATCATGATGAGCAAAAAAAAAAAAAAAAAAAAGAAACTTTCTCAAAAAAAAAAAAAAAAGAAAACAAAAAAAAAAAAAAAGAAACTTTCTCAAAAAAAAAAAAAGAGAAAGAAAACAAAAAAAAAAAGAAAAGAAACTTTCTCAAAAAAAAGGGAGGGAAAGAAACAAAAAAAAAAAGAACTTTATTTTTCCTACAATGGAGTTTTCTTGAAAAAAAGGGAGAACTTACTTGAAGCCATTGATGGAGAAGAAGAAGAAAAGTCTTGAAGATCTTGAAGAAGAAGAACTCTTGGTCTTGAAGCCCTCTTGAGATTATTGCAAAAGAAAGTAATAAGAGCAAGAGATCCAACCTTCTCCTTGCTTTTATAGAGGAGAGCAAACCAAAGAAGGAAAGAAGAAAGAGGTAAGTGTTACTAATTAGTAACCTTACCAAAAGAAAGAGATTAGAAAGATTCTTTCCCAAAAGAAAGATATCTTGAAGGATTTTCTCCCAAAAAGAAATCGATGACGGATTCTTTCCCAAAAGAAAGATATCTTGAGATATCCTATCCCAAAATAAAGGGATCATGAGAGATTCTCTCCAAGTAAAGATATTCTTAGATATTTTCTATCCAAATGAGATATTTTTGGATATTCTTTACAAAAATGACACCATATGAGATCTAAGCCATTTCAAAAGCTTAAGGTCCCATGGGTTAGCCCATATGAGCCAGGTTTGACCACCTAGGCACAAAAAAAAAAAAAAAAAAAAAAATTGGGCTTTTAGTCAAAGAGAAATCCCTCTTACCAAGAGCATACAAAAATGGTTCCATGCCTCTTTTGAGTTGATTGGACCATACAAAAGAAAATTCCAAGCCCCATGAGCTTCCAAAAATCAAACCATCCAGCCTCATCTACCAAATTGAGCCAAAATCTTGAAATTGACATTCCACAAAAATCAAACCAAATCTTGGTCCCCTAACTTGCCACATACAGCCTGTTAGGTCACAAGACCAAAAACCAAAAACCAAAACCTGATTCCCTAACTTGCCACATACAGCCTGTTAGGTCACAAGATCAAAACCAAAATTGATCCCCCAACATTCCACATACAGCTTGTTGGGTCACACGATCAAAACCAAACCCGACCCCCTAACCTACCATATATAGCCTGTTAGGTCACAAGGTCAAAACCCAAATCCACATCCCTGATGTCATCTTCAAAACTTTGCCTCGAGATGGTATGTGATCCCTTTCACTACCATAAAATTCCCCTGGAAGCTCAAAAGGCTACAAATACCAAAAAGAAAGACCGCTCAAAGACTCTTGATCAAGTCACAGGTTCTCCTTCGAAAATCTCTTCGAGGCACATCGACTACAAAAGTTAAGCAACTCGTCGCTGTACCTCGAGGGGGCATTTGTTGACACCAAAAATGTCACTTTGCCTCTTCAAGATTCAAAGAGCTACATGAAGTCGCAACCTGCCATAAATAGGCAATGTTGCTTCCAAAAATCAAATCTTGTCAGAATCAGACAAAAACTGCAAGATTCTTCCAGACAGCCAAAAGAGGAGTACACAAGAAGTTTCGGGCCATTTAAAAATCATTTGGCCTAACTTCGCTTCTCAGACAGCCAAAAAGGAGCTCTCGACGACAAAAGCATCGGAGACACCAAATCTTCGATCAGGGCCGATGGATAGTCTCAAAATACTTCCAAAAGGCTCCACGTCAAGTTCCGAGTCAAACCGACAACGTTTGACCCTACATCAACCCTCGAACAGCTAAATCAAGCCTCTCGGCGGCGAGAACCACCGAGGCCATTACTCATCAGATAGAGCACATGGACGGCTTCAAAATGCTTATAAAGGGCTACACGTCAAATTTCAGGTCATTTCCACAACATCTGACCATAGTTTGACGCTCGGAAGCCAAATCAGGCCTCTCGGCAGCAAAGCTCTCCGGGACCATGGTTTCCAAGGCAGAGCCTATGGATCATCTTAAAATGACTCCAATAGGTTCCCTGTCAAATTTCAAGTCAATCGGACATCGATTGACCGCACATCAACCGCGACATCTTCATCGCGACAAAAAGTAAGTCTACAGGTGATAGGACCCCAAACAGCTTCAAAACTCAAACAAAAGCCTATGGTTGGTCTTATTTATTGCTCAGGAGGCTTCACACCAAATTTCAGGTCATTCCGACATCATTTGACCCAGTTTCAGCTTCTGACGGAAAATCGGCAGCTCTGCGCGACAAAGTCTTCGGCTTTCTCAGGAAATTGGAAGCTTTGCAAAATAAAATGCAAGGATTCTCATCAGGTTTCCTACAGAGAAATTAGGCCAATAAATGGTCAAAATGTCAAGGAAAAGTACAGAAGAAAAAAGAATCGAAAAATAGCAAAAACGGACACAAAACGGGACACGAAAGGGGGAAAACCCCCCAGGGTCGCAGGCCCCTGCGACCCTGGGCCAGGGTCGCAGGCGACCTTGGAACCCGGGGTCGTCGGGAAGGCCCCGGAAACCCCGGTTTTCGCCGTTTTTTCGCGATTCGAAGAGCCCAGCCTCTGGTACTTTCCAAAATTCATGCTTTTGAGACACCAAGTCCTCTGACATCCGTCCAAAACACGGGTCAATCATCAAGAGTATCGAAAACAATATTGATCGCCACCCGGTCAACCAAAAAAAGTGTGCTTTCTACCCGACCGATCGAGAAATCGACAGGACAGATGGCACCGACCCGCTGTTGGCAACAAACACCTGAAATTACATGATCATCTGATGTCGATCTACATGAAGATCCATCGATGATCATCGACAGAAGAATCCCAAAAGACGTGGCACGGCCCGCGACTCTTCAGCTGCTCGGCGACCACTTAATGCGATTAATTGACTAGCTTTATTACAGTCATTAATCAATTTCTTTGGACGGCCCAATCAGAAGCAAGCATTCGGGAGTTACAAGTCAAGAGATTCATGGCATTTAACCCATGAAACTCCTCCCATCATGGCGATTAAAGGCGATTAAATGCCCTCAATCTCCTCCGGCCAATCAGAAGCCAAGAAAAAGGAGTTACAAAATAAACAATTCAATTTTGTAACTCCTCCCTTTATGTAGCTTTATGACAATCAAGGCTCATAAACCCTCCTAAATGGCTACCTAAAAGCCTATAAATAGGAGAGCTCTCCAAGAAGAAGACATCAGAAAACATCAGAGCAAAAAGCACAAACACACAGACAGAAATCCAGAGAAAGGAAAAAGAGAGAAAACTCTGCGGAAGTTCTACACCGGCCACCGCAACAAGGTGACAAAAGTCCCTTGGGGGGTACCCCCCCCCCCCAAGGTCCTTGCCTTCTCCTCCTGCCTCCAATGGCTTAGATGTGGCTTTTCAGCCCGTCTACTCGGCTTTTTATTGGATATAGGACCTCCTTTTGGTCTTTGTCTTCTAAAAACCTGAGGTTATAGCCAAGCCAAGCGAATCAATAGCATCCTCTGTTCTCATCTGCATGGATGATGGCGAAGCCCACATATGGCTTGCGACCGTCAATCTAAACGGGTCCCCCACAATCTCCTGAGAAGTTAGATCCTCCTTTTCTTGCTTTTCATTGTAGTTTGTATTTTTTCAAAAGAGACAAAAATCACAATTCTTGTCTTTCATTGCTGATAAGGATTGTAAGTCGGCTATAAACGCCAAAATTGGCTATAAACGCCAAAAATCGACTATAAACGCCAAAATCGGCTATAAATGCCAAAAAAATTGCCTTTCACGGCAAATCAAGAAAATGTCTCTTTTCTTAAATATATGTGCAATGGAAAACTTGAAAGAAGTTGATTTCCTTTTTACTTGCGAAGGTTGATCTCCGGATCACCACTTGCAATTCCAAGTAAAAATAGAAAATCTGGCACACCCACAAAAAAAGAAATGTTGATGCACGCCCCTTGCCCCCCGGTTACGAAAGGGTCGGAACCAAACGGACTCCCACGTCCGCCGACCTCGGTAGGAACCCGAGCATTCGGGGCGCGGTCCATCAAGGTGCTTCTCATGGTCCTTCAATACATCCAATGTACCAGCACTATGATCCAGAATCTTCTATTCTGATGATCGAGACAAATCACACTATCTCATAGTGATCAAAGTTCTGCAACCTTGTCAGTATGAGATGTCCAGTCTCATCACTGGTTGTGATAATATTTAAGTATAAGATTTGTCACACATGTCTCCCGTATGTGGATCTCATCCATACACATGTGTTACATCTAATATACTTGTGGACTCCAGTTCATCTCATGAACCATCATGTCATTCGTATTGGTTATGTGCAAGTATATAATAAATTACCATTCATCTCATGAAGGGAAAGCATGAATATATGAATAAATAAAGAATTTAATCAATTTATTATATCATCTACTGGATTGAGTCCATAAAACTAACAACTTCTCCATTCATCACCCTTCTCCATATTTCATCAAAACAAGATCAAGTTTCAAGACAAGTATTGACATTCAATCTAAACGGTGGAAAGCATTTGGCAAGTAATCAAACTGACATGCATGTAGTCAAAGAGACCAAATACAAGGATTAGTTAACAAATAGCATGGTTTGAAAACCCATTAAACATAAACATGCACTTTGCAAGAAAAAAGGCATTAGATGTCTTCCATGCAACAAGAACCTAGATTAATCACTTGCCTTGATCCAAAATACAAATCCAAAACCTTCTCAAGGATCCCTCTCTACAGCTGAACCAAGAGATCTACAAAGCCCCAAGAAATCACTTCAAAACTCAACAAATTTTGACAATAAAATCCCCATTTCGAAAAATGGGTTTGCATGTTAGAAAAACAAGTTCTTTAGGAGTTAAAAGGACTCCATTAGAGACATGGAAAAGAGATCTCACCTGAAGCTAGCCAAACAAGAAGCAAGGAAGAAGATGAAGTGGTTATCCAGCTGAAAACACCAAACAAATGGGTCCAATGGAGAGCTTGGAAGGAGAGGAAGAAGAATATGTGATCAGATTTTCATTTGGAAGCCTAGAGGTGCGGCGTGTAAGTGGATGAAGGTAGAAGAAAGGTGGGTTCTCTCCTCGACTCTTGAAATGGCTAAAACATGTTCTTGCAGGCCCCGGACAAGTTCGACGAAGAGAGATGAAATGATCATTGAAAAATCTAGTTTCAAAAAAGTATAACTTTGATGTGGTTTTGAGATTTTAAAATTCATGTCAAGATTTGAGTGTGAAAAGACAATTTCACCCTTTTAGGCCAAAACATAAGTTTATGGGCTTCAAACATAGACGAGATGAATGCGAAAGTTGTGGATAATAATAAAACCATTCAAAAGCATTCAAAATCATAATTTAATCAGAAATACAGAGTCATCCTCCCGTGCATAGACGTGCACTCAGGGCATCCCTGAGCGTGTCTGACTAAAACAAAATGCTCTCAAAATTTTCAAAGCTATATCCAAGACTAAGTCCAAACATATGCTAACCCTATGATCACTAAACCGACTTAAGTCTAAGCACACACTTAATAAACACTAATCGGGATAATCTGAGTCGGGGTCTGACAGCTACCACACTATGAAAAAAGATTGTGGGTCTAAGACCAGAAAGTGAAATGTTCAGGGACTTGTCGCCGAATGCCCCTTATTTTAAAGCTAGAGGATTTAAAGAATAACAAAAGTATTTTGAAAGAGTATGTTTGGTCGAAGAGAGTCTCATAAATTAAGGAAAGTATTTTAAAATACTAATAAAGGTATTTTAAAAGATTAATAATAGAAAGTTAGTGACTTAATCTTAATCTTAAGTGATGAATAAAAGTATTTTAAAAGATTATGAATGGTTAAAATCATAGAATAATAATACAAGCTCCACTATTGATAGGAGAAGTCAATTAAAGACCTTCTTCTATAGCAAATTTTTAGAAATCGTGAGCCACAAAACCCAGACTTAAGATCTTGATCACTATGGACCAAATAATGGTTACCAACGTGGTGCAGTGGTATTGGTAGCATAATTGATGGACTCACTTTTTTGGGCTCGCGGTGATACTGGGGTTAGCGGACGTTAGAGTTTGTCAGGTCCAACCCTTTCGTGACCGGAGCCGAAGCGAGCATCAACATTTTCTTTGTACGGGTATGCCAAGTTTTCTACTCTACCTGGAATTGACAAATGGTGGTCCATAGATCCACATTCACAAGTAGAAAAGAAAATCAACTTTTTTTGTTTCTAGTTTTTCATTGCACATATATTTAAGAAAAGAGATATGATTTGTTTTGAATGCCGTGAAAGGCGATGTTTGCCGTAAAAGGCAATTTTTGCGGTAAAAGGTTTATGGGCTTTATGTTGCGACCACTAACCAAGATTAGAAGATTCAAGACCCGGGCCCGCGACATAGAGTTGGTTCCCGCGGTGAGGATCCCAAGACACGGGGATTTAACTCACATGTTCAATTATGTTGAAGCATGTAGCAAGAACATATACAATTATGATATAAATATTTTAACAAATCTCATAGGTACGGTGACATCGAGACTTAATATCAGAAACAGAAATCATAATATGGCATTCCCATCATAGTTAAAGTTTTCAAGATAACAAGGTGAGTTAAGTTAATACATCCCAAAATAAGAGGCCAACAATGGCCAATACACATCCAAAGGTTCAATCTAAATTCCCAAAATGAAGTGAACGAATCTCATGATACGCCCACCCGACGTCTAATTGACGTCGTCGGGTTGCCACTTGCGAGCTGGTGTTGGCTCAATAGCCTCCTTCGGACACTCCTCGACGGCAAAACTTCCTGCTGCTGGGCACCAAAATAACCAGCATCAAACACGACGGTTTGGCAAGAAATTAATTTAGGCATGAACAAGAAAACGATATTAAAATAATTTAATAGATTTGAAACAGTTCAAGATCAAGATGTACCTTTTTGATTTACGAAACTAGCATGAATACATAAATATCATTAAAAGATAAATACACAAAGAACTCATCCTTTCTCTACCATAATAATGATAAGAGCAAGCACGCACAACAAGACACGTTAAGCAAAACACAATCCCACGTTACACAAGGTAAAAGGGGAGACCGGCTGCGGAATCGGGAACACACACGATGTGTAATATAATACATGACTAGTCAGTCCACATGTTTAAGGACCCCCGGACAGTGGATCAGACTAAAGGGACAGTCCAAGCTTTCTGGTATTTACTTAGAATCATGAATGCACAAAACATGTCGAAATACTTATCAAACTTGTCGAAAATCAACGGAAAACACTTGTTAAGACTGAACAAAGCACGACTAGAAAAATAGCGTAAATATATGCATAACAAGCTTAAGAAGTGATTCCCTTTTCATTTTAAACGCAAATCTTCAAAACACACTTATACTTGAAACTTCGAGTCAAAATACGGTAATAATTCTTGTATCAAAACCGAAGTTCGAAAGAAAAGTCCATCAAGTATATGTTAAGACCATTCATTGACCTTCGTATAATTGAAACCCAATACCGGAAAAATAAATCGAAATGGTGCCCCCGAAGTTAATAATGTATTTTAGATTTCAACTGCACAATGTCAAGTTAAAAGTCCTTAACATAAACTGATTTTCATTTCTAAAGAATTTCTTCAAAAACTGTTAAATTTGTAATTTCGGTCGGTTTCTCTGTCACCTGTCGGCTAGCCGAATCGGGGTATGTCGGCTAGCCGTCAGCTAACCAACAGCTGACCGCTGGATAAAAAATAGAGAAATGTAGCTCTAAGGAAAAGCAACCAAAATGGGAATCGGTTGGTTGTCGCTAGCCGAAATGGGAGTTTTGGTTAGCCGTCTGCTAATAAAAAAATCCGGACACGATGCGGGTCTAGGGAAAAGAAACCAACAGGATTTGGTTGGCTGTAGGCTAGCCGAAATGGGGATTTCTGTTAGCCGCCAGCTGACCAACAGAGCACGGACAGTGCATTTCAAGTCAGATTTTCACATTTTTCTTCCCTTCTTTATTCCCATTTCTGAACCAACCTGCACTCCCTAAGCCATGATGTTTTCCAATGGATAAATTTAAACATTTAAACCATTCACATTCCAATCCAAACCTTCAAATCATCAAAAAAATCTCATTCACTAACAAGTCATATCATTAAGTAATATCTAATCATCAAGCAAAACATGAACTTCCATTCAAAATAAAACTTGTAGAGTTAGAGAGATAAATAACAACCATGCTTGAAATAATAAAAAAAAAACTATGAAGATCTAAATATAACATGAAATGGAAGTTTCATATCAAGAGCAATGTTTTCATAAAATATATGCCCTAAAACACAAATGCAACATAAATCTCAAAGTGATTACTTGCCTTCGCCAAAAATCAAGCAAATCTCTCACAAATCCAATCAAAGAGCTGTCCCACGAAATCTACACAAAAGCCCCAAAATATAACACCCAAAAATCACATTTTTGGTCAACACAAATCCCCATTTCGAAAATGGGTTTGATAGTATGAAAAACAAGCTCTTTGTGAGCTAAATAAACTCTATGGAAGAGGAGAAATGGAGCTCTAACCTGTAGCTTGTCAAACAAGGAGAAGAGAGCTAAAAGAAGATGAATAATTGCAGGGATTTGTCAAAAAATGTGCCCAGTTGAAGCTTGAGAAGAGAGGAAAGATTGATGGTCTTGGATTTGAGAATGGAGTCTTCTAGCTATATCATTCGAAGGAAAGAAGGTGATGGAAAATGGTTTCTTCCTCCCAGCTCTAGGTCAAGAAAAAAGTGACAGGATTTCAGAATAATGGAGGAGAGAGAGTAAGAGACCTTTTATATCACTTGAGAAGTGGGTCCCTAGCAGCTGAAACTTAAAGTGATTAAAACATGGTCTTGCGGACCCCGGATGAGATCGACAAAGAAGGATAAAACGATCATCGAAATATCTAGTTTCCAAAGAGTATAATTTGGACATGGTTTTGAGATTCCAAAAATTGTGCTCAGATTATGCATGAAAAGTCATATTTACCATTTTGGGCCAAAACTTGAGTTTCTGGGCCTCAAACATTTACAAGCTAAAAATGAAAGTTGTCATAAATAATAAAATCATTCAAATGACATAAAAACCACGATCAAAATCACAAAACTAGAATGAACACCCATTTCACACGTGCACTCAAGGCGTCCCTGAGCGTGACTGACTAATATTAAACGATCTCAAAATTCCCAAAACTAAACCAAGACTAAAGCTAATCATTTTCTAACCCAACTAATACTAAAACTCACTTAAGGCTAAACACTCAATTAATTAGTACTAATCGAGTTGGTCTGGGTCGGGATCTAACACTTTAAATGCATTAAAGCCACATGATGGGAGGAGTTACAAGTTTTTAATTTATTATTTTGTAACTCCATTTTCTTGGCTTCTGAGTGGCTGATGGAGAATTAATAGCTTTTAATCGCCTTTAAGCTCCATGATGCGAGGAGTAACATGGTTTAATACCATGATTATGGTTGACTTGTAACTCCTTTTTCCTCGCTTCTGATCGGTCCTCCCAAAATAATGAGTAAATGAACGCATTTACTTGTCATAAAATTGGTCATTTAACTGCATTAAGTGGTAGCCAAGGCGCTTGCAGACTCACGGGCCGTGCCGTGTCTTTTGGAATTCTTTTGCGATGATTGCCGATGGATCTTCATGCTGATCGATGTCAGATGACCATGCAATTTCAGACATTGATTGCTACCAGTGGGCCAGTGCCATTTGTCCTGTTGATTTCTCGATTGATCGGGCAGAAAGTGTGTTTTCTTGGTCAGCCGGTTGGTGAAGTTGAAGCGATCGATGATGATTTCTTGATGTCGGCGGCAGATCCGTGATGTTGATGAAAATTGATGGATTCCATGCCTCGAAAATTAGATTTTTTGGAAAACCATAGGGGTCAGACATCTCGAAACGTGAACAGGGACCAAAAAATGGTCTCTTGGCAAAAGTTTGGTGACCCGGGTCTCCTGGGTCGCTGGCGACCATGGGGTGTTTTTTTGCCCTTTTGTCACCGATTTTTTGCTGTTTCACGGTTTTTTCCATTTCTTTTTTCTTCGGTATTTTTTCTTAAACTTTTATACATGTATTGGCCTGATTCTCCTGTAGAAAACTTGACGAGAAGCCTTGCATATCAGAGCGCAAAGTTTTTGATTTTTTGGGAAAGCCGAAGACTTTGTTGTGTGGAGTCACCGATTTGCCGTCAGAAGCCAAAACAAGGTCAAACGATGACAGAATGACTTGAAATTTTAGGTGAATCCTCCTGAGCAATAAATAAGACCAACCATATGCTTTTGTTTAAGTTTTGAAGCCGTGTGGGGTCCTGTTGCCAGTAGACTTGATTTTATCTCGATGAAAATGTCGCGCTTTGATGCATGGTCAACCGATGTCCGATTGACCTAAAATTTGACAGGGAGCTTATTGGAGTTGTTTTGAGACAATCAATTAGCTCCGTTTGGGAAATTATGGTTCCGGGGTGTAAGACCCCGACTCGAGTGACCGCGTTTAGAACTAATTAAGTCATGTTTTAGCTCTAAGTGAGATTAGTGGATTTTGGTTAAGTTTGGGTTAGAATAGCTTTTATATAACTTTGGGGAATTTTGAGAGCCTTCTTGATTTACTGGGACTCTTTGGGGGTTTATTAGTGACTTTGTGTGGACATGGGAGGATTGTTCGAGATTCCTAAAATTAGTATGTTAATTCCGTTTGACTTATCTCATTAACCCTTACAACTTTCATGTTGACTTCATTCTCGGTCATTCTCGGTCGAGACCTTGAAACCCGACTTTCCCAACTTCGAGGGCAAAACAGTCTTTTTACTTAAAATCTGGACACAAAATTCGATGTCTCCAAAACCCTCGAAATATATATTTTCTAGAAGCTAGATTTTTAGATGAGCATTTCTTCCTTCTTCGTCGAAATCTTTCGAGGCTCGGAAGACCATGTTTTTAGCCTGACAATTCTAGTCAGTAGTGGGACCCATCTCCATCTTCTATAAATAGTTGAACCCATCTAACTTTTCCCTTTTCCAGCGCCAAACCGTGCGGGAGAAGCTCCAGTTGCTCTAGGGTTTTTCCCTTCCTCTCTCTTCTTGCTTTCTCTCCTCCAATCCACTACCAATCCTTGTCAAATGGGAGAATGGAGGTCTTCTTCTTCCTCTCCATGAAAGCTTCACCATGATACTCCTTGTAAAGAAATCCAGCCACATTGGGGTGCTCCTTGAGCTAGCTTTGCTTCTTTGAGGACCTTACAAGTAAGTAACCTTTCCAATCTCCTAGATTTGTGTTTGCTTAGTCTTAGAGAGTCTCCATCTTCCTTATTGGAAGCTCTCTCTTCCTCATTCATGGTATTGGCCTTTTAGGGTTCTAAATAGGTTTGTTTTTGGGATTTTTATGATTTTCTTGTAGATTGGTTTGGAGAGTGTGATTAGAACTTGTTCAGTCATCTTGGAAGCTAAGGCAAGTGAATGAATGGATGGTTGTGAATATTAACTTGTTTTGTGTGAAAACCTTGATTTTCATGATTTGTTCTTGAAGATTTCATATGGGTTTTCATCTACATTTCTTGCTATGGTTTCTATTGGTTTGGAAATACATAATGATGAGTCTTTCCCTCTTGTTTAATCTCTTAGAAAGGCATTTGACTTGCTTGGTTAAATATTGATTTATGTTACATAAGGATCTTCACAAATGTGGGGTTTTCTTTTGGTGAAATGGAGGGATGAATGTGATGGAGGTTTGTTGAGATTGGTGGAGTTGGAGGTTTGTTGAGATTGGTGGAGTGTTTAATGTGTGACAAATTAGTGGCCCAGAGGTGGTTACAAAAGGGAGGAAGAAACCACATCAAAGATGGGAAAAGGGGGCCAAAAACTGCAAATGAGCAACCCAGGTAGGCTCGCTCAAGCGTGGGATTGCTTGCTTGAGCGAGAGCCCGGACCAATGAAGGGAGGCTGAAAATGGCTTTTCTTGGTTCGGGAGAGGTCTGTTGGGGCCCTAATGTAATGAGGAGACTTAGGAAGCATTGTTGGAGCCCGGTGGAGAAATAATCCCCATCACAGAGATTTATTAAGGGTTTTGGGACTTGCCATTGTGGATTGGGAGCCCGAAATGTCTTCAATCTCATTGAGTACCAATGATGGACCGCGCTTCTGCAGCTCGACGCTTACTAAGGTCGGCGGACGTGAGAGTCCATGGGGTACGACCTTTTCGCGCCTCGGAGGGCAAAGCGAGCATTAACATTTTTCTTTTTGGGTGGGTGTGCCATATTTTCTACTCTACTTGGAATTGCAAATGGTGATATGGAGATCAACCTTCACAAGTAGAAAAGAAAATCAACTTCTTTCGAGTTTTCATTGCACATATATTTAAGAAAAGAGACATGGTTTTGAAATGCCGTAAGAGTCGTTTTCATTGGTTTTGCCATTAATGGCGACGTATGCCGTAAAAGGCGATTTTTGGCATTTATATCCGATTTTTGGCATTTATAACCGATGTACGATTGACTTGAATTTTGACTGGTAGCCTATTGGAGTCATTTTGAGACGATCCATATGCTCCAATTTGGAAACCATGGTCCCAGAGGGCTCCACCGCCGAGAGGCCAGATTTGGCTTCCGAGAGTCAAAGTCTGGTCAAATGTTGTCAAAATGACCTAAAACTTGACGTGTAGCCCTTTGTAAGCATTTTGAGGTCAGCCATGTGCTTTGTTTGATGAGTTATGGCCTCAGTGGTTCTCGCCACCAAGAGGCTTGATTCTGTTATTTAAGGGTTAATGCAGGGTCAAACGTTCTTGGTCTGACTCGGAACTTGACATGGAGTGTTTTGGAGGTATTTTGAGACCATCCACGGGCTCTAATCGAAGATTTGATGTCTTCGACGCTGTCGCCGACGGCAGCTCCTGTTCAGCTGTTGGAGGAGTGAAGTTAGGCCAAATAATTTTGAAATGGTCCGAAACTTCGTGTATACTCCTCTCTTGGCTGTCTTGAAGGATCTTGCGGTTTTTGTTTGATTTTGACAAGATTTGATTTTTTGGAAGTAACATTGCCTATTTATGGTACGCTGCGGCTTCACGTAGCTTTCGTGAGGTTGAAGAGGCAAAGTGACATTTTTGGTGTCAACAACCAAGTTTATATCAACACCGACATACGGGGCCCTTATTTACTTTCATTTAAATCTTAAACCCTCAATGCTGGGCCCGAAAACTCCTGGCAATCAATTTATGTTCTATTTTACCCGAATTTCATATGCATTCTTCAATCTTCTTGACACATGATTAGTCATTGATGGATCGCGCTCTTGCAGCTCGGCGCTACCGTGGTCAGCCGACTTGAGAGTCTGTTTGATCCAACCCTTTCACGCCCGGGAGGGCAAAGCGAGCATCAACATTTTTCTTTTTGGGTGGGTGTGCCAGATTTTCTACTCTACTTGGACTTGCAAATGGTGATCCGGAGATCGATCTTCACAAGTAGAAAAGGAAATCAACTTCTTTCAAGTTTTCATTGCACATATATTTAAGGAAAAGAGACATGGTTTTGAAATGCCATAAGAGGTGATTTCATTTGTTTTGCCGTTAAAAGCGATGTTTGCCGTAAAAGGCGGTTTTTTGGCATTTATAGCCGATTTTTGACATTTATAGCCGATTTACAATTCTTATCAATTGTGAAAGACAAGAGTTGTGATTTTTTTGTCTCTTTAGAAAATTACAAACTACAATGAAAAGCAAGAAAATGAGGATCTAACTTCTCAGGAGAGTGTGGGGGACTCGTTCAGATTGACGGTCACAAGCCATATGTGGACTTCGCCATCACCCATGCAGATGAGAACAGAGGATGCTCTTGATTCGCTTGGCTCGGCTATAACCTTAGAGTTTTAGAGGACAACGACCAAGATGAGGTCCTATGTCCAATAAAAAGCTAAGTAGACAGGGTGAAAAGCCACGTCCAAGCCATTGGAAGCAGAAGGAGAAGACAAGGACCTTGGGGGGCGATGCCTCCCATGGGACTTTTGTCACCTTGCAGCAGTGGTCAATGCAGAACTTCAGCAGAGTTTTCTCTCTTTTTTTTTGGATTCTGTCTGTCTGGATTTCAGGATTTTCTGTGCTTGGATCTCTGCATTTTTTTGGATCTCGATTTCTTGGAATGCTCTCCTATTTATAGGCCTTTGGTAGCCATTTAAGAGACTTTATGGGCCTTAAATGCATTAAAGCCGCATAATGGGAGGAGTTACAAGTTTTAATTGATTTATTTTGTAACTCCTTTTCTTTGGCTTCTGATTCGCCGGTGGAGAATTAAGTGCATTTAATCGCCTTTAATCTCCATGAAGGGGGATTCGCCGGTGGAGAATTAAGTGCATTTAATCACCTTTAATCTCCATGTTGGGAGGAGTTTCATGGTTTAAATGCCATGAAACCTTTGACTTGTAACCCCCGTTTGCTTTCTTCTGATTGGGTCGTCTAAAATAACGAGTTAATGACCGCATTAAGTTGCCATGAACGGGTCAATTAACAGCATTAAGTGGTCGCCTGAGTAGCTGAAGAGTCGCGGGCCGTGCCACATCTTTTGGGATTCTTCTTGCGATGATCATCGATGGATCTTCATGCTGATTGACATCGGATGACCGTGCAACTGCAGACATTGATTGCTAACAGCGGGCCGGTGCCACCTGTCTTATCGATTTCTCAATCGATCGGACAGAAAGTACACTTTCTTGGTTTACCGGTCGGCGATCAATGGTGATTTGATACTCTCAGAAACGGACCCGTGATGTTGACGAAGATCGATGGATTTGCTGCCTCGAAAGTCAAAATTTTGGAAAGCTACAAGGGCTGGTAATCTCGAAATGCGAAAAGGGGTCTAAAAATGCCCTTTCGGTGGAAATCCGGCGACCCGGATTTCCAGGGTCGCCGGCGACCATGCATCCAGCGACCATGGTGTCTTTTCCCCTTTGATTATCGATTTTTTGCCGTTTCGTTCCATCTTTTTCAATTCTTTTTTCTTTTTTATTGTTCCTAACATTTTTGTACATTTATTGGCCTAATTTCCCTGTAAAGAACTTGATGAGAATCCTTGCAACTTGGAGTGCAAAGTTTCCAATTTTCTGGGAAAGCCGAAGACTTTATCGCTCAGAGCTGCCGATTTGCCGTCAGAAGCCAAAACTAGGTCAAACGTTACCGGAATGACCTGAAATTTGAGGTGAAGCCTCCCGAGCAATAGATAAGACCAACATAGGCTTTTGTTTGAGTTTTGAAGCCATGTAGGGTCCTGTCACCAGTAGACTTGATTTTGTCACGAGGAAGATGTCGCGCTTTGATGTGTGGTCAACCGATGTTCGATTGACTTGAATTTTGACAGGGAGCCTATTGGAGTTATTTTGAGAGGATCCATTAGCTCCGATTTAGAAACCATGGCCCCGGAGGGCTTCGCCGCCGAGAGGCCTGATTTGGCTTCCGAGAGTCAAAGTCTGGTCAAATGTTGTTGAAATGACCTGAAACTTGACGTGTAGCCCTTTGTAAGGATTTTGAAGTCAGCCATGTGCTTTGTTTGATGAGTTATGGCCTCGGTGGTTCTCGCCGCTGAGAAGCTTGATTCTGTTATTCGAGGGTTAATGTAGGGTCAAACATTGTTGGTTTGACTCGGAACTTGACGTGGAGCCTTTTGGAGGTATTTTGAGATCATCCACTGGCTCTGATCGAAGATTTGATGTCTCTTACGCTGTCGCCATCGGGAGCTCATGTTCAGCTGTTGGAGGAGTGAAGTTAGGCCAAATAATTTTGAAATGACCCAAAACTTCATGTATACTCCTCTCTTGGCCGTCATGAAGGATCTTGCAGTTTTTGTTTGATTGTAACAAGATTTGGTTTTTTGGAAGTAGCATTGCCTATTTATGGTACGCTGCGGCTTCACGTAGCTTTCTTGAGGTTGAAGAGGTAAAGTGACATTTTTAGTATCAACAAGTGCCCCCTTGTGGTACAGCGACGACGATGAGGTTTTTAACTTTTGTAGTCGATGTGCCTCGAAAAGAACTTTTGAAGGAGAGCTTCTGACTTGACCAATAGTCTTGAACACTTTTCTTTGGGCAGAGTAGCCTTTTGAGTTTCTAGGGAAATTTTTATGTTAGTGAAAGGGATCACGTACCATCTCAAGGCAAAGTTTTGAAAATGACATGAGGGATTTGGATTTGTGTTTTTGACCTTGTGACCTAACAAGCTATATGTGGCTGGTTAAGGGGTCAGGTTTGGTTTTGACCTTGTGTCCGAACAAGCTGTATGTGGAAAGATTGGGAGGTCGGGTTTGGTTTTGATCTTGTGACCTAAGAAGCTGTATGTGGCAAGTTAGAGGATCAGGATTTGGTGTTTGATTTTTGGCCTTGTGACCTAACAAGCTGAAAGAAACTGCGATTCAGATCTGAATATTACTCGCGGAAGATATTCATGGCTAATTTGTAACATGACAGATTTTAAAAAATCTGAGTTGGGCAGCATAAATCAGCCATATAGATCGCATGAGAACTCCATGAATTCATGACCAACAAGTGTATAATTAAAGGAGAATGAAGAAGACTATTACCTCGAAGATTTGTAGACTTCAAATCTCTGAAAAAATAGATCCAAAGGCCCGAACTCAGACTTGCAATTAGCAAACAAGTTGCTGGAATTTTCTGCAGTAGTGTTGCCTTTGATCTTCTTCTCTATCTCACTTCCAAATCTGATTGGCTAAGATGGTGGGATCTTAATCTAGGAATTGAGAACTATTTTTCTAAGGAAAAATCTCAGATCTCAAACTCTCTTCACTGAAGAAGAAAGCCCCAAAGAAGCTGGACGTGTGGGACACCTAGCTTGCCTATGTTGTTGGACGTCCAAGGAGGGGTTTGGTTTCTTTTATAGAAACTGTGAGGAAAGCATTCCCATAAAGTTATCTCTCCTAATTCTAAAAGATGTCCTAAAAGGAAAGTATAATCTAAAGATTTATTTCCTTTTAGATACAATCTAATTAGAAAAGGAAACTAAGGAACTTCCCATGCAATTAGTAATCCTAGTTGTACAACACTTACTAATTTTAAGTTCCTAATCCAAAAAGGAAACTTTCTCATAGGAATACTATTCCAAAGAGGAGTCCAACCTTTCAAGTAGAGAGACCTACTTAAAATTGGAAACCTTACCCATGGAAATCCTATTATGGACATCCCACATACTAATGCACACCATGGCCCACATACAATTTATCTAGAATTAAATTCATGTATGCCATCAAAGGCCTATTTGAATTTAAACTCAAAATTATTTTTCCACTAAAATAATTCATCCAAATGTTATCCAAACATTTTAGGAAACCATGCCAATCTTGGAAAGTGACTAGAGAAGGGACCAAAAGACATATTTGCCATTGGCTCCCAAAATGACCAAAATGTCCATGCTAAACCCATAGCAACATTAAGACCATTTTAACCTTAACTCATTCGACTAAAGAGTTATGGTTGAACTCCAAGGACAAATATATAATATAATAAGCTCGTCATAAAATGACGGTTGTCTTCGACCTACTAAGTGTAATGACCTGAATGCCCCTCTATGTAACATCCATAATCGAGTCAGGTTATCACATGTACTATCAACCTTCCCGATTACGTCTAAACCTTAGAACTTCATATCCTTAACATAATCATCATCCGAATATCATTCTCTTGATCCAGGGAGCGACCCACAAGTTCAATATCCATATGGAACATCCATATACTAAGATCTTAGATTTTGATGATTAATCGGATAAATCTAAGGGGACGATCATTCCATCATTAGATGGCATAGATTCTTTATTGCATCTGCATGTCCCAACTGATCATGTCCGAGTACCCAAAACACAGAGTTGTTGACCCATGAAAAGAATCTCACCCATAGTGAATTAAAGTACAAGAACTTGACTTCGTCAGTTCATCCACAAATGCTCAAGATTAAGAGCACCGGTCACTCAGTAGCATGAGGTGACTTGATCTCTCTCTGTGATAGTACTATTTTAGAGATCACACCTACCATGGTCCTGTTCAATGTATTGCATATGCACTAGTGAGATGAATCCGGGAAAGCCCTCCCATGACTTAGGTAAGTCACCCTGAATACAGGAGAGTTTCTCATTATAACTTATACCAAGATGAAGTGCCCAGCTTCATCTCTCAGTTATGAACAAATATGTTGTTTCCAGTGTCCATGAATTAGACCTATCTATGTGTAGACACTACATACCTAATTCATTTACTAGAAACAATGGGCCTTACACAACCATACATTTATACATGTTTAAGCATAAAAGAGTCATTCCATTAAATAACCAGTAAATATCCAGTAACAAAAGATGAGAGTGCAGCTAGTGGGCTTTAGGGCATACACCAATCCCAACAAACTCCCACTTGCACTAAAGATCACTACTTCCTAACCTAACACCCATAGACTCAACATGAGAAGTGAAGACTTTCTCAGTAAGAGTTTTAGTGAATGGGTCAGCTAAGTTATTTGTCGAAGCAATATGCTCCACCACTATCTCTCCATCCTGAATGAATTCCCGGATCAAGTGGTACTTTCTCTGAATATGCTTGCCTTTCTTGTGATTCCAAGGCTCTTTGCACTGTGCTACAGCACCAGTGTTATCGCAGTACATGACAATCGGTTTATGCACTGCAGGAACAACTCTCAATTCCAACAGGAATTTTCTGAGCCATACCGCTTCCTTCGCAGCTTCCGATGCCGCCACATACTCTGCTTCCATGGTAGAATCAGCAGTACAGGATTGCTTGATACTTCTCCATGATATAGGCCCTCCTGACAGAGTAAAGACGTACCCTGAAGTAGACTTTCTGGCATCTCTATAAGATTGGAAATCAGAGTCTGTATACGCCAAAGGCGTTAGATCATCTGCTCGAAAGGTCAGCATGTAATCTTTCGTTCTCCGAAGATACTTGAATATATGCTTAACAGCTGTCCAATGCACAGGTCCAGGGTTTGACTGATACCTGCTAACCATGCCAACGGCAAAGCAAATATCTGGTCTAGTACATAACATGGCATACATGAGGCTTCCAACAGCGGATGCATATGGAACTCTCCTCATGCTCTCTATCTCTTCAGATGTCTTTGGACATTGATCTTGAGACAGTGGTACTCCATGTCTAGAAGGTAGGAGGCCCTTCTTGGAGTCATGCATGTTAAACTTGACCAATATCTTCTCAATATATGAAGATTGGGATAAGGCTAACATCTTATTCTTGCGATCACGCAAAAGCTTGATCCCTAAGATATAGCTGGCCTCACCCAAATCCTTCATCTGAAATTGAGAGGATAACCAAACCTTTGTGGATGACAATAAACCTACATCATTTCCTATGAGTAATATGTCATCTACGTATAGAACCAAAAATGCAACTGCTTTTCCACTTCCTTTCTTATACACACATTGTTCATCAATGTTTTGATCAAAGCCAAAAGATTTGACTGCTTGATTAAACTTGATGTTCCATGCTCTAGATGCTTGCTTAAGTCCATAGATGGACTTCTTAAGTTTACAAACCATGTTATCTTGGCCACTAGCAATGAAGCCCTCTGGTTGCATCATAAAGATGCATTTGTCAAGACTTCCATTAAGAAAAGTTGTCTTGACATCCATCTGCCATATCTCGTAGTCATAATGACATGCGATGGCCAAGAGAATCCTTATGGACTTATGTTGGATACCGCGATCACTGAGAGGGGGGGGTGAATCAGTGATTTCTAAAAACAGGTCCAATTCAACAACAAAACAAGTCAAATCACACAATGACACCAGATTTAACGTGGTTCACCAAAAGGCTACGTCCACGGATCAAAACCGTCCGAACACCGATCCGGTACAGGTCTGAATATATTTAGTCGCTACAACGACAAAGAGCACCAACCCTTAGTTTCAGATAGCACCAACTATCTAGGAAGCACCTACTCCCTTGAGTTTCAGATAGCACCAACTATCTAGGAAGCACCTACTCCCTTTAGTTTCAGATAGCACCAACTATCTAGGAAGCACCGACTCCCTTTACAATTTATCTGCACCCACAGATAGGATCACCAAACCCCAAACACCAAGCACCAACTTGATGTAAAAACAGAATATAAGATCAACTCTGTCTACTGCCCTTCCCCTCTACAATTCTCTCTCTCTCAATCCCTTACAAATTGAAATTAAAGCATAAACAGAGAGACACTTAACTCATGGACGAATCACCATCTTCTAGAGCATGATCCCGTCCATAATTGCTGTAGAAAGATGTAGCACAACAGCACACAGCAACACAGCAGCAGCTTCTGCTTTCTCTCAAGAACTCTCTCTCTTTTCTCTTCTCTTCTTCTCTCTCTGGTGTATCTTCTGATGTGTTTATGAACGACCCAAGCATGCCTTTATATAGGTTTTAGTAACCCCTAATTGTGTTTAAAACGGGCTACAATTCGTTTAGAAAGAGTCCCAAACAAATTAGATAAGTATGCTGAATTTTCGTGCTCAACTTCTAATTCTGCGCAACTCTGGTTCCCGTGCTCGGTCGACATCATGGCTTGCTCGGTCGACATCATACACTGACTGGAAAACATACAATTTCGAGCTCGGTCGACATCCTGGGGTCCCGGTCGACCGAAGACACACTGTGTCACTAAAATAACTGAGAGGTGCCTTTTTCTGTTTTCTGCAGGTTTCTTCTTGCTCGGTCGACCGCATGAAGAGCCCGGTCGACCGCGTGCTCTGCATCAGGAATTCTTAATTCCTGGCTGTTTCAATTCTGTTTCCAATTCTGATTTCTTCTTTTAAGCTCTATCAATACTAGCATATTAACATCATGTTTGTGACAATGTGTTGACAAGAATTCCAACTCAAATCTATACTTGAGATGCTAACTTCTTCAATTCACCAAAGACTACTCAAGTCATCTCAAATTCCAACAATCTCCCCCTTTGGAATTGTTGGCAACACTATTGGAACTTCAACACTTTCAACAATCTCCCCCTAGCTTTCATAGCATAACATCTCTCCTTGCTATCATAGCATAACATCTCTCCTTGCTATCGTAGCATAACATCTCTCCCCCTTTGACAACAAATCCAAAGGGACCAAACCGAGGAGCGAATAGGATATTCAATGAATGCATTGCTCCCCCTTTCAAGCACAACTCCTACGGTTTAGGAGAGTGAGTAACTCCTAACTTTTTCCGGAGATACTCAAAGACTTCCTTTGGCAGAGGTTTCGTGAAAATCATCTCAAATTCTTTCGTCATCTCTTCAGCAAAATTCCTGCACATTTCCTCATGTATAGCTTTCAACCAACTATCATCGAGACTGGCTTCAGCCACAGTCTTGGGTTCAATGGTGGACACAAGTGAGTAATTGCTAACTACACTTTGTCTAGTTTGAACGCCTGCCTTAGGATCTCCAATGATTTGATCCTTAGGGTGTTGCTCTACCCAAGTGCTGTGCTTCTTAGGTGTAGTATCTTCTGAGTCATCTTTTGATTTCTCAGAATCATTAGATTCAGCCATCTCATCATCAATCTCACTCGAGTCCTCATAAACGGGACTGTCATAATGAGTTCCATTCTTGGATTCATGGTTTTCATCTATTCTCACATCAGCACTTTCTATGATTTTTCTGGTTCTTTTGTTAAGACACCTATATGCCTTGCTAGTAGAGGAGTAACCCAGAAATATACCTTCGTCAGCTCTTTCTTCAAATTTGCCCGGATTTTGTTCGAGCCTCTTGATGTAACACTTGCTGCCGAAGACTTTGAAGTGCTTGACTGTTGCTTTTCTTGCAAACCATAGCTCATAGGGAGTTTTGTCTTCATGTGGCCTGATCAAGCATCGGTTTTGAATGTATACAGCCGTATGAATTGCCTCTTTCCAATACTTGTCAGCCATCTTGCTTTCACTTAGCATCGTACGAGCCATCTCTTGTACGGTGCGATTCTTCCGTTCCACAACTCCATTTTGCTGTGGAGTTCTAGGGGCCGAGTACTGTCTTTGAATGCCATGATGTTCACAATATTTAGTGAACTCTTCAGATGTGAACTCGCCTCCACGATCAGACCTTAAAATCTTGATACGTTTTTCCAATTGATTTTCAACATGTGCTTTAAACACTTTAAAACGATCAAGTGCTTGATGCTTATGCTTAAGAAACAATACCCATGTCATTCGAGTATAATCATCAATGTATAACATGAAATACTTATCTCCATTGGTGCTTTGAGTTCGCATCGGTCCACAGAGATCAGTGTGCACTAGCTCAAGAGGTTTCTTGGAATGATGCTCCTTTGACTTGAACATAACCCTCGTTTGCTTTCCCTTTTGGCAAGAGTCGCAAATGGGATTGGAAGGCTTTTCAACTTTAGACATGCCTCTTACAGCCTTTGAATTGCAAATCTTTGACATGTTGTCAAAGCTTAGATGCCCAAGGGGTTTGTGCCACAACCAACTTTCCTCTGTCCGACTCATCAAGCAGGTCTTTTCAGCTCCATCTGACAATGTATAGAGATTTCCAGCAGTTCTTGATCCAGTTGCCACTGTTTTGCCGTTGCTACTCTTCTTGATGGCAAACCCATTCTTTGTGAAGATAACTTCGTGACCCTTGTCACAGATCTGGCTCACACTAAGCAGGTTGTGTCTCAATCCAGACACATATAAGACTTCTTCAGATCTGATCTTGTTTGCCATAAGCTGAATAACACCTTTTCCGCAGATTTTGGCACCATCATTGTTGCCAAACTTCACTGAACCGCCTTCATAGTGCTGTAATTTGATGAATTTCTCTTTATCACCAGTCATATGGCATGAACAACCACTATCAAGGACCCATGGTGCTGCCTTCTTTTGTGCATTGAATGCCGTTTGCACAATGAGAGATTCTTTGGAACTATCTTCCCTTTTCTTTGCCCTCCATGCCTTAACTAACTTGGGTTTCTTTTCAACCTGAAATTGGTTAGCAATAGGCAACCTACAATCCCTAGCCAAGTGTCCATAATTATGACATATATAGCACTCAATTTTGTGGCTGTTTAGGATTGAAAAAGGGTTCCTAGTCACAAATGGGCTGTTTCTAACATAGAATTTGCAATCAGCTCTTTTATGTCCAAACATATTACAATGAAAGCAATAACCATAGAATTTGTATCTTCTTTGTGGCTGGTTAGTCTTCATTACCTTTCTAACAGGAATGGACTCCTTTCTAGGTTGAGTGGGCTTCATAGAGTTAGAAGGTGCAGTGACTTGCTTCACAAGATCTTTCCTTTTAGGAGGTGCAATCTTAGAGGATTCTCCTTTCTCAAATCCTAGACCAAATCTGAAGTGGGCTGGTCTTTGAACTTTCAGTAGTTCATTGAGTTTCATAGTCCCTTCAATCGCTTGGAGCGCTTTGAGTTTCTTGCTATTTTCCAAATTTTCAGCCTTTGCTCTAGCGATCTCAGTTTCAAGTTTCATAGCCTCTTCCTTTTTGATACTTATTTGGTTTTCAAGGACTTCTACCATTCTTTTATATTCTTCTACTTGAGTTTTCAAAGAAATAATAGAACTTTCAGATTCATGGAGAAGTTTCAGATTTTTCTTACTTGTTTTGCGTTCCTTGCTAAGTTCCTCAAGTGCGGCTATGAGTTCCTCTTCAAGATTGACTTCAGCCTCCTCATCCTCTTCCGGATCTAGCTCTTCTTCTTCTTCAACAGTGACCATGAAGAGAGCTTCGGTTGATTCATCATCGTCTGAAGTTTCAGACGTGCTGTCATCTTGTTGACATAGAAAGTTTTTAGCTTTGCCCCTTTTTCTGAAATTTCTCTTTCCTTTACTCTTTTCAGCATAAGAGTCACTTTCATTGTCTTCTTTTAGCGGACACTTCGCAGCAAAGTGACCAATACCTCCACAATTGAAGCATTTAAAGGGTAGCTTCCCTTTGTACTTGCCATTGCTTCCTTTCTTCAACTTTCTAACAAATTGAGCCTCAAGCTCATCATCATCAGAATCAACATCATGACCAGCAGTCTCTTTTGCCTTTTTCTGAACTTTGAAGGCCGCTTCTTTATCAGATGAAGACGTCTTTCCTATGCGCATCTCATAGGCAGTTAGAGAACCATGTAATTCATCCATGGAAAATGCATTCAGATCTTTGGCTTCTTCAATGGCTGAGACTTTTGAATCAAACCGAGGAAGAAGAGATCTTAGAACCTTTTTGACGATGACCGGCTCTTTAATCTCCTCCCCTAGTCCACGAATGTCATTCGTGACTTCATTCACTCGTTGCAAATATGAGTCAACATTCTCGCTTTCCTCCATGCGAAGAGATTCAAATTGAGAGCGATGAGTTTGCAATTTGGCTTCTTTAATCTTCTCATCACCTTCATGTATGCTTTGCAACTTGTCCCAAATTTCCTTGGCTGTTTTGCATGCAATTACTTTGACAAGCTCGCTGTCCACAAGGCCACTAAAGAGTGCATTCTGCGCCTTGGAGTCGTTGTCTGCCAACTTCTTCGATGCTGTATCATTGGGTACAGTGGCAGCATTGTAACCGGCTCTGACAGCCTCCCAAACATCATAGCCAAGAGATTTGATGAAGGCTTGCATCCTAATCTTCCAGAAAGAGTAATTAGAACCATCAAACAGAGGTGCTTTCATATTCCCTGTATTGACTGCCATGTGATTTGACAAGAGATCACCCTTAGCGTATTAAACTGATCAAGGGAACCTCGCTCTGATACCAATTGTTGGATACCGCGATCACTGAGAGGGGGGGGGTGAATCAGTGATTTCTAAAAACAGGTCCAATTCAACAACAAAACAAGTCAAATCACACAATGACACCAGATTTAACGTGGTTCACCAAAAGGCTACGTCCACGGATCAAAACCGTCCGAACACCGATCCGGTACAGGTCTGAATATATTTAGTCGCTACAACGACAAAGAGCACCAACCCTTAGTTTCAGATAGCACCAACTATCTAGGAAGCACCTACTCCCTTGAGTTTCAGATAGCACCAACTATCTAGGAAGCACCTACTCCCTTTAGTTTCAGATAGCACCAACTATCTAGGAAGCACCGACTCCCTTTACAATTTATCTGCACCCACAGATAGGATCACCAAACCCCAAACACCAAGCACCAACTTGATGTAAAAACAGAATATAAGATCAACTCTGTCTACTGCCCTTCCCCTCTACAATTCTCTCTCTCTCAATCCCTTACAAATTGAAATTAAAGCATAAACAGAGAGACACTTAACTCATGGACGAATCACCATCTTCTAGAGCATGATCCCGTCCATAATTGCTGTAGAAAGATGTAGCACAACAGCACACAGCAACACAGCAGCAGCTTCTGCTTTCTCTCAAGAACTCTCTCTCTTTTCTCTTCTCTTCTTCTCTCTCTGGTGTATCTTCTGATGTGTTTATGAACGACCCAAGCATGCCTTTATATAGGTTTTAGTAACCCCTAATTGTGTTTAAAACGGGCTACAATTCGTTTAGAAAGAGTCCCAAACAAATTAGATAAGTATGCTGAATTTTCGTGCTCAACTTCTAATTCTGCGCAACTCTGGTTCCCGTGCTCGGTCGACATCATGCTTTGCTCGGTCGACATCATACACTGACTGGAAAACAGACAATTTCGAGCTCGGTCGACATCCTGGGGTCCCGGTCGACCGAAGACACACTGTGTCACTAAAATAACTGAGAGGTGCCTTTTTCTGTTTTCTGCAGGTTTCTTCTTGCTCGGTCGACCGCATGAAGAGCCCGGTCGACCGCGTGCTCTGCATCAGGAATTCTTAATTCCTGGCTGTTTCAATTCTGTTTCCAATTCTGATTTCTTCTTTTAAGCTCTATCAATACTAGCATATTAACATCATGTTTGTGACAATGTGTTGACAAGAATTCCAACTCAAATCTATACTTGAGATGCTAACTTCTTCAATTCACCAAAGACTACTCAAGTCATCTCAAATTCCAACAACTTAAGCATAGCCACTGGTGAAAAGGTTTCCTCATAATCGATACCCTCTTTCTGAGTATATCCTTTCGCCACCAGTCATGCTTTGAAGGTTTCCACCTTCCTATCCACTCCTCTCTTCCTCTTGTAAATCCACTTGCACCCTATGGGTTTAATCCCTTCAGGTGCATTTACAAGTTCCCAGACTTGATTGGAATACAAAGAATCCATTTCAGATTTCATCGCTTGCTGCCACATGTCAGCATCTATATCCGTTACTACTTCATCATAACTAGTAGGATCCTCAACTAGATCTTCAGAGTCTGTCTTAAAAGACACTCCTAGATATCTTTCTGGCTGTCTAGAAATTCTCCCACTACGATGAGGCTCCGGAGTGTTCAAAGGAATATCTTGTTCATCTAATGTCTCAGGATCTGGTATAGATGTTATAGGAGATCCCGGAAGAATCTCCTCAAGTGTTTCTTTACAACTAAGCTCTCGGTGCATCATACAATCATCCTCCAAGTACATAGCATGAGTGCTGATGAGCACTTTTTGCTCCTTTGGATGATAAAAGATGCCACCTCTCGTTCCCTTAGGATACCCAATGAAGTAACACATTTCCGATCTGGGTTCTAGCTTGGTAGCTTTATCATTCAGTACATAAGCTGGACAACCCCATATGTGGATATGTCTTAAACTAGGTTTTCGACTTGTCCACATTTCTTGGGGTGTCCTAGGTACTGATTTAGAAGGTACCAGATTTAAAATGTATGCTGCTGCTTCTAGGGCATATCCCCAAAAAGATATAGGTAGGGTTGCATGACTCATCATGGACCTTACCATATCAAGAAGGGTACGGTTTCTTCTCTCCGCTACACCATTTTGCTGGGATGTACCCGGTGCAGACAACTGAGACACAATCCCATGTTGTGTGAGGTACTCCTTGAACTCACCCAGGAGGTACTCGCCACCTCGATCAGATCGAAGGGCTTTGATATGTTTCCCTAGTTGTAGCTCCGCCTCAGCCTTGAATTGTTTGAACTTATCAAACGCCTCAGACTTGCGTCGCATTAAGTATACATATCCATACCTAGAGTAATCATCGGTGAAGGTGATGTAATACTCATACCCTCCTCGAGCCGGTTTGTTCATAGGACCACACACATCAGTGTGAATCAATTCTAACAACTCCTTTGACCTTAGTCCCTTTGCAGAGAATGACCGTTTGGTCATCTTTCCCTTGAGACAAGATTCGCACTGAGGAAAAGGTTCGAAATCTAATGAGCTTAAAGGCCCATCTTTTACCAACCTCTGAATCCGTTTTAGGTTAATGTGACCCAAACGTAAGTGCCAAAGATATGTGTCATTGATTGAAGATACCTTCCTCTTAAGGGAAGTTGAGTTTTCTTGTTGTACATTATGCAGTGTGGGAGCAATAGGATATATATAAAATAAGTTGTCATGTATTCTACCGGAACATATAATATTTCCATCTCTACTGATATCAATACCAGAATGGAAAGAAACTGAATAATTAAATTCAATTAATCCGGAAACTGAAATTAAATTCTTCTTCATGTCCGAAACATAGAAAACATTATTTAAAACTAAAATCTTATTACATGGAAAATGTAAGGTAACAACTCCTCCTGCAACTGCCCAAACTTTAGCTCCAGTTCCGACTCTAAAGGCAAACTCTCCTTTCTCAATTCTCTGCATTATCTGAAACCCCTGCAATGAATTGCAGATATGATTAGTGGCTCCTGAGTCTACTATCCATGAGTCAGTAGAATCAACCACTAGACAAGTTTCAATTAGTATGAAAAAGATGTACCTTTCTTAACTGAGGCCAAGACTTTGGGACAATCTTTCTTCCAATGACCACTGAGGCCACACTTGAAGCATTTCCCTTTGGGCTTTCCATCTGTACCCTTGTCCTTCTTATTACCAGTGTTGTCCTTTTTCTGCCCTTTTCCCTTATTCTGCTTCTTCTTGGACTTCTTCCCTTTCGGGTTCAGTTTAGAGGAAGACTGGAAAAAATGAGCTTGGGCTTTGGGCTTCATGATGGCCTCTGCCGCCTGGAGTTCTTTCATTAACTCAGGTAGAGTCATGTCCATCTTGCTCATATTGAAATTGAGCTTGAACTGATTGAAAGAATCCGGCAAAGTTTCGAGAATCATGTCAGTCTGACTCCCTGCATCAATCTCAGCCCCTAGAATCTCAGCTTCATTGAAACAATCCATCAGCTTGAGCATATGCTCTCTGACAGGTGTTCCCTCAGCCATCCTAGCATTCATGATGGTCCTCATAGTAGCTTGCCTAGCTGGCCTGCTCTTGTCTACGAACATCTCAGACAAGGACATCATGATTTCATAGGCTGTGTCCATATGCTCGTGCTGTGTTTACAACACGTTGGACATGGAAGCGAGCATGTAGCATTTAGCCATGCGGTTCGCTTTCTTCCATTTCCTTTCAGCCTCTAACTGGTCATCAGTAGGATTAGCATCAATATCCGGACAGTTTTCTACCAAGACATACTTGTACTCCTCAGCAGTGACTACTATGTCAAGATTTCTCTTCCAATCTACGTAGTTAGGGCCAGTCAGTTTGTTCTCACGAAGAATGCACATCAACGGACTAAAAGAATCTTTACCCATCTCTTTCTGGATATAAAAACGGTTTTATAAGACATGCAGTATATATGTAATATGCATATCGTGCTTGTTATAAAAGGAAAAACAAAGCACAAAACTTTTTACATTATTTAACCCCAATCATAATGTATCAGTGTTTCAACCTCCTCATAGACCCTCCATCAAAGGGATGGCCGAGCCTACAGTCACGTTGAATTAAGGCATACTTATTTGGATTATCACTATCTGGATACACATCCAGTGGTAGTCCAATCACTGATTGGTTTGGCCTCATATGACAAATAACCTTAAACTCCTAGGGAGAGGTCATTACCGTCTTATGTCAAGTGTATAACCATTTCTTATGAAATTCTCCAGAATGTCTATGATTAAGTCTTCCGAAGGGAAGAGACTTTTATCCATCCTAGAAGTGACCTTTAGTAAAGAGCTCCACCGAAGGGATGGCCGCTCCCACCAACACTTCATTAACATTCTATAGAAGTGATCTTTAGTAAAGAACTCCACCGAAGGGATGGCCGCTCCTACTAACACTTTAATGAGATAACATGAACCGAAAATGGAAGGCCATGGGGTCTTTCCTAAAACCCCTCTCCCACTTGATTATTTATCACTAGGGCTTATACTTTTTGACCTTTACATTGTTTTACTCAAAAACTCTTTTTAAATCTAGCAAACTTGGTTAATTAAATTTATGACTTAAGTCATCTTAAAAATAAATAACCTTTGCTTTAAAACATTTGAGCAAATCCCTTCAAAGAATCAAAGACCTATCCTGGGTTATGAAAACCCATAGGTAGCATCTAATTAGATTTTACTTTAGCCTTCTTTGGAAACCAAGGGTACCAAGATAAACTAAACCCTATCCAATTTTAAACCTTAGACAAAATAGAAGGTGCTGGTCTAAGTCCCGTTTTTTGCCAAACTAAAAACAATCTAATACAAAAAGATGCCAATTTTAGAACCTAATGGTGGCCATGTTTCTAGGTGACAATTATAGCAATTATATAAAGCATTCATCCATGTATTCCAAATATAAAAGCAAATAAAAGTATGCAATCCTTGATGGCTCCCTGCTCTTCGGACTTGTAGTCCTTATCGAACTAGGACATCAAAAATAGATCTCATCTTGCACCAAGAAGTCTTGTCTCCTCCACCACTAAGGAATCCGGTTACTTGCAACCTTTCTTGAAACTTTCTTCTTCTTGCTTGTTCCAATAAATTAAATTTATACAAGCGAACCCATAGAAAACAAAAACCCCAAATTACATTGGAGATACCTATGCTTTTCAAGAAAGCTTACATCAATACTAGTTGGAATAAAAGTAAAGAAAGAATTACAACTTCCTATGATTGCTAAACGCGCAATCGTACACTTTCCAACTATTGAAAAAACATCCAAATTCACATAACAATGATGCGAACCATCAAGGATGTGATACATGGCTGCAAACAAAGAGGTTAGTGCATGCAAACCCACTATGTGCATCATTAAACAAATCTGGAAAATAAATTCCAGCAATGTTAATGAAACTTGCACACAACATGCATCACAACATAACTTTAATAGGGTGCCACCATGCCCATAATCAATCTAGGATTAATTATACACAACATGGGATCATGATTTCACATGGAGTGGCTCTGATACCACTGAAAGAAACTGCGATTCAGATCTGAATATTACTAGCGGAAGATATTCATGGCTAATTTGTAACATGACAGATTTTAAAAAATCTAATTTGGGCATCATAAATCAGCCATATAGATCGCATGAGAACTCCATGAATTCATGACCAACAAGTGTATAATTAAAGGAGAATGAAGAAGACTATTACCTCGAAGATTTGTAGACTTCAAATCTCTGAAAAAATAGATCCAAAGGCCCGAACTCAGACTTGCAATTAGCAAACAAGTTGCTGGAATTTTCTGCAGTAGTGTTGCTTTTGATCTTCTTCTCTATCTCACTTCCAAATCTGATTGGCTAAGATGGTGGGATCTTAATCTAGGAATTGAGAACTATTTTTCTAAGGAAAAATCTCAGATCTCAAACTCTCTTCACTGAAGAAGAAAGCCCCAAAGAAGCTGGACGTGTGGGACACCTAGCTTGCCTATGTTATTGGACGTCCAAGGAGGGGTTTGGTTTTTTTTATAGAAACTTTGCGGAAAGCATTCCCATAAAGTTATCTCTCCTAATTCTAAAAGATGTCCTAAAAGGAAAGTATAATCTAAAGATTTATTTCCTTTTAGATACAATCTAATTAGAAAAGGAAACTAAGGAACTTCCCATGCAATTAGTAATCCTAGTTGTACAACACTTACTAATTTTAAGTTCCTAATCCAAAAAGGAAACTTTCTCATAGGAATACTATTCCAAAGAGGAGTCCAACCTTTCAAGTAGAGAGACCTACTTAAAATTGGAAACCTTACCCATGGAAATCCTATTATGGACGTCCCACATACTAATGCACACCATGGCCCACATACAATTTATCTAGAATTAAATTCATGTATGCCATCAAAGGCCTATTTGAATTTAAACTCAAATTTTTTTTCCACTAAAATAATTCATCCAAATGTTATCCAAACATTTTAGGAAACCATGCCAATCTTGGAAAGTGACTAGAGAAGGGACCAAAAGACATATTTGCCATTGGCTCCCAAAATGACCAAAATGTCTATGCTAAACCCATAGCAACATTAAGACCATTTTAACCTTAACTCATTCCACGAAAGTGTTATGGTTGAACTCCAAGGACAAATATATAATATAATAAGCTCGTCATAAAATGACGGTTGTCTTCGACCTACTAAGTGTAATGACCTGAATGCCCCTCTATGTAACATCCATAATCGAGTCAGGTTATCACATGTACTATCAACCTTCCCGATTACATCTAAACCTTAGAACTTCATATCCTTAACATAATCATCATCCGAATATCATTCTCTTGATCCAGGGAGCGACCCACAAGTTCAATATCCATATGGAACATCCATATACTAAGATCTTAGATTTTGATGATTAATCGGATAAATCTAAGGGGACGATCATTCCATCATTAGATGGCATAGATTCTTTATTGCATCTGCACGTCCCAACTGATCAAGTCCGAGTACCCAAAACACAGAGCTGTTGACCCATGAAAAGAATCTCACCCATAGTAAATTAAAGTACAAGAACTTGACTTCGTCAGTTCATCCACAAATGCTCAAGATTAAGAGCACCGGTCACTCAGTAGCATGAGGTGACTTGATCTCTCTCTGTGATAGTACTATTTTAGAGATCACACCTACCATGGTCCTGTTCAATGCATTGCATATGCACTAATGAGATGAATCCGGGAAAGCCCTCCCATGACTTAGGTAAGTCACCCTGAATACAGGAGAGTTTCTCATTATAACTTATACCAAGATGAAGTGCCCAGCTTCATCTCTCAGTTATGAACAAATATGTTGTTTCCAGTGTCCATGAATTAGACCTATCTGTGTGTAGACACTACACACCTAATTCATTTACTAGAAACAATGGGCCTTACACAACCATACATATATACATGTTTAAGCATAAAAGAGTCATTCCATTAAATAACCAGTAAATATCCAGTAACAAAAGATGAGAGTGCAGCTAGTGGGCTTTAGGGCATACACCAATCCCAACACAAGCTATATGTGGCAGGTTGGGGGATCGGGATTTGGTTTTTATTAAATGTCAATTTCAAGGTTTTGGCTTAATTTGGTTCATGAGGTTGGATGGTTTGGATTTTGGAAACTCATGAGGCTTGGATTTCTTTTTTTTTTGTATGGTCCAATCAACTCAAAAGAGGCAAGGAACCATTTTTGGATGCTCTTGGTAAGAGAGGTTTTTCCTTGACTAAAAGCCTCTTTTAGTGCCTAGGTGGTCAAACCTGGCTCATATTGTCTAACCCATGGGACCCTAAGCTTTTGGGATAGCTTAGATCTCATGCGGTGTCTTTTTTGTAAAGAATATCTAAAAATATCTCTTTTGGATAGAGAATATCTAAAAATATATTTACTTGGAGAGAATATCTCAAGATATCTTTCTTTGGGAGAGAATATCTCAAATCTCCTCTCAATTGGGAGAAAATCTCTCTAATTGCTTTCTTTTGGGAGAGAATCCCTCAAAGTATCTTTCTTTTAGGAAAGAAACTGCATAATTTCTTTCTTTTGGTAAGATTGCTAATTTGTCGCACTTACCTCCTTTTTTTTTCTCTTTGTTTCCTTCTTTGGTTTGCTCTCTTCTATAAAAGCAAGGTGAGATTGGATCTCTTGCTCTTATTGCTTTATTTTGCAAAATTCTTAAGAGGGCTTCAAGACCAAGAGTTTTTTCTTCTTCAAGGATCTTCAAGCTTTGCTTCTTTTTCTTCTCCATCAATGTCTTCAAGTATGTCTTCTTTTCCAAGAAAACTTCATTGTAGAAATAGGATGGTTTAAAAAAAAAGAGTTCTTCTTTTTTTTTCTTCTCTCTTATTCTTTTTCACGTGCTTTTTTTTTTTTCACACGTTTTTTTACGTGTTTCTTTCTTTTTACATTTTTTTTTGTCCGTAAGGCCACGTGACCTGTGGGCTAGCACCCCCCCCTGTGTTTTTATGTTTTCGCTCTGTTATTCTCTCTGTTTTTTTTTAGAAGGTTTCTTTTTTTTTCGCTCACCATGACAATGCGTTTTATTCAAATCAAGATGTTCATGCATATAAATATATATTTATGCATCAAATAAAAGGCTACGATTTCTAGGTCAAGTCAACATGAGGTTTGGCTCAGACAAAGTTTGATTGGTTTTGACCAAGTTGGGTTGGAATTGGTAAAACTTTTGTCAAGAGTTTTTCAAGCATCTAATGCATGACAATTTACTTTTATGCATGATATTTTTGTAAATTGAATTGGAAGCATGATGTGATGGCACATACCTAAAAATCTTTGCAAATTTTCAAAATTTGGAGCTTGCAGCGATGTGAGCCCATCCTGATTTGCGGAGATTTGAGAGGTTTCAAAAGTTTGGAGTTTTGGAGCTCGTAGCGATGTTGAGCCCATCTTCAAGCTTTCTATTTCCTTCGGGGTGTTTCCCTTTTCTTTGGAATTTTCCCAGAATCATGCCAAAATTTCGCTAGATTTTCTTTTAGCGAAATTCTGTCATTTTGATGATGATCTTTTTCTTTTCCAACCTTTGTAGGTTGTTCCTCCAGAACAAACAATGGTAAAGAGCCTATTACCAACATACCTCGTCGATCTGCTAGATCTTCCAATGCGGCCATTCAGCAGGCCTGAGAGAAAGTCCAGTACGTTGAGAGAAACTTGGAAGAGTGCGACTCCCTCAACAAAGATGGGATGAGACAGTGATTGATCGCTCTCAAAGGTGAGGAGTTCTATATGATCATGGTAAGCAACTGTCCTTGGGTTATGAACGATGAGAGGGTGTTGCCCAAGCCTACCTTTTTCTTTGGTGATGCAGTACCTGAAGAGATGACATAACAGAAAGATGTTTTCAGCTCTCTTACACTGCTGATGGTGAGGGGAAGACTGTTGTCACCCGATCGACGTTTGATCTTACTATCTCGATCATGTGCCTTTCTCCCACGTGCTCTAAGAGGGAAGATCCTCCAAGCTGGGTGAAAAGGACCAGTGTGATCAAGATCGGGATTTTTGTTGGCGGTCCTTCCGAATATACGGAGAAGTCGCCTGTCCATATGGACATGTTGATGCCGAGCAACGTCTACCAGGGCTCTGATTATCCATCGGTTGATTTGAAACCGGTGGGCCTTAGTATTTGTAGCGGTGATGGCAACAATTGGGTGAAGAAGCCCTTTCGACTTCCTAGTCGTTTCAGTGTAGACTCTTATTGGGGGCTGTGGACTGATCGCGTCCTGTTGATTGGTGGCGCCATTTTGAAGGAAGTCAAGGTTTTTGATGCGGTCCGCGCCTTTAGGGAGACCGTGATCTTTTCCGACAATGCCTTCATGGTTATGTTGGAGTCATTCCTTCCACAAACCAACAACACCTTCGTTGTCACGAATGGTGAGATTGGTTTCACTTTGAAGGAGCTGAGCACCATTATTGGGTTACTTATCCTTGGCAAACTCTATGAGGAGTTCATGCCCATTGATAGCGTCCATGAGGAGCAATCTGAGGAGTTTAGGCTTTTATACTTTCAGCTTATTGCCTTCTATGATTTTTTGAAGAAGAAGGAGGGCTCGAAAGTCAAGTCCAGCTGTTGGAAGAGTTTTGGCTCTTCGTTCCCCAATTTCTTTGACAGCATGGAGTCTTCTAATAACGTGACCTGGGAAGACAGGGCTAAGGATCAGGGTTCGAAGAAGACATCGGCCATGCGAGAAGAGTTGAGGAATTTCTTCGCGAGTACAGACGTCATTTGCTCTAACATTGCACTGCGGAGAGATCTCGCTGTTTACCTCACTTATTGGCTAGGTGAGGCTATCTTTACTGGAGGAGATAGAACGTACATCAGGCCGCATTGTCTTTTTTTGGCTTGTCAGATGGCGTTTAGAGAGCGGCTTGCTTTGGTGCCAGCTCATTACTCCTACCTGTGTACCGAACTGCAAGCTGATACTTTCTTGGTTCGGTTCGGGCTCCCCATGAATAGGGAATTTTCAGCCCACATCTTTTATTCGTGGTATGTATACCACTGTCCTGGCTTCCACCATTTGGGTATTGCACAGGATGATGATCCTCTGATGAATCATTAGCTAAAGGTAAAGCCGTGTTCGAATCTCTTTTAATTGCCCACGTGAGGATCCGACGGTTCAGGGACACCGAGACAGGGTAGTCTTCAGTGAAGCTTTCTCCGGAATTCCGAAAGAAGGCTTTTGATTTTGGTGCCTCCCATGACTCCACCAGGGCAGGGTCAGGAAAGCATTACTCCTTGACAATTGCCGAGAATGAGTGACTTTTCCGCATACGTGTCGGTACAATGGTGTACCGTAGACATATTTTCATCGACATTCATCCGTATGTACCTTCTCGCTTTGCGCTGTAGTTGAGCTTTTCTCAAGGAAGGCGTTTTTGGAGCACCTTCGAGTACGGTGAAGTGCTTTGGAGGTTTGCAAGATGACAGAAAATCATGGGCTTTTTATAGTGCTGAAGACACTAATGCCATGATTTCTTATCCTGAGCTGTCGACTTTCCGGACTGCTGGCTTCACGAAGTGTTCGAGGAGAGCTTTTCGGCGTACCGGGGACTTTCCAAGAATGAGCTTGATGCAAAGCTGTCTTCCGAAAAAGGCATTGGGAAGTCGGATGGGGTCCGGCGAGAGGAAGTTTTGGCCTTCCTTTCTAGAGAGAAGCATAAGATAGGCTTTCTCGGTGACCAGGGCATCATCAGTTCTGAAGCTGTCCGGGAAGTACCTGGTGTGGCTTCAGAGTAGCTAGAGATGGAGGAAGCTAAGCTTGACGCTTGGATGCAAGCGGGACAGAGGCGAGCTTCTGTGGAGTCTACTGGCAAGAGCAGACCGTCCAGTCAGGAGTCAAGTGGGAAACCTGAGTCTGATAATGGGGTAGGTTCTTCTAAAAAATCAACCCGCAGAAGCAAGATGAAGAGGGGTCAGCGTCACAAAGGACGAGACGAAGACTCTCCTGATGTCGAAGTCCCTCTCACTATCAATGTGGAGGTGCCGTGGAATGCTGACGAACCTCCGGAAAAGAGGAGCTAAGAAGAAGAGACCATCTTTGAAGGTATGATTCTTCCTCTTCCTCTTTCCGTTTCTTTTATGGAACTTTTCATGTTCTGATTTGACTTCTATCCTCCTCTTTTCTTTTAGTAGAGGATGAAGACTTGGTAATGCCCAAGGTTCCGACTGATGAGGCGGTGACGGATCCAGCTGCAGCTCCTGAAGAAGAACCGAGGGACTCTGGAGTGATTCCAGAATCTACAAATGGTATGACTTCATTTGGTTTCTTTTTTTTTTGTTTGTGACTTTGTTTGCTAACATTTTTCTTGTCAGCTAACTTGCCACAGGATTTCGATGACTTTGAACCATCAATGGATGCAAATGTTGATGATGTTTCCGATGAGTTCATGGAGGAAGAGAGTATTCCGCTAGTCATCGAAGAAGGTACTTTGTAGTGATAACCTTAATAATGATTTTTTTTTTAACATTTCATACCTTTTTGTGTTTCATTGACAGGTTATGCAGTGATAGGAGAGATCCCATCATTTTCTTCAGAACCAGAGCAAGGGCTGCCAGAGATTGATCCGGAGGTAGGGACTTCTACAGCCAGTTCTGACATGGCTGAGGTGAGACCTCGTGTTGAGATTCCTTCCCCAGTGGCTCCAATTGGGAAGAGTTCTTTTATTACTCTTCTAATGGGGCATGGCATGAGCAGCCGACCGACGGAGACGGGTGAA
This sequence comes from Litsea cubeba, assembly GCA_012931725.1. NCBI lineage: Eukaryota > Viridiplantae > Streptophyta > Magnoliopsida > Laurales > Lauraceae > Litsea > Litsea cubeba. The sequence continues at coordinate 40,984,226 of CM022952.1, forward strand.
TCTTCATTTGGTTCATCTCTTTAATTTCCGAAGAAGGTGCTGGCGCGTGTTTTGAGCTCTTGGATCGATACTCTCCTTTCTGGACACTTGGATGCCGGATTTGGCATGATCCAGCATGTGCAAGATATTCTCGCTGATGCCAAAGAAGTATGTCTGGATGTCAAAGGTGCCAGGGCGATCGTTGATAGGATCATTGCGCTGGGTGACAAGTGGTTTGAGACCATGGCTTTCCTGATGGTGACTTCTTCAAGGAGATGTTTCTGGATCCTGCTAATAAGGCTCAATCTGACATGGATGAGACTACACAGAGTAGGAAGCAGTTCATGCGGGAGAGGAACTTAGAAGAGCCAGCCATCATCGGGCTGAGGCACGACATTTACATCCTTGATAGGGAGGTCACCGAGGTTAGGCAATGTCTTTAGCATTTGAATGCGCAAGTCGCGGCCAAGTGGGCTGTCATAATAGATGCTTGCGACAGGGAGAGAGCTTTGATTCGCCAGGTTGCAGATGCCGATCGAGTCCTAAAAAAGAAGACTCAAGAAAACAAATGATGGTGAACTGCTTGGGATAAGCTTCCCGATGTCGAAGAAGGGTTAAAGCATTCTCCAGCATCTCGTGGAAAATTATTGATGGAGCGTGCATTGGAAAATCGGACGGCTGAGGCCAGAAGTTAACTCGAGGAGCTGAAACTTTGGATGGAGGCCATTTTTGGTTGAGCTCCTAGTTTCTCATTTTTTGTAACATAAACTCTTCTTTTTTTTTTTGGTACCACATGTATTTCTTGGTACTTTCTTTTTTGTAGTGCTTTTGAACACTTTTTTTTTGTATTCCTTACTTTCACTTAAATTTTTTTTTTTGTGATGAAAGCAATTGCTAAATGGGAATGTTTGATTGAAAACTTGATCAAAAGTTTGTCATTTTGTGTAAATCCTCTGTCGAATGATTGTTTTGGCATGGGAGCCAGATTTTGTTTGTGGCATGAAAGCCAAATTTGGGTTTATGGCTTGAGAGCCAAATTTTGTTTTTTGTCGCGAAGGTTAAGGTTTGTTTGTGGCATGGTGTTGACACAAAAAATAATGTGCCACTTTGGCTCTTCAACATCAAGAGAACTACATAAAGTCGCAGCCTACCACAAGAAGGCAATGCTATTTCAAAAATCAAATATTGTCAGAATTAAACAAAAACTGCAAGATTCTTCAAGACAGCCAAAAAAGGAGTACGCAAGAAGTTTCAGGCCATTTCAAAATCATTTGGCTTAACTTCGCTTCTCCGATAGCTGAACAGGAGCTCTCAGCGGCGACAGCATCAAAGACACTAAATCTTCGATCAGAGCTTGTGGATGATCTCAAAATACATCCAAAAGGCTCCACGTCAAGTTCCAAGTCAAACCGACAACGTTTAACCCTACATCAACCCTCGAACAGCTAAATCAAGCCTCTTGGCGGCGAGAACCACCGAGGCCATCACTCATCAGACAGAGCACATGGCTGGCTTCAAGATGCTTAGAAAGGGCTACACGTCAAATTTCAGGTCATTTCGACAACATTTGACCATACTTTGACTCTCCGAAGCCAAAACAGGCCTCTCTGCGGCGAAGCTCCCTGGGACCATGGTTTCCAAGATAGAGCCTGTGGATCATCTGAAAATGACTCCAATAGGATTCCTGTCAAATTTCAAGTCAATCAGACATCGGTTCACCGCACATCAAGCCGCGACATCTTCCTCGCGACAAAATCAAGTCTACTGGCGACAGTACCCATACGGCCTCAAAACACAAATAAAAGCCTATGGTTCATCTTATAAATTGCTCAGGAGGCTTTACCTCAAATTTCAGGTCATTTCGACATCGTTTGGCCAAGTTTCAGCTTTTGACGGAAAATCGGCAGCTCTACGCGACAAAGTGTTCGACTTTCCTGGAAAGTTGGATACTTTGCACCCCAAAATGCGAGGATTCTCATCAAATTTTCTATAAGGAAATCAGGCCAATAAATGTGCAAAAATTTCAAGAAAAATACAGGAGAAAAAAAAAGAATGAAAAAGACCTCGAAACGGTCGCAAAACGGGACCAAAAGGGGGAAAATCCCCATGGGTCGCAGCCCGCGACCCTGGCCCATAGTTGCCACAACCCTGGCCCAAGGTCGCCGGCGACCCTTGGCCATGGTCGCCGGTGACCATAAAGCTCCGGGTCTCCGGATTTCCCCAGGAGAGGCCCATTTTCCGTCTTTTTTTGCATTTTGAAGCATCCAACTCCTGTGATTTTCCAAAATCCATACTTTTGAGGCACCAAATCCTTCGGCATCCGTCAAAATCACGGGTCCGTCTTCAAGAGTATCAAAATCAACATTGATCGCCAACCGGTCAACCAAAAAAGTGTGCTTTCTACCCGATCGATCGAGAAATCGACAGGACAGATGGCACCGACCCGCTGTTGACAACCAATACCTGAAGTTACATGGTCATCCGATGTCGATCTACATGAAGATCCATCGATGATCATCGGCAGAAGAATCCCAAAAGACGCTACACGGCCCGTGACTCTTCAACTGCTCGGCGACAACTTAATGCGATTAATTGGCTAGCTTTATTGCAGTCATTCATTCATTTCTTTGGACGAACCAATAAGAAGCAAGCATCCAGGAGTTACAAGTCAATTGATTCATTGCATTTAACCCATGAAACTCCTCACATCATGGTGATTAAAGGTGACTAAATGCCCTCAATCTCCATCGGCCAATCAGAAGCTAAGAAAAAGGAGTTATAAAATAAAGAAATAAATCTTATAACTCCTCCCTTTATGTAGCTTTATGACAATTAAGGCTCATAAATCCTCCTAAATGGCTACCTAAAAGCCTATAAATAGGAGAGCACTCGAAAGCATTCCAGATAACTTCTTCCACAAACACAGATCCTAGATCAGAAAAAAGCACAGGAAATCCAGAGAAAGAAAGAGAGAAAGCTCTGCGAAAGTTCTGCACCGGCCACCACTACAAGGAGACAAAAGTCCCTTGGGGGATACCCCTAAGGTCCTTGCCTTCTCTTTCTGCCTTCAATGGCTTAGACATGGCTTTTCAGCCTGTCTACTTAGCTTTTTATTGGACATAGGACCTCCTCTTGGTCTTTGTCCTCTAAAAATCTGAGGTTATAGCTAAGCCAAGCGAATCAAGAGCATCATCTGTTCTCATCTGCATGGATGATGGCGAAGTCCATACATGGCTTGCGACCGTCAATCTGAACGAGTCCCCCACAATCTCCTGAGAAGTTAGATCCTCATTTTCTTGCTTTTCATTGTAGTTTGTATTTTTCTAAAGGAGACAAAAATCACAACTCTTGTCTTTCATTATTGATAAGAATTGTAAATCGGCTATAAATGCAAAAATCGGCTATAAATGCCAAAAAATCGTCTTTCACGACAAATCAAGAAAATATCTCTTTTCTTAAATATATGTGCAATGGAAAACTTGAAAGAAGTTGATTTCCTTTTTACCTACGAAGGTCGATCTCCGGATCACCACTTATAATTCCAAGTAAAATAGAAAAACTGGCACACCCACAGACAAAAAAATGTTGATGCACTCCTTTGCCCCCCGGGTGCGAAAGGGTCGGATCAAACGGGACTCCCACTTCCGCCGACCTCGGTAGCATCGAGCAAAAGCGCGGTCCATCAAGCTGGCACACCCGGTGGGACTCATTCATTTGAGAACATGATGCTTGGAAATGAAGTATTTGCATAGCATATTTTTGCTCTTTGCTTATACTACTTTTCTGGATTCCTTGGCTACTTTCTAGTTGGTGGCCTATGTTGGATTTCGCATCTAAAAAAAATGAGATAGAATTTTTTGGAAATTTCTAATTCTTTGAATTTATTTCCTCACTTTCGTTTTTCAAAAAAAAAATAGATTTCTCATTTTGGATTCAAAATTGAGAAACTTTGATCCTTTCCCTTTCGGGCATCGGTGCTTGCAGAAATGTTGAGCCTGTGACGAATCGGGGATTGGGCCATCGTTTCTCTTCGATGAGTCTGTTAGGGATTTCACAAAAAAAGAATTAGATTTCTCAGTTTGGATTCAAAATTGAGAAACTTTGATCCTTTCCCTTTCGGGCACCAGTGCTTGCAGAAATGTTGAGCTTGTGACGAATCGGGGACTGGGCCATTGTTTCTCTTCGATGAGTCGGTTCGGGATTTAACAAAAAAAATTAGATTTCTCATTTTGGATTCAAAATTGAGAAACTTTGATCCTTTCCCTTTCGGGCACCGGTGCTTACAGAAATGTTGAGCGTGTGACGAATTGGGGATTGGGCCATCGTTTCTCTTCGATGAGTCTGTTTGGGATTTCATAAAAAAAAATAGATTTCTCAGTTTAGATTCAAAATTAAGAAACTTTGATCCTTTCCCTTTCGGGCACCGGTGCTTGCAGAAATGTTGAGGTTGTGACGAATCGGGGATTGGGCCATCGTTTTTCTTCGATGAATCCGTTCGGGATTTCACAAAAAAAAAATCAAATTTTTCAGTTTGGATTCAAAATTGAGAAACTTTGATCCCTTCCCTTTTGGGCACCGGTGCTTGCAGAAATGTTGAGCCTGTGACGAATCGGGGATTGGGCCATCGTTTCTCTTCGATGAGTCCGTTCGGGATTTCACAAAAAAAAATCAGTTTTTTCAGTTTGAATTCAAAATTGAGAAACTTTGATCCTTTCCCTTTTGGGCACCGGTGCTTGCAGAATTGTTGAGCCCGTGACGAATCGGGGATTGGACTATCGTTTCTCTTCGACGAGTCTGCTCGGGATTTCAAAAAACAAATTAGTTTTCTCATTTTGGATTCAAAATTGAGAAACTTTGATCCTTTACCTTTCGGGCACCGGTGCTTGCAGAAATGTTGAGCCTGAGACGAATCGGGGATTGGGCCATCGTTTCTCTTCGATGAGTCTGTTCAGGACTTCACAAAAAAAATTAGGATTCTCAGTTTGGATTCAAAATTGAGAAACTTTGATCCTTTCCCTTTCGAGCATCGGTGCTTGTAGAAATGTTGAGCCTGTGACGAATCAGGGATTAGGCCATCGTTTCTCTTCGATGAGTCTATTTGGGATAAAAAATGACATAGACCACTAAGGTTAAACCAATTGCGTTCTTTGATCACGGTTGATTCGAGAAAAGCCTTGTCCAGAGTGTGGAGACAACTTGATTGTTCTAGGCAAGGGTCCTCCAAACAGGTTCATTGAGTAATCTTACTCTTACTCGGGGGCAATTCTATCAATTGAGATTTCATAAGACCGGGTTAGGAGGCCTATGTGTACTCTCTCATCTTTTAAAAAAAAATCTTTAAAAAAAAAATTCAAAATAAAAATTTTAAAATAAAAAATAGAAAACAAATTTTTTTCAAAATAAAAATTTTAAAATAAAGAAATAGAAAAAATTTCAAAAAAAAATCTAAAAAAATTATAAATAATAAAAAATTCTTCAAAAAAAATCTTAAAAAAAATTCCGTCATTTTGGGTTCAGATATCAGAAATTTTGGTCTCTTCCCTTCTGAGCATTGGCGCTCGCGGAAATCGTTAAGCCCGTGTTCAGATTGGAATGCCTTTTGCTCTCTTTGGTGAACCCGATCTTGGCCTTTCAAAAAATAATCTCGTCATTTTTGGGTTCAGATCTGAGAAATTTTGGTCTCTTGCCTTCTGGACACTGGCGCTCGCGGAAATCATTGAGCCCGTGTTTAGATTGGAATACCATCTGCTCTCTTTGATGAATCCAATCTTGACATTTCAAAATAGAGAATCCCAACTCATGGATGCGGTCTCCAAACATTCGTGCCTAGCAATACTGGTACGTCCTTTCAGGGTCTACTGTATTTGCGACTGGCACATTTGTAACTCCAACCTTATATTTTTCTTTCCTCGAGCAAGCTCTACTTTTCGATAAGTCGAATTTAGGTTCACAATTGCTTTTAGCAGTCACTGGGACACTCGTTCTGGGCTCACCATACTTGCGATCAGAACAATTGTACCATCTAGGGCTTTTCCCCTTCTTCACGTCGCTTGGGTCATGCCCCTCTAGCGATTTGAAAAGACAAAACCATAGAATTTCCCATTTATGATCATTATATTCTGGTGATTACTAATGGATGTGGTCTTGTTTCAGAAATTTTCAAAACTAACAGTGGCAGCTTCCTTGATCATTACCTTTGATGAGAACAAGCACCAACTCATGCTTCAACAGAAGCAAACCATGCGCACTTACAAGCGCCCTGTCAGCTGCCGAAGCGTCAACTCCCTCGGCAACCCTTTGAACTCTAGGTCGACCTCGACTCCCCGGACTATCGTCTTTAGGACGCTGGGACCATTTCCATTTCTCGAAGAACAAACTACTCCTTCCAAGAAGCAGAAGCTCGTCTCTCAACGTGTCACTACTGTGACACCAAGGCGAGCACCAAAAGGCCCAAAGCCCGTGGCACCCCCATGAAGCCTCGACCAGCAAATGACCAGGTCTATCCAAAGATTTGGTCCCCAAGGCCTTCACCAAAACAAAGAAGGTCCAAAACATCCACTAAGTCAGCATACCTGACCCCAATCAAGGAGAACCAGTTCTACCCACTTGCTTACATGAAAGAGGATAGACCCATCTCCAACCTGACTCCCAAGTCAACCCAGCATGAGCCGGCTTGTTTCTACAAGCCCAAAATCAAGTCATGCATCATAAGGGCTCTCCAAGCATGTGCCAAGACCTACAATCCTTCGGTCTTTGGTTCGACCCTTCATATCTACAGGGGCCGAACTCGAAAATCTCAAAGCTTTGCTACAACAGGTGAAGGACCGGGTTCGCATCCTGTCCTTGCCCAGCTACAAAGAAGCGCCCGAAGGAGCACATCCTTCATTGTCAAAGCCCAGCCAAAGCTGACCGAAGCTCAAATTGCTCGTCGTATATGTCGCCACGCATTGTATCGACAAAAGAGACTACAGAAGCAAAGGACCCAGCCTCTTACACTTTAAGTCTCTCACAAATGGGTCGAAAAAGAAAGACCCAACAAAGTTGCTGCTGTCTATATGGTTGGAAAAACCAGAAGACAACAAAAGTCAGCATCCAAAATTCATGTCCGACGTCCGGTGACCCGCAGCATCTCCAGGACAAGAAGACATCCCGAAGAATCCCCTGCTCCTTCAAGCAAAGGACGACAGAGTGATCCTTCCTCAAGCTCTTCATCAAAAAGAATGAGCTCCAGCTCAGTCACTAGGACAATTCCTTCGTTCGAATCTCGAGGGATGAAGGTCCTGGCTACAAATTCTTAGCCACCACCTTGCAATCCACCTCAAGATGATGCGCTCACACTCATCCAGCAGTTAGAACAAGGCTATCAGAGGATTGAAACTCTAATGGAAAACATTCTCCTCGCCTTCCAAAATCAGGCGAACAATGAACCTCCTCCGAATCATCAAGACGATGAGGTAAACGGAGAAGAAAATGAGTCATGCGCCCTCACCAAAAAGGACGTAGACAGTATCCTCTCCAAAGCAAAAAAAAAGGATATACTCAAGGAGCATGGGATCAAACCACCATACCCCTTATGGATGGACTCTGTCCCATTTCCTACAAAATTCAAGCATCCTACTCTCCAAACATATACGGGGAAAGGATCAGCTAGGCAGCACGTCATCCACTTCAAGATCTTGATGGGACCTATCGCGGATCAAGATGAACTCAAGATTCGCCTCTTTGCAAGTACCCTAAAAGGTACGGCCTTTGACTGGTACTCCACTCTTTCGGAGGACTCTTTTGGGCCATGCTAGAGACATGCTTCCTGACTCAATTCAAAGGTGAGGATTATTCTGCTACAATGTCTTAGCTTTGCAGCCTGAAGCAGGGGGAGAATGAGTCAACATATGACTTCATTCACAAGTGGAAAGCAATGGCATACAAATGATCTGATGTACTGCCACAATTGTCGCTAGTCGACATCTGCCGAAACAACATGAGAGCTAGAATCCGCTCCATGATTATCAGCAACAAATCAAAGAACCTGGGAGAACTCCTAGAAGCTTCCATGGAGGCTGAAACGGTGATTAAAGACCTCAACAGTCAGAAAGCATAAAGAAAAGGGCCAACCGTCATTGTAACCTCTAAGCTAAAGAAAGGAGGTCCTTAATGTGAAAACCAAGTCAGCTCCTCAGCCACCAAAGAAAGTTGAAAACAAAATTGCAGGTAAGAGACCTGAATTCTCTGATGCCTTCGAAGAGCGAGTAGAAAAGAAATACCCATTTGATGAAGATGTTGATGAAATCTTCGGGGCTCTCGTGGCAAACGGCAAGCTCACGTTGCCTGAACCAAAAAAACTGGGAGATGTTGGCAAAACCAATGATCCTCGGTATTGCCCATACCACCAGATGATCTGGCATCATCTTAATCAATGTTTCGTTGTAAGAGAGAAAATAAATTAGATGTAGAAAAATGGAGTCATCACCTTCCACAAAAACTATGGGTCTGCCTCCGTCAACATTGTATCATGTATACAAACATCAAAATCACCGAAGAAGAAGATCACTACTTCCTTTAAAGTGATGAACATAAATAAAGCGTCCGAAGAGCTAGTTCCTTACCCGACACCAGACGGACAACCCGTATGGGTACATCCCGATCTTCTAGAAGATGAAAACTAGGAGATTGTGAAAACAAAGCCAACAGATCAACAGTGAAGGCAGGCTAGGAAACATCTCCTCAAGCTCAAACGGCAAGAGAAGACCCAGCCAAAACCAGAAGTCCAAGAAAAGGCAGAGGCCTCCCCTGCCACTTCACTGGGGGCAACAGAAAATTACCTTCTAGAGACTTCAAAGGGGGTAAGAAAATTCACTCTCAGTGATTTCATGCGACCTCAATTCAGAGAAAAAGCCACGCAGGGGGCATCATACTCTTGCAATTCGGTAGTTGGATTCTCCATTGATGGATACAGTCCAGCGACACCGACGATGGATTCGAGTCCAACAACATCGATGAGTGGGAGGAACCCCTTAAAATCGGAGAATACCTCTCCGATGAAGAATGGGTTCCTAAGACTCATCTTATGCCAGTAATCTGGTATAACGCCCTATAGCCACAAGGATCCTGGTCTGATGATGAAGAAGACCAAGAGGCTGTACAAGAAAATGCTGCTGGCCCAGCACCCATCATTGCTCCAGTGGAAATCAACTATGTTGAGCCATAAAGAGTAGATGAAGAAGAAGATTTGGCTCCCATGCCTGATCTTAAAGAATATGCAAAGATCTAGCAGCGTCTTGCCCTAGAATAAGAGCAAGACCATGCCAACGAGCTTCCTCGCAATCCAGAGCCTGAAATCCCTGAAGACAATCAGGTATTTCCTCCCTTAACTCCTGAAAATGGAGAAAATTACTGGATAGACGATCCTCTTACATCCGAGGATGAGTCTGACTCCGAACAGGGAACGGCTCCTGTCGGAGCTTCCTGTAATGTGATAATTTGGGATTCTTCTGAAGCGTCGTCTGATGAAATAACTTATACTCCGACGACGCCTAGCACCATATCTTCTGGAGCTACCTCGTCTTACGTGACTTTCACTGAGGCAACACCCTCTCAGGTTTCTTCTCCTGAGGCCGTGACTTCAGGACTCACACTCTTCCCGACTGATCATCATGAAGAAACCCAAGTTATTGATGCTTGGGACGATGAATTGGTCAACGAAGAATAAGAGTTGTTGGATGTTGTTCAGGACTTGCTCCCGAAAAATGCTCTGTGCAACACAATCACTGATGGTGGCAACTCTGCTGCAGATACATCCTCAGCAAATGAAAAACGATAGCCTCTTGATCCTTAAGACAATTGATCCTTAAGACAATCTTCCAGACGAAGACCCTTCTCAAGAAGCTCTCGAAGTTGGTAGAGGCACCCGCTCTGGCCGGGACTACCACAAGAATTACAATCGATCTTCCTTTACTTATGTAAATCCTTCGGGAAAAGATGTTGTAAGCGCCCCTAGTGGCAACAATGATGAACATGTAGGCCCCAAGGAGGCTTTCAAGTATGACTTGATCGAACACTTCAAGCACATACCTGCACGTCTGCACATCCTAGACTTATTGTGAATGTCTCCGCGTACTCGTGATAATCTCATTTTAGAATTACAAAAGCTGAATGAGGATGTCGACAAACATGCCCCGCAAGTCCTCCAAATTGAAATGGACTACCGGGTCAAAAACTCAGAAACTTCCTCAAAGGGAGAAAATAAGAAGACTGAGGGATGATGCATCGAATGTCTCTCGGTTCAAAAAGCAGCAAGTGCAACCACAGCCTTCACAAAGGAAGACCTCATACTTGGTGAAACAAGGCACAACTGACCCCTGTACTTTACAGGATACATCAAGGAAATGCCTATGCACAGAGTTCAGATCGACCCAAGTTCTGCACTCAACCTCATCTCAACTTCCGCTCTCGAAGAGTTGGGCATCCCACCCAGCAAGCTGAGCCACACATCTGTATCTATCTTTGGATACGATGGGAGTACTCAAAGGCCTATCAGTAAAATCAGGTATAAATTGCAAATCGGTGATCTTATCTCTGAGGTCACTATTTATGCAATAAAAACCCCTTCATGCTACAACATCCTTCTCGGACGCCCCTGGATACACGATAAAGGTGTTGTCCCTTCGACTGTACATCAATGCATCAAATTTGTCGACGATGATGACATATTACATCGAGTCTTTGCGGATAGAAAACCCTTCAAAGGTAAAAAAGTCCACTTTGCAGACTCTCAGATGTATGAAGGTGAAAACAAAGAAGAGAAAATCTCCAGAAAGATGAAGGCAAGGCTCCTCAATAATCACCGGAAGAAAACAAATCCTCCGGTAATTCCTAAGAGAGTATTCAAACTCCCTTCGTCATCTCCCTCAAGACTTCAAAGCCTTTGGTCATCACGACTAAAGTGAAGACGGCAGAGCAAAAGCCTGGTGGAAAATTTGTTGTCTCTTTCGTGTCTATCATGGAAGACATGGATTTGGATTCAGAGCCAGAAGACGACACATCCTTAAACCAACCTGACACTCAGCAAGTTCAGCCTGGTCTTACTCCAATGGAGACACCCGCTGATGTAGAAAATCATACATCTGCTTCCTTTGTTGTTCCGACAACTTTAGCAAAGGAAAAGCGGATCTTCTTCCATAGATCGGATGCTTCTTCATCAAACTCCATACTTGAACCTTTCCAAAATGAAGGTATGCCTCAATTATCCTTATATAGTCCTGTGGCACAAGCTAATATGAAGAAAATGAGCTCTGACGCTCAAAACCCAGTCGGTCTGGGAGAAGGCCGCTGTATTGTCATGCCATTGGGGCCCGCCTTGACCAAAAACCAGTTGGAAGAATGGAGACTCTACGGTTATGTAGAGAAATCTTCACATGGGTTAGGGTATTGTCGCGACCTCAAAACCGAGGGGCCGTGAAATTGGAAGCTAAGTAAAATCTTTGTTTCTCCCAAGATCCACGTGTTCGAGGATAATACGTTTCAACCGACTCTTAATATTTTGCAGAAGCTTTCGTGGTTTTGCGACTCGAAGTTTGTGGCCATTGGATTCCGCATCGCACTCAACCCAAGCATATAGTTATCTTATCAATGATCATATCAGACTGGAACAAACCATTATAACAAAATACAGAGCTAACAGTATCTAGATATTATATTCCCACATATGTTCAAGTTACAAATAACAATTTACATTAATTACAATCACAATAAACGGGCTAATAAAAGCCATATAAAAACAAGCTAGATAAACACTACCCCATATGTGACGTAGCATCGATGTCAAGCTCAATGTCTACATGACATAGCCAACAAAACAACCTACAAGCTCATGGCTCCATAGCCATCACGTACACTCTGATCAGGCTAGATATCTGAACCTGAGTACCAAAGTAGTGGGTCAGACACGACGGTCTGGGAGGTGGGTGAAAAGATATGAACAATATACTAAATGATAAAACATATAATAAATCATCTTATCTGATAAAAAGTTGTGCACAATTACAATGTATAAGAAATCATGAATATCCGACAAAATCTTGTATTCCTTTAAAGCATGTATAAAACATGAATATTTGACAAGTCGGGAAATCATTTAAAGCATGTATAAATAATGAATTTCATAAAAGATAATACATCATTTATTAAGAAAAGACATGATTAATATAAAATAATAAAGGTACCAAGGATCAGGAACTGTCAAGATAGCAACCACACGAAGCTAAATCCTCTCTCACTAAAGTGATGAGAGCAAGTGAGGGCATTGACCTCAGTCACACGAGGCAAGGAGAGTCAACGACGTTGACCTCAGTCACACGAGGTGAGTAGAGTCAACGATTTTATATAATAATATACATATAGCAAGACAAGAACACGGTAGCGAACCGGATAACAAGACAAGACAAGATCCAGGCTGCAGCTGGCAGGATAAGGGGGGGATCTCCAAACCGGTGGAACAAACCGACAAGGTACATCCAAGCTTAGTAGTGCCGACTCATAGGTCATGTGCAAGAAAGCAAAACAATACATATATATATCGGGGCAAGATGCTTATCAGCATAAGACATATCATATAAGGTCAAGCAGGAACAAGATAACAATTATGCTAAAAACCATATCTGGGGCAAGACTAGTTACAAGGCACAAAACTTGGAATGTGCAGGTGAAATCCGGTAAAATCAGGTACAAATGGATTCTATAAATCTTCCAAGTGTTGAAGGTCCATGATTTAAATCAATGTGTATAGGGTTCCATATGTTAGGTTTGATAAACATTTGGTACTCTTTAAGAATTAAAAACATTCCGGGACCTTACATACATTGACAAATCTAAGGATCTTAATAAATCATGATAAAGGGATTTCTTTTTCAATATAGTTCCACATTCTTCTCCCATATAGTTCCACAAGTTCTTCAAAAGAAATCCATCAAGATTGAAATTTCAGTCAACCCTCGGTTGGCTTGTCGGTTAACCGACAGGGTCATGTCGGTCGACCGACGGCTAGCCGAGTCCAGAAATGGGGAGAAAACAGCTCTCGGGAATTAGAACCGAGGGGCTGTCGGTTCAATGTCGGCTGACCGACACTTCAGCATCAGAAATAGCAGAAACTTGCAGCTCTTTGGAATTGGAACCGAGAGGCTGTCGGCTCGCTGTCGGTTGGATGTCGGTTAGCCGACAAGCTGACCAACAGCTGCGGACACAGCATTTCTGAAGCTATTTTTTTGGTCATTTCTTCCCCCAAACATTCCTGTTTTCTATACTTCCATTCCCTGCAATAAAATGAGCTAAAAAGCTCCTCCAATTCATCACTACAATCCCATCATTTGACCTCATCCATTCTTCCATCAAGTCATCCATAAAAATGGATCCAACCTCTTCATCCCATCCACATACAACCAAGAGAAATCCATTACATGAAACAAGTCAAAACTTAATACAAATGAGATTTCATTTTCAAGAAAGCAATATACTAGAAATATTCATTAATGAATGTATTTCAAATCTCAATAAAAGCATGTCATGAAGTAAAGCTTAAGTAATGAAGATCATTAATAAAAGCTAACATTTGCATAAAACATGATCAATGAAAATAAATCATCTCATCCCCTTGCCTTGGGTCCAAGCTAATGCAAATCAAGTCTTCTAATCGCTTCTTAAGCCAAAATCACAAATCTACACAAAAACCCCAAAATACACCCATTACAGCCCTAAAATGGGCAAACCAAGAAATAGGAAGAGATAACTCCCAATAATCAAGATGAAGCTTCTTAAAGGTTAGGAGAACACAAATCTAGGAGATGGAGAGAATCACTTACATGGAAGACCTTCAAACAGACAAGCCTAGCTCAATGGAAATCTTGAAAAGCTTGGTTTTCTTCAAAGATGGTGTCAAAGGGGAGCTCTTGAGAAGATGAAGAAGATTTGTGAAGCTCTTCTCTTAGTTTGGCAAAGCTTTGAGGTGATTTAAGATGAAGAAAGAAAGAAGGAGAAGAAATGGGGGAAAAACCCCCAAAGGAGCTGAACTCCTGTCACACACAGTGCTGGGATGGTTTTGGAGAAGAAGGGAGAGGAGGGTGGTACTTTAAAACTTACAATGGAGATTAGAGGGCCTTCTAGACAAAGGTAAATATTGACATACTTCCGTGGTCCACAGAAAAAGTCAACTATTTTGTCAAAGGGATCAAAATAATGGAAGTTTTGGTATTTCAAGGGTTAAAACATCAATTTCTAGGCCTTAGATGTGATTGACAAAGAAGAGAGAAATGTTTCTCATAAAATCTAGTTTCCAAAAAGTATATATTTGGCAAGGTTCTGAGATCTCAAAATTTGGGTCCAGATTTTGTGTAAAAAGACTTGCCCCCACGGCTGGAAAAAACGGATTTTCGGAGCTTCGGATGAGCACAGAGTGAACACAGAAGTTGCAGGGAATGGCGAGATTAGTCAAACGAAGATAAAATGGGAATTTTTAGAAATCAAAGAGAATACCTCTACAATGACCACACAAAACAAATAGGACCCTACGGTCACTGTCTAGGTTCACTGGCTCTCAAAACTTCCCAAAACCCAAAGAAAATATAATCAAACTAAAAAATTCAATCAAATAACTACTAATCCCAGTGCGAAAACAAATCCATGATTAAAACCACGCTAAACCAGGAAATCTGGGGTCGGGTTCTCATATCCTCCCCCACTTAGAACATTTGGTCCTCCAAATGAACTAAATAAATCCAAAACCAAGTGGGGACATTAATCCCACACCTCGCAAATAAAACCACAAATCAAAACTCTAAAACGGTTCTTTCGAAAACATCTGAACTCACTGGGTCATCCTCGTTGTAGAACTCTTCGGTAAACTATCAACAGTCGTCAAACGTTCTTCCACTGGTTCGAATCTATCACTGCCCTGCCAATCTGACTGCTCAAGAAATTTGCCAACTCTGACTCTTCTAAATTCAACCAAGTCTCTTACTTCTAGCCAGCTTGGTAAAGAAAATTCTTGGAACAATTCTGTCGGCTTCATCATAACTGTCGAAGCTAGGATCTCATATCCACTGCACAATCTTCAAGGTGAACTCTTGCTAGTTCTAACTCTTTCTGCTCGTTGCTCTTGATCCTCTGTACAATAGTCGGTCTATGACACTAACATGCTTGTACCTTCACCATTCTTCAGCATTTGAAGCTCTGCACACACTTTTGCAACTGTCCTGCCAGATCTGCCTTCCCAAACCAAAATCCAAAATAACTGATTTCCTGCTCAATATATCTATGCATTGAAATCCAAAGTTCCTCATGTCGATAGAATCCGTGAAAATCTTCGTTATCAGGCGATCAAGTAGATGTCCCTTTTGCAGTCAACTCCTTCATTAGCTGCTGAAATTCAACTCCAAAAGCTTTTAACCATATAAATGACACATCCTGTTGGGTCTACTCCTCCACATGGCTGCACTTGTTGAAAATCCCAATATAATTCTCTGACAAAACTCATCAAGTTCTAGAAATCTCTAACTCTGAACATCTCTTTGAAGTTTTACCAACTGAAAATTATCTCTATACATTGATGATCTGCACTGCTCCTGTACAACTACACTATCCCCAGTCAAACTCTTTGATTTTGGTTGAAGATCTAAAACTGTCCAAACTTCACTTGGTAACTTGCTCCTCTGACACAATCAATATTCGAAGAATCCTTCCATCAAACCTCTAACACCCTTCGGATGTTCTTACACGATCTCGAATCTACTACTCTTGTCCATTAATCTCGGTCTAAGAGAATGAAAGTTCTGATTCATTCCAAAATACTGTAACTCTATCTCTGCCGTAAAGCACCGCACATAATGTCCTTCAATGCCTTGTTTGTTCAATCTTCTGGCTCCATCCCAAGTCCGTCATCTTCAAGTCATTCACATGCGTCATTCTTCTCCGAATCGTCTAACTGGCCTTGTCCATAGGTTATGATTCTTTTACTTGCGTTTGCACAGTGTCCAACTAATATCCCAAAATCCATAAAGTCCACAAGATTTCTTTTATCACTTGACCAAGTAACTATCCATTCTGTATACTGTTCTTTATACCATAGCTGAAAGTTTTCTTCCCATGATTTTAACCACACACTAATGTATACTGCCGAGTTGACTTCACCCTCCTAGCCACAATTGTTGAACCTCCTCGAACAATTCTTCGTCATAAGTTCATCGCTACGCGAGAAATTTCTAACTTTTGGCATCCACTTGAAGCTCTATCAACTGAAAGTCACCTCAACCTTCCTGAAATCCACCATTTGTTTGGTCTCTGGAGTCTCTTGACTTAGGAACATAGCTCAAGTTCAACCCAAACATCTGTACTTACCTGTTTTGGCTTGCCACATGACGGTTCTCAATCAGCTGCAAACAGTCTTGAAGTGCTGCTCACGCCTCTTGTTGACTAATAACTGTACAATTCTTCTCTTGCTGCTAATATCTGTGACGCCGAAAGAGCTAAAACTTTGCCAATCCTTCGAGAACCACATTCTAAGGCCACAAAACTCTAACTCTCTGGTACGAAAACAAGGAAAAGGCACTGAATATGGGTGCGGAGACATTAAATCCTCCCCCCACTAGAAAAGAATTTGGTCTGCCAAATTCCCAAGCAAGAACAAAAGGAAGAGATAAGGAGGGTCTCCCCCACTAGAAGGAAAACAAGATCTGTCTCTTTGCAAGTAGCCTAAAAGGTGCTTGATGGACCGCGCCCCAATGCTCGGTTCCTACCGAGGTCGGCAGACGTGGGAGTCCGTTTGGTTCCGACCCTTTCGTAACCAGGGGGCAGGGGCGTGCATCAACATTCCTTTTTTTGTATGGGTGTGCCAGATTTTCTATTTTTACTTGGAATTGCAAGTGGTGATCCGGAGATCAACCTTCGCAAGTAAAAAGGAAATCAACTTCTTTCAAGTTTTCCATTGCACATATATTTAAGAAAAGAGACATTTTTCTTGGTTTGCCGTGAAAGGCGATTTTTTTGGCATTTATAGCCGATTTTGGCGTTTATAGCCGATTTTTGGCGTTTATAGCCGATTTACAATCCTTATCAATAATGAAAGACAAGAGTTGTGATTTTTGTCTCTTTTGAAAAAATACAAACTACAATGAAAAGCAAGAAAAGGAGGATGTGGGGGACCCGTTTAGATTGACGGTCGCAAGCCATATGTGGGCTTCGCCATCATCCATGCAGATGAGAACAGAGGATGCTATTGATTCGCTTGGCTTGGCTATAACCTCAGGTTTTTAAAGGACAAAGACCAAAAGGAGGTCCTATATCCAATAAAAAGCCGAGTAGACGGGCTGAAAAGCCACATCTAAGCCATTGGAGGCAGGAGGAGAAGGCAAGGACCTGGGGGGGGGGGGGGGTACCCCCCCAAGGGACTTTTGTCACCTTGTAGCGATGGCCGGTGTAGAACTTCCGCAGAGTTTTCTCTCTTTTCCTTCTCTGAATTTCTGTGCTTCTGTCTGTGATTTTCGTTGTCTGTCCTTTTCTTCTTGGAGAGCTCTCCTATTTATAGGCTTTTTAGGTGGCCATTTAGGAGGGTTTATGAGCTTTGATTGTCATAAAGCTACATAAAGGGAGGAGTTACAGAATTGAATTCTTCATTTTGTAACTCCTTTTTCTTGCCTTCTGATTGGCCAGAGGAGATTGAGGGCATTTAATCGCCTTTAATCGCCATGATGGGAGGAGTTTCATGGGTTAAATGCCATGAATCTCTTGACTTGTAACTCCCGAATGCTTGCTTCTGATTGGGCCGTCCAAAGAAATGGATTAATGACTGTAATAAAGCTAGTCAATTAATCGCATTAAGTGGTCGCCGAGCAGCTGAAGAGTCGCGGGCCGTGCCACGTCTTTTGGGATTCTTCTGTCGATGATCATCGATGGATCTTCATGTAGATCGACATCAGATGACCATGTAATTTCAGGTGTTTGTTGCCAACAGCGGGTCGGTGCCATCTGTCCTGTCGATTTCTCGATCGGTCGGGTAGAAAGCACATTTTTTTTTTGGTTGACCGGGTGGCGATCAATATTGTTTTCGATACTCTTGATGATTGACCCGTGTTTTGGACGGATGTCAGAGGACTTGGTGTCTCAAAAGCATGAATTTTGGAAAGTACCAGAGGCTGGGCTCTTCGAATCGCGAAAAAACGGTGAGAACCGGGGTTTCCGGGGCCTTCTCGGCGACCCCGGGCTCCAAGGTCGCCGGCGACCCTGGCCCAGGGTCGCAGGGGTCTGCGACCCTGGGGGGGTTTTCCCCCCTTTGTGTCCCGTTTTGTGTCCGGTTTTGCTGTTTTTCGATTCTTTTTCCTTCTGTATTTTTCCTTGACATTTTGACCATTTATTGGCCTGATTTCTTTGTAGGAAACCTGATGAGAATCCTTACATTTTATTTTGAAAAGTTTCCAATTTCCTGAGAAAGCCGAAGACTTTGTCGCGTAGAGCTACCGATTTTCCGTCAGAAGCTGAAACTAGGCCAAACGATGTCGGAATGACCTGAAATTTGGTGTGAAGCCTCCTGAGCAATAAATAAGACCAACCATAGGATTTTGTTTGTGTTTTGAAGCCGTTTGGGGTCCTATCACCAGTAGACTTGCTTTTTATCGCGATGAAGATGTCGCGGTTTGATGTGCGGTCAACCGATGTCCGATTGACTTGAAATTTGACAGGGAACCTATTGGAGTCATTTTAAGATGATCCATAGGCTCTGTCTTGGAAACCATGGTCCCGGAGAGCTTTGCCGCCGAGAGGCCTGATTTGGCTTCCGAGCGTCAAACTATGGTCAAATGTTGTGGAAATGACCTGAAATTTGACGTGTAGCCCTTTATAAGCATTTTGAAGCCGTCCATGTGCTCTATCTGATGAGTAATGGCCTCGGTGGTTCTCGCCGCCGAGAGGCTTGATTTAGCTGTTCGAGGGTTGATGTAGGGTCAAACGTTGTCGGTTTGACTCGGAACTTGACATGGAGCCTTTTGGAAGTATTTTGAGACCATCCATCGGCCCTGATCGAAGATTTGGTGTCTCCGATGCTTTTGCCGCCGAGAGCTCCTTTTCGGCTGTCGGAGAAACGAAGTTAGGCCAAATGATTTTGAAATGGCCCGAAACTTCTTGTGTACTCCTCTTTTGGCTGTCTGGAAGAATCTTGCAGTTTCTGTTTGATTCTGACAAGATTTGATTTTTGGAAGCAGCATTGCCTATTTATGGCAGGTTGCGACTTCATGTAGCTCTTTGGATCTTGAAGAGGCAAAGTGACATTTTTGGTGTCAACAAATGCCCCCTCGAGGTACAGCGACGAGTTGCTTAACTTTTGTAGTCGATGTGCCTCGAAGAGATTTTTGAAGGAGAGCCTGTGACTTGACCAAGAGTCTTTGAGCAGTCTTTCTTTTTTGGTATTTGTAGCCTTTTGAGCTTCCAGGGGAATTTTATGGTAGTGAAAGGGATCACGTACCATCTCGAGGCAAAGTTTTGAAGATGACATCAGGGATGTGGATTTGGGTTTTGACCTTGTGACCTAACAGGCTATATGTGACAGGTTAGGGGGTCGGGTTTGGTTTTGATCGTGTGACCCAACAAGCTGTATGTGGAATGTTGGGGGATCAATTTTGGTTTTGATCTTGTGACCTAACAGGCTGTATGTGGCAAGTTAGGGGATCAGGTTTTGGTTTTTGGTTTTGGTCTTGTGACCTAACAGGCTGTATGTGGCAAGTTAGGGGACCAGGATTTGGTTTGATTTTTGTGGAATGTCAATTTCAAGATTTTGGCTCAATTTGGTAGATGAGGCTGGATGGTTTGATTTTTGGAAGCTCATGGGGCTTGGAATTTTCTTTTGTATGGTCCAATCAACTCAAAAGAGGCATGGAACCATTTTTTTATGCTCTTGGTAAGAGGGATCTCTCTTTGACTAAAAGCCCCCAAAAATTTTTTTTTTTTTTTTTTTTTTTGTGCCTAGGTGGTCAAACCTGGCTCATATGGGCTAACCCATGGGACCTTAAGCTTTTGAAATGGCTTAGATCTCATATGGTGTCATTTTTGTAAAGAATATCCAAAAATATCTTATTTGGATAGAGAATATCTAAGAATATCTTTACTTGGAGAGAATCTCTCATGATCCCTTTATTTTGGGATAGAATATCTCAAGATATCTTTCTTTTGGGAAAGAATCCGTCATCGATTTCTTTTTGGGAGAAAATCCTTCAAGATATCTTTCTTTTGGGAAAGAATCTTTCTAATCTCTTTCTTTTGGTAAGGTTACTAATTAGTAACACTTACCTCTTTCTTCTTTCCTTCTTTGGTTTGCTCTCCTCTATAAAAGCAAGGAGAAGGTTGGATCTCTTGCTCTTATTACTTTCTTTTGCAATAATCTCAAGAGGGCTTCAAGACCAAGAGTTCTTCTTCTTCAAGATCTTCAAGACTTTTCTTCTTCTTCTCCATCAATGGCTTCAAGTAAGTTCCCTTTTTCAAGAAAACTCCATTGTAGGAAAAAAATAAAAAGTTCTTCTTTCTTTTTTTGTTTCTTTTTTTTTTCACGTGTTTTCCCTTTTTTTTTCACACGTTTTTTTTTCTTCTTCTCTTTTTTTTTTCATGTTTTTGTTTTTTTTTTTTTTGTTTGTGGGCCGTACGGACAGATCCGTACGGATCTGGCCGTACGGCCACGTGGCCTGTGGGCCACGGCCTGTGGGCCATCTCCCTTTTTTTTCTTCCCTTTTTTTTTTTGTTTTCTTTCCCTCCTTTTTTTTTTGAGAAAGTTTCTTTTCTTTTGTTTTTTGTTTTCTTTCCCCCCTTTCTTTTTGAAAAAGTTTCTTTTCCTTTTTTTTTTTTGCTCATCATGATAATGCCCCTCTTTTTTTTTTGGCAAACCTAGATGTTCATGCATGCATTCAATTGTAAATTAAATTTGTAGCATGATGTGATAGCATACTGTTGACACCAAAAATGTCACTTTGCCTCTTCAAGATCCAAAGAGCTACATGAAGTCGCAACCTGCCATAAATAGGCAATGCTGCTTCCACAAATCAAATCTTGTCAGAATCAAACAAAAACTGCAAGATTCTTCAAGACAGCCAAAAGAGGAGTACACAAGAAGTTTCAGGCCATTTCAAAATCATTTGGCCTAACTTCGCTTCTCAGACAGCCGAAAAGGAGCTCTCAGCGGCAAAAGCATCAGAGACACCAAATCTTCGATCAGGGCCGATGGATAGTCTCAAAATACTTCCAAAAGGCTCCACGTCAAGTTCCGAGTCAAACCGACAATGTTTGACCCTACATCAACCCTCGAACAGCTAAATCAAGCCTCTCGGCGGCGAGAACCACCGAGGCCATAACTCATCAGATAGAGCACATGGACGGCTTCAAAATGCTTATAAAGGGCTACACGTCAAATTTCAGGTCATTTCCACAACATTTGACCATAGTTTGACGCTCGGAAGCCAAATCAGGCCTCTCGGCGGCAAAGCTCTCCGGGACCATGGTTTACAAGACAGAGCCTATGGATCATCTTAAAATGACTCCAATAGGTTCCCTGTCAAATTTCAAGTCAATCGGACATCGGTTGACCGCACATCAAACCGCGACATCTTCATCGCGACAAAAAGCAAGTCTACTGGTGATAGGACCCCAAACGGCTTCAAAACTCAAACAAAAGCCTATGGTTGGTCTTATTTATTGCTCAGCAGGCTTCACACCAAATTTCAGGTCATTCCGACATCGTTTGACCCAGTTTCAGCTTCTGACGGAAAATCGGCAGCTCTGCGCGACAAAGTCTTCGGCTTTCTCAGGAAATTGGAAACTTTGCAAAATAAAATGCAAGGATTCTCATCAGGTTTCCTACAAAGAAATTAGGCCAATAAATGGTCAGAATGTCAAGGAAAAGTACAGGAGAAAAAAGAATCGAAAAACAGCAAAAACGGACACAAACGGGACACGAAAGGGGGAAAACCCCCCAGGGTCGCAGGCCCCTGCGACCCTGGCCCAAGGTCGCAGGCCCCTGCGACCCTGGGCCAGGGTCGCCGGCGACCTTGGAACCCGGGGTCGCCGGGAAGGCCCCGGAAACCCCGGTTTTCGCCGTTTTTTCGCGATTCGAAGAGCCCAGCCTCTGGTACTTTCCAAAATTCATGCTTTTGAGACACCAAGTCCTCTGACATCCGTCCAAAACACGGGTCAATCATCAAGAGTATCAAAAACAATATTGATCGCCACCCGGTCAACCAAAAAAAGTGTGCTTTCTACCCGACCGATCGAGAAATCGACAGGACAGATGGCACCGACCCGCTGTTGGCAACAAACACCTGAAATTACATGGTCATCTGATGTCGATCTACATGAAGATCCATCGATGATCATCGACAGAAGAATCCCAAAAGACGTGGCACGGCCTGCGACTCTTCAGCTGCTCGGCGACCACTTAATGCGATTAATTGACTAACTTTATTACAGTCATTAATCCATTTCTTTGGACGGCCCAATCAGAAGCAAGCATTCGGGAGTTACAAGTCAAGAGATTCATGGCATTTAACCCATGAAACTCCTCCCATCATGGCGATTAAAGGCGATTAAATGCCCTCAATCTCCTCCGGCCAATCAGAAGCCAAGAAAAAGGAGTTACAAAATAAACAATTCAATTTTGTAACTCCTCCCATTATGCAGCTTTATGACAATCAAGGCTCATAAACCCTCCTAAATGGCTACCTAAAAGCCTATAAATAGGAGAGCTCTCCAAGAAGAACAAAACATCAGAAAAAAGCACAAACACACAGACAGACAGAAGCACAGAAATCCAGAGAAAGGAAAAAGAGAGAAAACTCTGCGGAAGTTCTACACCGGCCACCGCAACAAGGTGACAAAAGCCCCTTGGGGGTACCCCCCCCCCCAAGGTCCTTGCCTTCTCCTCCTGCCTCCAATGGCTTAGATGTGGCTTTTCAGCCCGTCTACTCGGCTTTTTATTGGACATAGGACCTCCTTTTGGTCTTTGTTCTCTAAAAACCCGAGGTTATAGCCAAGCCAAGCGAATCAATAGCATCCTCTGTTCTCATCTGCATGGATGATGGCGAAGCCCACATATGGCTTGCGACCGTCAATCTAAACGGGTCCCCCACAATCTCCTGAGAAGTTAGATCCTCCTTTTCTTGCTTTTCATTGTAGTTTGTATTTTTTCAAAAGAGACAAAAAATCACAACTCTTGTCTTTCATTATTGATAAGGATTGTAAATCGGCTATAAACGCCAAAATCGGCTATAAACGCCAAAAATCAGCTATAAACGCCAAAATCGGTTATAAATGCCAAAAAAATCGCCTTTCACGGCAAATCAAGAAAATGTCTCTTTTCTTAAATATATGTGCAATGGAAAACTTGAAAGAAGTTGATTTCCTTTTTACTTGCGAAGGTTGATCTCCGGATCACCACTTGCAATTCCAAGTAAAAATAGAAAATCTGGCACACCCACACGAAAAAAGAAATGTTGATGCACGCCCCTGCCCCCCGGTTACGAAAGGGTCGGAACCAAACGGACTCCCACGTCCGCCGACCTCGGTAGGAACTCGAGCATTGGAGCGCGGTCCATCAAGCTGGCTCCACCCGGTGGGACACGTTTATTTGAGAACACGATGCTAGAAATGAAATATTTGCATATCATATATTTTGCTCTATGCTTATATTTCTTTTCTCGATTCCTTGGCTACTTTATAATTGGTGGCCTATGTTGAGTTCCGCATCTAAAAAAATTGAGATGAGATTTTTTGTTTGGAAATTTCTAATTCTTTGAATTTATTTCCACTCTTTCTCTTTTCAAAATTTTTTTTTTTAAAAAAACAACAAAAAAAAAATCAGATTTTTCATTTTGGATTCAAAGTTGAGAAACTTTGATCCTCTCCCTTCTGGGCACTGGCGCTCACGGAAATCGTTGAGACCGTGTTCGGATCGGGGGTTGGGCCATTGTTTCTCTTCGATGAGTTCATTAAAGATCTAAAAAATATATATATATATAAAAAATATAAAAAAATTTTAGATTTCTCAATTTGGATTCAAAATTGAGAAACTTTGATCCTCTCCCTTCTGGGCACTGGCGCTCACGGAAATCGCTGAGACCGTGTTCGGATCGGGGGTTGGGCCATTGTTTCTCTTCGATGAGTTCATAAAAAATAAAAATAAAAAAATATAAAAAAAAAAAGACATAGACCACTAAGGTTAAACCAACTGTGTTCTTTGATCATGGTTGATTCAAAGAAAAGCCTTGTCCAGAGTGTGGAGACAGCTTGACTGTTCTAGGCAAGGGTCCTCCAAACGGGTTCATTAAGTAATCCTACCCTTACCTGTGGGCAATTCTATCAATCAAGATTTCATAAGACCAGGTTATGAGGCCTATGTGTACTCTCTCGTCTTTTAAACAAATTAAAAAATATATATATAATTTTTTTTTTAAAAAAATAAAAATAAAAATTTTAAAATAAAAAAATAAAAAAATAAAAATTAAAATTTTTTTTTCAAAAAAAAAATCTTAAAAATAAAAAAAAAATAAAAAAAATAAAAAAATAAAAAAAAATAAAAAGATTTTTTAAAAAAAAAAAAATCTTCAAAATCTTCAAAAAAAAAAAACTTCCGTCATTTTGGGTTTAGATTGGAGAAATCTTGGTCTTCTCCTTTCTGAGCACTGGCGCTCACGGAAATCGCTGAGACCGTGTTCAGATTGGAATGCCTTTTGCTCTCTTTGATAAACCCGATATTGACTTTTCAAAAAAAAAAACTCGTCATCTTTAGATTCAGATCCGAGAAATTATGGTTCATTTCTTTCTGAGCACTGGCGCTCGCGGAAATCGCTGAGCCCGTGTTCAGATCGGAATACCATCTGCTCTCTTTGATGAATCCAATCTTGACCTTTCAAAACAGAGAATCTCATCTCATGGATGCGGTCTCAAAACATTTGTGTCTAGCGGTACTAGTACGCCCTTTCAGGGTCTACTGTATTGCGACCGGCACATCTGTAACTCCAACTTTATATACTTCTTACCTCGAGCAAGCTCTGCTTCTCGATAAGTCGAATTTAAGTTCACAATTGCTTCTAGCAGTCACTGGGATGCCCATTCCGGGCTTACCATACCTGCGATCAGAACAATTGTACCTTCTATGGCATTTTGCCTTCCTCATATTGCTTGGGTCATCTACCTCGAGCAATTTGAAAAGACGAAACTATAGAACTTCCCATTTATGATCATTATATTCTTGTGATTACTAATGGATGTGGTCTTGTTTCAGAAATTTTCGAAAAACTAACAATGGCAGCTTCACTAACCATTACTTTCGATGAAAACAAGCACCAACTCATGCTTCAACAGAAGCAAACCACGCGCACCTACAAGCGCCCCATCAGCTGCCGAAGTGTCAACTCCCTCGGCAACTCTCTGAACTCCGGGTCGACCTCGACTCCCCGGACTATCGTCTTTGGGACGCTGGGACCATTCCCACTTCCTGAGGAACAAACTGCTCCCTCCAAGAAGCAGAAACTCGCCTCTCAACGTGTCACTACCATGACACCAAAGGCGAGCACCAGAAGGCCTGAAGCCCGTGGCAGCCCCACGAAGCCTCAACCTGCAAACAACCAGGTCTACCCTAAGACTTGGTCCCCAAGACCTTCACCAAAACAGAGAAGGTCCCAGACATCCACTAAGCCAGCATTCCTGGCCCCACTCAAGGAGAACCAGTTCTATCCTCTTGCCTACATGAAAGAGGAGAGACCCATCTCCGACTCGACTTCCAAGTCATCCCAGCATGAGCCGGCTTGTTCCTACAAGCCCAAAATCAAGTCATGCATCACAAGGCCTCCACAAGCACCTGCTAAGGCCTACAAACCTGCAGTTCGACCCTTCATCTCTACAGGGGCCGAACTTCAAAAATTCAAAGCTTCGCTGCAACTGGCGAAGGATAGGGTTCGCATCCTGTCCTTGCCCAGCTACAAAGAAGACAGGCTCGGCTGCTGCGCCCGAGGGAGCACATCCTTCATCGTCAAAGCCCAGTCAGAGCTGACCGAAGCTCAAATTGCTCGTCGTATACGCCGCCGCGCGTCATACCGACAAAAGAGACTAGAGAAGCAAAGGACCCAGCCTCCCACACTTCAAGTCTCTCCTAAATGGGTCGAAAAAGAAAGACCCAACCAAGTTGCTGCCGTCCATATGGTTGGAAAAACCAGAAGGCGCCAAAAATCAGCAACAAAAATCCATGTCCGACGTCCGATGACCCGCAGCGTCTCAAGGACAAGAAGACATTCAGAAGAATCCCCTGCTCCTTCAAGCAAAGGACAGCAGAGTGATCCTTCCTCAAGCTCCTCTTCAAAAAGAATGAGCCCCAGCTCAGTCACCAGGACAGTTTCTTCGTTCGAATCACGAAGGATGAATGTCTTGGCTACAAATTCTGAGCCACCACCCCGCAATCCACCTCCAGAAGATGCGATTACCCGCATCCAGCAGTTGGAACAGGGCCAGCAGAGGATTGAAACTCTGATGGAAAACCTTCTCCTCGCCTTCCAAAATCAGGCGAACAATGAACCTCCTCCGAATCATCAAGACGACGAGGTAAATAGAGAAGAAAATGAGTCACGCGCCCTTACCAAAAAGGACTGTAGACGGTATCCTCGCCAAAGCAAAAGAAGAGGATATACTCAAGGAGCATGGGATCAAGCCACCATATCCCTTATGGATGGACTCGGTCCCGTTCCCCACCAAATTCAAGCATCCTACTCTCCAAACATATACGGGGAAAGGATCAGCCAGACAGCACGTCATCCACTTCAAGATCCTGACGGGAGCTATCGCAGATCAAGATGCGCTCAAGATCCGCCTCTTTGCAAGTACCCTAAAAGGTACGGCCTTCGATTGGTACTCCACTCTGCCGGAGGACTCAATCAAAACTGGGCCATGCTAGAGACACGCTTCCTAACTCACTTCAAAGGTGAAGATCATCCCGCTACTATGGCTCAGCTGTGCAGCCTAAAACAGGGGGAGAATGAATCAACATATGACTTCATTCACAAGTGGAAAGCAATGGCATACAAATGCTCTGATGTATTGCCACAAGCGTCGCTAGTCGACATCTGCCAAAACAACATGAGAGCTAGAATCCGCTCCATGATCATCGGCAACAAATCAAAAAACCTGGGAGAACTCCTAGAAGCTTCCATGGAAGCTGAAATGGTGATTAAGGACCTCAACAGTCAGAAATCATCAAGAAAAGAGCCAACCGCCATTACGACCTCAAAACCAAAGAAGAAAGAGGTCCTCAATGTGCAGACCAAGTCAGCTCCTCAGCCACCAAAGAAAGCTGAAAACAAAGCTGTTGGTAAGAAACCTGAACTCTCTGATGCCTTCAAAGAACGAGTAGAGAAGAAATACCCGTTTGATGAAGATGTTGATGAAATCTTCGGGGCTTTTGTGGCAAACGGCAAGCTCACCTTGCCTGAACCAAAAAGACCGGGTGATGTTGGCAAAACCAACGATCCTCGGTACTGTCCATACCACCAGATGATCTCGCATCCTCTCAATCAATGCTTCGTTGTGAGAGAGAAAATAAATGAGATGTGGAAAAACGGAGTCATCACCTTTGACAAAAACTATGGGTCTGCCTCCGTCAACATGGTGACATGTGGACAAACATCAAAATCACCAAAAAAGAAGATCACTACTTCCTTCAAGGTGATAAACTCAATCCAAGCGTCCGAGCAACTGGTTCCTTACCCGACACCAGACGGACAACCAATATGGGTACATCCCGATCTCCTGGAAGATGAAAATTGGGAGGTCGTGAAAACAAAGCCTACAGCTCAACAGCGAAGGCAGGCTAGGAAACATCTCCTCAAGCTCAAACGGCAAGAGAAGACCCAGCCAAAACTAGAGGTCAAAGAAAAGGCAGAGGCTTCCTCTACCGCTTCACTGGAGGTAACAAAAACATCCCTTCCAGAGACTTCAAAGGGGGTAAGGAAATTCACTCTCAGTGATTTCATGCCACCTCAATTCAAAGAAGCCATGCAGGAGGCATCATACTCTTGCAATTCGGTAGTTGGATTCTCCATTGATGGATACGAGTCCAGCGACACCGATGATGGATTCGAATCCAACTACACAGATGAGTGGGAGGAATCCCTTGAAACATGAGAATATCTCTCCGATGAAGAATGGGTTCCTGAGTCTCATCTTATGCCAGTAATCTGGTATAACCCCCTACAGCCACAAGGATCCTGGTCTGATGATGAAGAAGACCAAGAAGCTGTACAAGAAAATGCTGCTGACCCAGCACCTCTCATTACTCCAGTGGAAATCAACAATGTTGAGCCACAAAGAGATGATGAAGAAGAAGATCCGGCTCCCATGCCTGATCTTGAAGAATATGCAAGGATCTTGCAGCGTCTCGCTCTAGAACAAGAGCAAGACCGCGTCAACGAGCCTCCTCGCAACCCAGAGCCTGAAGTCCCTGAAGACCACCAGGTACATCCTCCCTTAACTCCTGAAAATGGAGAAAATTGCTGGATAGACGATCCTCTCACATCCGAGGATGAGTCTGACTCCGATCAGGCAACGTCTCCCGTCAGAGCTTCCTGTAATGTGATAATTCGGGATTATAGCTCTTCCGAAGCATCGTCTGATGAGAGCACTTACACTCCGGCGACGCCTAGCAATATATCTTCTTGAGCCACCTCGTCTCACGTGACTTTCACGGAGATGACACCCTCTCAGGTTTCTTCTCCTGAGACCGTGACTTCAAAGTTCACACCCTTCCTGACTGAAGAATTCCCAGCTATTGATGCTTGGGACGATGAATTAGTCAACGAAGAAAAAAGATTGCTGGATGCTGTTCAGGATTTGTTCCCGGAAAATGCTCCATGCAATACAATCACTGAGGATGGTAACTCTGCTGCTGATACATCCTCAGCAAATGAAAAACGACAGCCTCTTGATCCTGAAGACAATCTTCCAAACGAAGACCCTTCTCAAGAAGCTCTCGAAGTTGGTAGAGGCACCCGCTCTGGCCGGGACTACCACAAAAATTACAACCAATCTTCCTTTACATATGTAAATCCTTCGGGAAAAGATGTTGTAAGCGCCCCTAGTGGCAACAATGATGAACATGCAGGCCCTAAGGAAGCTTTCAAGTATGACTTGATTGAACATTTCAAGCACATACCTGCACGTCTACACATCCTAGATTTGTTGCGAATGTCTCCGCACACTCGTGATAATCTCATTTCGGAATTACAAAAGCTGAATGAGGATGTCGACAAACATGCCCCGCAAGTCCTCCAAATTGAAATGGATTACCGGGTCAAAAACACAGAAGCCTCCTCAAAGGGAGAAAAGAAGAAAACTGAGGGATCATGCATTGAATGCCTCTCGGTTAAAAAAGCAGCCAGTGCAACCATCGCCTTCACAAAGGATGACCTCCTACTTGGCGAAACCAGGCATAACCGACCCCTGTACTTCACAGGGTATATCAAAGAAATGCCTATGCATAGAGTTCAGATCGACCCAGGTTCTGCACTCAACCTCATCTCCACATCGGCTCTTGAAGAGTTGGGCATCCCACCCAGCAAACTGAGCCAGACATCTGTATCTATCTTTGGATACGATGGGAGTACTCAAAGGCCTATAGGCAAAATCAGGTTCAAGTTGCAGATCGGTGATCTTATCTCTGAGGTCACAGTGTATGCAATAAAGACCCCTTCATGCTACAACATCCTTCTCGGACGCCCTTGGATCCATGAGAATGGTGTTGTCCCTTCAACTCTACATCAATGCATCAAGTTTGTTGGCGACGACGGCATGATACATCGAGTCTTTGCAGACAGAAAACCCTTCAAAGGTAAAGAAGTCCACTTCGCAGACTCACAGATGTATGAAGGTGAAAAAGAAGAAGAGGAGAAGCATACAGCATCCTTTGCCGAAAATCTCTAGAAAGATAAAGGCAAAGCTCCTCAACAATCACCGGAAGAAAACAAACCATCCGGTAAATCTGAAGAGAGCATGCAAACTCCCTTCATCATCTCCCTCAAATCTTCAAAGCCTTTGGTCATCACAACTAAAGTGAAGAAGGCAAAACAAAAGCCTGGGGGCAAATTTGTTGTCTCTTTCGTGTCTATCATGCAAGACACGAACTCGGATTCAGAGCCAGAAGACGACACATCGTCAAGCCAAGCTGACACTCAGCAAGTTCAGCCTGCTCTTACTCCAATGGAGACAACTTCTAACATAGAAGATCCTACGTCAGCTTCCTTCATTGTTCCAGCAACTTCAGCAAAGGAAAAGCCGATCTTCTTCCATAGATCGGATGCTTCTTCATCAAACTCCATGCTTGAACCTTTCCAAAATAAAGGTACGCCTCAACTATCCTTATACAGTTCTGTGGCACAAGCTATTATGAAGAAAATGGGCTATGACGCTCAAAACCCAGTCGGTTTGGTAGAAGGACGCGGTATTCTCACGCCATTGGGGCCCGTCTTGACCAAAAGCCAGTTGGAAGATTGGAGACTCTACGGCTATATAGAAAAGTCTTCACACGGGTTAGGGTATGATCCTGACACTCCCTTGAGACAGTTGACACAAAGGCTTAAAAGTCAATATACTGACCAAGCCTCAACATCTCAAGTCCATGAAGACATCGATCTCCCTGGATATCTCTTTGATGAGTCACCTGACAAAGATCTAGGAAGCTCATCCAATTGGCACGATTTCTCCGAAAATGAAGAGGAGTTGTCCGATGGCACAGACGTGTGGACTTCTGACCCAGAAGAACCCTCATCTCCAAAAGAAGTAGCCTACTTCGACTCGGTTTCAACAGGCAATTGGGATCATCTCATAGCAAGCCTTGGGAAAATTACCGATCAAGAAGACCCTTGGAAAGGAACAAAACCTTGGTCTGGAAATGCCCTTGAAACCCCAGAAGGTTTCGTTGAGCTGGAAGCCTCCGAAAATATTATGGAGGAACCACCTTCGAACCTTCCAACAGAAGATCCTGTTCAAAAGATAGACTTGGGAACACCAGATAACCCACGTCCTGTATTCATAAGCAAGAATATAAAGGATGATGAGTTACCCGAGTATATCGCCTTTCTTCGTGAGTTCGTTGATTGCTTTGCATGGTCTTACGCTGAAATGCCAGGCTTAGACCCTAAAATAGCAGTTCACAAACTCAATCTTCAAGAAGACATCAAGCCTGTCAAGCAAGGCCAAAGAAGATTCCGTCCAGATGTGATGGATAAAATTGAACAAGAAGTTCAAAAACTCAAAAGCGTCGGCTTCATCCGTGAGGAACAACATCCTGAATGGTTGGCCAACATTGTCCCCGTGACAAAGAAAAATGGGCAGATCAGGGTCTGTATTGATTATAGAGACCTGAATGGCGCATGCCCAAAAGATGAATTTCCGCTCCCCATACCAGAGGTAATGATTGATAATACCTGTGGATTCGAGCGAATGACATTCATGGATGGTTTCTCTGGCTACAATCAGATAAAGATGCATCCTGAGGATGAAAAACATACATCCTTTCGAACCCCATTTGGCGTGTATTGTTACACTGTCATGCCATTTGGTCTGAAGAATGCTGGTGCCACATATCAGAGGGCTATGATGAAAATATTCCAAGATATGCAGCACAAGACGGTTGAATGTTACGTTGATGACCTCGCCGTCAAAAGCAAAAGAAAAGAAGATCATCTCGAAAACCTTCGAGAAGTCTTCCTCCGGCTTCGCAAACACAAACTACGAATGAATCCATTGAAATGCTTCTTCGGCGTCTCGTCGGGTAAGTTCCTCGGATTCTTAGTTCGGAAAGCTGGAATAGAGCTTGACCCCATAAAAGTCAAAGCCATTCTAGAAATGCCCTCTCCAAGAACCTTGAGAGAACTTAAAGGGCTTCAAGGGAGATTGGCCTACATCAGACGGTTCATCTCCAATCTTTCGGGGAAATGCCGTCCATTCTCCCGGTTGATGAAAAAAGGTGTAAACTTTGTCTGGGATGCTGACTGTGAAGCCGCTTTCCAAGACATCAAGTCATACCTGACAAAACCTCCAGTGTTAGCTGCTCCTACCACTGGAAAACCATTCATCTTGTACACAAGAGCCCTTGATCACTCTTTGGGAGCTCTGCTTGCGCAAGAAAATGATCAGAGAAAAGAAACTGCTCTATATTACCTCAGCCGCATGCTAGTAGGTGCAGAGCATCGCTACTCTCCAGTCGAAAAAGAATGTCTTGCAGTGATGTTCGCCGTACAAAAGCTGCGTCACTACTTGCTTTCCAACACAGTCTACCTGGTCTCGAGGGTCAACCTCTTGAAGGTCCTTGTCACAAAGGCAGGTTCTCTCAATGCTCGACTGGCAAAATAGTCCATCCTTCTGTCACAATTTGATATTAGGTATGTACCACAAAAAGCAATCAAAGGGCAAGCTCTAGCGGACTTCCTCGCAGAGCATCCATTGCCTAAAGATTCTCCACTCAGAGATGATCTCCCAGACGAACCAGTCTACAATGTGGAGACTTTCTCACAAAGTGCCTCCTGGGACATGTACTTTGACGGTGCAACCAGGACAAATGAAAAAAGACAGCTGATCTCGGGAGTTGGCATCCTTTTTGTTAGCCTCGACAAATACATGATTCCACACGCTTTCTCGCTACTGGAACCATGCACAAACAATGCAGCTGAATATCAAGCTCTGATCTTAGGATTGGAACTCGCCATCGAATCCGGTATCACCATGCTGGAAGTCTTTGGAGACTCTCAACTGATCGTCAACCAGATGAATCAGAAATTTGAAGTCAGGAAGCCAGATTTGTTGCCCTACTACAACAAGGCACAATCACTTCTGCAAAAGTTTGACATTTGTCACATCACCCACATTCGTAGAGGTGAAAACATACGTGCAGATGCCCTAGCCGGACTTGCCGCATCCATGGCAATCCAGGAAGGGGAAAACATGTAAATCACAGTGTGCGAAAGGAGAATCCTTCCTCCTCTTAACACACACCAAGCAGTTGCTGAATGCCACCAAGTGGTCGGAAGTCGGATTTCAATCCTTCAAACTTCAATCGGCGACTGGAGGGATCCGTTCATTGATTACATTATGTTCGGAATCCTACCTGAAGATCCAAAAGAACGGGTAAGCATCCAAAGGAGAACCCCAAGCTTCCATTTGGATATTCCTTCAAAAATCCTTTACAGGAAATCCTTCAACGGAGTACTTCTACGCTGCTTGTCACGACAAGAGGCTGAAGAAACACTCAAAGAAGTTCATGCTGGTCTTTGTGGAGCTCATCAGGCTGGACCTAAGCTCTATGATCAGATAAAAAGGTTAGGATATTCTGGCCTACCATGGTAGCTGACGCAATGCAATTTGCTAAGCGCTGCCAACAATGCCAAGTTCATGGAGATTACATTCACATGCCTCCAGAATGGCTGCATCCTACAGCGATCTCATGGCCTTTCGAAGCCTGGGGTATGGACATCATAGGTCCTATTTCTCCCCCTTCAAGCAAAGGTCATCGCTTCATCTTCGCCGCTACGGATTACTTCTCCAAGTGGTCAGAAGCATTTGCGTTTAACGAAATGAAGACCTCATCAGTCCTTCAGTTCCTACGCACCAACATCATTTGTCGTTTCGGCATACCCAAAAGATTCGTCCATGATAACGGACCACAGTTCCGGGATCATCGATTCTACAGGTTCTGCGACAAATACAAAATCCAAAGCTGTCCTTCGACTCCATACAATCCGGCAGCAAATGGGTTAGCAGAAGCTTTCAACAAGACACTCTGCAAAATCCTCAAAAAAATGGTCTCTAGTCACAAAAGAGACTGGAGCGACAAAATGTCCGAAGCTTTGTGGGCCTATCGAACCACCGTTCGAGGACCAACCCATAGCACACCATTCTCCTTGGTCTATGGATGCGAAGCTGTCGTGCCCTTGGAAGTACAAATTCCTTCCTTGAGGGTATCCTTGCAAAATGACATGACTCAAGAAAGCAATGTCAAATTGCGACTCCATGAGCTGGACAATCTCGATGAGAAACGGCTCGAAGCTCAACAAAGCATTGAACTTTACCAAGCACGTATGGCAGGATCTTTCGATAAAAAGGTCAGGCAACGCGCCTACAAAAAGAGTGACTTGGTTCTTGCGGTAAAAAGACCAATGGTCTTCGCTCACAAGTCCAAAGGCAAATTTGAGCCAAAATGGGAGGGACCCTACGTCATCGACAAGGTTTTCTCTAATGGTGCATACGCACTCCTAAACATGGAAGGTGACAGATGCATGCTGCCTATCAACGGCAAGTTCTTAAAGCGGTACTACCCTTGAAGACTTACCCAACTGGGTAAGAGCAATGCCTGCACGGCCAAAGCCGGTTTTCCAGGTACACGCTCGCTAAACCCACCCCTTTTTTTTAGAATTCTCATATCAAATGTTGAAATTTCTAGAAATCTAAAACAATGCTTACTTTCATCGTTTCATTGTTCAAAAAAAAAATATATCCAAGTTTAGGAACCTTTCCCTAACTTGACCAAAATTTTCAACCCTTGAACCCAAAATTCATGGTTTGAAACAAAATCCGGATTCAGGGATTTCCACCCTAGTCCACCCTGCCTTTTACCGCCAAAATGGTTTTAGGTCAAAACTTATGACCCTCGTGTCTTTTTTTTTTTTTTTTTTTAAAATGGTTTTTCAAAAAAAACCCGCGAGGAAGCGACATTTCATCGGTACTTGCAAAAATCCAAAACTGTGGAGATGCAACATTTCAGTTGATATCCATAACCCAAAGGTTTGAGAAAACCTAAAAAACCATGGAGACGCAACATTTTAGTTGATATCCATAACTCAAAGGTTCGAGAAAACCACAAATTTCAAAAATCGTGGGGAAACGACATCAAATCAGTACCCGCAAAACCAAAATTTTTGAAAAGCAAGGATGCGACATTCCATCGATACTTGCACCCAAATCCGCGAGGATGCGACATTCCATCGATACTCGCAACCGAATGAGCAAGGATGCGACATTCCATCGATACTTGCAAGAACATTCAGCAGGGAGGCGACTTTTAGTCGATACTTGCATTTTTTGAAAACCAAACCGGCTATAAATGTAACACCCCGACCCGCCTTAATCTCGTTTTAGAGTTAATTAATTTAAATTAATTGCTTAATGGATGTTTTGATTTTGATTGGACTTGATTAGATAGAATTAGTGGGGTTTGACCATTTACTAGGTAGATTATGACTTTTGGAGTGTTTTGGGCTCTTGTGTGTACTTAGAAATTTTTGGGTTTTTAATGCATTGCATAGAGCATTTCATGGGCCTTCACTTTCATGTCTTGACCCATTTAATTCGGATCCATTTAGGCCCATTCCTAGCCCACTTAATCAGTCCAAGCCTCTTCTTGAGATTTTCAGCCCATTAGTGGACTTGCATGCAACTATTGGAAATAAATTCCATCCAAAACCCATTTCAGCTACTCTTTCTCCTTTCCTTCTCCATTTCCAGCAGCTGGGAGCTCTTCCTCTCTACAACTACTACTCTTCCATTTCTCTTCTTCCTTCATTACTCCCCATCTTAATCATCTCTTGCTACCATTTCATCTTCTTCATTCCATTGGGAAAGAGATCATTCCCTAAGCTCAAGCATTCATCCATTCTCCATCATCTTCTTGGTAAGCTTTTTCTTCACTAAGCATTTCCATTTGATTTCTTTGATCCTTGGAAAGCTACAAATCATGTATGCATCATCTTCTTCCTCATTCATTTCTTCCATTTCGTTTTTCACCATTTTAGGGCATTTGAGCTTGCATTTTTGGGGATTCTTGATTAGAAGGGATTTGGAGTGTGAGAGTTAGCTCAAAGCACCAAGGCAAGTTAAACTTATACATTTGTATGCATGATTCTTTGCTTGATTCATGAATGTGATAAATCTTGCTTAGATACCCTTCTTCTTGCTCAAAAATGGATTTTTGTGGGTGATTTCTTTTGTTAATGTATATGGGTTTATTGATGGTTTTGATGAGCATTTTGGAAGCTCAAAGATACCTATTGGTAGTGTTTTAAAACCTGATGGAATGCCTTGAATGGCTTGAGAGAAATCAAGAAGTTCAGATTTTCGGAACCCAGGATTTGACAGTTCGCTCGAGCGAGCGTGAGTGAACGCTCGAGCGAAGGGCTCTCTGGGAGAGTTCGCTCGAGCGAACTTTGGGTCCGGTCGAGCGAACAGCTCTCTGTCTCGGGTCCGCTCGAGCGAACATCTAGACGCTCAAGCGAACCTGATACTTGCAGTATGCAGATTTTATTTGATTTGAGCCTTGGAAAAGATTATATGTTGGATTTTACATGATGGTGACAAATGGATGTTTCCATGAGCCGGACATTGGACCGTAGCTTGTTCTAGATGATTGGCCTGATAGATAGACCTGTAGGATGTGCACCCTGAACTTTTATCATGACCGATGGTTTGTTTAATTGTGGATATGGATTGAGCACCCGTACCCACAAAAGGGGCATTGTGTTCTTCGGATTGTAACCGTGCCAAATGTGTTCTATTAAGGGATTCGACATCCAAATTATGTAACGCCAAGGGGTCCTCGTAGCCCGATAATGTCGAACTCTTAATACTACCCTGAGTTGGACGGTGAAGACCACATGTGTTTCCAAGACCGTAGGCTTGGCTTGAGTTCTGTCTTGATTCTAAATATGATATCTCTGTACATGCATTGCATTCCGTTTCCAGTATTCTAGTATGACTTGATCATACTTCTGTTTAATTATGTATTTTCTGTTACACATCTGTTGTGTTATATTTATTTCTGTATTTGTTCAGCATATTTCAGTAAGTCCCGATTTGTTATTTATATATCTTGTCCTGTATATGTCCTGTATCTGATTTACACTGTCCTGCACCTGCTCTGTTGTTGGTATATTGCATTATATGAGTCGGCACCACTTAGCTTCGACCCTATCTAAGTCGGACCCGGCTAAGTGTGGGTTTAGTAAACTTCTGGCCCTCTGCAGATGGGAATATATTCTGAGGGTTTACCGGCACCCTAGGTCTACGATGGAGAATTCTGGGTACCTCTGTCTCCTAGTAGCACCGCCCTGTCCTGTCCTGATATTCTGCTCTCATTTTATTTTCATGATATATGATTAACTTGAGAGAACATAGCTTATGTGGATGTGCCAACTAGTACTGTTAATATATTTATCTGTTGTCTATGACTCGTATGTCTCATGCTAAATTCATGCACTGATATGCCTAGTGATTATTCCTCGATCTCTTATGATTTATACCTGTCTGACTATTCATTTGATACATGTTATATGGACTGTATATGTTTGTCTTGCTTAGCTTAGTCTAATGGTGCTACACTTGGCGTTACAGGTGAATACATCGACGCTATTGCCCCGGAGATCCTTGAGGAAGAGGAACCTCCACACAACGTAGCAGAGTGGACTCCTGATGATGTCTTCTAGACATCCACTCGATGAGAAATGGACGTTTAAATGACCCACTGACCGTGGCTAGGATTGCCACATATTTTGTAGTAGTTTATAAACTTGTTAGCTTTTGGATTGTAAACTTAACTAACTTACTTCTTCTCTTTCTATCTCTTAAACTTGAATCTTAAATCTATGCCCATGGACCCTTATGCTCTATATCTTGATGATTGTGTTATGTTAGTTGGATGTCTATTTGACAAATTATACAGGCATGTTGAGAAATATAAACCTCACACGTGATATCCTGTGGGTAAATTCCGTACGTGGGGACCTAGAGTCAATGAGTTTGACTCGAATTTCCACGCGGGCGTGTGTCGCGCCTCGGGATGTGTGCAATCTCGGGCTCGGGGCGTGACAATAAATGCCATCGAAACAGGCTATAAATGCCACAAACCGGCTATCAATGCCACCAAAACAAAACCGGCTATCAATGCCACAAACAAAAAAACTTGGATTTCAAAAAAAAAAAACGGCTATCAATGCCACCAAAACAAAACAGGCTATCAATGCCACCAAAAACCGGCTATAGATGCCACAAAACAAACCGGCTATCAATGCAACCAAAACAAATTCGGCTATCAATGCCACCAAAACTGGCTATAGATGCCACCAAAAAAAAAACTCGGCTATCAATGCCACAAGAAAAGCTGGCTCTCATACCAAAATTGGCTTCCATGCCATGAACAAAAACCTGGCTTTCATGCCAAAACAATCACTTGACAAAAGATTTTCACAAAATGACAACCTTTTGATCAAATCCCATTTAGCAATTACTTTCAAGTGAGCGTAGGGATAAAAAAAAAAAAAAAAAAAAAAAAGAGTACCAAAAAATACATGTGGTACCAAAAAAAAAAGAAGAAAAGTGCTCACAAGCACTAAAAAAAAGTACCAAAAAAAATACAAGTGGTACCAAAAAAAAAAAAAGGATGGTTTCTGTATACAGGAGCTCAATCAAAAATGGTCTCCAGCCAAGAGTTCAGCTCCTTAAGCAAACTTTTGGCTTCATCCGTCAAGGATTCCAAGGCACGCTTCTTCAAGAACCTGCCATGAGATGCTGGGGTGGGCTGTAACCCTTCTTCTGCACTGGGAAGCTTCCCTCGAGCGGTTTTCCATTGTTTGTCCTCATCAGACTTCCTTTTGAGAACTCGATTGGCATCCGCAACTCGATGAATCAGAGCAGTCTCCCTTTCACGAGCCTCTGTTATTTCAGTCCACTTGGCAGCGACTTGTGCCTGCAGATGCTCAAGACGTTTCCTGGCCTCATCGACCTCCCTATCAAGGATGTTAAGGTCATGTGTCAGCCTAATGATGGTTATTTCTTCTAAGTTCCTCTCTCGGACTGCCTGCTTCTTGCTTTCTGTAGCCTCATCCAGGTCAGATTGAGCCTTATCCGCAGGGTCCAAGAACATCTCCTTGAAGAACTGATCGTCAGGAAAACCCATGGTCTCAAACCACTTGTCACCCAGCTCAATGATCATATTAACGATCGCCCTGGCATATGTGACATCCAGACCAGCTTCTTCAGCATCACCGAGAATCTCACGCACATGCTGGATCATGCTAAATCCGGCTTCCAAGTGCCCAGAAAAGAGAGTCTCAATCCAAGATCTCAGAACTCGCACCACCACCTTCTTCGCAAAAAGAAGAGATGGCCCAGCTGAAGATTCGCCCAACTCCGTTGGTCGGCTGCTCATGTCATCATCTGTTGAAAAAGTAACAAAAGAACTCTTTCCAGTTGAAGCTGCTCCTGCTCGGGAAGGAATCTCAGCGCGAGGAATCTCCTCAACATTGTCAGAACTGGTCCCAGGAGTCTCTACCTCTGGATTAACCTCTGGCATCCCTTGCTCTAGAAGCGACGGACCCTCCTCTGTCACTTCAAAACCTGCCAAAAGAAACACAAAAAGGTATGAATATAATCCTGTTTGAAAATCATTATCAGGGTTATAACTACAAAATACCTTCTTCGACGACTGGCGGAACACTTTCTTCCTCCATGAACTCATCGGAAGCATCATCAACATTTGCGTCCATCGATGGTTCAAAGTCATCAGAACCCTGTGGCAAGTCAGCTGACAAAAAAAAAATGTTAGCAAACCAAGTCACAAACTCAAAAAAAAATAAAAAAAAATAAAAAAAAAAGAGCAAAAGAAGTCGTACCAATTGGAGATTCTGGATTTACTCCAGAGTCCCTCGGTTCTTCTTCAGGTGCCGCAACAGGATCTATCACCACCTCATCGGTTGGGACCTCAGGCATCACGAAGTCTTCCTCTGCTAAAAAAAAAAAAGAAAAGCAGAAAACGAGAAGCAAATCAGAACATGGAAAAAATCCCATGAAAAGAAATAGAAAGAGAAAAAGGAAGAATTATACCTTCACCGACGGTCTCTTCTTCTCGACTTCTCTTCTCTGGAGGCTCGTCAGCATCCACTGGCACATCCTCATCGATAGTAAGAGGAACTTCCAAGTCAGGAGAGACCTCATGCTGCCCCTTGCTGCGATGATGACTCCTCCCCCTCTTACTCCGGCGGGCTCGCTTCTTAGAGGAACATGTCCTACTGTCAGAGTCAGGTTTCCCACTTGACTCCTCACTGGATGGTCTACTCTTGCCAGTAGACTCCACGGAAGCTTGCCTCTGTGCCGCTTGCATCCAAGCGCCAAGTTCGGCTTCCTCCTGTTCTAGCTGCTCCAAAGCCTCATCAGGTATTTCTCGAACAGCTTCAGAACCAATGACGCCCTGGTCACCGAGAAAGCCTATCTTGTGCTTCTCTCCAGAAAGGAAGGCCCAAACTTCCTATCGCCGGACGCCATCCGACTTTCCAAGGCCCTTTCCAGATGCCAGCTTCACATTAAGCTCCTTCTTGGAAAGCCCCCGATATGCCGAAAAGCTCTCCGCGAACCACTTCGCAAAGCCGGCAGTCCGGGAAGTCAGCAACACAGGATAAGAAATCATGGCTGTAGTGTCTTCAGCACTATAGAAAGCCCATGCATTTCTCCCGTCCTGTAAGCCTCCAAAGCGCTTCACCATGCTTGAAGGCGCTCCAACAATGCCTTGAGAAAAGTCCAGCTGCAAAGCAAAGCGAGAGGGTACATACGGCTGGATGTCGACGAAAAGATGTCTGCGGTACACCATTGTGCCGACACGTATGCTGAAAAGCCACTCTCTCTCTGCATTTGTCAAGGAATAATGCCTTCCCGACCCCGCCCTGGTAGAGTCTCGGGAGGCACCAAAATCAAAAGCCTTCTTCCGCAACTCCGGAGAAAGCTTCACTGAAGATTGCCCCATCTCGACGTCCCTGAACCGTCGGATCCTCATGCGGGCAAACAAAAGTGATTCAGACACGGCTTTGTCCTCAGCCAGTCGAATCATCAGAGGATCATCATCCTGTGCAGCACCCAGCCGATGGAAGCCAGGACAGTGGTATACATACCACGAATAAAAGATATGGGCTGAAAATACCCTATTCATGGGAAGCCCAAGCCGAACCAAAAAAGCAGCAGCCTGCAGTTCGGTACACAGGTAGGAGTAAAGAGCTGGCACCAAAGCAAGCTGCTCTCCAAACGCCATCTGACAAGCCAGAAAAATACAATGCGGCCTGATGTGCGTTCCATCTCCTCCAGCAAAAATAGCCTCACCAAGCCAATAAGTGAGGTAAACGGCGAGATCTCTCCGCACTGCAATGTCAGGACATATGGCGTTTGTACTTGCACAGAAATCTCTCAACTCTTCTTGCATGGCCAAGATCTTCTTTGAACTTGGTCCTGAGCTCCGGCTTCCTGGGTCACGCTATCAGAAGACTCCCTACTATCAAAAAAGTTGGGGAATGAAGAGCTAAAACTCTTCCAACTGCTGGATCTAACTATCAAACCCTCCTTCTCCTTCAAAAAATCATAGAAGGCGACGAGCTGAAAGTATAGAAGCCTGAACTCCTCAGACTGCCCCTCGAGGACGCTGTCAATCGGCATAAACTCCTCATAGAGTTTGCCGAGGATGGGCAATCCAGTAATGGCGCTCAGCTCCTTCAAAGAAAAACCAATCTCGCCATTCGTCACAACGAAGGTATTTATTTGTGGGAGGAATGATTCTAGCATAGCCATGAAAGCCTCATCGGAAAAGATTACGGTCTCCCTAAAGGCGCGGACCGCATCAAAGATCCCGACTTCCTTCAAAACGGCGCCACCAATCAGCAGGACGCGATCAGTCCACGACTTCCACTCGGAGTCAGCATTGAAACGGCCTCGAAGTCGAAAAGGCTTGATCCAATTGCTGCCGTCACCACTGAAAATACCAAGGCCCACCGGTCTCAAATCGACCGACGGATAATCAGAGCCCTGGTAGCCGCTGGATGGCATCAACAGGTCTATGTCAACAGGCGACCTCTCCGTATATCCAGGAGAACCGCCAACAAAAACCCCGGTCTTGATTATATTTGTCCTTCTCACCCAACTTGGAGGATCTTCCCTCTTAGGGCACGTGGGGGGCAAGGCTCAGAATCGAGACGGTGCGATCAAACGTGGACCGGGTAGCAACAGTCTTCTTCTCACCATCTGCTGTGAAAGAAAACTGAAAACATCTCCTCTGGTATGTCATGTCATCAGGGACTGCATCACCAAAGAAGAAGGTAGGCTTGGGCAAAACGCTCTGATCTTCCATCACCCATGGACGACTGCTTACCATGATCTTATAGAATTCCTCTCCCTTGAGAGCGATCAGTCGCTGCCTCATCTCATCTCTGTTGAGGGAGTCGCACTCTTCCAGATTTCTCTCAACATACTGGACCTTCTCAAAAGCCTGCTGAACAACCGGATTAGAAGATCTAGAAGATCGACGAGGTACGCTTGTAACAGGCTCTTTACCCTTGTTCGCTCTGGAGGAACCACCTGAAAAGGATGGAAAAGAAAAAGATCAAACATCAAAATGACAGAATCTCGCTAAAAAAAAATCTGGCGAAATTTTGACATGATGACGGGGCAATTCCGAAGAAAAGGAACTATGCCGAAAGAAATAGAAAGCTTGAAGATGGGCTCAACATCGCTGCGAGCTCCGAAACTCCAAACTTTCGAAACCTCAAAGTCTCCGCAAAATCAGGAAGGGCTCAACATCACTGCGAGCTCCTCAACATCGCTGCGAGCTCCAAATTCCCAAAATTGCGAAAACTTTCAGGTATGCTATCACATCATGCTACAAATTTAATTTACAATTGAATGCATGCATGAACATCTAGGTTTGCCAAAAAAAAAGGGGCATTATCATGATGAGCAAAAGAAAAAAAAAAGAAAAGAAACTTTCTCAAAAAAAAAAGAGGGGAAAGAAAACAAAAAGAAAAGAAAAGAAACTTTCTTGAAAAAAAAGGGAGGGAAAGAAAACAAAAAAAGAAGAAAAAAAAGGGGGGATGGCCCACAGGTCGTGGCCCACAGGCCAGATCCATACGGATCTGTCCGTACGGCCCACAAACAAAAAAAAAAAACATGAAAAAAAAAGAAAGAAGAAAAGAAAAAGAAACACGTGTAAAAAAAAAAAAAGGAAAACACGTGGAAAAAAAAAAGAAAAGAAAAAGAAAGAAACAAAAAAAGAGAGAAAGAACTTTTTATTTTTCCTACAATGGAGTTTTCTTGAAAAAGGGAACTTACTTGAAGCCATTGATGGAGAAGAAGAAGAAAAGTCTTGAAGATCTTGAAGAAAAAGAACTCTTGGTCTTGAAGCCCTCTTGAGATTATTGCAAAAGAAAGTAATAAGAGCAAGAGATCCAACCTCCTCCTTGCTTTTATAGAAGAGAGCAAACTAAAGAAGGAAAGAAGAAAGAGGTAAGTGTTACTAATCAGTAACCTTACCAAAACAAAGAGATTAGAAAGATTCTTTCCCAAAAGAAAGATATCTTGAGGGATTCTCTCCCAAAAAGAAATCAATGAGAGATTTTCTCTTAATAGATATGATCAATGAAGGATTCTTTCCCAAAAGAAAGATATCTTGAGATATCCTATCCCAAAATAAAGGGAATATGAGAGATTCTCTCCAAGTAAAGATA
Source organism: Litsea cubeba (assembly GCA_012931725.1). Lineage (NCBI taxonomy): Eukaryota > Viridiplantae > Streptophyta > Magnoliopsida > Laurales > Lauraceae > Litsea > Litsea cubeba. The sequence goes on from CM022952.1 coordinate 41,027,773, forward strand.
TTCTTAGATATTCTCTATCCAAATAAGATATTTTTGGATATTCTTTACAAAAATGACACCATATGAGATCTAAGCCATTTCAAAAGCTTAAGGTCCCATGGGTTAGCCCATATGAGCCAGGTTTGACCACCTAGGCACATAAAAAAAAAAATTCGGGCTTTTAGTCAAAGAAAAATCCCTCTTACCAAGAGCATACAAAAATGGTTCCATGCCTCTTTTGAGTTGATTCAACCATACAAAGAGAATTCCAAGCCCCATGAGCTTCCAAAAATCAAACCATCCAGCCTCATATACCAAATTGAGCCAAAATCTTGAAATTGACATTCCACAAAAATCCAAACCAAAACCTGGTCCCCTAACTTGCCACATACAGCTTGTTAGGTCACAAGACCGAAACCAAAAACCAAAACCTGATCCCCTAACTTGCCACATACAGCCTGTTAGGTTACAAGATCAAAACCAAAATTGATCCCCCAACATTCCACATACAGCTTGTTGGGTCACACGATCAAAACCAAACCCGACCCCCTAACCTGCGACATACAGCCTGTTAGGTCACAAGGTCAAAACCCAAATCCACATCCTTGATGTCATCTTCAAAACTTTGCCTCGAGATGGTACGTGATCCTTTTCACTACCATAAAATTCCCCTGGAAGCTCAAAAGGCTAAAAATACAAAAAAAAAAGAAGGGACTGCTCAAAGACTCTTGGTCCAGTCACACGCTCTCCTTCAAAAATCTCTTCGAGGCACATCGACTACCAATGATAAGCAACTCGTCGCTGTACCTTGAGGGGGCATTTGTTGACACCAAAAATGTCACTTTGCCTCTTCAAGATCGAAAGAGCTACATGAAGTCACAACATGCCATAAATAGGCAATGCTACTTCCAAAAAATCAAATCTTGTCAGAATCAAACAAAAACTGCAAGATCCTTCAATACAGCCAAAAGAGGAGTACACAAGAAGTTTCGGGCCATTTCAAAATCATTTGGCCTAACTTCGCTTCTCCGGCAGCCGAAAAGGAGCTCCCGGCGGCGAAAGCATCGGAGACACCAAATCTTCGATCAGAGCCGATGGATGGTCTCAAAATACTTCCAAAAGGCTCCACGTCAAGTTCCGAGTCAAACCGACAACGTTTGACCCTACATCAACCCTCGAACAGCTAAATCAAGCCTATCGGCGGCGAGAACCACCGAGGCCATTACTCATCAGATAGAGCACATGGACGGCTTCAAAATGCTTATAAAGGGCTACACGTCAAATTTCAGGTCATTTCGACAACATTTGACCATAGTTTGACACTTGGAAGCCAAATCAGGCCTCTCGGTGGCAAAGCTCTCCGGGACCATGGTTTCCAAGACAGAGCCTATGGATCATCTTAAAATGACTCCAATAGGTTCCCTGTCAAATTTCAAGTCAATCGGACATCGGTTGACCGCACATCAAACCGCGACATCTTCATCGCGACAAAAGCGAGTCTACTGGTGATAGGACCCAAAACGGCTTCAAAACTCAAACAAAAGCCTATGTTGGTCTTATTTATTGCTCAAGAGGCTTCACACCAAATTTCAGGTCATTCCGACATCGTTTGACCTAGTTTCAGCTTCTGACGGAAAATCGGCAGCTCTGCACGACAAAGTCTTCGGCTTTCTCAGGAAATTGGAAATTTTGCAAAATAAAATGCAAGGATTCTCATCAGGTTTCCTACAGGGAAATCAGGCCAATAAATGGTCAAAATGTCAAGGAAAAATACAGAAGAAAAAAGAATCGGAAAACAGCAAAAACGGACACAAAACGGGACAAAAGGGGGGAAAACCCCCAGGGTCGCCGGGAAGGCCCCGGAAACCCCGGTTTTCGCCGTTTTTTCGCGATTCGAAGCGCCCAGCCTCTGGTATTTTCCAAAATTCATACTTTTGAGACACCAAATCCTCTGACATCCGTCCAAAACACGGGTCAATCATCAAGAGTATCGAAAACAATATTGATCGCCACCCGGTCAACCAAAAAAAGTGTGCTTTCTACCCGACCGATCGAGAAATCGACAGGACAGATGGCACCGACCTGCTGTTGGCAACAAACACCTGAAATTACATGGTCATCCGATGTCGATCTACATGAAGATCCATCGATGATCATCGCCAGAAGAATCCCAAAAGACACGGCACGGCCCGCGACTCTTCAGATGCTCGGCGACCACTTAATGCGATTAATTGACTAGCTTTATTACAGTCATTAATCCATTTCTTTGGACGGACCAATCAGAAGCAAGCATCCGGGAGTTACAAGTCAAGAGATTCATGGCATTTAACCCATGAAACTCCTCCCATCATGGCGATTAAAGGCGATTAAATGCCCTCAATCTCCTCCGGCCAATCAGAAGCCAAGAAAAAGGAGTTACAAAATAAAGAATTCAATTTTGTAACTCCTCCCTTTATGTAGCTTTATGAGAATCAAGGCTCATAAACCCTCCTAAATGGCTACCTAAAAGCCTATAAATAGGAGAGCTCTCCAAGAAGAAACAACAGCAGACACACAGACAATAGACTGCAGAAAATCCGGAAACTCAGACAGAAAGAGGCATCAGAAATCTAAGAGAGAAAACTCTGCGGAAATCCTACACCGACCACCGCTACAAGGTGACAAAAGTCCCTTGGGGGGTACCCCCCCCCCAACCCAAGGTCCTTGCCTTCTCCTTCTGCCGCCAATGGCTTAGACATGGCTTTTCAAGCCCGTCTACTCGGCTTTTTATTGGACATAGGACCTTCTTTTGGTCTTTGTTCTCTAAAAACCTGAGGTTATAGCCAAGCCAAGCGAATCAATAGCATCCTCTGTTCTCATCTGCATGGATGATGGCGAAGCCCACATATGGCTTGCGACCGTCAATCTAAACGGGACCCCCACAATCTCCTGAGAAGTTAGATCCTCCTTTTCTTGCTTTTCATTGTAGTTTGTATTTTCTCAAAAGAGACAAAAATCACAACTCTTGTCTTTCTTTATTGATAAGGATTGTAAATCGGCTATAAACGCCAAAAATCGGCTATAAACGCCAAAATCGGCTATAAATGCCAAAAAAATCGCCTTTCACGGCAAACCAAGAAAATGTCTCTTTTCTTAAATATATGTGCAATGCAAAACTTGAAAGAAGTTGATTTCCTTTTTACTTGCGAAGGTTGATCTCCGAATCACCACTTGCAATTCCAAGTAAAATAGAAAATCTGGCACACCCACACAAAAAAAGAAATGTTGATGCACGCCCTTGCCCCCCGGTTACGAAAGGGTCGGACCCGACAGACTCCCACGTCCGCCGACCTCGGTAGAACCGAGCAGGAGCGCGGTCCATCAGCACATATGGTTTCTATACTTTTCGGGCCAAGTGTTAGAGGTCCAAGATTTGAATCAATGTAAATAGGGTTCCGTATGTTAAGTGTGATATGCATTTGGTACTATTTAAGGATTAAAACATTCCGGGACCTTACATACATTGACAAGTCTAAAAGAACCTTAATAAATCAAGATGATGGGTTTTCTTCCTCAATATAGTTCCACATGGTTCTTCAAAAGAATCAATTAAAGTTGCATTTTCGGTCAGCTTCTAAGCTGGCTGTCGGTTAGCCGAACTGGGTATGTCGGCTAGCCGACAGCTGACCGACGGCTGACCGAGTATCAGGGTTAGGGAGAAAATACAGCTTCTGGAAATGGAACCGAAGAGGTGTCAGTTAGCCGACACTTCAGTATCAGAATTTGACAGAAAAAGCAACTCTCTTGAAAAGGAACCGAACTGATTTCAGTTGGCTGTTGGTTAAACAAGGTTGCGCAGTTCGGTTAGCGAACAGCTGACCGACAGATCTTCTGATGAAATGCAGCTCTCTGGAAATGGAACCGACAAGGTTCGGTTGGCTGTCGGTTAACCGAAATGGGTATTTCGGCTAGCCGACAGCTGACCGACAGTTGACCGACCCTGTAGTTCAGTTTCAAGTCAGATTTCCATTTCTTTATTCCCTACATTTGTTCATACACTTTGAGCACCCTTATATACATTTTAAGGGTCTCAAGACATCCTAAAAAGAAACCATTCCATCCACTTTCAAATCTCCAATCTTCCGTACCAACACCTCCTTTCCATCCATTCAAATACAAGAGAGAGAGAGAGAGAGAGAGAGAGAGAGAGAGAGAGAACCCATAAAAAATCACATATGGCCATTCAAGTTTAACACATAACAATGTACATTTCTAATAGATAAAATGAGATAGAAAGATACATTAATTGATGCATTTGAAATCAATAGAAGACAAGTCTTGAAATAAGGTTTAAGCAAATGGGAATCATTAATGAAAACAAAGCATATGCATAAAACATGATTAACATTAAGAAACCATTTCATCCACTTGCCTTAGGTCCAAAGCTAGCAAATCCAATCTCTAAACACTCTCCAAGCCACAAATCACCAAATCTACACAAAAACCCCCAAATCCAAAGCCTTGGAAATCAAAATCCAAATCAAAACAAAAGGAAAATTCCAAATAATGGAGATGGGGCTCCTCTAGGACAAGGACGATACAAATCTAGGAGATGGGGAGAATCACTTACATGGAAGACCTTCAAATAGACAAGGCTAGCTCAATGGAAATCTTGGAAAACTTGGTTTTCTTCAAAAATGGTGTCAAAGGGTAGCTCTTGAGAATATGAAGAAGATTTGTGAAGCTCTCCTCTTGATTTGGCAAAGCTTTGAGGAGCTTTATGAGGGAGAAAGCAAGAAGAACAAGGAGGCAATGGTGGCTGCTGAGAATCCTCTCTTAGAACAGTGATTAGGGCAAAAAGAAGATAAGAGAAGAAAGGGTTTCCTTATATAGCCAAAGTGGAGTGGGTCCCACAACTTACGGTACTTGTCGGGCTAAAAACATTCATCTCGGGTCCTCAAATGGATTCGACGAAGAAGACAAAGTTGATCGGCAAAATTTCTTGTTTCCAAAAAGTATATGTTTCGCGGGTTTTGGTGACATTGAAAATAGTGTCCAGATGTTGGGTAAAAAGACCATTTTGCCCTCAAATTGTGAAAAGTCAGGTTTAGGGGTCTCGAATGGGAACGATGTCAACATGAAAGTTGTAGGGATTAACAAGATAAGTCAAATGAGATTAAAACACGAATTTCTAGAAATCATGAGTAAACCCCCAAGCTCACGCAAATTCATAACAAGAACCCCCAAAGGGTCCCACAGATCAAGAAGGCTCTCAAAATTCCCCAAAGCTATTATAAAAACTATTATAATCCCAGACTTAACCAAAATCCATTAAATACACTTAAAGCTAAAACACAACTTAATTAACACTAATTGAGGTCTATCGGGTCGGGGTCTTACATGAACCCAAGAACGTAAGGCGGAAAAGTTGCACCAAGCTCTCTATCCGTCTGAAACGGAACTCTCCCCATGAAAGAACGGACGAGGTAATCCAACTCTGCCCTGAGTATAACCGAATTGACGAGCAAATAGACTAGGCTAATAAGGCTCAATGAAGCTAGACCGCCAAGAACAGAAGGCCAACATAGAGGGCCGCACAGACAGAAGCCGTTCCACTTCAGACTCACACATCAGTGAGTGTTCTGGGGAGCATACCTCGTCAGTGTTCGCAGAAGTGGGAAGCGCAATCAAAGTCCGTAAACCAGGAATGGTCGCGGATTATGAAAGAATCGCTATTCCAGATAATGGAGCGAGAACCTGAAAATCCTTTGAAAGGTTTCAATTCGGATGCAGAAAATGAGGTCGCCAGTCTACACATGAAAGGGGCATCTGGGGACGGAAGTTCCCTAGAATAAGGATGAAGGGTACGACAGTGGAACCCAAACCATAGAAGTAATGCCCTGGATAGCAACCGCTTGGATCAACGCCCCCAATAATGTGCTCAACATCCTCGCGGAGGCCGTGGCATAACTTCGCCACCGTAGCAGGACACAAGGCCATGCGGGATCCCCACACTAATTTACAGGTGGGAACGAGTGAAGAAGCCCTCACATTATCACCATCCCGACTAGGAAAGACCGCCCGACAGAGCCAGACGGCGAGAAAGTACGCCAGAAGCAAGCGGGAATCAGGACAGCCACAAAAAAGCATTCCATCTCTGCAGAACTCCCCGGTCGGTGAAAGGAAGGGTCGTCGTATAAAGATTGAATAGAAGCCGGAATTTCCCGACGCAGCCAGTGAGTATGAAGGACACCCCTCTTAGAACGAGACACGGCCTGGTCTATATGATAGTCGAATAAGGGCATCTAGGGTGGCGGAAAACTCAGGAGAATCCCTCCTCATAATAGGAAACTCGTCTTCAGAGCGAATGTACTCTTCATATAAATCCTCCAAAATATGCAGACAGGTGATGGCCTTCATTTCCAGAAGCGAAAGGCCAAGTTCCCCTACCAGGGTTAGACATGTATTGCTGGCAGGACAATAAGTCCCTAGCATTGTTCCGAAAGAGTGAACCAAAATGTAGAAGGGAACGGTTGTAGCCTAAATGCCCTCGAAAATTCCAATGTCTCTTAATAAAGGTTCAAATAAGAAGAGCGCAAACTAAGACCAACGCTCCCAACCTGGCGCGGAGTTCAGACAACCTTACGGTTTCAAATCTCCAGGAAAGCCACCACCGAAAACCCCTAAAAGAGCTCTGATAAGCGGACGAAGCTCTCCTCGATAAGAAGAAGGTAGATCATCCAAGAAACAGGGGAAGAGAAAACGTCGGCACATAGGGGCAGAAGAAGAAAGGGGCTTGTCGCATCTAATCAGCAAACTCCGGTCTAATTTGTGCATCTGCACCCAATCAATGGAATCTTCCTCTCGAATGGGTACCCCACAAGAATGGAAAACACGGGATGAATAGCTGCGGGGATAAGAGTGTTAGTTTTATGGACTCAATCCAGTAAATGATATAATAAATTAATTAATTCCTTTATTTATCAATATATTCATGCTTTCCTTGATGGACCGCGCAATTTGCGCACTATCCTACTGAGGTCGGCAGACGTGAGAGTCCGTGGGGTACGACCCTTTTTCTCTCTTTTTCTTTCTCTAAGATTTTCTGTCTGTATTCTTTTGGATTTCCGATCTTTGGAATGCTTTGGAGTGCTCTCCTATTTATAGGCTTTTAGGTAGCCTTTTGGGAAGATTTATGAGCTTTAATTGTCATAAAGCTACATAAAGGGAGGAGTTACAAGATTTATTTCTTTATTTTGTAACTCCTTTTTCTTGGCTTTTGATTGGCCGATGGAGATTGAGGGCATTTAGTCGCCTTTAATCACCATGATGCGAGGAGTTCCATGGTTTAAATGCCATGAATCAATTGACTTGTAACTCCTCGATGCTCGCTTCTGATTGGGCCATCCAAAGAAATGCATTAATGACTGCAATAAAGCTAGTCAATTAATCACATTAAGTGGTTGCCGAGCAGTTGAAGAGTCGCGGGCCGTGCCGCATTTTTTGGGATTCTTCTGGCGATGATCATTGATGGATCTTCATATAGATCGACATCGGATGACCACGTAACTTCAGGCATTGATTTTTAAAAGCAGGTCGGTGGCATCTGTCCTATCGATTTCTCGATCGATCAGGTAGAAAGCACACTTTTTGGTTGACCGGTTGGTGATCAACGTTGATTTTGATACTCTTGACGATTGACCCGTGATTTTGACGGATGTCGAAGGATTTGGTGCCTTAAAAGTATGGATTTGGAAAATCCCTGGAGTTGGAAGCTTCGAGTTGCGAAAAAATAACAGAAAACGGGCCTTCCGGGGCGAACCTGGAGACCCGGGGGTCCATGGTCGCCGGCGACCCTGGGCCAGCTAGGGTCTGCGACCGTAGGGGTAATTTTTCTCTTTTGTCCCGTTTTGCGGCCGTTTTGAGGTATTTTTCCATACGTTTTTCTCTTGTATTTTTCCTTACATTTTTGTACATTTATTGGCCTGATTTCCCTGTAGAAAACTTGACGAGAATCCTTGCTTTTTGTAGTGCAAAGTTTCCAATTTTCAGGAAAAGTCGAAGACCTTGTAGCGTAGAGCTCCCTATTTTCCGTCAAAAGCTGAAACTAGGCCAAACGATGTCGGAATGACCTGAAATTTGAGGTGAAGCATCCTAAGCAATAAATAAGACCAACCATAGGATTTTATTCGAGTTTTGAATCCATATGGGTCCTGTCGCAGTTGACTTGATTTTGTCGCGATGAAGATGTCGCGCATTGATGTGCAGTCAACCGATGTCCGATTGACCTGAAATTTGACAGGGAACCTATTGGAGTCATTTTGAGATGATCCACAGGCTCTGTCTTGCAAACCATGGTCCCAGGAGCATCACCGCCGAGAAGCCTGATTTGGCTTCCTAGAGTCAAAGTATGGTCAAATGTTGTCGAAATGACTTGAAACTTGACGTGTGGCCCTTTGTAAGCATCTTGAAGCCATCCATGTGCTCTTTTTGATGAGTGATGGCCTCGGTGGTTCTCAACGCCGAAAGGCTTGATTTAGCTGTTCAAGGGTTGATGTAGGGTTAAACGTTGTCGGTTTGACTTGCAACTTGACATGGAGCCTTTTGGACGTATTTTGAGACCATCCACAGGCTCTGATCGAAGATTTGGTGTCTTCGATGCTGTTGCCTCCAGGAGCTCCTGTTCAGTTATCGGAGAAGTGAAATTGGGCCAAATGATTTTGAAATGGCCCGAAACTTCTTATGACTCTTCTTTTGGCTGTCTTGAAGAATCTTTCAGTTTTTGTTTGGTTCAAACAACATTTTATTTTTGGAAGTAGCATTGCCTATTTATCGTAGGCTGCAGCTTCATGTAGCTTTCTTGATGTTGAGGAGGCAAAGTGACTTTTTTTTGTTGTCAACAAGTGCCCCCTCGAGGTACAGCGACGAGTTGCTTAACTGTTGTAGTCGATGTGCCTCGAAGAATTTTTTGAAGGAGAGCTTGTGACTTAACCAAGAGTCTTTGAGTAGTCTTTCTTCTGGTATTGTAGCCTTATGGTAGTGAAAGGAATCACGTACCATCTTGAGGCAAAGTTTTGAAGATGACATCAGGGATGTGGATTTGGTTTTGACCTTGTGACCTAACAAGCTGTATGTGGCAGATTAGGGGGTCGGATTTGGTTTTGACCGTGTGACCAAACAAGCTGTATGTGGAATGTTGGGGGGTCGATTTTGGTTTTGATCTTGTGACCTAACAGGCTATATGTGGCAAGTTAGGGGATCAGGTTTTGGTTTTTGGTTTTGGTCTTGTGACCTAACAGGCTTTATGTGGAAAGTTAGGGGACCAAGATTTGATTTGGATTTTTGTGGAATGTCAATTTCAAGTTTTTTGCTCAATTTGGTATATGAGGTGGATGGTTTGATTTTTGGAAGCTCATGGGGCTTGGAATTCTTTTTTTGTATGGTCCGATCAACTCAAAAGAGGCATGAAACCATTTCTGTATGCTCTTGGTAAGAGGGATTTCTCTTTGACTAAAAGCCCAACTTTTTTTTTTTTTTAGTGCCTAGGTGGTCAAACCTGGCTCATATGGGCTAACCCATGGGACCTTAAGCTTTTGAAATGGCTTAGATCTCATATGGTGTCATTTTTGTAAAGAATATCTAAAAATATCTCCTTTGGATAGAGAATATCTAAAAATATCTTTATTTGGAGAAAATTTCTCATGTCCCCTTTATTTTGGGAGAGAATATCTCAAGATATCTTTATTTGGGAGAAAATATCTCAAATCTCTTATCTTTGGGGAGAAAATCTCTCGTTGATTTCTTTTTGGGAGAGAATCCCTCAACATATCTTTCTTTTGGGAAAGAATCTTTCTAATTTCTTTCTTTTGGTAAGGTTACTAATTAGTAACACTTACCTCTTTCTTGTTTCCTTCTTTGGTTTGCGCTCTTCTATAAAAGCAAGGGGAGGTTGGATCTTTTGCTCTTATTGCTTTCTTTTGCAACAATCTCAAGAGTGCTCCAAGACCAAGAGTTTTTCTTCTTTAAATATCTTCAAGATTTTCTTCTTCTTCTCCATCAATGGCTTCAAGTAAGTTCTCTTTTTCAAGAAAACTCCATGTAGAAGATAAGATGGTATAAAAAGAAAGTTTTTTTTTATTTCTTTCTTTTTCTTTCTTTTCCACGTGTTTTCTTTTCTTTTTTTTTACACGTGTTTTTTTTCTCGTGCGTTTTCTTCTTTTTTTTTGCACGATTTTTGTTTTTTTTTTGTGGGCCATACGAACATATCCATACGGATCTGGCCATACAGCCAGGTGGCCTGTGGACCAGTCCCATTTTTTTTTTATTTATTTTTTGCTGATCTTTCTTTTTTTCTTATTTTTTTCTCTCTCTCTCTCTCTCTTTTTTTTGAGAAAGTTTCTTTTTTTTTTGTTCTTTTCTTTCTCCCCTTTTTTTTTTTGAGAAAGACTCTTTTCTTTTTTTTTTGCTCATCATGATAATGCATTTTTTTGGCAAACCAAGATGTTCATGCATGCATTTTTTTTGTAAATTGAATTGGTAGCATGATTTGATAGCATACCTGAAAGTTTTTGCAAATTTGGGAATTTGGAGCTCACAGCGATGTTGAGCCCTTCTTGATTTTGCGGAGACTTTGAGGTTTCGAAAGTTTGGAGTTTCAGAGCTCGCAGCAATGTTGAGCCCATCCTCAAGCTTTCTATTTCATTCAGGGTATTTCCCTTTTCTTCGGAATTGCCTCAGAATCATGCCAAAATTTCGCCAGATTTTTTTTTAGGGAAATTCTGTCATTTTGACGATGATCTTTTTCTTTTTTTATCCTTTGCAGGTGGTTCCTCCAGAACGAACAAGAGTAAAGAGCCTGCTATAAGCGTATCTCGTCAATCTGCTAGATCTTCCAATCTTGTCGTTCAGCAGGCCTGGGAGAAGGTCCAGTCTGTTGAGAAAAACCTGGAAAAGTGTGACTCCCTCAACAGAGATGAGATGAGGAGCGACTAATCGCTCTCAAGGATGAAGAATTTTACAAGATCATGGTAAGCGACCGTCCTTGGGTTATGAACGATCAGAGGGTTTTTCCCAAGCTAACGTTTTTCTTTGCTGAAGCAGTCCCCAACGACGTGACATACCAGAAGAGATGTTTTCAGTTCTCTTACACAGCTGATGGTGAGGAAAGAACTATTGTTACCCGGTTGACGTTTGATCGTACTACCTCGATCATGAGCCTTTCTCCAATGTGCTCTAAGAGGGAAGATCCTCCCAGATGGGTGAAGAGGACAAATGTAATCAAGATCGGGGTTTTTGTTGGCGGTTCTCCTGGATATGTGGAGAAATCGCATGCTGACATGGACATGTTGATGCCGGCCAGCGGCTTCCAGGGCTCTGATTATTCGTCGACCCATTTGGGACCGGTGGGCCTTGGCATTTTCAGTGGTGACAGCAGTAACAGGGTGAAGCCTTTTCGACTTCGTGGCCGTTTCAGTGCCGACTCCGAGTGGAAGTCGTGGACTGAACGCGTCCTGCTGATTGGTGGCGCCATTTTGAAAGAAGCCGGGATTTTTGATGCGGTCCGCGCCATTAGGGAGACCGTGATCTTTTTCGATGAGGCCTTCATGGCTATGTTGGAGTCATTCCTTCCACAAATCAATACCTTCGTTGTCACGAATGGTGAGATTGGTTTTTCTTTGAAGGAGCTGAGCGCCATTACTGGATTACCTATCCTTGGTAAACTCTATGAAGAGTTCATACCGATCGACAGCATCCTGGAGGAGCAGTCGGAGGAGTTTAGGCTTCTGTACTTTCAGCTTGTCGCCTTCTATGATTTTTAAAGGAGAAGGAGGGCTCGAAAGTCAGATCCAGTAGTTGGAAGAGTTTTGGCTCTCGTTCCTCAACTTTTTTGACAGTAAGGAGTGTTCTGATGGCATGACCCTGGAAGCCAGAGCTCATGATCCAAGTTCGAAGAAGAGTTCGACACTGCAAGAAGAGTTGAGGGGTTTCTTCGCAAGTACAGACGCCATTTGTTCTGACATTGCACTGCGGAGAGATCTTGCTATTTTCCTCACTTATTGGCTAGGTGAGGCTATTTTTGCTGGAGGAGATGGAACGCACATCAGGCCGCATTGTATTTTTTCAGCTTGTCACATGGCGTTTGGAGAGCGACTTGCTTTGGTGCCAGCTCTTTACTCCTACTTGTGCACCGAACTGAAGGCTGCTACTTTCTTGGTTCGGCTTGGGCTTCCCATGAACAGGGTATTTTCAGCCCATATTTTTTTTTCTTGGTACGTATACCACCGTCCTGGCTTCCATTGGTTGGGTGCTGCACAGGATGATGATCCTCTGATGATTCGACTGGCTAAGGGGAAAGCCGTGTCCGAATCACTTTTGTTTGCCCGCATGAGGATCCAACGGTTCAGGGACGTCGAGATGGGACAGGCTTCAGTGAAGCTTTCTCCGAAGTTGCGGAAGAAGGCTTTTGACTTTGGTGTCTCCCGAGATTCTACCAGGGCAGGGTCGGGAAGGCATTACTCCTTGACAAATGCAAAGAAGGAGTGGCTTTTCAGCATACGTGTCGGCACGGTGGTGTACCGTAGACATCTTTTTGTCGACATCCAGCCATATGTACCTTCTCGCTTTGCGCTGCAATTGGGCTTTTCTCAAGGCGTTGTTGGAGCGCCTTCAAGCATGGTGAAGCGCTTTGGAGGTTTATAGGACGGGAGAAACGCATTGGCTTTCTATAGTACTGAAGACACTACAACCATGATTTCCTATCCTGTATTGTCGACTTCCCGGACTGTCGGCTTCTCGAAGTGGTTCGCGGAGAGCTTTTCGGCATATCTGGGGCTTTCCAAGAAGGAGCTTGATGTGAAGCTATCGTCTGCAAAAGGCCTTGGAAAGTCGGATGGCATCCGGTGAGAGGAAGTTTGGGCTTTTCTTTCTGGAGAGAAGCACAAGATAGGCTTTCTCGGTGACCAGGGCGTCATTGGTTCTGAAACTGTTCGAGAAATACCTGATGAGGCTTTAGAGCAGCTAGAACAAGAGGAAGCTGAGCTTAATGCTTGGATGCAAGTGGCATAGAGGCGAGCTTCCATGGAGTCAAGTGAGGAGTCAAGTGGGAAACTTGATTCTGATAGCAGGGCATGTTCCTCTAAGAAGCGAGCCCGTAGAGGTAAGAGGAAGAGGAGTCAGCATCATAGCAAGGAGAAACACGAAGACTCTCCTGATATAGAAGTCTTTTTTACCATCAATGAGGAGGTGCCATAGAATGCTGACGAGCCTCCGGAAAAGAGGAGCCGAGAAGAAGAGACCGAGGATGAAGGTATGATTCTTCCTCTTTCTCTCAATTTCTTTCATAGAGTTTTTTCCATGTTCTGATTTGCTTCCTACTTCTGCTTTTCTCTTCTTCTTTTTTTAGCAGAGGAAGAAGACTTGGCGATGCTTGAGGTCCCGACCGATGAGGCGGTGACGGATCCTGTGGGGGCACCTGAAGAAGAACCGAGGGACTCTGGAGTGAATCCAGAATCTCCAATTGGTATTGTTGGAAATAGGGTGGGCCTTTAGGATAGGTTTCAAAAACTTTTGACCCACTTGATGCAGGGATCAACTATCCAGAAGGCTATAATACCCAATCCAAGATTCAAGTCCTCAATCTCAGCCATCATGATCAGTAAATAGAATCTATCTAGAAGATAGAAACAGCAACTAACAAGCATCCATAATAATCTACAACATGCAAAGAAGTGGATTATACCTTTGGAGCTCAGTTGTGCTCTAATGGAGAAGTTGCGTCTTTCTTTGATGATGAAACGCTTTCACTAATCAAATAGGGATCTCCAAGACCTCTTGATCTTCCACGCTATGACCCGTATCAGATTCTCCTTTTCTCAAGAAGATGGTGGGATCTCCAAGAGAAAACTACTAGGAACTCTAGGGAGGAACTAGAAAGAGAACTAGAAGAGGGAGAGGATAAAAAACGTGCAACTCTTGCACTCCAAAGGGGCTGGGCATGAATCCCAATAAGAGAGTAGATGCATGGACGTCCAGCCCACTTCTCCTCTATTTATAGCTTTTGCAAGCTGCCGCCTCTTTACTAATTACAATAGAAGTCTTACTTCCATTAATTAGTAACTTACCATATCATAATTAGAAGTCTCACTTCAAATATGATTAGTAACTTTCCAATTCCTTTCTAATTAAAATAGAAGTCTCACTTCTACTAAAATTAGTAAGCCTACTGCTATCATTATTAGAAGTCTTACTTCAAATAGAAATAGTAACTTTCCTTTTAGAGCTCAACTAGAATTAGATACTTTCTAATAATTGGGCTAGCGTGGGGACCACTAGGGATTCCTTATAAAGCTGGCTCCAACTGGGACACGCGACCCCACATCTCATGTGTAATCCGGGCCCACAGTTAATTGCAAATAACTCCACTATATAAATGCAATTGAACTCCAGTCTTAGGAATATTACATAGAAGACCCTAAACTTCCACATTACCACAAGTAGACCCCTTTATCAATACCCATGGATTAATTGGACGTGTCTTCCAAACTAGATCCATATCTTATTATCCTTGAGCCCCAATTAATTATAATGATCATAGGTACCTTTCCAATTGACTCTTAATCGGAATGGGTGCGCACTTACCAATGATAAATCCATTAATTGGCACAAGGGGATATTAGAGATAGATTCCATCTTGACCATTGAATGTTCCCACAGCTCTATTACCACGTACCCAAGTCACCGAGGTGTTGACCTACAGTTGGCCTCACTCATTGGTGACTCAAAGCAAATGAATAGATAGAAACTTGAGTTCATTAATGTCTCAGGATTGAGAGCCTATTACTAGGGAATTATGAGAGCAGACCTTAAAGTAAAGACAGTGTTTACAAGGTGCTTCTCATGGTCCTTCAATACATCCAATGTACCAGCCCTATGATCCAGAGTCTTCCATTCTGATGATCGAGACAAATCACACTATCTCATAGTGATCAAAATGCTACAACCTTGTCAGTATGAGATGTCCAGTCTCATCACTGGTTGTGAAAATATTTAAGTATAAGATTTGTCACACACGTCTCCCGTATGTGGATCTCATCCATACACATGTGTTACATCTAATATACTTGTGGACCCCGGTTCATCTCATGAACTATCATGTCATTCGTATTGGTTATGTGCATGTATATAATAAATCACCATTCATCTCATGAAAGGAAAATATGAATACACTGATAAATAAAGAAATTAATCAATTTATTTTATCATCTACTGGATTGAGTCCATAAAACTAACAATCTCCCACTTGGGCTCAATGCCAGTTAGAGTTGCATCTCATGCACATCTCGTCTACTTATAGCTCAAAGACTTTGGTCGTCAAAGGCTTAGTAAAGGGATCTACCAGATTGTCTGCAGAGACTTTGGTGATCATACATCACCTCTCTGCATAATCTATCTGACCATGTATAACTTCCTCTGTACATGCTTTTTGGCTCTTGGGTTATTTGGACTTAGTGACTGCCCTGCTGTCATCACAGTAAACTGTGATCGGCTGTCCTGCCAAAAATACCACTCCAAGTTCCCTAAGGAATCTTTTGAGTCAATCTGCTACCTTAGCTACTTCTCAAGCTGCTACAACATAAGCACATACCCAGAAGTTGATTTCCTAGAATCCTGATTTGACTAGAAGTCAGTATCTATGTAACCGACTAGAATCAACTCATCACTGCTGTAACTCAACATGTGATCTCTAGTTCTTCTCAACTATTCGAGAACACATCCTACAGTAGTCAATGATAAATACCTGGGCTAGACTGATATTTGCTGACTAGGCCTACTACGTGACAGATATCCGGTCTAGTACAAAGCATAGCTTACCATACCAGAGCCTTATCTATGTACACATCATTGGGATAAGCCTATCATCCTATTTTTCCAGTCTGAGTGGAAATTTATCTTTAGGATGTACTTGGCTTCTCCAAAGTCCTTTATTATCAAAAGTCCTAGCCAACCAAAACTTTTACTGTTGACGATATCCCTATATCACTCCATAGGAGAAGGATGTCGTCGACCAGAAAAAACTACCCTGCCTTCTTGACTTTTCATGTACACACATAACTTATCCGGATACTGACAAAAATCAAGTGACTTGATTTCCTTGTCAATACGGATGTTCCTGTTTCGGGATACCTGCTTTAATCCATAAATGGATGCAGCCTGCAAACTCTTCGCACTTGGTTATTAGCTATAGAACCATCTGGTTACATCATATAGATGTTTTCCTCAAGATTGCCGTCGTGAGACGCTGTCTTGACATCCATTTGCCAAATCTCGTCACCGAGATGAACCGCAATGGATAAGAGTACCCGGATGGGACTCTTCCATCTGGCTCTCCTTTTCTCTTGTAGACTCACCTGCACCCAATAGGTTTGCTATTGGCAGGCAAGTCCACAAGTATCCAGACATGATTAGACTCAATCCAGTAGATGATATAATAAATTGATTAAATTCTTTATTTATTCATATATTCATGCTTTCCTTTCATGAGATGAATGGTGATTTATTATATACTTGCACATAACCAATACGAATGACATGATGGTTCATGAGATGAACCGGGGTCCACAAGTATATTAGATGTAATACATGTGTATGGATGAGATCCACATACGGGAGACATGTATGACAACTCTTATACTTAAAATATATTCACAACCAGTGATGAGACTGGACATCTCATACTGACAAGGTTGCAGCACTTTGATCACTATGAGATAGTGTGATTTGTCTCGATCATCAGAATGGAAGATTCTGGATCATAGTGCTGGTACATTGGATGTATTGAAGGACCATGAGAAGCACCTTATAAACACTGTCTTTATTTTAAGGTCTGCTCTCATAATTCCCTAGCAATAGGCTCTCAATCCTGAGACATTAATGAACTCAAGTTTCTATCTATTCATTTGCTTTGAGTCACCAATGAGTGAGGCCAACTGTAGGTCAACACCTCGGTGATTTGGGTACGTGGTAGTAGAGCTGTGGGAACATTCAATAGTCAAGATGGAATCTATCTCTAATATCCCCTTGTGCCAATTAATGGATTTATCATTGGTAAGTGCGCACCCATTCCGATTAAGAGTTAATTGGAAAGGTACCTATTGATCATTATAATTAATTGGGGCTCAAGGATAATAAGATATGGATCAAGTTTGGAAGACAGGTCCAATTGATCCATGGATATTGATAGAGGGGTCTACTTGTGGTAATGTGGAAGTTTAGGGTCTTCTATGTAATATTCCTAAGACTGGAGTTCAATTGCATTTATATAGTGGAGTTATTTGCAATTAACTGTGGGCCCGGATTACACATGAGTTGTGGGGTCGCGTGTCCCAGTTGGAGCCAGCTTTCTAAGGAATCCCTAGTGGTCCCCACGCTAGCCCAATTATTAGAAAGTATCTAATTCTAGTTGAACTCTAAAAGGAAAGTTACTATTTCTATTTGAAGTGAGACTTCTAATAGTGGTAATAGTAGACTTACTAATTTTAGTAGAAGTGAGACTTCTATTTTAATTAGAAAGGAATTGGAAAGTTACTAATCATATTTGAAGTGAGACTTCTAATAGTGGTAATAGTAGACTTACTAATTTTAGTAGAAGTGAGACTTCTATTTTAATTAGAAAGGAATTGGAAAGTTACTAATCATATTTGAAGTGAGACTTCTAATTATGATATGGTAAGTTACTAATTAATGGAAGTAAGACTTCTATTGTAATTAGTAAAGAAGAGACAACTTGCAAAAGCTATAAATAGAGGAGAGGAGGCCTTGGACGTGATATGCATAAATCCACATTGGGATTCACGCCCAAGCCTCCCTAGTGCAATAGTTGCACATGCTCTTTCTCTCTCTCCCTCTTCTAGTTCTCTTTCTAGTTCCTCCCTAGAGTTCCTAGTAGTTTTCTCTTGGAGATCCCACCATCTTCTTGAGAAAAAGGAGAATCTAATACGGGTCATAGCGTGGAAGATCAAGAGGTCTTGGAGATCCCTATTTGATTAGTGAAAGCGTTTCATCATCAAAGAAAGACGCAACTCCTCCATTAGAGCACAACCGAGCTCCAAAGGTATAATCTACTTCCTTGCATGTTGTAGATTTATTAGTTGTTGTTTTTATCTTCTAGATAAATTGTTTTACTGATCATGATGACTGTGATTGAGGACATGGATCTTGGATTGGGTTTTATAGCCTTGTGGATAGTTGATCCCTGCGTCAAGTGGGTCAAAAGTTTTTGAAACCTATCCTAGAGGCCCACCCTATTTCCAACAACAACGACTCCACCTCAGCTTTCATAGCATCTAGCCAACGTCCCGAAACTATGTCATTAACTGTTTTATCATAGTTACAGGGATCTTGTTCCGGTTACACCAGGATTGCCTTGTAAGACTTTCCCAAAACCGAGAACTTGTCAAGGGTCCTGACAATACTCCCACTACGACAAGGCACTGGTGTAACTACTGGGTCTGTTATGGGCGGATTTTCTTAAATTTTGGTTATTGTTGGATTTGGAATTGATCTCTCTTGAATTTCTTCCAAGATAACCATTTCTAAAGATTTCCAATTAATCTTATAATCTCCCTCCAGAAAACCGCATTGGTGCTGCGAAGCACTTTTTGCTCTGTGGGATTATAGAGCAACCAACCTTTAGTTCCTTTTGGGATAGAATATAAACATATATACTTCCGACTTCGATTCCAACTAATCCGTCTTATCCTTCAGCATGTGTGCCGGACAACCTTGAAAACGTTGTAGACTAGGCTTTCGCCCTGTCCATAACTCCCTGGGAGTCTCAAGTATAGACTTAGATGGAATGAGGTTTAGTATATATATATGTCAGTTTCCATATCCCAAAACATAGGTAATCTGTAGAAACTCAATCATAGACTTGATCATATCTAAAAGAGTCTTGTTCCTTCTTTCTACTACACCATTATGTTGAGGCAAACCAGGAGCAGACTACTGG
This sequence comes from Litsea cubeba, assembly GCA_012931725.1. Lineage (NCBI taxonomy): Eukaryota > Viridiplantae > Streptophyta > Magnoliopsida > Laurales > Lauraceae > Litsea > Litsea cubeba. The sequence goes on from CM022952.1 coordinate 41,046,737, forward strand.
GATTAAATCCCATTTTCTGATAAGTATCCCATAAAATTAGCGGAGAGATATTTGCCTCATCGATCTCATTGAAGAGTTTTTATACTTTTACCTAATTGCTTTTCCGCTTCCGCTCGAAAACTCTTTGAACTATTCAAAAAATCTCGGACTTGCGGCACATAAGGTATATGTATTCATATCTTGAGTAATCATAGGTGAAAGTGATGAAATACTCGTATCAATCTCTCGCTCTAATATTGTGGGTCCATACACATCAGTATACATTAACTCCAATAAATCTTTGGCCCTACTGCCCTTAAATGAATAAGGGTATTTTGGTCATTTTGCCTTCCAGACAGGATTTGCAGACAGGCATTGATTCTACCACCGATGAAGGCAAGATACCATCTTTCACTAGCCTGTCAATCCTGTTTAGGTTTATATGACCTAGCCTCGTAGGTGCCAAAGTTTGTTGGATTAGATGAAGGTGACTACCTCTTTAATGATGGTCTATTATTAACATCAGTGTCATGTATCTCATACATTGTGGGAGTTAACAAATAAAAGCCATTGATTACCTTATCGGAATATATAAGAGTACCGTTCCTTTTTAAGACAATTTAATTACCAAAAGTAACAGAATAACTCTTATTCATCAAACTAGAAATTAAAACTCCGTATTAAAACGGTACATATAATGTATCTAACAAAATCAACTTAATATTTGAAAACAGCTAAGTTACTACTCCCACTGACACTGCTTCTGCCTTGGCTTCCAATCCCAGGTTAACAATGATTTCTCTTTCATTAATCCTCCTGGTTACCTGTAACTCCTACAACATATTATTGATATAATTAGTTGCACCGAAGTCTACATACCGGGATTCTGAAGTACTAGTTGCAAAACTAACTTCAGAAACAAGTGACTCAATCATACCTGAGGTCTTTTCCTTTGTCGGAAATTGTGGACAATTCCTCTTCCAATGTCCTGTCGTACCACAGTGGAAACACTTTCCCTTTGCTCCCGTATCCTTGACCTTGGCCAGACCACTAGTGGAACCATACTCCACTTTAAGACCTTTGATGACTGATTTCTTCTTGCTATCCCGGTCTTTGCCTTTTGGTTTAGACTTAGCAAATGACTTTTCTGTCATGAGGGCAGTTGGTCTTTTCTTCATGATTTCCTCAAACACTACCAGCTGGCGAGACAGCTCAGCTATGGTCATTTCCAATTTATTATAATTGATCTCGAAATGTTTGAATGAGTCTGGTAGTGATTGAATGATCATGTCGATCTGCGTTTCTGTATCAAACGTAGCCCCCAGTACATCTAACTCATTCAATGCCAACTTCATTTGTAACAAATGTTTTTGTACTGGGGTTCCCTCAGCCATCTTTGTCTCCATCAGCACTTTTATAGCAGCCTGCCTAGCAAGCCTAACATGTTCTACAAACATCTCCATTAAGTTTGATATAATATCATATGCTGACTTATAGGATTGATGTTGTTCATGCAAAACAGTAGACATAGATGCCTGAATAAAACATCTGGCCATCTCATTGTCTTTGGTCCACTTGGTGTAAAAGTTTTTTACAATCTGTGGTGCATCAGGCTCAGGCTCAGGAAGGGAGGGTATAATAAGGACATATTTGCATTTTGAAGCTGTCAAGAAAATATCCAGGTTCCTTTTCCAGTCTACATAGTTGGATCCCATCAACTTGTTTTGGTTGAGGATGGTCTCAAGTGGATTGAAAGTATTCGAATTCATGCTGTATAAATTAAAGCACATAACCATACATTCAATGAAAGAATATGAATGACATTAGGGTTTAGTATTCTACCAAATTCATGTGGGAATCCTCATAAGCACTGAATTTAGAATACATCGGAATCCCAATCTCTTAGGGCATGCCTCCTAGGGGAGTGCGAATGTCCTTGGATTGGTGCGGATCAAAGTTCGTCAAAATTGGAATTAAGACTAACTATCCATGATCCCCATCATTAATTATCATCTAGGTATCTCATACCAAATAATGTATGACTCCCGATTAGCTTTGGTTTCTAAAATACATGAGGCAAATCCTAGGGGATACTACATCATTATTTTAGTTAAGTGTGACCCACCGACTAGCATTGCATGACAACCGTTGTGAGCAGCTCCTCCTAGGGGAGTAAGCCCCCACCCCGTCTCACCAACACTATCCATAGGAGATCCATATCTAGTAACCAGACAAGTAAAAGCCCTCCGAAGGAACGGCTACACTCTTGGTGGCGCGAGGCTAATTACTTTCCTTACAATGGACCTATGGTGGAAAGCCATGGGGATTTATCAATTTAAATGCCCCGCTCCCACTTAATATTTTAGAATTGAGGATTTCCTTTTAAGGTATTAGGGCCCACATATATAAATATATGAATCATCAAATCATCTCATGATATGATCTAAGATTGGTTCCAACTCAAGTTATTTTAAGGAAAGTCCAGTTTCTCAAATTAGTGTTACCAATATGTCCATCTCATGGGACATCACACTAATTAGAACTCTTTCCAAAAATTAATTTGATTTGACCAATATTAGTAACTTGCTATGTTTGGATCAGATTTGGAAACATTCTAAATCAAGCATTCAACTATAAATAGAAAACGCTAAAATTAGAAACTAGTGCTCTCCTCCACATGGCCCAAGCGGAATAGACTTCTTGGACTTCTAGACTTTCCAAAAATTTGGAATTCCTCAACCACTTTGGGAAACTCCAAAACACCTTTGGTCATCATCAAACTCTTTGATTAGGAGTCCAACTTCACTTTCCTTCTTCGTCTCAGACATCGCCAGAATTTACAAATTTAGAAAATTACATAAATTCCTATGTCTCTACGATGAGACTTACATGATAATCTATTAATGGAAATAAAGGCTCATAGGGAATTTCACCATGCCTTGCCCTAAACTGGGAAACCAAGGAAACCATGATGCCCTTTACAATTTGCCAAAAATAAACATTCAACAATAAAAGAAAGTAAAAGACCTGTGGGCCATATGGAGAGGACATGATAACCTGCATGTTAGTATCTCATACTAGCAAAGCAACTCACAAAGTCGGGTTACCAAACAACAATGGAAAGACAATATGCCAAATATTGCCACTACTATGATTCATGCCCTACGCAGAGGGGGTCCGGGGGTGTCCCCCGGCGGGGGTCGAGCTACTAGAGGGTTCGGTTGACCGACCTCAGTGTCTTCGGTCGACCGACCAAAGGGCTCGGTCGACCGACCTGACCGAAATCTGCAGGTTGGGTTTTTCTATTTCGTGTCCAAACATCTCCAGAACTCTTCTGAAGACTCCCAATGGCTTCCTACCATCATTCCATCATTGTTAAACCCTTTTGTGACTATCCAAACATGGATTTACTAGTTATCCAAGCAAAACCATCAAACTGATCCGTACATAGCCCTTAATCTATCATCTTCGCATCTCATGCAAAGATTAGATCAAGCTTATTGATCTAACATGATAAGAGATGAGGTAAGGCTCTGATACCAATTGTTGGAAATAGGGTGGGCCTTTAGGATAGGTTTCAAAAGCTTTTGACCCACTTGATGCAGGGATCAACTATCCAGAAGGCTATAATACCCAATCCATGATTCAAGTCCTCAATCTCAGCCATCATGATCAGTAAATACAATCTACCTAGAAGATAGAAACAGCAAATAACAAGCATCTATAATAATCTACAACATGCAAAGAAGTGGATTATACCTTTGGAGCTCGGTTGTGCTTTAATGGAGAAGTTGCGTCTTTCTTTGATGATGAAACGCTTTCACTAATCAAATAAGGATCTCCAAGACCTCTTGATCTTCCACGCTATGACCCGTATCAGATTCTCCTTTTTCTCAAGAAGATGGTGGGATCTCCAAGAGAAAACTACTAGGAACTCTAGGGAGGAACTAGAAAGAGAACTAGAAGAGGGAGAGGATAAAAAACGTGCAACTCTTGCACTCCAAAGGGGCTGGGCGTGAATCCCAATAAGAGAGTAGATGCATGGATGTCCAGCCCACTTCTCCTCTATTTATAGCTTTTGCAAGCTGCCTCCTCTTTACTAATTACAATAGAAGTCTTACTTCCATTAATTAGTAACTTACCATATCATAATTAGAAGTCTCACTTCAAATATGATTAGTAACTTTCCAATTCCTTTCTAATTAAAATAGAAGTCTCACTTCTACTAAATTTAGTAAGCCTACTATTATCACTATTAGAAGTCTTACTTCAAATAGAAATAGTAACTTTCCTTTTAGAGTTCAACTAGAATTAGATACCTTCTAATAATTGGGCTAGCGTGGGGACCACTAGGGATTCGTTAGAAAGCTGGCTCCAACTGGGACACGCGACCCCACATCTCATGTGTAATCCGGGCCCACAGTTAATTGCAAATAACTCCACTATATAAATGCAATTGAACTCCAGTCTTAGGAATATTACATAGAAGACCCTAAACTTCCACATTACCACAAGTAGACCCCTCTATCAATATCCATGGATCAATTGGACCTGTCTTCCAAACTAGATCCATATCTTATTATCCTTGAGCCTCAATTAATTATAATGATCATAGGTACCTTTCCAATTGACTCTTAATCGGAATGGGTGTGCACTTACCAATGATAAATCCATTAATTGGCACAAGGGGATATTAGAGATAGATTCCATCTTGACCATTGAATGTTCCCACAGCTCTACTACCATGTACCCAAATCACTGAGGTGTTGACCTACAGTTGGCCTCACTCATTGGTGACTCATGTTAGTTTTATGGTCTCAATACCAGCATATGATGTAATAAATTGATTTATTTCTTTATTAATCAATATATTCATGCTTTCCATTTCATGAGATGAATGGTGTTTAATTATATACTTGCACATAACCAATACGAATGACATAATAGTTCATGAGATGAACCGGAGTCCATAAGTATACTAGATATAATACATGTGTATGGATGAGATCCACATACGGGAGACATGTATAATAAATCTTATACTTGAATATCTTCACAACCAGTGATGAGACTGAACATCTCATACTGTCAAGGTTGCAGCGTTTTGATCACTATGAGATAGTGTGATTTGTCTCGACCATCAAAATGAAAGATTCTGGATATCTCATCCATACACATGTGTTACATCTAATATACTTGTGGACCCCGGTTCATCTCATGAACCATCATGTCATTCGTATTGGTTATGTGCATGTATATAATAAATCACCATTCATCTCATGAAAGGAAAACATGAATATACTGATAAATAAAGAAATTAATCAATTTATTATATCATCTACTGGATTGAGTCCATAAAACTAACAGGTATAACTTCTTTTGCTTCTTTTTTTTTGTGACTTGACTTGCTAACACATTTTTTTTTGTCAGCTGACTTACCACAGGATTCCGATGACTTTGAACTATCGATGGACGTAAATGTTGACAATGCTTCCGATGAGTTCATGGAGGAAGAAAGTGTTCCGCCAGTCGTCGAAGAAGGTACTTTGTGATGATAACCCTGATAATGATTTTTTTTAAACATGATCATATTCATACCTTTTTTGTGTTTCTTTGGCAGGTTTTGAAGTGCCAGAAGAGAGTCCATCGCTTCCTTCAGAACCAGAGCAAGGGATGCAAGAGATTGATCCGGAGGTAGAGACTCCTACAACCAGTTCTGACACGGCAGAGGCAAGAACTCGTGATGAGATTCCTTCCCCGGTTGCTTCGATTGGAAAGAGTTCTTCTGTTTCTCTTCCGACGGGGCATGACATGAGCAGCCGACCGATGGAGCGGGGCGAATCTTCATCTGGGCCATCTCTTCTATTTGCGAGGAAGGTGTTGGCATGGGTTTTGAGCTCTTGGATTGAGATTCTCCTTTCTGGACACTTGGATGCCAGATTTGGTATGATCCAGTAAGTGCAGGAGATTTTCATTGATGCCAAAGAAGTTGGACTAGACGTCACAGGTGCCAGGGCGATCGTTGATGGGATCATTGCACTAGCTGACAAGTGGTTTGAGACCATGGATTTTCCTGATGATTAATTCTTCAAAGAGATGTTCTTGGATCCTGCTAACAGGGCTAAGTCTGACCTAAATGAGGCTACACAGAGCAGGAAGCAAGTAGTCCGAGAAAAGAACTTAGAAGAGCTAGCCATCATCGGGCTGAGGCACGACCTTAACATCCTTGATAGGGAGGTCGATGAGGCCAAGAAATGTCTTGAGCATTTGAAGGCACAAGTCACTACCAAGTGGGCTGCCATAACAGAGGCACGCGACAGGGAGAGTGCTCTGATTCGCCGGGTCGCAGATGCCGATCAAGTTCTCAAAAGGAAGTTTCAAGAAGAGAAACAATAGCAAACCGCTCGGGATAAGCTTCCCGATATAAAAGAAGGGTTGCAACCTTCTCCAGTATCTCATGGCAAGCTCCTGAAGAAGCATGCCTTGGAAACTATGACGGGTGAGGCCAAGAGTTTGCTTGAGAAGCTAAAACTTTGGCTAGAGACCATTTTTTGCTGAGCTCCTGATTTTTTGTAGCAGAAACTATCCTTCTTTTTTTTTTGGTACCACGTGTATTTTTTTTTGTACTTTCATCTTTTTGTAGTGCTTGTGAACACACATTTTTTTTGGTACCCTATGTATTTTTTTGTACTCTTTTTTTTTGTTTTCCCTACGCTCACTTAAATCTTTTTACGATGAAAGCAATTGCTAAATGGGATACTTTTTTTTTGTTTTCCCTATGCTCACTTAAATCTTTTTTGTGGTGAAAGCAATTGCTAAATGTGATACTTTTTTTTAGTTTGTTTTCCTTACTCTCACTTAAATCTTTTTGTGATGAAAGCAATTGTTAAATGGGATTTGATCAAAAGCTTGTCATTTTGTCAAATGATTGTTTTGGCATGGGAGCCAGATTTCGTTTGAGGCATGAGAGCCGATTTTGGCATGAGAGCCGGTTTTTTGCGGCATTGATATCTGGTTTGTGGCATTGATAGCCGGTTTGTTTTGTGGCATTTATAGCCGGTTTGTTGGCATTGATAGCCGGTTTTTTTTTTTTTTGAAAGCCAAGCTTTAGTTGGTGGCATTGATAGCCGATTTTATTTTGTGGCATTGATAGTCGATTTTGGTGGCATTTATAGCCAGTTTTGGTGGCATTTATATCCGGTTTTGTGGCATCTATAGCCAGTTTGTGGCATCTATAGCCGGTTTTGGTTTTCAAAAATGCAAGTATCGACTAAAAGTCGCCTCCTTGCTGAATGGTCTTACAAGTATCGATGGAATGTAGCATCCTTGCTCATTCATGATGGACCGCGCTCCAAATGCTCGAGTTCCTACCGAGGTCGGCGGACGTGGGAGTCCGTTTGGTTCCGACCCTTTCGTAACCAGGGGGCAGGGGCGTGCATCAACATTTCTTTTTTTGTGTGGGTGTGCCAGATTTTCTATTTTTACTTGGAATTGCAAGTGGTGATCCGGAGATCAACCTTCGCAAGTAAAAAGGAAATCAACTTCTTTCAAGTTTTCCATTGCACAATATTTAAGAAAAGAGACATTTTTCTTGGTTTGCCGTGAAAGGCGATTTTTTTTGGCATTTATAGCCGATTTTGGCGTTTATAGCCGATTTTTGGCGTTTATAGCCGATCTTGGCGTTTATAGCCGATTTACAATCCTTATCAATAATGAAAGACAAGATTTGTGATTTTTGTCTCTTTTGAAAAAATACAAACTACAATGAAAAGCAAGAAAAGGAGAAAAAGCAAGATTTGTGGGGGACTCGTTTAGATTGACGGTCGCAAGCCATATGTGGGCTTCGCCTTCATCCATGCAGATGAGAACAGAGGATGCTATCGATTCGCTTGGCTTGGCTATAACCTCAGGTTTTTAGAGGACAAAGACCAAAAGAAGGTCCTATGTCCAATAAAAAGCCGAGTAGACGGGCTGAAAAGCCATATCTAAACCATTGGAGGCAGGAGGAGAAGGCAAGGACCTTGGGGGGGGTACCCCCCAAGGGACTTTTGTCACCTTGTTGCGGTGGCCGGTGTAGAACTTCCGCAGAGTTTTCTCTCTTTTTCCTTTCTCTGGATTTCTGTGCTTCTGTCTGTCTGTCTGTTTGTGCTTTTTTCTGATGATCCGTTCTTCTTGGAGAGCTCTCCTATTTATAGGCTTTTAGGTAGCCTTTTAGGAGGGTTTATGAGCCTTGATTGTCATAAAGCTGCATAATGGGAGGAGTTACAAAATTGAATTGTTTATTTTGTAACTCCTTTTTCTTGGCTTCTGATTGGCCGGAGGAGATTGAGGGCATTTAATCTCCTTTAATCGCCATGATGGGAGGAGTTTCATGGGTTAAATGCCATGAATCTCTTGACTTGTAACTCCCGAATGCTTGCTTCTGATTGGGCCGTCCAAAGAAATGGATTAATGACTGTAATAAAGTTAGTCAATTAATCGCATTAAGTGGTCGCCGAGCAGCTGAAGAGTCGCGGGCCGTGCCACGTCTTTTGGGATTCTTCTGTCGATGATCATCGATGGATCTTCATGTAGATCGACATCAGATGACCATGTAATTTCAGGTGTTTGTTGCCAACAGCGGGTCGGTGCCATCTGTCATGTCGATTTCTCGATCGGTCGAGTAGAAAGCACACTTTTTTTGGTTGACCGGGTGGCGATCAATATTGTTTTCGATACTCTTGACGATTGACCCGTGTTTTAGACGGATGTCAGAGGACTTGGTGTCTCAAAAGCATGAATTTTGGAAAGTACCAGAGGCTGGGCTCTTCGAATCGCGAAAAAATGGTGAAAATCGGGGTTTCCGGGGCCTTCCCGGCGACCCCGGGTTCCAAGGTCGCCGGCGACCCTGGCCCAGGGTTGCAGGGGCCTGCGACCTTGGGCCAGGGTCGCAGGGGCCTGCCACCCTGGCCCAGGGTCGCAGGGGTCTGCGACCCTGGGGGGGTTTTCCCCCTTTTGTGTCCCGTTTTGTGTCCGTTTTTGCTGTTTTTCGATTCTTTTTTCTCCTGTACTTTTCCTTGACATTTTGACCATTTATTGGCCTGATTTCTTTGTAGGAAACCTGATGAGAATCCTTGCATTTTATTTTGCAAAGTTTCCAATTTCCTGAGAAAGCCGAAGACTTTGTCGCGCAGAGCTGCCGATTTTCCGTCAGAAGCTGAAACTGGGCCAACGATGTCGGAATGACCTGAAATTTGGTGTGAAGCCTCCTGAGCAATAAATAAGACCAACCATAGGCTTTTGTTTGAGTTTTGAAGCCGTTTAGGGTCCTATCACCAGTAGACTTGCTTTTTGTCGCGATGAAGATGTCGCGGTTTGATGTGCGGTCAACCGATGTCCGATTGACTTGAAATTTGACAGGGAACCTATTGGAGTCATTTTAAGATGATCCATAGGCTCTGTCTTCGAAACCATGGTCCCGGAGAGCTTTGCCGCCGAGAGGCCTGATTTGGCTTCCGAGCGTCAAACTATGGTCAAATGTTGTGGAAATGACCTGAAATTTGACGTGTAGCCCTTTATAAGCATTTTGAAGCCGTCCATGTGCTCTATCTGATGAGTAATGGCCTCGGTGGTTCTCGCCGCCGAGAGGCTTGATTTAGCTGTTCGAGGGTTGATGTGGGGTCAAACGTTGTCGGTTTGACTCGGAACTTGACGTGGAGCCTTTTGGAAGTATTTTGAGACCATCCATCGGCCCTGATCGAAGATTTGGTGTCTCCGATGCTTTTGTCGTCGAGAGCTCCTTTTCAGCTGTCGGGGAAGTGAACTTAGGCCAAATGATTTTGAAATGGCCCGAAACTTCTTGTGTACTCCTCTTTTGGCTGTCTTGAAGAATCTTGCAGTTTTTTGTTTGATTCTGACAAGATTTGATTTTTGGAAGCAGCATTGCCTATTTATGGCAGGTTGCGACTTCATGTAGCTCTTTGGATCTTGAAGAGGCAAAGTGACATTTTTGGTGTCAACAAATGCCCCCTCGAGGTACAGCGACGAGTTGCTTAACTTTTGTAGTCGATGTGCCTCGAAGAGATTTTCGAAGGAGAGCCTGTGACTTGACCAAGAGTCTTTGAGCAGTCTTTCTTTTTGGTATTTGTAGCCTTTTGAGCTTCCAAGGGGAATTTTATGGTAGTGAAAGGGATCACGTACCATCTCGAGGCAAAGTTTTGAAGATGACATCAGGGATGTGGATTTGGGTTTTGACCTTGTGACCTAACAGGCTATATGTGGCAGGTTAGGGGGTCGGGTTTGGTTTTGATCGTGTGACCCAACAAGCTGTATGTGGAATGTTGGGGGATCAATTTTGGTTTTGATCTTGTGACCTAACAGGCTGTATGTGGCAAGTTAGGGGATCAAGTTTTGGTTTTTGGTTTTGGTCTTGTGACCTAACAGGCTGTATGTGGCAAGTTAGGGGACCAGGATTTGGTTTGATTTTTGTGGAATGTCAATTTCAAGATTTTGGCTCAATTTGGTAGATGAGGCTGGATGGTTTGATTTTTGGAAGCTCATGGGGCTTGGAATTTTCTTTTGTATGGTCCAATCAACTCAAAAGAGGCATGGAACCATTTTTGTATGCTCTTGGTAAGAGGGATTTATCTTTGACTAAAAGCCCAAAAAATTTTTTTTTTTTTTTTTTTTTTGTGCCTAGGTGGTCAAACCTGGCTCTATGGGCTAACCCATGGGACCTTAAGCTTTTGAAATGGCTTAGATCTCATATGGTGTCATTTTTGTAAAGAATATCCAAAAATATCTCATTTGGATAGAGAATATCTAAGAATATCTTTACTTGGAGAGAATCTCTCATGATCCCTTTATTTTGGGATAGGATATCTCAAGATATCTTTCTTTTGGGAAAGAATCCGTCATCGATTTCTTTTTGGGAGAAAATCCTTCAAGATATCTTTCTTTTGGGAAAGAATCTTTCTAATCTCTTTCTTTTGGTAAGGTTACTAATTAGTAACACTTACCTCTTTCTTCTTTCCTTCTTTGGTTTGCTCTCCTCTATAAAAACAAGGAGAAGGTTGGATCTCTTGCTCTTATTACTTTCTTTTGCAATAATCTCAAGAGGGCTTCAAGACCAAGAGTTCTTTTTCTTCAAGATCTTCAAGACTTTTCTTCTTCTTTTCCATCAATGGCTTCAAGTAAGTTCCCTTTTTTTTCAAGAAAACTCCATTGTAGGAAAAATAAAGTTTTTTTTTTTTTGTTTCTTTTTCTTTTCTTCTTTTTTTTTCACGTGTTTGCTTCTTTTTTTTCACACGTTTTCTTTATTTCTTTCTTTCTTTTCTTTTTTTTTGTTTTTTTTTTTCTTTTTTTTGTGGGCCATACGGACAGATCCGTACGGATCTGGCCGTACGGCCACGTGGCCTGTGGGCCATCTCCCTTTTTTCTTTTTTTTTTCTTCTCTTTTTTTTTTCTTTTCTTTCCCTCCTTTTTTTTTGAGAAAGTTTCTTTTCATTTCTTTTTTTGTTTTCTTTCCCCTTTTTTTTTTGAGAAAGTTTCTTTTCTTCTTCTTCTTTTTTTTTTTTTTTTTTTGCTCATCATGATAATGCCCCTCTTTTTTGCCAAACCTAGATGTTCATGCATGCATTCAATTGTAAATTAAATTTGTAGCATGATGTGATAGCATACCTGAAAGTTTTCGCAAATTTGGGAATTTGGAGCTCGCAGTGATGTTGAGCCCTTCCTGATTTTGCGGAGACTTTGAGGTTTCGAAAGTTTGGAGTTTCGGAGCTCGCAGCGATGTTGAGCCCATCTTCAAGCTTTCTTATTTCTTTCGGGATAGTTCCTTTTCTTCGGAATTGCCCCGTCATCATGTCAAAATTTCACCAAAAATTTTTTTTTAGCGATATTCTGTCATTTTGATGTTTGATCTTTTTCTTTTCCATCCTTTTCAGGTGGTTCCTCCAGAGCGAACAAGGGTAAAGAGCCTGCCACAAGCGTACCTCGTCGATCTTCTAGATCTTCTAATCCGGTCGTTCAGCAGGCTTTTGAGAAGGTCCAGTATGTTGAGAGAAATCTGGAAGAGTGCGACTCCCTCAACAGAGATGAGATGAGGCAGCGACTGATCGCTCTCAAGGGAGAGGAGTTCTATAAGATCATGGTAAGCAGTCGTCCATGGGTGATGGAAGATCAGAGCGTTTTGCCCAAGCCTACCTTCTTCTTTGGTGATGCAGTCCCTGATGACATGACATACCAGAGGAGATGTTTTCAGTTTTCTTTCACAGCAGATGGTGAGAAGAAGACTGTTGCTACCTGGTCGACGTTTGATCGCACCGTCTCGATTCTGAGCCTTGCCCCCACGTGCCCTAAGAGGGAAGATCCTCCAAGTTGGGTGAGAAGGACAAATGTAATCAAGACCGGGGTTTTTGTTGGCGGTTCTCCTGGATATACGGAGAGGTCGCCTGTTGACATGGACCTGTTGATGCCATCCAGCGGCTACCAGGGCTCTGATTATCCGTCGGTCGATTTGAGACCGGTGGGCCTTGGTATTTTCAGTGGTGACGGCAGCAATTGGATCAAGCCTTTCCGACTTCGTGGCCGCTTCAATGCTGACTCCGAGTGGAAGTCGTGGACTGATCGCGTCCTGCTGATTGGTGGCGCCGTTTTGAAGGAAGCCGGGATTTTTGATGCGGTCCGCGCCTTTAGGGAGACCGTGATCTTTTCCGACGAAGCCTTCATGGCTATGCTGGAATCATTCCTCCCACAAACCAATACCTTCGTTGTGACGAATGGTGAGATTGGTTTTTCTTTGAAGGAGCTGAGCGCCATTACTGGATTGCCCATCCTCGGCAAACTCTATGAGGAGTTTATGCCGATTGACAGCGTCCTCGAGGGGCAGTCTGAGGAGTTCAGGCTTCTATACTTTCAGCTCATCGCCTTCTATGATTTTTTGAAGGAGAATGAGGGTTTGAAAGTTAGATCCAGCAGTTGGAAGAGTTTTAGCTCTTCATTCCCCAACCTTTCTGATAGCAGGGAGTCTTCTGATAGCGTGACCCAAGAAGCCGGAGCTCAGGATCCAAGTTCAAAGAAGATCTTGGCCATGCAAGAAGAGTTGAGAGATTTCTGTGCAAGTACAAACGCCATATGTCCTGACATTGCACTGCGGAGAGATCTCGTTGTTTACCTCACTTATTGGCTTGGTGAGGCTATTTTTGCTGGAGGAGATGGAACGCACATCAGGCCGCATTGTATTTTTTTGGCTTGTCAGATGGCGTTTGGAGAGCAGCTTGCTTTGGTGCCAGCTCTTTACTCCTACCTGTGTACCGAACTGCAGGCTGCTGCTTTTTTTGTTCGGCTTGGGCTTCCCATGAATAGGGTATTTTCAGCCCATATCTTTTATTCGTGGTATGTATACCACTGTCCTGGCTTCCATCGGCTGGGTGCTGCACAGGATGATGATCCTCTGATGATTCGACTGGCTAAGGGCAAAGCCGTGTCCGAATCACTTTTGTTTGCCCGCATGAGGATCCGACGGTTCAGGGACGTCGAGATGGGGCAGTCTTCAGTGAAGCTTTCTCCGGAGTTGCGGAAGAAGGCTTTTGATTTTGGTGCCTCCCGAGACTCTACCAGGGCGGGGTCGGGAAGGCATTATTCCTTGACAAATGCAGAGAGAGAGTGGCTTTTCAGCATACGTGTCGGCACGAAGGTGTACCGCAGACATCTTTTCGTCGATATCCAGCCGTATGTACCCTCTCGCTTTGCTTTGCAGCTGGGCTTTTCTCAAGGCGTTGTTGGAGCGCCTTCAAGCATGGTGAAGCGCTTTGGAGGCTTACAGGACGGGAGAAATGCATGGGCTTTCTATAGTGCTGAAGACACTACAGCCATGATTTCTTATCCTGTCTTGCTGACTTCCCGGACTGCCGGCTTTGCGAAGTGGTTCGCGGAGAGCTTTTCGGCATATCGGGGGCTTTCTAAGAAGGAGCTTGATGTGAAGCTGGCATCTGGAAAGGGCCTTGGAAAGTCGGATGGCATCCGGCGAGAGGAAGTTTGGGCCTTCCTTTCTGGAGAGAAGCACAAGATAGGCTTTCTCAGTGACCAGGGCGTCATTGGTTCTGAAGCTGTTTGAGAAATACCTGATGAGGCTTTGGAGCAGCTAGAACAGGAGGAAGCCGAACTTGGCGCTTGGATGCAAGCGGCACAGAGGCAAGCTTCCGTGGAGTCTACTGGCAAGAGTAGACCATCCAGTGAGGAGTCAAGTGGGAAACCTGACTCTGACAGTGGGGCAGGTTCCTCTAAGAAGCGAGCCCGCCGGGGTAAGAGGGGGAGGAGTCATCATCATAGCAAGGGGCAGCATGAGGACTCTCCTAACTTGGAAGTTCCTCTTACTATCGATGAGGATGTGCTAGTGGATGCTGACGAGCCTCCAGAGAAAAGAAGCCGAGAAGAAGAGACCGTTGGTGAAGGTATGATTCTTCCTTTTTCTCTTTCCATTTCTTTTCATGGGACTTTTTCCATGTTCTGATTTGCTTCTTGTTTTCTGCTTTTCCTTTTTTTTTTTAGCAGAGGAAGACTTGGTGATGCCTGAGGTCCCAACCGATGAGGTGGTGATGGATCCTGTTGAGGCACCCGAAGAAGAACCGAGGGACTCTGGAGTAAATCCAGAATCTCCAATTGGTACGACTTCTTTTGCTCTTTTTTTTTGAGTTTGTGACTTGGTTTGCTAACACATTTTTTTTTGTCAGCTGACTTGCCACAGGGTTCTGATGACTTTGAACCATCGATGGATGCAAATGTTGATGATGCTTCCGATGAGTTCATGGAGGAAGAAAGTGTTCCGCCAGTCGTCGAAGAAGGTATTTTGTAGTTATAACCCTGATAATGATTTTCAAACAGGATTATATTCATACCTTTTTTGTGTTTCTTTTGGCAGGTTTTGAAGTGACAGAGGAGGGTCCGTCGCTTCCAGAGCAAGGGATGCCAGAGGTTAATCCAGAGGTAGAGACTCCTGGGACCAGTTCTGACAATGTTGAGGAGATTCCTCGCGCTGAGATTCCTTCTTGAGCAGGAGCAGCTTCAACTGGAAAGAGTTCTTTTGTTACTCTTTCAACAGATGATGACATGAGCAGCCGACCAACGGAGTTGGGCGAATCTTCAGCTGGGCCATCTCTTCTTTTTGCGAAGAAGGTGGTGGTGCGAGTTTTGAGCTCTTGGATTGAGACTCTCTTTTCTGGGCACTTGGAAGCCGGATTTAGCATGATCCAGCATGTGCGTGAGATTCTCGGTGATGCTGAAGAGGCTGGTCTGGATGTCACATATGCCAGGGCGATCGTTAATAGGATCATTGAGCTAGGTGACAAGTGGTTTGAGACCATGGGTTTTCCTGACGATCAGTTCTTCAAGGAGATGTTCTTGGACCCTGCGGATAAGGCTCAATCTGACCTGGATGAGGCTACAGAAAGCAAGAAGCAGGTAGTCCGAGAGAGGAACTTAGAAGAGATAACCATCATTAGGCTGACACATGACCTTAACATCCTTGATAGGGAGGTCGATGAGGCCAGGAAACGTCTTGAGCATCTGCAGGCACAAGTCGCTGCCAAGTGGACTGAAATAACAGAGGCTCGTGAAAGGGAGACTGCTCTGATTCATCGAGTTGCGGATGCCAATCGAGTTCTCAAAAGGAAGTCTGATGATGACAAACAATGGAAAACCGCTCGAGGGAAGCTTCCCAGTGCAGAAGAAGGGTTACAGCCCACCCCAGCATCTCATGGCAGGTTCCTGAAGAAGCGTGCCTTGGAATCCTTGACGGATGAAGCCAAAAGCTTGCTTAAGGAGCTGAACTCTTGGCTGGAGACCATTTTTGATTGAGCTCCTGTATACAGAAACCATCCTTCTTTCTTTTTTTTTTCGGTACCACTTGTATATTTTTTTTTGGTACTTTTTTTTGTAGTGCTTGTGAACACTTTCTTTTTTTTTGGTACCACATGTATTTTTTGGTACTCTTTTTTTTGTTATCCCTACGCTCACTTGAATCTTTTTGTGATAAAAGTATTTGCTAAATGGGATGCTCTTTTTTTTTGTTATCCCTACGCTCACTTGAATCTTTTTGTGATAAAAGTAATTGCTAAATGGGATTTGATCAAAAGGTTGTCATTTTGTGAAAATCTTTTGTCAAGTAATTGTTTTGGCATGAAAGCCAGGTTTTTGTTTGTGGCATGGAAGCCAATTTTGGCATGAGAGCCAGCTTTTCTTGTGGCATTGATAGCCGAGTTTTTTTTTTGGTGACATCTATAGCCAGTTTTGGTGGCATTGATAGCCGAATTTGTTTTGGTGGCATTGATAGCCGGTTTGTTTTGTGGCATCTATAGCCGGTTTTTGGTGGCATTGATAGCCTGTTTTGTTTTGGTGGCATTGATAGCCGTTTTTGTTTTTTTTTTTTTTTTGAAATCCAAGTTTTTTGTTTGTGGCATTGATAGCCGATTTTGTTTTGGTGGCATTGATAGCCGGTTTGTTTTGTGGCATCTATAGCCGGTTTTTGGTGGCATTGATAGCCTGTTTTGATGGCATTTATAGCCGGTTTGTGGCATTTATAGCCTGTTTTGATGGCATTTATAGCCGGTTTGGTTTTCAAAAAATGCAAGTATCGACTAAAAGTCGCCTCCCTGCTGAATGTTCTTGCAAGTATCGATGGAATGTCGCATCCTTGCTCATTCGGTTGCGAGTATCGATGGAATGTCGCATCCTCGCTGATTTGGGTGCAAGTATCGATGGAATGTCGCATCCTTGCTTTTCAAAAATTTTGGTTTTGCGGGTACTGACTTGATGTCGCTTTCCCCACGATTTTTGAAATTTGTGGTTTTCTCGAACCTTTGGGTTATGGATATCAACTGAAATGTTGCGTCTCCACGGTTTTTTAGGTTTTTTCGAACCTTTGAAATTTGGGTTGTGGATATCAACTGAAATGTTGCATCTCCACAGTTTTGGATTTTGCAAGTACCGACGAAATGTCGCTTCCCTGCGATTTTGGAAGTGTCGAACGTGGTTCGCTTGCTTCCGATTTGTACGAGTATCGACTAAGCGTCGCTTCCTCGCGGTTTTTTGAAAAACCATTTTTTTTGTTTAAAGACACGAGGGTCATAAGTTTTGACCTAAAACCATTTTGGCGGTAAAAGGCAGGGTGGACCAGGGTGGAAATCCCTGAATCCGGATTTTGTTTCAAACCATGAATTTTGGGTTCAAGGGTTGAGAATTTTGGTCAAGTTAGGGAAAGGTTCCTAAACTTGGATATATTTTTTTTTTGAACAATGAAACGATGAAAGTAAGCATTGTTTTAGATTTCTAGAAATTTCAACATTTGATATGAAAATTCTAAAAAGGGGTGGGTTTAGCGAGCGTGTACCTGGAAACCGGTTTTGGCCGTACAGGCATTGCTCTTACCCAGTTGGGTAAGTCTTCAAGGGTAGTACCGCTTTAAGAACTTGCCGTTGATGGGCAGCATACATCTGTCACCTTCCATGTTTAGGAGTGCGTATGCGCCGTTGGAGAAAACCTTGTCGATGACGTAGGGTCCCTCCCATTTTGGCTCAAATTTGCCTTTGGACTTGTGAGCGAAGACCATTGGTCTTTTTACCGCAAGAACCAAGTCACTCTTTTTGTAGGCGCGTTGCCTGACCTTTTTATCGAAAGATCCTGCCATACGTGCTTGGTAAAGTTCAATGCTTTGTTGAGCTTCGAGCCGTCTCTCATCGAGATTGTCCAGCTCATGGAGTCGCAATTTGACATTGCTTTCTTGAGTCATGTCATTTTGCAAGGATACCCTTAAGGAAGGAATTTGTACTTTCAAGGGCACGACAGCTTCGCATCCATAGACCAAGGAGAATGGTGTGCTATGGGTTGGTCCTCGAACGGTGGTTCGATAGGCCCACAAAGCTTCAGACATTTTGTCGCTCCAGTCTCTTTTGTGACTAGAGACCATTTTTTTGAGGATTTTGCAGAGTGTCTTGTTGAAAGCTTCTGCTAACCCGTTTGCTGCCGGATTGTATGGAGTCGAAGGACAGCTTTGGATTTTGTATTTGTCGCAGAACCTGTAGAATCGATGATCCCGGAACTGTGGTCCGTTATCATGGACGAATCTTTTGGGTATGCCGAAACGACAAATGATGTTGGTGCGTAGGAACTGAAGGACTGATGAGGTCTTCATTTCGTTAAACGCAAATGCTTCTGACCACTTGGAGAAGTAATCCGTAGCGGCGAAGATGAAGCGATGACCTTTGCTTGAAGGGGGAGAAATAGGACCTATGATGTCCATACCCCAGGCTTCGAAAGGCCATGAGATCGCTGTAGGATGCAGCCATTCTGGAGGCATGTGAATGTAATCTCCATGAACTTGGCATTGTTGGCAGCGCTTAGCAAATTGCATTGCGTCAGCTACCATGGTAGGCCAGTAATATCCTAACCTTTTTATCTGATCATAGAGCTTAGGTCCAGCCTGATGAGCTCCACAAAGACCAGCATGAACTTCTTTGAGTGTTTCTTCAGCCTCTTGTTGTGACAAGCAGCGTAGAAGTACTCCGTTGAAGGATTTCCTGTAAAGGATTTTTGAAGGAATATCCAAATGGAAGCTTGGGGTTCGCCTTTGGATGCTTACCCGTTCTTTTGGATCTTCAGGTAGGATTCTGAACATAATGTAATCAATGAACGGATCCCTCCAGTCGCCAATTGAAGTTTGAAGGATTGAAATCCGACTTCCGACCAATTGGTGGCATTCAGCAACTGCTTGGTGTGTGTTAAGAGGAGGAAGGATTCTCCTTTCGCACACTGTGATTTGCATGTTTTCCCCTTCCTGGATTGCCATGGATGCGGCAAGTCCGGCTAGGGCATCTGCACGTATGTTTTCACCTCTACGAATGTGGGTGATCTGACAGATGTCAAACTTTTGCAGAAGTGATTGTGCCTTGTTGTAGTAGGGCAACAAATCTGGCTTCCTGACTTCAAATTTCTGATTCATCTGGTTGACGATCAGTTGAGAGTCTCCAAAGACTTCCAGCATGGTGATACCGGATTCGATGGCGAGTTCCAATCCTAAGATCAGAGCTTGATATTCAGCTGCATTGTTTGTGCATGGTTCCAGTAGCGAGAAAGCGTGTGGAATCATGTATTTGTCGGGGCTAACAAAAAGGATGCCAACTCCCGAGATCAGCTATCTTTTTTCATTTGTCCTGGTTGCACCGTCAAAGTACATATCCCAGGAGGCACTTTGTGAGAAAGTCTCCACATTGTAGACTGGTTCGTCTGGGAGATCATCTCTGAGTGGAGAATCTTTAGGCAATGGATGCTCTGCGAGGAAGTCCGCTAGTGCTTGCCCTTTGATTGCTTTTTGTGGTACATACCTAATATCAAATTGTGACAGAAGGATGGACCATTTTGCCAGTCGAGCATTGAGAGAACCTGCCTTTGTGACAAGGACCTTCAAGAGGTTGACCCTCGAGACCAGGTAGACTGTGTTGGAAAGCAAGTAGTGACGCAACTTTTATACGGCGAACATCACTGCAAGACATTCTTTTTCGACTGGAGAGTAGCGATGCTCTGCACCTACTAGCATGCGGCTGAGGTAATATAGAGCAGCTTCTTTTCTTTGATCATTTTCTTGCGCAAGCAGAGCTCCCAGAGAGTGATCAAGGGCTCTTGTGTACAAGATGAATGGTTTTCCAGTGGTAGGAGCAGCAAATACTGGAGGTTTTGTCAGGTATGACTTGATGTCTTGGAAAGCAGCTTCACAGTCAGCATCCCAGACAAAGTTTACACCTTTTTTCATCAACCGGGAGAATGGACGGCATTTCCCCGAGAGATTGGAGATGAACCGTCTGATGTAGGCCAATCTCCCTTGAAGCCCTTTGAGTTCTCTCAAGGTTCTTGGAGAGGGCATTTCTAGAATGGCTTTGACTTTTATGGGGTCAAGCTCTATTCCAGCTTTCCGAACTAAGAATCCGAGGAACTTACCCGATGAGACGCCGAAGAAGCATTTCAATGGATTCATTTGCAGTTTGTGTTTGCGAAGCCGGAGGAAGACTTCTCGAACGTTTTCGAGATGATCTTCTTTTCTTTTGCTTTTGACGGCGAGGTCATCAACGTAACATTCAACCGTCTTGTGCTGCATATCTTGGAATATTTTCATCATAGCCCTCTGATATGTGGCACCAGCATTCTTCAGACCAAATGGCATGACAGTGTAACAATACACGCCAAATGGGGTTCGAAAGGATGTATGTTTTTCATCCTCAGGATGCATCTTTATCTGATTGTGATGGACCGCGCTCCAGATGCCCGAGTTCCTACCGAGGTCGGCGGACGTGGGAGTCCGTTTGGTTCCGACCCTTTCGTAACCAGGGGGCAAGGGGGCGTGCATCAACATTTCTTTTTTTGTGTGGGTGTGCCAGATTTTCTATTTTTACTTGGAATTGCAAGTGGTGATCCGGAGATCAACCTTCGCAAGTAAAAAGGAAATCAACTTCTTTCAAGTTTTCCATTGCACATATATTTAAGAAAAGAGACATGTTTCTTGGTTTGCCGTGAAAGGCGATTTTTTTGGCATTTATAGCCGATTTTGGCGTTTATAGCCGATTTTTGGCGTTTATAGCCGATTTACAATCCTTATCAACAATGAAAGACAAGAGTTGTGATTTTTGTCTCTTTTGAAAAAATACAAACTACAATGAAAAGGAAGAAAAGGAGGATCTAACTTCTCAGGAGATTGTGGGGGACTCGTTTAGATTGACGGTCGCAAGCCATATGTGGGCTTCGCCGTCATCCATGCAGATGAGAACAGAGGATGCTATTGATTCGCTTGGCTTGGCTATAACCTCAGGTTTTTAGAGGACAAAGACCAAAAGAAGGTCCTATGTCCAATAAAAAGCCGAGTAGACGGGCTGAAAAGCCATATCTAAGCCATTGGAGGCAGGAGGAGAAGGCAAGGACCTTGAGGGGGGGTACCCCCCCAAGGGACTTTTGTCACCTTGTTGCGGTGGCCGGTGTAGAACTTCCGTAGAGTTTTCTCTCTTTTTCCTTTCTCTGGATTTCTGTGCTTCTATCTGTCTGTCTGTTTGTGCTTTTTTCTGATGTTCTGTCTGCTGTCCTTTCTTCTTGGAGAGCTCTCCTATTTATAGGCTTTTAGGTAGCCATTTAGGAGGGTTTATGAGCCTTGATTGTCATAAAGCTACATAAAGGGAGGAGTTACAAAATTGAATTGTTTATTTTGTAACTCCTTTTTCTTGGCTTCTGATTGGCCGGAGGAGATTGAGGGCATTTAATCGCCTTTAATTGCCATGATGGGAGGAGTTTCATGGGTTAAATGCCATGAATCTCTTGACTTGTAACTCCCGAATGCTTGCTTCTGATTGGGCCGTCCAAAGAAATGGATTAATGACTGTAATAAAGTTAGTCAATTAATCGCATTAAGTGGTCGCCGAGCAGCTGAAGAGTCGCGGGCCGTGCCACGTCTTTTGGGATTCTTCTGTCGATGATCATCGATGGATCTTCATGTAGATCGACATCAGATGACCATGTAATTTCAGGTGTTTGTTGCCAACAGCGGGTCGGTGCCATCTGTCCTGTCGATTTCTCGATCGGTCGGGTAGAAAGCACACTTTTTTTGGTTGACCGAGTGGCGATCAATATTGTTTTCGATACTCTTGATGATTGACCCGTGTTTTGGACGGATGTCAGAGGACTTGGTGTCTCAAAAGCATGAATTTTGGAAAGTACCAGAGGCTAGGCTCTTCGAATCGCGAAAAAACGGTGAAAACCGGGGTTTCCGGGGCCTTCCCGGCGACCCCGGGTTCCAAGGTCGCCGGCGACCCTGGCCCAGGGTCGCAGGGGCCTGCGACCCTAGGGGGTTTTCCCCCTTTTGTGTCCCGTTTTGTGTCCGTTTTTGCTGTTTTTCGATTCTTTTTTTTCCTGTACTTTTCCTTGACATTTTGACCATTTATTGGCCTAATTTCTTTGTAGGAAACCTGATGAGAATCCTTGCATTTTATTTTGCAAAGTTTCCAATTTCCTGAGAAAGCCGAAGACTTTGTCGCGCAGAGCTGCCGATTTTCCGTCAGAAGCTGAAACTGGGTCAAACGATGTCGGAATGACCTGAAATTTGGTGTGAAGCCTCCTGAGCAATAAATAAGACCAACCATAGGCTTTTGTTTGAGTTTTGAACCCGTTTGGGGTCCTATCACCAGTAGACTTGCTTTTTGTCGCGATGAAGATGTCGCGGTTTGATGTGCGGTCAACCGATGTCCGATTGACTTGAAATTTGACAGGGAACCTATTGGAGTCATTTTAAGATGATCCATAGGCTCTGTCTTGGAAACCATGGTCCCGGAGAGCTTTGCCGCCGAGAGGCCTGATTTGGCTTCCGAGCGTCAAACTATGGTCAAATGTTGTGGAAATGACCTGAAATTTGACGTGTAGCCCTTTATAAGCATTTTGAAGCCGTCCATGTGCTCTATCTGATGAGTAATGGCCTCGGTGGTTCTCACCGCCGAGAGGCTTGATTTAGCTGTTCGAGGGTTGATGTAGGGTCAAACGTTGTCGGTTTGACTCGGAACTTGACGTGGAGCCTTTTGGAAGTATTTTGAGACCATCCATCGGCCCTGATCGAAGATTTGGTGTCTCCGATTCTTTTGCCGCCGAGAGCTCCTTTTCGGCTGTCGGAGAAGCGAAGTTAGGCCAAATGATTTTGAAATGGCCCGAAACTTCTTGTGTACTCCTCTTTTGGCTGTCTGGAAGAATCTTGCAGTTTTTGTTTGATTCTGACAAGATTTGATTTTTGGAAGCAGCATTGCCTATTTATGGCAGGTTGCGACTTCATGTAGCTTTTTGGATCTTGAAGAGGTAAAGTGACATTTTTGGTGTCAACAAATGCCCCCTCGAGGTACAGCGACGAGTTGCTTAACTTTTGTAGTCGATGTGCCTCGAAGAGATTTTTTAAGGAGAGCCTGTGACTTGACCAAGAGTCTTTGAGCAGTCTTTCTTTTTGGTATTTGTAGCCTTTTGAGCTTCCAGGGGAATTTTATGGTAGTGAAAGGGATTACGTACCATCTCGAGGCAAAGTTTTGAAGATGACATCAGGGATGTGGATTTGGGTTTTGACCTTGTGACCTAACAGGCTATATGTGGCAGGTTAGGGGGTCGGGTTTGGTTTTGATCGTGTGACCCAACAAGCTGTATGTGGAATGTTGGGGGATCAATTTTGGTTTTGATCTTGTGACCTAACAGGCTGTATGTGGCAAGTTAGGGGATCAGGTTTTGGTTTTTGGTTTTGGTCTTGTGACCTAACAGGCTGTATGTGGCAAGTTAGGGGACCAGGATTTGTTTTGATTTTTGTGGAATGTCAATTTCAAGATTTTAGCTCAATTTGGTAGATGAGGCTGGATGGTTTGATTTTTGGAAGCTCATGGGGCTTGGAATTTTCTTTTGTATGGTCCAATCAACTCAAAAGAGGCATGGAACCATTTTTGTATGCTCTTGGTAAGAGGGATTTCTCTTTGACTAAAAGCCCAAATTTTTTTTTTTTTTTTTTTTTTTTGTGCCTAGGCGGTCAAACCTGGCTCATATGGGCTAACCCATGGGACCTTAAGCTTTTGAAATGGCTTAGATCTCATACGGTGTCATTTTTGTAAAGAATATCCAAAAATATCTCATTTGGATAGAGAATATCTAAGAATATCTTTACTTGGAGAGAATCTCTCATGATCCCTTTATTTTGGGATAGAATATCTCAAGATATCTTTCTTTTGGGAAAGAATCCGTCATAGATTTCTTTTTGGGAGAAAATCCTTCAAGATATCTTTCTTTTGGGAAAGAATCTTTCTAATCTCTTTCTTTTGGTAAGGTTACTAATTAGTAACACTTACCTCTTTCTTCTTTCCTTCTTTGGTTTGCTCTCCTCTATAAAAGCAAGGAGAGGGTTGGATCTCTTGCTCTTATTACTTTCTTTTGCAATAATCTCAAGAGGGCTTCAAGACCAAGAGCTTTTCTTTTTCAAGATCTTCAAGACTTTTCTTCTTCTTCTCCATCAATGGCTTCAAGTAAGTTCCCTTTTTCAAGAAAACTCCATTGTAGGGAAAAAAAAAAGTTCTTCTTTCTTTTTTTTTTTTTGTTTCTTTCCTTTTCTTTTCTTTTCTTTTTCTTCATGTGTTTTCCCCTTTTTTTTTCACACGTTTCTTTTTCTTCTTTCTTTTTTTTTTCATTTTTTTTTTTTTTTTTTGTTTGTGGGCCGTACGGACAGATCTGTACGGATCTGGCCGTACGGCCACGTGGCCTGTGGGCCACGGCCTGTGGGCCATCTCCTTTTTTTTTTGTTTTCTTTCCCTCCCTTTTTTTTCTTTGAGAAAATTTCTTTTCTTTTCTTTTTTGTTTTCTTTCCCCCTTTTTTTTTGAGAAAGTTTCTTTTCTTTTTTTTTTTTTGCTCATCATGATAATGCCCCTGTTTTTTGGCAAACCTAGATGTTCATGCATGCATTCAATTGTAAATTAAATTTGTAGCATGATGTGATAGCAAACCTGAAAGTTTCCGCAAATTTGGGAATTTGGAGCTCACAGTGATGTTGAGCCCTTCCTGATTTTGCGGAGACTTTGAGGTTTCGAAAGTTTGGAGTTTCGGAGCTCGCAGCGATGTTGAGCCCATCTTCAAGCTTTCTTATTTCTTTCGGGATAGTTCCTTTTCTTCGGAATTGCCCCGTCATCATGTCAAAATTTCGCCAGATTTTTTTTAGCGAGATTCTGTCATTTTGATGTTTGATCTTTTTTCTTTTCCATCCTTTTCAGGTGGTTCCTCCAGAGCGAACAAGGGTAAAGAGCCTGCTACAAGCGTACCTCGTCGATCTTCTAGATCTTCTAATCCGGCCGTTCAGCAAGCTTTTGAGAAGGTCCAGTATGTTGAGAGAAATCTGGAAGAGTGCGACTCCCTCAACAGAGATGAGATGAGGCAGCGACTGATCGCTCTCAAGGGAGAGGAATTCTATAAGATCATGGTAAGCAGTCGTCCATGGGTGATGGAAGATCAGAGCGTTTTGCCCAAGCCTACCTTCTTCTTTGGTGATGCCGTCCCTGATGACATGACATACCAGAGGAGATGTTTTCAGTTCTCTTTCACAGCAGATGGTGAGAAGAAGACTGTTGCTACCCGGTCGACGATTGATCACACCGTCTCGATTCTGAGCCTTGCCCCCACGTGCCCTAAGAGGGAAGATCCTCCAAGTTGGGTGAGAAGGACAAATGTAATCAAGACAAGGGTTTTTGTTGGCGGTTCTCCTGGATACACGGAGAGGTCGCCTGTTGACATGGACCTGTTGATGCCATCCAGCGGCTACCAGGGCTCTGATTATCCGTCGGTCGATTTGAGACCGGTGGGCCTTGGTATTTTCAGTGGTGACGGCAGCAATTGGATCAAGCCTTTCCGACTTCGTGGCCGCTTCAATGCTGACTCCGAGTGGAAGTCGTGGACTGATCGCGTCCTGCTGATTGGTGGCGCCGTCTTGAAGGAAGCCGGGATTTTTGATGCGGTCCGCGCCTTTAGGGAGACCGTGATCTTTTCCGACGAGGCCTTCATGGCTATGCTGGAGTCATTCCTCCCACAAACCAATACCTTCGTTGTGACGAATGGTGAGATTGGTTTTTCTTTGAAGGAGCTGAGCGCCATTACTGGATTGCCCATCCTCGGCAAACTCTATGAGGAGTTTATGGCGATTGACAGCGTCCTCGAGGGGCAGTCTGAGGAGTTCAGGCTTCTATACTTTCAGCTCGTCGCCTTCTATGATTTTTTGAAGGAGAAGGGGGGTTTGAAAGTTAGATCCAGCAGTTGGAGGAGTTTTAGCTCTTCATTCCCCAACTTTTTTGATAGCAGGGAGTCTTCTGATAGCGTGACTCAAGAAGCCGGAGCTCAGGATCCAAGTGCAAAGAAGATCTTGGCCATGCAAGAAGAGTTGAGAGATTTTTGTGCAAGTACAAACGCCATATGTCCTGACATTGCACTGCGGAGAGATCTCGCTGTTTACCTCACTTATTGGCTTGGTGAGGCTGTTTTTGCTGGAGGAGATGGAACGCACATCAGGCCGCATTGTATTTTTCCGGCTTGTCAGATGGCGTTTGGAGAGCAGCTTGCTTTGGTGCCAGCTCTTTACTCCTACTTGTGTACCGAACTGCAGGCTGCTGCTTTTTTGGTTCGGCTTGGGCTTCCCATGAATAGGGTATTTTCAGCCCATATCTTTTATTCGTGGTATGTATACCACTGTCCTGGCTTCCATCGGCTGGGTGCTGCATAGGATGATGATCCTCTGATGATTCGACTGGCTAAGGGCAAAGCCGTGTCCGAATCACTTTTGTTTGCCCGCATGAGGATCCGACGGTTCAGGGACGTCGAGATGGGGCAGTCTTCAGTGAAGCTTTCTCCGGAGTTGCGGAAGAAGGCTTTTGATTTTGGTGCCTCCCGAGACTCTACCAGGGCGGGGTCGGGAAGGCATTATTCCTTGACAAATGCAGAGAGAGAGTGGCTTTTCAGCATACGTGTCGGCACGATGGTGTACCGTAGACATCTTTTCGTCGACATCCAGCCGTATGTACCCTCTCGCTTTGCTTTGCAGCTGGGCTTTTCTCAAGGCGTTGTTGGAGCGCCTTCAAGCATGGTGAAGCGCTTTGGAGGCTTACAGGATGGGAGAAATGCATGGGCTTTCTATAGTGCTGAAGACACTACAGCCATGATTTCTTATCCTGTGTTGCTGACTTCCCGGACTGCCGGCTTTGCGAAGTGGTTCGCGGAGAGCTTTTCGGCATATCGGGGGCTTTCCAAGAAGGAGCTTGATGTGAAGCTGGTATCTGGAAAGGGCCTTGGAAAGTCGGATGGCGTCCGGTGAGAGGAAGTTTGGGACTTCCTTTCTGGAGAGAAGCACAAGATAGGCTTTCTCGGTGACCAGGGCGTCATTGGTTCTGAAGCTGTTCGAGAAATACCTGATGAGGCTTTGGAGCAGCTAGAACAGGAGGAAGCCGAACTTGGCGCTTGGATGCAAGCCGCACAGAGGCAAGCTTCCGTGGAGTCTACTGGCAAGAGTAGACCATCCAGTGAGGAGTCAAGTGGGAAACCTGACTCTGACAGTGGGGCAGGTTCCTCTAAGAAGCGAGTCCGCCGGGGTAAGAGGGGGAGGAGTCATCATCATAGCAAGGGGCAGCATGAGGACTCTCCTAACTTGGAAGTCCCTCTTACTATCGATGAGGATGTGCCAGTGGATGCTGACGAGCCTCCAGAGAAGAGAAGTCGAGAAGAAGAGACCATCGGTGAAGGTATGATTCTTCCTTTTTCTCTTTCCATTTCTTTTCATTGGATTTTTTCCATGTTTTGATTTGCTTCTCGTTTTCTGCTTTTCTTTGTTTTTTTTTAGCAGAGGAAGACTTGGTGATGCCTGAGGTCCCAACCGATGAGGTGGTGATGGATCCTGTTGAGGCACCTGAAGAAGAACCGAGGGACTCTGGAGTAAATCCAGAATCTCCAATTGGTACGACTTCTTTTGCTCTTTTTTTGTTTTTTTTTTTTGAGTTTGTGACTTGGTTTGCTAACACATTTTTTTTTTGTCAGCTGACTTGCCACAGGGTTCTGATGACTTTGAACCATCGATGGACGCAAATGTTGATGATGCTTCCGATGAGTTCATGGAGGAAGAAAGTGTTCCGCCAGTCGTCGAAGAAGGTATTTTATAGTAATAACCCTGATAATGATTTTCAAACAGGATTATAGTCATACCTTTTTGTGTTTCTTTGGCAGGTTTTGAAGTGACAGAGGAGGGTCCGTCGCTTCCAGAGCAAGGGGTGCCAGAGGTTAATCCAGAGGTAGAGACTCCTGGGACCAGTTCTGACAATGTTGAGGAGATTCCTCGCGCTGAGATTCCTTCCCGAGCAGGAGCAGCTTCAACTGGAAAGAGTTCTTTTGTTACTCTTTCAACAGATGATGACATGAGCAGCCGACCAACGGAGTTGGGCGAATCTTCAGCTGGGCCATCTCTTCTTTTTGCGAAGAAAGTGGTGGTGAGAAATCTGAGCTCTTGGATTGAGACTCTCTTTTCTGGGCACTTGGAAGCCGGATTTAGCATGATTCAGCATGTGCGTGAGATTCTCGGTGATGCTGAAGAGGCTGGTCTGGATGTCACATATGCCAGGGCGATCGTTAATAGGATCATTGAGCTGGGTGACAAGTGGTTTGAGACCATGGGTTTTCCTGACGATCAGTTCTTCAAGGAGATGTTCTTAGACCCTGCGGATAAGGCTCAATCTGACCTGGATGAGGCTACAGAAAGCAAGAAGCAGGCAGTCCGAGAGAGGAACTTAGAAGAGATAACCATCATTAGGCTGACACATGACCTTAACATCCTTGATAGGGAGGTCGATGAGGCCAGGAAACGTCTTGAGCATCTGCAGGCACAAGTCGCTGCCAAGTGGACTGAAATAACAGAGGCTCGTGAAAGGGAGACTGCTCTGATTCACCGAGTTGCGGATGCCATTCGAGTTCTCAAAAGGAAGTCTGATGAGGACAAACAATGGAAAACCGCTCGAGGGAAGCTTCCCAGTGCAGAAGGAGGGTTACAGCCCAGCCCAGCATCTCATGGCAGGTTTTTGAAGAAGCGTGCCTTGGAATCCTTGACGAATGAAGCCAAAAGCTTGCTTAAGGAGCTGAACTCTTGGCTGGAGACCATTTTTGATTGAGCTCCTGTATTTTTTTATAACAGAAACTATCCTTCTTTCTTCTTTTTTTGGTACCGCTTGTATTTTTTTTGGTACTCTTTTTTTTTGTAGTGCTTGTGAACACTTTCTTTTTTTTGGTACCACATGTATTTTTTTGGTACTCTTTTTTTTGTTATTATCCCTACGCTCACTTGAATCTTTTTGTGATAAAAGTAATTGCTAAATGGGATGCTCTTTTTTTTTTGTTATCCCTACGCTCACTTGAATCTTTTTGTGATAAAAGTAATTGCTAAATGGGATTTGATCAAAAGGTTGTCATTTTGTGAAAATCTTTTGTCAAGTGATTGTTTTGGCATGAAAGCCAGGTTTTTGTTTGTGGCATGAAAGCAAATTTTGGCATGAGAGCCAGCTTTTCTTGTGGCATTGATAGCCGAGTTTTTTTTTTTTGTGGCATCTATAGCCAGTTTTGGTGGCATTGATAGCCGAATTTGTTTTGGTGGCATTGATAGCCGTTTTTTTTTTTTTTTTTTTTTTTTTTTTTTTGAAATCCAAGTTTTTTTTTTTTTTTTTTTTGTTTGTGGCATTGATAGCCGGTTTTGTTTTAGTGGCATTTATAGCCGGTTTGTGGCATTTATAGCCTATTTTGATGGCATTTATAGCCGGTTTGGTTTTCAAAAAATGCAAGTATCGACTAAAAGTCGCCTCCCTGCTGAATGTTCTTGCAAGTATCGATGGAATGTCGCATCCTTGCTCATTCGGTTGCGAGTATCGATGGATGTCGCATCCTCGCGGATTTGGGTGCAAGTATCGATGGAATGTCGCATCCTTGCTTTTCAAAAATTTTGATTTTGCGGGTACTGACTTGATGTCGTTTCCCCACGATTTTTGAAATTTGTGGTTTTCTCGAACCTTTGGGTTATGGATATCAACTGAAATGTTGCGTCTCCATAGTTTTTTTTAGGTTTTTTCGAACCTTTGAAATTTGGGTTGTGGATATCAACTGAAATTTTGCGTCTCCACAGTTTTGTAGGTTTTTTCGAACCTTTGAAATTTGGGTTGTGGATATCAACTGAAATGTTGCGTTTCCACGGTTTTGGATTTTGCAAGTATCGACGAAATGTCGCTTCCCTGCGATTTTGGAAGTGTCGAACGTGGTTCGCTTGCTTCCGATTTGTGCGAGTATCGACTAAGCGTCGCTTCCTCGCGGTTTTTTGAAAAACCATTTTTTTTGTTTAAAGACACGAAGGTCATAAATTTTGACCTAAAACCATTTTGGCGATAAAAGGCAGGGTGGACTAGGGTGGAAATCCCTGAATCCGGATTTTGTTTCAAACCATGAATTTTGGGTTCAAGGGTTGAAAATTTTGGTCAAGTTAGGGAAAGGTTCCTAAACTTGGATATATTTTTTTTTTGAACAATGAAACGATGAAAGTAAGCATTGTTTTAGATTTCTAGAAATTTCAACATTTGATATGAAAATTCTAAAAAAAAGGGTGGGTTTAGTGAGCGTGTACCTGGAAACCGGCTTTGGCCGTGCAGGCATTGCTCTTACCCAGTTGGGTAAGTCTTCAAGGGTAGTACCGCTTTAAGAACTTGCCGTTGATAGGCAGCATACATCTGTCACCTTCCATGTTTAGGAGTGCGTATGCACCATTAGAGAAAACCTTGTCGATGACGTAGGGTCCCTCCCATTTTCGCTCAAATTTGCCTTTGGACTTGTGAGCGAAGACCATTGGTCTTTTTACCGCAAGAACCAAGTCATTCTTTTTGTAGGCGCGTTGCCTGACCTTTTTATCGAAAGATCCTGCCATACGTGCTTGGTAAAGTTCAATGCTTTGTTAAGCTTCGAGCCGTCTCTCATCGAGATTGTCCAGCTCATGGAGTCGCAATTTGACATTGCTTTCTTGAGTCATGTCATTTTGCAAGGATACCCTCAAGGAAGGAATTTGTACTTCCAAGGGCACGACAGCTTCGCATCCATAGACCAAGGAGAATGGTGTGCTATGGGTTGGTCCTTGAACGGTGGTTCGATAGGCCCACAAAGCTTCAGACATTTTGTCGCTCCAGTCTCTTTTGTGACTAGAGACCATTTTTTTGAGGATTTTGCAGAGTGTCTTGTTGAAAGCTTCTGCTAACCCGTTTGCTGTCGGATTGTATGGAGTCGAAGGACAGCTTTGGATTTTGTATTTGTCGCAGAACCTGTAGAATCGATGATCCCGGAACTGTGGTCCGTTATCATGGACGAATCTTTTGGGTATGCCGAAACGACAAATGATGTTGGTGCGTAGGAACTGAAGGACTGATGAGGTCTTCATTTCGTTAAACGCAAATGCTTCTGACCACTTGGAGAAGTAATCCGTAGCGGCGAAGATGAAGCGATGACCTTTGCTTAAAGGGGGAGAAATAGGACCTATGATGTCCATACCCCAGGCTTCGAAAGGCCATGAGATCGCTGTAGGATGCAGCCATTCTGGAGGCATGTGAATGTAATCTCCATGAACTTGGCATTGTTGGCAGCGCTTAGCAAATTGCATTGCGTCAGCTACCATGGTAGGCCAGTAATATCCTAACCTTTTTATCTGATCATAGAGCTTAGGTCCAGCCTGATGAGCTCCACAAAGACCAGCATGAACTTCTTTGAGTGTTTCTTCAGCCTCTTGTTGTGACAAGCAGCGTAGAAGTACTCCGTTGAAGGATTTCCTGTAAAGGATTTTTGAAGGAATATCCAAATGGAAGCTTGGGGTTCGCCTTTGGATGCTTACCCGTTCTTTTGGATCTTCAGGTAGGATTCCGAACATAATGTAATCAATGAACGGATCCCTCCAGTCACCAATTGAAGTTTGAAGGATTGAAATCCGACTTCCGACCACTTGGTGGCATTCAGCAACTGCTTGGTGTGTGTTAAGAGGAGGAAGGATTCTTCTTTCGCGCACTGTGATTTGCATGTTTTCCCCTTCCTGGATTGCCATGGATGCGGAAAGTCCGGCTAGGGCATCTGCACGTATGTTTTCACCTCTACGAATGTGGGTGATGTGACAGATGTCAAACTTTTGCAGAAGTGATTGTGCCTTGTTGTAGTAGGGCAACAAATCTGGCTTCCTGACTTCAAATTTCTGATTCATCTGGTTGACGATCAGTTGAGAGTCTCCAAAGACTTCCAGCATGGTGATACCGGATTCGATGGCGAGTTCCAATCCTAAGATCAGAGCTTGATATTCAGCTGCATTGTTTGTGCATGGTTCCAGTAGCGAGAAAGCGTGTGGAATCATGTATTTGTCGGGAGCGTGTGGAATCATGTATTTGTCGGGGCTAACAAAAAGGATGCCAACTCCCGAGATCAGCTGTCTTTTTTCATTTGTCCTGGTTGCACCGTCAAAGTACATATCCCAGGAGACACTTTGTGAGAAAGTCTCCACATTGTAGACTGGTTCGTCTGGGAGATCATCTCTGAGTGGAGAATCTTTAGGCAATGGATGCTCTGCGAGGAAGTCCGCTAGAGCTTGCCCTTTGATTGCTTTTGTGGTACATACCTATATCAATTGTGAAAGAAGGATGGACCATTTTGCCAGTCGAGCATTGAGAGAACCTGCCTTTGTGACAAGGACCTTCAAGAGGTTGACCCTCGAGACCAGGTAGACCGTGTTGGAAAGCAAGTAGTGACGCAGCTTTTGTACGGCGAACATCACTGCAAGACATTCTTTTTCGACTGGAGAGTAGCGATGCTCTGCACCTACTAGCATGCGGCTGAGGTAATATAGAGCAGCTTCTTTTCTTTGATCATTTTCTTGCGCAAGCAGAGCTCCCAGAGAGTGATCAAGGGCTCTTGTGTACAAGATGAATGGTTTTCCAGTGGTAGGAGCAGCTAACACTGGAGGTTTTGTCAGGTATGACTTGATATCTTGGAAAGCAGTTTCACAGTCAGCATCCCAGACAAAGTTTACACCTTTTTTCATCAACCGGGAGAATGGACGGCATTTCCCCGAAAGATTGGAGATGAACCGTCTGATGTAGGCTAATCTCCCTTGAAGCCCTTTGAGTTCTCTCAAGGTTCTTGGAGAGGGCATTTCTAGAATGGCTTTGACTTTTATGGGGTCAAGCTTTATTCCAGCTTTCCGAACTAAGAATCCGAGGAACTTACCCGACGAGACGCCGAAGAAGCATTTCAATGGATTCATTCGCAGTTTGTGTTTGCGAAGCCGGAGGAAGACTTCTCGAAGGTTTTCGAGATGATCTTCTTTTCTTTTGCTTTTGACGGCGAGGTCATCAACGTAACATTCAACCGTCTTGTGCTGCATATCTTGGAATATTTTCATCATAGCCCTCTGATATGTGGCACCAGCATTCTTCAGACCAAATGGCATGACAGTGTAACAATACACGCCAAATGGGGTTCGAAAGGATGTATGTTTTTCATCCTCAGGATGCATCTTTATCTGATTGTAGCCAGAGAAACCATCCATGAATGTCATTCGCTCGAATCCACAGGTATTATCAATCATTACCTCTGGTATGGGGAGCGGAAATTCATCTTTTGGGCATGCGCCATTCAGGTCTCTATAGTCAATACAGACCCTGATCTGCCCATTTTTCTTTGTCACGGGGACAATGTTGGCCAACCATTCAGGATGTTGTTCCTCACGGATGAAGCCGACGCTTTTGAGTTTTTGAACTTCTTGTTCAATTTTATCCATCACATCTGGACGGAATCTTCTTTGGCCTTGCTTGACAGGCTTGATGTCTTCTTGAAGATTGAGTTTGTGAACTGCTATTTTGGGGTCTAAGCCTGGCATTTCAGCGTAAGACCATGCAAAGCAATCAACGAACTCACGAAGAAAGGCGATATACTCGGGTAACTCATCATCCTTTATATTCTTGCGTATGAATACAGGACGTGGGTTATCTGGTGTTCCCAAGTCTATCTTTTGAACAGGATCTTCTGTTGGAAGGTTCGAAGGTGGTTCCTCCACAATATTTTCGAAGGCTTCCAGCTCAACGAAACCTTCTGGGGTTTCAAGGGCATTTCCAGACCAAGGTTTTGTTCCTTTCCACGGGTCTTCTTGATCGGTAATTATCCCAAGGCTTGCTATGAGATGATCCCAATCGCCTGTTGAAACCGAGTCGAAGTAGGCTACTTCTTTTGGAGATGAGGGTTCTTCTGGGTCAGAAGTCCACACGTCTGTGCCATCGGACAACTCCTCTTCATTTTCAGAGAAATCATGCCAATTGGATGAGCTTCCTGGATCTTTGTCAGGTGACTCATCAAAGAGATATCCAGGGAGATCGATGTCTTCATGGACTTGAGATGTCGAGGCTTGGTTAGTATATTGACTTTTAAGCCATTATGTCAACTGTCTCAAGGGAGTGTCAGGATCATACCCTAACCCGTGTGAAGACTTTTCTACATAGCCGTAGAGTCTCCAATCTTCCAGCTGGCTTTTGGTCAAGACGGGCCCCAATGGCGTGAGAATACCGCGTCCTTCTCCCAAACCGACTGGGTTTTGAGCGTCATAGCCCATTTTCTTCATAATAGCTTGTGCCACAGAACTGTATAAGGATAGTTGAGGTGTACCTTTATTTTGGAAAGGTTCAGGCATGGAGTTTGATGAAGAAGCATCCGATCTATGGAAGAAGATCGGCTTTTCCTTTGTTGAAGTTGCTGGAACAACGAAGGAAGCTGACGTAGGATCTTCTATGTCAGAAGTTGTCTCCATTGGAGTAAGAGCAGGCTGAACTTGCTGAGTGTCAGCTTGGCTTGACGATGTGTCGTCTTCTGGCTCTGAATCCGAGTCCGTGTCTTGCATGATAGACACGAAAGAGACAACAAATTTGCCCCCAGGCTTTTGTTTTGCCTTCTTCACTTTAGTTGTGATGACCAAAGGCTTTGAAGATTTGAGGGAGATGATGAAGGGAGTTTGCATGCTCTCTTCAGATTTACCGGATGGTTTGTTTTCTTCCGGTGATTGTTGAGGAGCTTTGCCTTTATCTTTCTGGAGATTTTCGGCAAAGGATGCTGTGTGCTTCTCCTCTTCTTGCCGGAAAATCTTTCTGGAGATTTTCTGTCTGCAAAGACTCGATGTATCATGCCGTCGTCGCCAACAAACTTGATGCATTGATGTAGAGTTGAAGGGACAACACCATTCTCATGGATCCAAGGGCGTCCGAGAAGGATGTTGTAGCATGAAGGGGTCTTTATTGCATACACTGTGACCTCAGAGATAAGATCACCGATCTGCAATTTGAACCTGATTTTGCCGATAGGCCTTTGAGTACTCCCATCGTATCCAAAGATAGATACAGATGTGTGGCTCAGCTTGCTGGGTGGGATGCCCCACTCTTCAAGAGCCGATGTGGAGATGAGGTTGAGTGCAGAACCTGGGTCGATCTGAACTCTATGCATAGGCATTTCCTTGATATACCCTGTGAAGTACAGGGGTCGGTTATGCCTGGTTTCGCCAAGTAGGAGGTCATCCTTTGTGAAGGCGATGGTTGCACTGGCTGCTTTTTTAACCGAGAGGCATTCAATGCATGATCCCTCAGTTTTCTTCATTTCTCCCTTCGAGGAGGCTTCTGAGTTTTTGACCCGGTAATCCATTTCAATTTGGAGGACTTGCGGGGCATGTTTGTCGACATCCTCATTCAGCTTTTGTAATTCCGAAATGAGATTATCACGAGTGTGCGGAGACATTCGCAACAAATCTAGGATGTGCAGACGTGCAGGTATGTGCTTGAAATGTTCAATCAAGTCATACTTGAAAGCCTCTTTAGGGCCTGCATGTTCATCATTGTTGCCACTATGGGCGCTTACAACATCTTTTCCCGAAGGATTTACATATGTAAAGGAAGATTGGTTGTAATTTTTGTGGTAGTCCCGGCCAGAGCGGGTGCCTCTACCAACTTCGAGAGCTTCTTGAGAAGGGTCTTCGTTTGGAAGATTGTCTTCAGGATCAAGAGGCTGTCATTTTTCATTTGCTGAGGATGTATCAGCAGCAGAGTTACCATCCTCAGTGATTGTGTTGCATGGAGCATTTTCCGGGCACAAGTCCTGAATAGCATCCAGCAATCTTTCTTCTTCGTTGACTAATTCATCGTCCCAAGCATCAATGGCTGGGAATTCTTCAGTCAGGAAGGGTGTGAACTTTGAAGTCACAGTCTCAGGAGACGAAACCTGAGAGGGTGTCATCTCAGTGAAAGTCACGTGAGACGAGGTGGCTCCAGAAGATATATTGCTAGGCGTCGCCGGAGTGTAAGTGCTCTCATCAGACGATGCTTCGGAAGAGCTATAATCCCGAATTATCACATTACAGGAAGCTCTGACGGGAGACGTTGCCTGATCGGAGTCAGACTCATCCTCGGTTGTGAGAGGATCGTCTATCCAGCAATTTTCTCCGTTTCAGGAGTTAAGGGAGGATGTACCTGGTGGTCTTCAGGGACTTCAGGCTCTGGATTGCGAGGAGGCTCGTTGACGCGTTCTTGCTCTTGTTCTAGAGCGAGTCGCTGCAAGATCCTTGCATATTCTTCAAGATCAGGCATGGGAGCCGGATCTTCTTCTTCATCATCTCTTTGTGGCTCAACATTGTTGATTCCCACTGGAGTAATGAGAGGTGCTGGGTCAGCAGCATTTTCTTGTACAGCTTCTTGGTCTTCTTCATCATCAGACCAGGATCCTTGTGGCTGTAGGGGGTTATACCAGATTACTGGCATAAGATGAGACTCAGGAACCCATTCTTCATCGGAGAGATATTCTCCTGTTTCAAGGGACTCCTCCCACTCATCTGTGTAGTTGGATTCGAATCCATCATCGGTGTCACTGGACTCGTATCCATCAATGGAGAATCCAACTACCGAATTGCAAGAGTATGATGCCTCCTGCATGGCTTCTTTGAATTGAGGTGGCATGAAATCACTGAGAGTGAATTTCCTTACCCCCTTTGAAGTCTCTGGAAGGGATGATTCTGTTACCTCCAGTGAAGCGGTAGAGGAAGCCTCTGCCTTTTCTTTGACCTCTAGTTTTGGCTGGGTCTTCTCTTGCCGTTTGAGCTTGAGGAAATGTTTCCTAGCCTGCCTTCGCTGTTGAGCTGTAGGCTTTGTTTTCACGACCTCCCAATTTTCATCTTCCAGGAGATCGGGATGTACCCATATCGGTTGTCCGTCTGGTGTCGGGTAAGGAACCAGTTCCTCGGATGCTTCGATTGAGTTTATCACCTTGAAGGAAGTAGTGATCTTCTTCTTTGGTGATTTTGATGTTTGTCCACATGTCACCATGTTGACGGAGGCAGACCCATAGTTTTTGTCAAAGGTGATGACTCCGTTTTTCCACATCTCATTTATTTCTCTCTCACAACGAAGCATTGATTGAGAGGATGCGAGATCGTCTGGTGGTATGGACAGTACCGAGGATCGTTGGTTTTGCCAACATCACCCGGTCTTTTTGGTTCAGGCAAGGTGAGCTTGCCGTTTGCCACAAGAGCCCCGAAGATTTCATCAACATCTTCATCAAACGGGTATTTCTTCTCTACTCGTTCTTTGAAGGCATTAGAGAGTTCAGGTTTCTTACCAACAGCTTTGTTTTCAGCTTTCTTTGGTGGCTGAGGAGCTGACTTGGTCTGCACATTGAGGACCTCTTTCGTCTTTGGTTTTGAGGTCGTAATGGCGGTTGGCTCTTTTCTTGATGATTTCTGACTGTTGAGGTCCTTAATCACCGTTTTAGCTTCCAGGGAAGCTTCTAGGAGCTCTCCCAGGTTTTTTGATTTGTTGCCGATGATCATGGAGCGGATTCTGGCTCTCATGTTGTTTCGGCAGATGTCGACTAGCGACGCTTGTGGCAATACATCAGAGCATTTGTATGCCATTACTTTCCACTTGTGAATGAAGTCATATGTTGATTCATTCTCCCCCTGTTTTAGGCTGCACAGCTGAGCCATAGTAGCGGGATGATCTTCACCTTTGAAGTGAGTCAGGAAGCGTGTCTCTAACATGGCCCAGTTTTGGATTGAGTCCTCCGGCAGAGTGGAGTACCAATCGAAGGCCGTACCTTTTAGGGTACTTGCAAAGAGGCGGATCTTGAGTGCATCTTGATCCGCGATAGCTCCCGTCAGGATCTTGAAGTGGATGACGTGCTGTCTGGCTGATCCTTTCCCCGTATATGTTTGGAGAGTAGGATGCTTTAATTTGGTGGGGAACGGGACCGAGTCCATCCATAAGGGATATGGTGGCTTGATCCCATGCTCCTTGAGTATATCCTCTTCTTTTGCTTTGGCGAGGATACCGTCCACGTCCTTTTTGGTAAGGGCGCGTGACTCATTTTCTTCTCTATTTACCTCGTCATCTTGATGATTCGGAGGAGGTTCATTGTTCGCCTGATTTTGGAAGGCGAGGAGAAGGTTTTCCATCAGAGTTTCAATCCTCTGCTGGCCCTGTTCCAACTGCTGGATGCGGGTAATCGCATCTTCTGGAGGTGGATTGCGGGGTGGTGGCTCAGAATTTGTAGCCAAGACATTCATCCTTCGTGATTCGAACGAAGAAACTGTCCTGGTGACTGAGCTGGGGCTCATTCTTTTTGAAGAGGAGCTTGAGGAAGGATCACTCTGCTGTCCTTTGCTTGAAGGAGCAGGGGATTCTTCTGAATGTCTTCTTGTCCTGGAGACGCTGTGGGTCATCGGTCGTCGGACATGGATTTTTGTTACTGATTTTTGGCGCCTTCTGGTTTTTCCAACCATATGGACGGCATCAACTTGGTTGGGTCTTTCTTTTTCGACCCATTTGGGAGAGACTTGAAGTGTGGGAGGCTTTGTCCTTTGCTTCTCTAGTCTCTTTTGTCGGTATGACACGCGGCGGCGTATACGACGAGCAATTTGAGCTTCGGTCAGCTCTGACTGGGCTTTGACGATGAAGGATGTGCTCCCTCGGGCGCAGCAGCCGAGCCTGTCTTCTTTGTAGCTGGGCAAGGACAGGATGCGAACCCTGTCCTTCGCCTGTTGCAGCGAAGCTTTGAATTTTTGAAGTTCGGCCCCTGTAGAGATGAAGGGTCGAACTGCAGGTTTGTAGGCCTTAGCAGGTGCTTGTGGAGGCCTTGTGATGCATGACTTGATTTTGGGCTTGTAGGAACAAGCCGGCTCATGCTGGGATGACTTGGAAGTTGAGTCGGAGATGGGTCTCTCCTCTTTCATGTAGGCAAGAGGATAGAACTGGTTCTCCTTGAGTGGGGCCAGGAATGCTGGCTTAGTGGATGTCTGGGACCTTCTCTGTTTTGGTGAAGGTCTTGGGGACCAAGTCTTGGGGTAGACCTGGTTGTTTGCAGGTCGAGGCTTCGTGGGGCTGCCACGGGCTTCAGGCCTTCTGGTGCTCGCCTTTGGTGTCACGGTAGTGACACGTTGAGAGGCGAGTTTCTGCTTCTTGGAGGGAGCAGTTTGTTCCTCAGGAAGTGGGAATGGTCCCAGCGTCCCAAAGACGATAGTCCGGGGAGTCGAGGTCGACCCGGAGTTCAGAGAGTTGCCGAGGGAGTTGATGCTTCGGCAGCTGATTGGGCGCTTGTAGGTGCGCGTGGTTTGCTTCTGTTGAAGCATGAGTTGGTGCTTGTTTTCATCGAAAGTAATGGTTAGTGAAGCTGCCATTGTTAGTTTTCGAAAATTTCTGAAACAA
Source organism: Litsea cubeba (assembly GCA_012931725.1). Lineage (NCBI taxonomy): Eukaryota > Viridiplantae > Streptophyta > Magnoliopsida > Laurales > Lauraceae > Litsea > Litsea cubeba. The sequence continues at coordinate 41,086,037 of CM022952.1, forward strand.
GACCACATCCATTAGTAATCACAAGAATATAATGATCATAAATGGGAAGTTCTATGGTTTCGTCTTTTCAAATTGCTCGAGGTAGATGACCCAAGCAATATGAGGAAGGCAAAATGCCATAGAAGGTACAATTGTTCTGATCGCAGGTATGGTAAGCCCAGAATGAGCGTCCCAGTGACTGCTAGAAGCAATTGTTAACTTAAATTCGACTTATCGAGAAGCAGAGCTTGCTCGAGGTAAGAAGAATATAAAGTTGGAGTTACAGATGTGCCGGTCGCAATACAGTAGACCCTGAAAGGGCGTACTAGTACTGCTAGACACAAATGTTTTGAGACCGCATCCATGAGATGAGATTCTCTGTTTTGAAAGGTCAAGATTGGATTCATCAAAGAGAGCAGATGGTATTCCGATCTAAACACGGGCTCAGCGATTTCCGCGAGCGCCAGTGCTCAGAAAGAAATGAATCATAATTTCTCGGATCTGAATCTAAAGATGACGAGTTTTTTTTTTGAAAAGTCAATATCGGGTTCATCAAAGAGAGCAAAAGGCATTCCAATCTGAACACGGTCTCAGCGATTTCCGTGAGCGCCAGTGCTCAGAAAGGAGAAGACCAAGATTTCTCCAATCTAAACCCAAAATGACGGAAGTTTTTTTTTTTTGAAGATTTTGAAGATTTTTTTTTTTTTTTTAAATATTTTTTTTTTATTTTTTATTTTTTTTATTTTTTTTTTTATTTTTAAGATTTTTTTTGAAAAATTTTTTTATTTTTTATTTTTTATTTTAAAATTTTTATTTTAAAAAAAAAATTTATTTTTTTTTAATTTATTTAAAAGACGAGAGAGTACACATAGGCCTCCTAACCCGGTCTTATGAAATCTTGTTGATAGAATTGCCCCCAGGTAAGGGTAGGATTACTTAATGAACCCGTTTAGAGGACCCTTGCCTAGAACAGTCAAGCTGTCTCCACACTCTGGACAAGGCTTTTCTTTGAATCAACCATGATCAAAGAACACAGTTGGTTTAACCTTAGTGGTCTATGTCTTTTTTTCTTTTTTTTTATTTTTATTTTATTATATATTTTTTTTAATGAACTCATCGAAGAGAAACGATGGCCCAAAACCTTAGTCGAACAGGCTCAACATTTCTGCAAGCGCGATGAACGATAGGAACGGATCAAGGTTTCTCAATTTTGAATCCAAATTGAGAAAAAAAAATTTTTATATATATATATATATATATTTTTTAGAGCTTTAATGAACTCATCGAAGAGAAACAATGGCCCAACCCCCGATCCGAACACGGTCTCAACGATTTCCGTGAGCGCCAGTGCCCAGAAGGGAGAGGATCAAAGTTTCTCAATTTTGAATCCAAAATGAAAAATCTGATTTTTTTTTTGTTGTTTTTTTTTTTTAAAATTTTTTTTTTTTTGAAAAGAGAAAGAGTGGAAATAAATTCAAAGAATTAGAAATTTCCAAACAAAAAATCTCATCTCAATTTTTTTTAGATGCGGAATTCAACATAGGCCACCAATTATAAAGTAGCCAAGGAATCGAGAAAAGAAATATAAGCATAGAGCAAAATATATGATATGCAAATATTTCATTTCTAGCATCGTGTTCTCAAATAAACGAGTCCCACCGGGTGGAGCCAGCTTGATGGACCGCGCTCCAGATGCCCGAGTTCCTACCGAGGTCGGCGGACGTGGGAGTCCGTTTGGTTCCGACCCTTTCGTAACCAGGGGGCAAGGGGGCGTGCATCAACGTTTCTTTTTTTGTGTGGGTGTGCCAGATTTTTTATTTTTACTTGGAATTGCAAGTGGTGATCCGGAGATCAACCTTCGCAAGTAAAAAGGAAATCAACTTCTTTCAAGTTTTCCATTGCACATATATTTAAGAAAAGAGACATTTTTCTTGGTTTGCCGTGAAAGGCGATTTTTTTGGCATTTATAGCCGATTTTGGCGTTTATAGCCGATTTTGGCGTTTATAGCCGATTTTTGGCGTTTATAGCCGATTTACAATCCTTATCAACAATGAAAGACAAGAATTGTGATTTTTGTCTCTTTTGAAAAAATACAAACTACAATGAAAAGCAAGAAAAGGAGGATCTAACTTCTGAGGAGATTGTGGGGGACTCGTTCAGATTGACGGTCGCAAGCCATATGTGGGCTTCGCCGTCATCCATGCAGATGAGAACAGAGGATGCTATTGATTCGCTTGGCTTGGCTATAACCTCAGGTTTTTAAAGGACAAAGACCAAAAGAAGGTCCTATGTCCAATAAAAAGCCGAGTAGACGGGCTGAAAAGCCATATCTAAGCCATTGGAGGCAGGAGGAGAAGGCAAGGACCTTGAGGGGGGGTACCCCCCCAAGGGACTTTTGTCACCTTGTTGCGGTGGCCGGTGTAGAACTTCCGCAGAGTTTTCTCTCTTTTTCCTTTCTCTGGATTTCTGTGCTTCTGTCTGTCTGTCTGTTTGTGCTTTTTTCTGATGTTCTGTTTGCTGTCCTTTCTTCTTGGAGAGCTCTCCTATTTATAGGCTTTTAGGTAGCCATTTAGGAGGGTTTATGAGCCTTGATTGTCATAAAGCTACATAAAGGGAGGAGTTACAAAATTGAATTGTTTATTTTGTAACTCCTTTTTCTTGGCTTCTGATTGGCCGGAGGAGATTGAGGGCATTTAATCGCCTTTAATTGCCATGATGGGAGGAGTTTCATGGGTTAAATGCCATGAATCTCTTGACTTGTAACTCCCGAATGCTTGCTTCTGATTGGGCCGTCCAAAGAAATGGATTAATGACTGTAATAAAGTTAGTCAATTAATCGCATTAAGTGGTCGCCGAGCAGCTGAAGAGTCGCGGGCCGTGCCACGTCTTTTGGGATTCTTCTGTCGATGATCATCGATGGATCTTCATGTAGATCGACATCAGATGACCATGTAATTTCAGGTGTTTGTTGCCAACAGCGGGTCGGTGCCATCTGTCCTGTCGATTTCTCGATCGGTCGGGTAGAAAGCACACTTTTTTTGGTTGACCGAGTGGCGATCAATATTGTTTTCGATACTCTTGATGATTGACCCGTGTTTTGGACGGATGTTAGAGGACTTGGTGTCTCAAAAGCATGAATTTTGGAAAGTACCAGAGGCTAGGCTCTTCGAATCGCGAAAAAACGGCGAAAACCAGGGTTTCCGGGGCCTTCCCGGCGACCCCGGGTTCCAAGGTCGCCGGCGACCCTGGGGGGGTTTTCCCCCTTTTGTGTCCCGTTTTGTGTCCGTTTTTGCTGTTTTTCGATTCTTTTTTTTCCTGTACTTTTCCTTGACATTTTGACCATTTATTGGCCTGATTTCTTTGTAGGAAACCTGATGAGAATCCTTGCATTTTATTTTGCAAAGTTTCCAATTTCCTGAGAAAGCCGAAGACTTTGTCGCGCAGAGCTGCCGATTTTCCGTCAGAAGTTGAAACTGGGTCAAACGATGTCGGAATGACCTGAAATTTGGTGTGAAGCCTCCTGAGTAATAAATAAGACCAACCATAGGCTTTTGTTTGAGTTTTGAACCCGTTTGGGGTCCTATCACCAGTAGACTTGCTTTTTGTCGCGATGAAGATGTCGCGGTTTGATGTGCGATCAACCGATGTCCGATTGACTTGAAATTTGACAGGGAACCTATTGGAGTCATTTTAAGATGATCCATAGGCTCTATCTTGGAAACCATGGTCCCGGAGAGCTTTGCCGCCGAGAGGCCTGATTTGGCTTCCGAGCGTCAAACTATGGTCAAATGTTGTGGAAATGACCTGAAATTTGACGTGTAGCCCTTTATAAGCATTTTGAAGCCGTCCATGTGCTCTATCTGATGAGTAATGGCCTCGGTGGTTCTCGCCGCCGAGAGGCTTGATTTAGCTGTTCGAGGGTTGATGTAGGGTCAAACGCTGTCGGTTTGACTCGGAACTTGACGTGGAGCCTTTTGGAAGTATTTTGAGACCATCCATCGGCCCTGATCGAAGATTTGGTGTCTCCGATGCTTTTGCCGCCGAGAGCTCCTTTTCGGCTGTCGGAGAAGCGAAGTTAGGCCAAAGATTTTGAAATGGCCCGAAACTTCTTGTGTACTCCTCTTTTGGCTGTCTGGAAGAATCTTGCAGTTTTTGTTTGATTCTGACAAGATTTGATTTTTGGAAGCAGCATTGCCTATTTATGGCAGGTTGCGACTTCATGTAGCTTTTTGGATCTTGAAGAGGTAAAGTGACATTTTTGGTGTCAACAGATTGTAGCCAAAGAAACCATCCATGAATGTCATTCACTCGAATCCACAGGTATTATCAATCATTACCTCTGGTATGGGGAGCGGAAATTCATCTTTTGGGCATGCGCCATTCAGGTCTCTATAATCAATACAGACCCTGATCTGCCCATTTTTCTTTGTCACGGGGACAATGTTGGCCAACCATTCAGGATGTTGTTCCTCACGGATGAAGCCGACGCTTTTGAGTTTTTGAACTTCTTGTTCAATTTTATCCATCACATCTGGACGGAATCTTCTTTGGCCTTGCTTGACAGGCTTGATGTCTTCTTAAAGATTGAGTTTGTGAACTGCTACTTTGGGGTCTAAGCCTGGCATTTCAGCGTAAGACCATGCAAAGCAATCAACGAACTCACGAAGAAAGGCGATACACGCGGGTAACTCATCATCCTTTATATTCTTGCTTATGAATACAGGACGTGGGTTATCTGGTGTTCCCAAGTCTATCTTTTGAACAGGATCTTCTGTTGGAAGGTTCGAAGGTGGTTCCTCCACAATATTTTCGGAGGCTTCCAGCTCAACGAAACCTTCTGGGGTTTCAAGGGCATTTCCAGACCAAGGCTTTGTTCCTTTCCACGGGTCTTCTTGATCGGTAATTTTCCCAAGGCTTGCTATGAGATGATCCCAATCGCCTGTTGAAACCGAGTCGAAGTAGGCTACTTCTTTTGGAGATGAGGGTTCTTCTGGGTCAGAAGTCCACACGTCTGTGACATCGGACAACTCCTCTTCATTTTCGGAGAAATCTTGCCAATTGGATGAGCTTCCTGGGTCTTTGTCAGGTGACTCATCAAAGAGATATCCAGGGAGATCGATGTCTTCATGGACTTGAGATGTTGAGGCTTGGTCAGTATATTGACTTTTAAGCCTTTGTGTCAACTGTCTCAAGGGAGTGTCAGGATCATACCCTAACCCGTGTGAAGACTTTTCTATATAGCCGTAGAGTCTCCAATCTTCCAGCTGGCTTTTGGTCAAGACGGGCCCCAATGGCGTGAGAATACCGCGTCCTTCTCCCAAACCGACTGGGTTTTGAGCGTCGTAGCCCATTTTCTTCATAATAGCCTGTGCCACAGAACTATATAAGGATAGTTGAGGCGTACCTTTATTTTGGAAAGGTTCAAGCATGGAGTTTGATGAAGAAGCATCCGATCTATGGAAAAAGATCGGCTTTTCCTTTGTTGAAGTTGCTGGAGCAACGAAGGAAGCTGACGTAGGATCTTCTATGTCAGAAGTTGTCTCCATTGGAGTAAGAGCAGGCTGAACTTGCTGAGTGTCAGCTTGGCTTGACGATGTGTCGTCTTCTGGCTCTGAATCTGAGTCCGTGTCTTGCATGATAGACACGAAAGAGACAACAAATTTGCCCCCAGGCTTTTGTTTTGCCTTCTTCACTTTAGTTGTGATGACCAAAGGCTTTGAAGATTTGAGGGAGATGATGAAGGGAGTTTGCATGCTCTCTTCAGATTTACCGGATGGTTTGTTTTCTTCCGGTAATTGTTGAGGAGCTTTGCCTTTATCTTTCTGGAGATTTTCGGCAAAGGATGCTGTGTGCTTTTCCTCTTCTTCTTTTTCACCTTCATACATCTGTGAGTCTGCGAAGTGGACTTCTTTACCTTTGAAGGGTTTTTCTGTCTGCAAAGACTCGATGTATCATGCGGTCGTCGCCAACAAACTTGATGCATTGATGTAGAGTTGAAGGGACAACACCATTCTCATGGATCCAAGGGCGTCCGAGAAGGATGTTGTAGCATGAAGTGGTCTTTATTGCATACACTGTGACCTCAGAGATAAGATCACCGATCTGCAACTTGAACCTGATTTTACCGATAGGCCTTTGAGTACTCCCATCGTATCCAAAGATAGATACAGATGTGTGGCTCAGTTTGCTAGGTGGGACGCCCAACTCTTCAAGAGCCGATGTGGAGATGAGGTTGAGTGCAGAACCTGGGTCGATCTGAACTCTATGCATAGGCATTTCCTTGATATACCCTGTGAAGTACAGGGGTCGGTTATGCCTGGTTTCGCCAAGTAGGAGGTCATCCTTTGTGAAGGCGATGGTTGCACTGGCTGCTTTTTTAACCGAGAGGCATTCAATGCATGATCCCTCAGTTTTCTTCTTTTCTCCCTTTGAGGAGGCTTCTGAGTTTTTGACCCGGTAATCCATTTCAATTTGGAGGACTTGCGGGGCATGTTTGTCGACATCCTCATTCAGCTTTTGTAATTCCGAAATGAGATTATCACGAGTGTGCGGAGACATTCGCAACAAATCTAGGATGTGCAGACGTGCAGGTATGTGCTTGAAATGTTCGATCAAGTCATACTTGAAAGCCTCCTTAGGGCCTGCATGTTCATCATTGTTACCACTAGGGGCGCTTACAACATCTTTTCCCGAAGGATTTACATATGTAAAGGGAGATTGGTTGTAATTTTTGTGGTAGTCCCGGCCAGAGCGGGTGCCTCTACCAACTTTGAGAGCTTCTTGAGAAGGGTCTTCGTTTGGAAGATTGTCTTCAGGATCAAGAGGCTGTCGTTTTTCATTTGCTGAGGATGTATCAGCAGCAGAGTTACCATCCTCAGTGATTGTGTTGCATGGAGCATTTTCCGGGAACAAGTCCTGAACAGCATCCAGCAATCTTTCTTCTTCGTTGACTAATTCATCGTCCCAAGCATCAATGGCTGGGAATTCTTCAGTCAGGAAGGGTGTGAACTTTGAAGTCACAGTCTCAGGAGAAGAAACCTGAGAGGGTGTCATCTCAGTGAAAGTCACGTGAGACGAGGTGGCTCCAAAAGATATATTGCTAGGCGTCGCCGGAGTGTAAGTGCTCTCATCAGACGATGCTTCGGAAGAGCTATAATCCCGAATTATCACATTACAGGAAGCTCTGACGGGAGATGTTGCCTGATCGGAGTCAGACTCATCCTCGGATGTGAGAGGATCGTCTATCCAGCAATTTTCTCCATTTTCAGGAGTTAAGGGAGGATGTACCTGGTGGTCTTCAGGGACTTCAGGCTCTGGATTGCGAGGAGGCTCGTTGACGCGTTCCTGCTCTTGTTCTAGAGCGAGTCGCTGCAAGATCCTTGCATATTCTTCAAGATCAGGCATGGGAGCCGGATCTTCTTCTTCATCATCTCTTTGTGGCTCAACATTGTTGATTTCCACTGGAGTAATGAGAGGTGCTGGGTCAGCAGCATTTTCCTGTACAGCTTCTTGGTCTTCTTCATCATCGGACCAGGATCCTTGTGGCTGTAGGGGGTTATACCAGATTACTGGCATAAGATGAGACTCAGGAACCCATTCTTCATCGGAGAGATATTCTCCTGTTTCAAGGGACTCCTCCCACTCATCTGTGTAGTTGGATTCGAATCCATCATCGGTGTCGCTGGACTCGTATCCATCAATGGAGAATCCAACTACCGAATTGCAAGAGTATGATGCCTCCTGCATGGCTTCTTTGAATTGAGGTGGCATGAAATCACTGAGAGTGAATTTCCTTACCCCCTTTGAAGTCTCTGGAAGGGATGTGTTTGTTACCTCCAGTGAAGCGGTAGAGGAAGCCTCTGCCTTTTCTTTGACCTCTAGTTTTGGCTGGGTCTTCTCTTGCCGTTTGAGCTTGAGGAGATGTTTCCTAGCCTGCCTTCGCTGTTGAGCTGTAGGCTTTGTTTTCACGATCTCCTAATTTTCATCTTCCAGGAGATCGGGATGTACCCATATCGGTTGTCCGTCTGGTGTCAGGTAAGGAACCAGTTCCTCGGATGCTTCGATTGAGTTTATCACCTTGAAGGAAGTAGTGATCTTCTTCTTCGGTGATTTTGATGTTTGTCCACATGTCACCATATTGACGGAGGCAGACCCATAGTTTTTGTCAAAGGTGATGACTCCGTTTTTCCACATCTCATTTATTTTCTCTCTCACAACGAAGCATTGATTGAGAGGATGCGAGATCATCTGGTGGTATGGACAGTACCGAGGATCGTTGGTTTTGCCAACATCACCCGGTCTTTTTGGTTCAGGCAAGGTGAGCTTGCCGTTTGCCACAAGAGTCCCGAAGATTTCATCAACATCTTCATCAAACGGGTATTTATTCTCTACTCGTTCTTTGAAGGCATCAGAGAGTTCAGGTTTCTTACCAACAGCTTTGTTTTCAGCTTTCTTTGGTGGCTGAGGAGCTGACTTGGTCTGCACATTGAGGACCTCTTTCTTCTTTGGTTTTGAGGTCGTAATGGCGGTTGGCTCTTTTCTTGATGATTTCTGACTGTTGAGGTCCTTAATCACCGTTTCAGCTTCATGGAAGCTTCTAGGAGTTCTCCCAGGTTTTTTGATTTGTTGCCGATGATCATGGAGCGGATTCTGGCTCTCATGTTGTTTCGGCAGATGTCGACTAGCGACGCTTGTGGCAATACATCAGAGCATTTGTATGCCATTGCTTTCCACTTGTGAATGAAGTCATATTTTGATTCATTCTCCCCCGGTTTTAGGCTGCACAGCTGAGCCATAGTAGCGGGATGATCTTCACCTTTGAAGTGAGTCAGGAAGCGTGTCTCTAGCATGGCCCAGTTTTGGATTGAGTCCTCTGGCAGAGTGGAGTACCAATCGAAGGCCGTACCTTTTAGGGTACTTGCAAAGAGGCGGATCTTGAGTGCATCTTGATCCGCGATAGCTCCCGTCAGGATCTTGAAGTGGATGACGTGCTGTCTGGCTGATCCTTTCCCCGTATATGTTTGGAGAGTAGGATGCTTGAATTTGGTGGGGAACGGGACCGAGTCCATCCATAAGGGATATGGTGGCTTGATCCCATGCTCCTTGAGTATATCCTCTTCTTTTGCTTTGGCGAGGATACCGTCTACGTCCTTTTTGGTAAGGACGCGTGACTCATTTTCTTCTCTATTTACCTCGTCGTCTTGATGATTCGGAGGAGGTTCATTGTTCGCCTGATTTTGGAAGGCGAGGAGAAGGTTTTCCATCAGAGTTTCAATCCTCTGCTGGCCCTGTTCCAACTGCTGGATGCGGGTGATCGCATCTTCTGGAGGTGGATTGCGGGGTGGTGGCTCAGAATTTGTAGCCAAGACATTCATCCTTCGTGATTCGAACGAAGAAACTGTCCTGGTGACTGAGCTGGGGCTCATTCTTTTTGAAGAGGAGCTTGAGGAAGGATCACTCTGCTGTCCTTTGCTTGAAGGAGCAGGGGATTCTTCTGAATGTCTTCTTGTCCTTGAGACGCTGCGGGTCATCGGACGTCGGACTTGGGTTTTTGTTGCTGATTTTTGGCGCCTTCTGGTTTTTCCAACCATATGGACGGCAGCAACTTGGTTGGGTCTTTCTTTTTCGACCCATTTAGGAGAGACTTGAAGTGTGGGAGGCTGGGTCCTTTGCTTCTCTAGTCTCTTTTGCCGGTATGACGCACGGCGGCGTATACGACGAGCAATTTGAGCTTCGGTAAGCTCTGACTGGGCTTTGACGATGAAGGATGTGCTCCCTCGGGCGCAGCAGCCGAGCTTGTCTTCTTTGTAGCTGGGCAAGGACAGGATGCGAACCCTGTCCTTCGCCTGTTGCAGCGAAGCTTTGAATTTTTGAAGTTCGGCCCCTGTAGAGATGAAGGGTCGAACTGCAGGTTTGTAGGCCTTAGCAGGTGCTTGTAGAGGCCTTGTGATGCATGACTTGATTTTGGGCTTGTAGGAACAAGCCGGCTCATGCTGGGTTGACTTGGAAGTCGAGTCGGAGATGGGTCTCTCCTCTTTCATGTAGGCAAGAGGATAGAACTGGTTCTCCTTGAGTGGGGCCAGGAATGCTGGCTTAGTGGATGTCTGGGACCTTCTCTGTTTTGGTGAAGGTCTTGGGGACCAAGTCTTGGGGTAGACCTGGTTGTTTGCAGGTCGAGGCTTCGTGGGGCTGCCACGGGCTTCAGGCCTTCTGGTGCTCGCCTTTGGTGTCACGGTAGTGACACGTTGAGAGGCGAGTTTCTGCTTCTTGGAGGGAGCAGTTTGTTCCTCAGGAAGTGGGAATGGTCCCATCGTCCCAAAGACGATAGTCCGGGGAGTCGAGGTCGACCCGGAGTTCAGAGAGTCGCCGAGGGAGTTGACACTTCGGCAACTGATGGGGCGCTTGCAGGTGCGCGTGGTTTGCTTCTGTTGAAGCATGAGTTGGTGCTTGTTTTCATCGAAAGTAATGGTTATTGAAGCTGCCATTGTTAGTTTTCGAAAATTTCTGAAACAAGACCACATCCATTAGTAATCACGAGAATATAATGATCATAAATGGGGAGTTCTATGGTTTCGTCTTTTCAAATTGCTCGAGGTAGATGACCCAAGCAATATGAGGAAGGCAAAATGCCATAGAAGGTACAATTGTTCTGATCGCAGGTATGGTAAGCCCGGAATGGGCATCCCAGTGACTGCTAGAAGCAATTGTGAACTTAAATTCGACTTATCGAGAAGCAGAGCTTGCTCGAGGTAAGAAGAATATAAAGTTGGAGTTACAGATGTGCCGGTCGCAATACAGTAGACCCTCAAAGGGCGTACTAGTACCGCTAAACACAAATGTTTTGAGACCGCATCCATGAGATGAGATTCTCTGTTTTGAAAGGTCAAGATTGGATTCATCAAAGAGAGCAGATGGTATTCCGATCTGAACACGGGCTCAGCGATTTCAGCGAGCGCCAGTGCTCAGAAAGAAATGAACCATAATTTCTCTGATCTGAATCTAAAGATGACGAGTTTTTTTTTTGAAAAGTCAATATCGGGTTCATCAAAGAGAGCAAAAGGCATTCCAATCTGAACACGGTCTCAACGATTTCCGTGAGCGCCAGTGCTCAGAAAGGAGAAGACCAAGATTTCTCCAATCTAAACCCAAAATGACGGAAGTTTTTTTTTTTTTGAAGATTTAGAAGATTTTTTTTTTTAAATCTTTTTTTTTTATTTTATTTTTATTAATTTTTTTTTTTATTTTTAAGATTTTTTTTTTGAAAAAAAAAATTTATTTTTTATTTTTTATTTTAAAATTTTTATATTTTTTTTTTTTAAAAAATTTATTATTATTTTTTTGTTTAAAAGACGAGAGAGTACACATAGGCCTCCTAACCCGGTCTTATGAAATCTTGATTGATAGAATTGCCCCTAGGTAAGGGTAGGATTACTTAATGAACCCGTTTGGAGGACCCTTGCCTGGAACAGTCAAGCTGTCTCCACACTCTGGACAAGGCTTTTCTTTGAATCAACCATGATCAAAGAACACAGTTGGTTTAACCTTAGTGGTCTATGTCTTTTTTTCTTTTTTTTATATTTTTTTTATATTTTTTTTATGAACCCATCGAAGAGAAACAATGGCCCAACCCCCCGATCCGGACACGGTCTCAGCGATTTCCGTGAGCGCCAGTGCCCAGAAGGGAGAGGATCAAAGTTTCTCAATTTTGAATCCAAATTGAGAAATCTAAAATTTTTTTTATATTTATATATATATATATATTTAGATCTTTAATGAACTCATCGAAGAGAAACAATGGCCCAACCCCCGATCCGAACACGGTCTCAGCGATTTCCGTGAGCGCCAGTGCCCAGAAGGGAGAGGATCAAAGTTTCTCAATTTTGAATCCAAATTGGGAAATCTAAAATTTTTTTATATTTATATATATATATATATGTATTTTTTTTTAGATCTTTAATGAACTCATCGAAGAGAAACAATGGCCCAACCCCCGATCCGAACACGGTCTCAGCGATTTCCGTGAGCGCCAGTGCCCAGAAGGGAGAGGATCAAAGTTTCTCAATTTTGAATCCAAAATGAAAAATCTGATTTTTTTTTTGTTTTTTTTTTTTTGTTTTAAAATTTTTTTTTTTGAAAAGAGAAAGAGTGGAAATAAATTCAAAGAATTAGAAATTTCCAAACAAAAATCTCATCTCATTTTTTTTTTTTTTTTTTTAGATCTTTAATGAACTCAACGAAGAGAAACAATGGCCCAATCCCCGATCCGAACACGGTCTCAGCGATTTCCGTGAGCGCCAGTGCCCAGAAGGGAGAGGATCAAAGTTTCTCAATTTTGAATCCAAAATGAAAAATCTGATTTTTTTTTGTTTTTTTTTTTTTTTTAAAATTTTTTTTTTTTGAAAAGAGAAAGAGTGGAAATAAATTCAAAGAATTAGAAATTTCCAAAAAAAAAATCTCATCTCATTTTTTTTTAGATGCGGAATTCAACATAGGCCACCAATTATAAAGTAGCCAAGGAATCGAGAAAAGAAATATAAGCATAGAGCAAAATATATGATATGCAAATATTTCATTTCTAGCATCATGTTCTCAAATAAACGGGTCCCACCGGGTTGTGCCAGCTTGATGGACCCCAAATGCTCGAGTTCCTACCGAGGTCGGCGGACGTGGGAGTCCGTTTGGTTCCGACCCTTTCGTAACCAGGGGGCAGGGGCGTGTATCAACATTTCTTTTTTTGTGTGGGTGTGCCAGATTTTCTATTTTTACTTGGAATTGCAAGTGGTGATCCGGAGATCAACCTTCGCAAGTAAAAAGGAAATCAACTTCTTTCAAGTTTTCCATTGCACAATATTTAAGAAAAGAGACATTTTTCTTGGTTTGCCGTGAAAGTCGATTTTTTTTTGGCATTTATAGCCGATTTTGGCGTTTATAGCCGATTTTTGGCGTTTATAGCCGATTTTGGCGTTTATAGCCGATTTACAATCCTTATCAATAATGAAAGACAAGATTTGTGATTTTTGTCTCTTTTGAAAAAATACAAACTACAATGAAAAGCAAGAAAAGGAGGATCTAACTTCTCAGGAGATTATGGGGGACTCGTTTAGATTGACGGTCGCAAGCCATATGTGGGCTTCGCCTTCATCCATGCAGATGAGAACAGAGGATGCTATGGATTCGCTTGGCTTGGCTATAACCTCAGGTTTTTAGAGGACAAAGACCAAAAGAAGGTCCTATGTCCAATAAAAAGCCGAGTAGACGGGCTGAAAAGCCATATCTAAACCATTGGAGGCAGGAGGAGAAGGCAAGGACCTTGGGGGGGGGGGGTACCCCCCAAGGGACTTTTGTCACCTTGTTGCGGTGGCCGGTGTAGAACTTCCGCAGAGTTTTCTCTCTTTTTCCTTTCTCTGGATTTCTGTGCTTCTGTCTGTCTGTCTGTATGTGCTTTTTTCTGATGATCCGTTCTTCTTGGAGAGCTCTCCTATTTATAGGCTTTTAGGTAGCCTTTTAGGAGGGTTTATGAGCCTTGATTGTCATAAAGCTGCATAATGGGAGGAGTTACAAAATTGAATTGTTTATTTTGTAACTCCTTTTTCTTGGCTTCTGATTGGCCGGAGGAGATTGAGGGCATTTAATCGCCTTTAATCGCCATGATGGGAGGAGTTTCATGGGTTAAATGCCATGAATCTCTTGACTTGTAACTCCCGAATGCTTGCTTCTGATTGGGCCGTCCAAAGAAATGGATTAATGACTGTAATAAAGTTAGTCAATTAATCGCATTAAGTGGTCGCCGAGCAGCTGAAGAGTCGCGGGCCGTGCCACGTCTTTTGGGATTCTTCTGTCGATGATCATCGATGGATCTTCATGTAGATCGACATCAGATGACCATGTAATTTCAGGTGTTTGTTGCCAACAGCGGGTCGGTGCCATCTGTCCTGTCGATTGCTCGATCGGTCGGGTAGAAAGCACACTTTTTTTGGTTGACCGGGTGGCGATCAATATTGTTTTCGATACTCTTGACGATTGACCCGTGTTTTGGACGGATGTCAGAGGACTTGGTGTCTCAAAAGCATGAATTTTGGAAAGTACCAGAGGCTGGGCTCTTCGAATAGCGAAAAAACGGCGAAAACCGGGGTTTCCGGGGCCTTCCCGGCAACCCCGGGTTCCAAGGTCGCCGGCGACCCTACCCCTGCGACCCTCGGGGGGTTTTCCCCCTTTTGTGTCCCGTTTTGTGTCCGTTTTTGCTGTTTTTCGATTCTTTTTTCTCCTGTACTTTTCCTTGACATTTTGACCATTTATTGGCCTGATTTCTTTGTAGGAAACCTGATGAGAATCCTTGCATTTTATTTTGCAAAGTTTCCAATTTCCTAAGAAAGCCGAAGACTTTGTCGTGCAGAGCTGCCGATTTTCCGTCAGAAGCTGAAACTGGGTCAAACGATGTCGGAATGACCTGAAATTTGGTGTGAAGCCTCCTGAGCAATAAATAAGACCAACCATATGCTTTTGTTTGAGTTTTGAAGCCGTTTGGGGTCCTATCACCAGTAGACTTGCTTTTTATCGCGATGAAGATGTCGCGGTTTGATGTGCGGTCAACCGATGTCCGATTGACTTGATATTTGAAAGGGAACCTATTGGAGTCATTTTAAGATGATCCATAGGCTCTGTCTTGGAAACCATGGTCCCGAAGAGCTTTGCCGCTGAGAGGCCTGATTTGGCTTCCGAGCGTCAAACTATGGTCAAATGTTGTGGAAATGACCTGAAATTTGACGTGTAGCCCTTTAAAAGCATTTTGAAGCCGTCCATGTGCTCTATCTGATGAGTAATGGCCTCGGTGGTTCTCGCCGCCGAGAGGCTTGATTTAGCTGTTCGAGGGTTGATGTGGGGTCAAACATTGTCGGTTTGACTCGGAACTTGACGTGGAGCCTTTTGGAAGTATTTTGAGACCATCCATCGTCCCTGATCGAAGATTTGATGTCTCCGATGCTTTTGTCGTCGAGAGCTCCTTTTCAGCTGTCGGGGAAGCGAAGTTAGGCCAAATGATTTTGAAATGGCCCGAAACTTCTTGTGTACTCCTCTTTTGGCTGTCTTGAAGAATCTTGCAGTTTTTTGTTTGATTCTGACAAGATTTGATTTTTGGAAGCAGCATTGCCTATTTATGGCAGGTTGCGACTTCATGTAGCTCTTTGGATCTTGAAGAGGCAAAGTGACATTTTTGGTGTCAACAATTCAGTTGCAAGTATCGATGGAATGTCTCTTCCTTGCGGATTTGGGTGCAAGTATCGATGGAAAGTCGCATCCTTGCTTTTCAAAAATGTTGGTTTTGCGGGCACTGAATTTATGTCGTTTCCCCATGATTTTTAAATTTTACGGTTTTCTCGAACCTTTGGGTTGTGGATATCAACTGCAATGTTGCATCTCCACAATTTCTTGGTTTTTTCAAACCTTTGAAATTTGGGTTGTGGATATCAACTGAAATGTTGCGTCTCCACGAATTTTTTTTATTTTGTAAGTATCGACGAAATGTCGCTTCCCTGCGATTTTGGAAGTGTTGAACATAGTTCGTGTGCTTCCGATTTGTACGAGTCTCGACTAAGCATCGCTTCCTCGTGGTTTTGAAAAACCATTTTTTGTTTAAAGACACGAGGGTCGTAAATTTTGACCTAAAACCATTTTGGCGGTAAAAGGCTGGGTGGACTAGGGTGGAAATCCCTGAATCCGGATTTTGTTTCAAACCATGAATTTTGGGTTCAAGGGTTGAAAATTTTGGTCAAGTTAGGGAAAGGTTCCTAAACATGGGATTTTTGAACAATGAAATGATGAGAGTAAGCATTGTTTGAATTTCTAGAAATTTCAACATTTGATATGAAAATTCTAAAAAGAGTCGGTATGATGTGCGAGTACCTGGAAACCAATTTTGGCCGTACAGGCATTACTCTTACCCAGTTGGGTAAGTCTTCAAAGGTAGTACCGCTTTAAGAACTTGTCATTGATGGGCAGCATACATCTGTCACCTTCCATGTTTAGGAGTGCGTGTGCGCCGTTGGAGAATTCCTTGTCGATGACGTAGGGTCCCTCCCATTTTGGCTCAAACTTGCCTTTGGACTTATGAGTGAAGACCATTGGTCTCTTTACTGCAAGAACCAAGTCACCGTTTTGTAGGCACGTTGCCTGACCTTCTTGTCGAAAGATCCTGCCATGTGTGCTTGGTAAAGTTCAATGCTTTGTTGAGCTTCGAGCTGTCTATCATCGAGATTGTCCAGCTCATGGAGTCGCAATTTGACATTGCTTTCTTGAGTCATGTCATTTTGTAAAGGTACCCTCAAGGAAGGAATTTGTACTTCCGAGGGTACGACAGCTTCGCATCCATAGACCAAGTAGAATGGTGTGCCATGGGTTGGTCCTCGAACAGTGGTTCGATAGGCCCATAAAGCTTCAGACAGTTTGTCGCTCCAGTCTCTTTTGTGACTAGAGACTATTTTCTTGAGGATTTTGCAGAGTGTCTTATTGAAAGCTTTTGCTAATCCATTTGCTGTCGATTGTATGGAGTCGAAGGACAGCTTTGGATTTTGTATTTGTCGCAGAACCTGTAGAATCAATGATCCCGGAATTGTGGTCCGTTATCATGGATGAATCTTTTGGGTATGCCGAAACAGCAAATGATGTTGGTACGCAGGAACTGAAGGACTAATGAGGTCTTCATTTCGTTAAGCGTAAATGCTTCTGACCACTTGGAGAAATAATCCGTAGCGGCGAAGATGAAGTGATGACCTTTGCTTGAAGGGGGAGAAATAGGACCTATGATGTCCATACACTAGGCTTCGAAAGGCCATGAGATCGCTGTAGGATGTAGCCATTCTAGAGGCATGTGAACATAATCTCCGTGAACTTGGCATTGTTGGTAGCGTTTAGCAAATTGCATTGCGTCAACTACCATGGTAGGCCAGTAGTAACCTAACCTTTTTATCTAATCGTAGAGCATGGACCAGCCTGATAGGCTCTACAAAGACCAGCATGAACTTCTTTGAGTGTTTCTTCAGCCTCTTGTTGTGACAAGCAGCGTAGAAGTACTCTGTTGAAGGATTTCCTATAAAGGATTTTTGAAGGAATATCCAAATGAAAGTTTGGGTTCGCCTTTGGATGCTTACCCGTTCTTTTGGATCTTCAGGTAGGATTCCAAACATAGTGTAATCAATGAACGGATCCCTCCAGTCACCGATTGAAGGTTGGAGGATAGAGATCTGACTTCCAACCACTCGGTGGCATTCAGCAACTGCTTGGTGTGTGTTAAGGGGAGGGTTGATTCTTCTCTCGCATACTGTGATTTGCATGTTTTCCCCTTCTTGGCTTGCCATAGATATAGCAAGTCCGGCCAGCGCATCTGCATGGATGTTTTCACCTCTACGAATGTGGGTGATGTGACAGATGATCAGTCGAGAGTCTCCAAAGACTTCCAGCATGGTGATGCCAGATTCGATGGCGAGTTCCAATCCTAGGATTAGATCTTAATATTCTGCTGCATTGTTTATGCATGGTTCCAGTAGCGAGAAAGTGTGTGGAATCATGTATTTGTCGGGCTAACAAAGAGGATGCCAACTCCCGAGATCACTGTCTTCTTTCATTTGTCCTGGTTGCACCGTCAAAGTACATGTCCCAGGTGGCATTTTGTGAGAAAGTCTCCACATTGTAGACTGGTTCGTCTGGGAGATCATCTCTGAGTGGAGAATCTTTAGGCAATGGATGCTCTGCGAGAAAGTCCACTAGAGCTTGCACTTTGATTGCCTTTTGTGGTACATACCTAATATCAAATTGTGACAGAAGGATGGACCATTTTACCAGTCGGGCATTGAGAGAACCTGCATTTGTGACGAGGACCTTCAAGAGGTTGATCCTTGAGACCAGGTAAATTATGTTGGAAAGCAAGTAGTGAAGTAGCTTTTGTACGGCGAACATCACTGCAAGTCATTATTTTTCGACTGGAGAGTAGCGATGCTCTGCACCTACTAGCATGCGGCTGATGTAGTATAAAGTAGCTTCTTTTCTTTCATCATTTTCTTGTGCAAGCAGAGCGCCCAGAGAGTGATCAAGGGCTCTTGTGTACAAGATGAATGGTTTTCCAGTGGTAGGAGCAGTTAACACTGTAGGTTTGGTCAGGTATGACTTGATATCTTGGAATGCAGCTTCACAGTCAGCACCCCAGGCAAAGTTTACACCTTTTTTCATCAACCGGGAGAATGGATGGCATTTCCCCGAAAGATTAGAGATGAACCGTCTGATGTAGGCCAATCTCCCTTAAAGCCCTTTGAGTTCTCTCAAGGTTCTTGGAGAGGGCATTTCTAGAATAGCCTTGACTTCGATGGGGTCAAGCTCTATTCCAGCTTTCCGAACTAGGAATCCGAGGAACTTACCCGACGAGACGCCGAAGAAGCACTTCAAAGGATTCATCCGCAGTTTGTGTTTGCGAAGCCGGAGGAAGACTTCTTGAAGGTCTTCGATATGATCTTCTTTTCTTTTGCTTTTGACGACGAGGTCATCAACGTAACATTCGACCGTCTTGTGCTGCATATCTTGGAATATTTTCATCATAGCCCTATGATATGTGGCACCAGCATTTTTCACACCAAATTGCATGACAGTGTAGCAATACACGCCAAATGGGGTCCGAAAGGATGTGTGTTTTTCATCTTCAGGATGCATCTTTATCTGATTGTAACCAGAGAAGCCATCCATGAATGTCATTCGCTCGAATCCAAAGGTATTGTCAATCATTACCTCTAGTATGGGGAGCGGGAATTCATCTTTAGGGCATGCGCCATTCAGGTCTCTATAGTCAATACAGACCCTGATCTGCCCGTTTTTCTTTGTCACGGGGACAATGTTGGCTAACCATTCAGGATGTTGTTCCTCACGGATGAAGCCCACGCTTTTAAGTTCTTGAACTTCTTGTTCAATTTTATCCATCACATCTGGACGGAATCTTCTTTGGCCCTGCTTGACAGGCTTGATGTCTACCTGAAGATTAAGTTTGTGGACTGCAACTTTGGGGCCTAAACCAGGCATTTCAGCGTAAGACCATGCGAAGCAATCGACAAACTCACGAAGAAAGGCGATATACTTGGGTAACTCATCATCCTTTATATTTTTGCTTATGAATACAGGATGTGGGTTATCTTGTGTTCCCAAGTCTATCTTTTGAATAGGATCTTCTGTTGGAAGGTTCGAAGGTGGTTCCTCCACAATATTTTCGGAGGCTTCCAGCTCAACGAAACCTTCTGGGGTTTCAAGGGCATTTCTAGACCAAGGTTTTGCTCCTTTCCATGGGTCTTTTTGATTGTTGATCTTCTCAATTGTTGCTATGAGATGGTCCCAATCGCCTGTTGAAACCGGGTCGAAGTAAGGTACTTCTTTTGGAGACGAGTGTTCTTCTGGGTCAGAAGACTACACGTCTATGCCATCAGGCAATTCCTCTTCATCGTCAGAGAAATCGTACCAATTGGATGAGCTTCCTAGATCTTTGTCAGGTGACTCATTGAAGAGATATCCAGGGAGATCGATGTCTTCATGGATACGAGGTGTTGAGGCTTGGTCGGTAAGTTGACTTTTAAGCCTTCCTGTCAACTGTCTCAGAGGAGTGTCGGGATCATACCCTAGCCCGTATGAAGACTTTTCTACATGGCCATGGAGTCTCCAATCTTCCAGCTGGCTTTTGGTCAAGACGGGCCCCAATGGTGTGAGAATACCGCGACCTTCTCCCAAGCCGACTGGGTTTTGAGCGTCATGATCCATTTTCTTCATAATAGCTTATGCCACAGGACTATATAAGGATAGTTGAGGCATACCTTCATTTTGGAAAGGTTTAAGCATGGAGTTTGATGAAGAAGCATCCGATCTATGGAAAAAGATCGGCTTTTCCTTTGCTGAAGTTGCTGGAACAACGAAGGAAGCAGATGTAGGATCTTCTAATCAGTAGGTGTCTCCATTGGAGTAAGAGCAGGCTGAAGTTGCTGAGTGTTAGCTTGGCTTGACGATGCATCGTCTTCTAGCTCTGAATCCGAATCCATGTCTTGCATGATGACACGAAAGAGACAACAAATTTGGCCCCGGACTTTTGCTTTACCTTCTTCACTTTAGTCGTGATGACCAAAGGCTTTGAAGTCTTGAGGGAGAAATGAAGGGAGTTTGAATGCTCTCTTCGGATTTACTGGATGGTTTGTTTTCTTCCAGTGATTGTTGAGGAGCCTTGCCTTTATCTTTCTGGAGATTTTCGGCAAAGGGTGCTGTGTCCTCTTCTTCTTTTTCACCTTCGTACATCTGGGAGTCTGCGAAGTAGACTTCTTTACCTTTGAAAGGTTTTCTGTCCACAAAGACTCGATGTATCATGCCGTCGTCGCCGACGAATTTGATGCATTGATGTAAAGTTGAAGGGACAATACATTCTCGTGGATCCAGGGGCGTTCGAGAAGGATGTTGTAGCGTGAAGGGGTTTTTATTGCATATACAGTGACCTCAGAGAGAAGATCTCCGATTTGCAATTTGAACCTGATTTTGCCGATAGGCCTTTCAGAACTCCCATCGTATCCAAAGATAGATACAGATGTGTGGCTCAGCTTGCTGGGTGGGGTGCCCAACTCTTCGAGAGCCGAAGTGGAGAAGAGGTTGAGTGCAGAAACTGGGTCGATCTAAACTCTGTGTGTAGGCATTTCCTTGATGTACCCTGTGAAGTACAGGGGTCGGTTGTGCCTTGTTTTGCCAAGTAGGAGGTCTTCCTTAGTGAAGGCGATGGTTGCACTAGCTGCCTTTTGAACCGAGAGGCATTCGATGCATGATCCCTCGGTTTTCTTCTTTTCTCCCTTTGAGGAAGTTTCTGAGTTTTTGGCCCGGTAGTCCATTTCTATTTGGAGGACTTGCGGGGCATGTTTGTCGACATCCTCATTTAGCTTTTGTAATTCTGAAATGAGATTATCACGAGTGCGCGGAGACGTTCGCAATAAGTCTAGGATGTGCAGACGTGCAGGTATGTGCTTGAAGTGTTCAATCAAGTCATACTTGAAAGCCTCCTTAGGGCCTGCATGTTCATCATGGTTGCCACTGGGGGCGCTTACAACATCTTTTTCCGAAGGATTTACATAAGTAAAGGAAGATTGGTTGTAATTCTTATGGTAGTCCCGGCCGAAGCGGGGACCTCTACCAACTTCGAGAGCTTCTTGAGAAGGGTCTTCGTTTGGAAGATTGTCTTCAAGATCAAGAGGTTGTCATTTTTCATTTGCTGATGATGTATCTGCAGCAGAGTTGCCTTCCTCAGTGATTGTGTTGCATGGAGCATTTTCTGGGAACAAGTTCTGAACAGCATCCGGCAACCTTTCTTCTTCGTTGACCAATTCATCATCCCAAGCATCAATAGCTAAGGATTCTTCAGTCATGAAGGGTGTGAGTTCTGAAGTCACAGTCTCAGGAGAAGAAACCTGAGAGGGTGCCATCTTTATGAAAGTCACGTGAGACGAGGTAGCCCCAGAGGATATGGTGCTAGGTGTCGTTGGAGTATAAGTGATTTCATCAGATGATGCTTCCGAAGAGCTATAATCTCGAATTATCACATTATAAGAAGCTCTGACAGGAGACGTTGCCTGTTCGGAGTCAGACTCATCCTCGGATGTAAGAGGATCGTCTATCCAACAATTTTCTCCATTTTCAGGAGTTAAGGGAGGATGTACCTGATGGTCTTCAGGGACTTCAGGCTCTAGATCGCGAGGAGGCTCGTTGTCGCGGTCTTGCTCTTGTTCTAGAGCGAGATGCTGCAAGATCCATGCATATTCTTCAAGATCAGGCATGGGTGCCAAATCTTCTTCTTCGTCTGCTCTTCGTGATTCAACATGGTTGATTTCTACTTAAGCAATGATGGGTACTGGCTCAGCAGCATTTTCTTGTACAGCCTCTTGGTCTTCTTCATCATCAGACCAGGATCCTTGTGACTGTAGGGGGTCATACCAGATTACTGGCATAAGGTGAGTTTCGGGAACCCATTCTTCATCATAGAGATATTCTCATGTTTCAAGGGATTCCTCCCACTTGTCGGTGTTGTTGGATTCAAATCCATCATCAGTGTTGCTAGACTCGTATCTATCAATGGAGAATCCAACTACCGAATTACAAGAGTATGATGCCCCCTACGTGGCTTTTTCTTTGAATTGAGGTGGCATGAAATCACTGAGAGTGAATTTTCTTACCCCCTTTGAAGTCTCTGGAAGGGCGTATTTGTTGCCTCTAGTGAAGTGGTAGAGGAGGCCTCTGCCTTTTCTTTGACTTCTTGTTTTGGCTGGTCTTCTCTTGTCGTTTGAGCTTGAGGAGATGTTTCCTAGCCTGCCTTCACTGTTGAGCTGCTGGCTTTGTTTTCACGATCTCCCAGTTTTCATCTTCTAGGCGATCGGGATGTACCCATATGGGTTGTCCATCTGGTGTCAGGTAAGGAACAGTCCTTCGGACGCTTGGATTGTGTCTAAAACCTTGATGGAAATAGTGATCTTCTTCTTCGGTGATTTTGATGTTTGTCCACATGACACCATGTTGATGGAGGCAGACCCATAGTTTTTTTCAAAGGTGATGAACTCTTTTTTCTTTGGTTTAGAGGTTGCAATGGCGTTTGGCTCTTTTCTTGATGATTTCTGACTCTTGAGGTCTTTAATCACCGTTTCAGGTTCCATGGTGTCACGACCCCAAACCCGAGGAGCCGTGAAAATTGGTTGGGAGTTAGGTAATGATTTATGTTTCTCCCAAGATCCGCGTGTGTGAGGATAGCACGTTCCAACACATCCTGAATATTTTTTGCGTAAGCTTTCGTGGCGTTGCGACCCGAAGTCAATGGCCATCGGATTCCGTGTCGCACTCAACCCAAGCATATAATTATCTTATCAATGAACATATCAAACTGGAACAAACCATTATAACAAAATACAGAGCTCACAGTATCTGGATATTATATTCCCATATATATTCAAATTACAATAACAATGTGCATTAAGTACAATCCCAATAAACGGGCTAATCAAAGCCATACAAAAACAAGCTAATAATCTCAACCCCATAGGTGATGTAGCTCCGATGTCAAGCTCAATGTCTACACAACATAGCCGACAAAATAACCTGCAAGCTCATGGCCCCATAGCCAACATGTACACTCTGATCGGGCTAGATATCTGAACCTGAGTACCAAAGTAGTGGGTCAGACACAACGGTCTGGCAGGTGGGTGAAAAGATAATACTAGCGCTGAAAAATAAAACATATGATAAATCATGGTATTTGACAAAATTCTGTATTCATATAAAACGGGTATAAAACATGAATATTTGAAAAGACATGTATTCCTTTTAAGCATGTATAAAACATGAATATTTAGCAAAACATGTATTCATTTGAAATGGGTGTAAAACATGGATATCTGATAAATCGATAATTTATTTAAAACATGCACAAAGTATGAACATTTACAAATCGGGGATTCATTAAAACAAGTACAAAGCATTAACATTTAACAAATCGGTATTTCATTTAAAGCATGTATGAAGCATGTATATTTAAAACAGTAAGGGTATCAAGGATCGGGAACTGTCAAGATGGCAACCACACAAAGCTAAATCCTCTCTCACGAAAGTGAAGAGAGCACATACCCTACGGGATCATTGACCTCAGTCACACAAGGTGAGGAGGAGCAACGATAAGATACTATAATATACATATATATATACTCTGCGGGACCACGGTAGCGAACCAAGTAAAAACTCTACGGGTTCTGGACTGCAGCTGACTATCGGAAGGGGAAGGATCTCCAAGTCGGTGGATCAAACCGACAAGGTTGTCCAAGCTCAGTGGTGCCGACTCATAGGTCAAATACGAGAAATCAAATCAAATGCATAGTAAAGGGATGAGGTGCCAATAGGCACAAATACATATTCACATCAGGTTGACACAAACAGGTTAGCAAAAGCTAAACACATCACTTCTAATATTCTCGGGACAGTCTAGTCATATCACATGGGTTTCAAATTACAAATAAGAGTTTGGTTGAAAATCGAGTACGAATGGTTTCTCATATATTTTCGGGCTAGACAATGAGATTCCTAGAATTGAGTCAGTGTGAATAGGGTCCCGTATGTCGGTCATGATATAAATTGGTACTCTTTAGGAATTAGAGACATTCCGAGTCCTTATGCACATTGACCAATCTAGAAATCCTCACCGAATCTCCAAGATGAGGTTTCTCATTCCTCCGTACTTCATACAACGCCTTACAAGTCCTTACATAGCATTGGGGCTCCAAACAATACCTCCCCACTACATCACATCACAATTTACCCAAATCTTTCATGGGCTTCTATGCGTCATTACAGGTTCAATGGCTTTAAATAAGAAGAGAAGGGATATGGCAGAATTGGACTTGAATATGGGCTTGAAGTGAGTCTGGAGAACGGTCCAACAATCCCCTTTTTACAGCTCTTCTCATTTCAGTCCGATCGATCGGAGTCATTGGCCGATCGATCGGTCCTGAAAAGCTCTCAGTTATTCACAGTCCGATCGATCGGACCTGAAATGCTCACAGTCCGATCGATCGGAGAGCGGCGATTCTCAGCCTAATTGGTTGGATCCCCCTTTTGTCCAATCCCTTTCCATTTCCTTTATTTCCCCTTCTTCCAAACCAAACTCCATGAGTATTTGGGCCCTTTCTTGACCTCCTCAACTCATCAAATTATCATTCAATAATCATTAGAATCAAACTATTAAGCATGTTAAACCATTAAAACTATCAATGAAGATAAATCAAAGTTTTGCGTAAAACATGATAGACACATAAGAATCGTTTCATCCACTTGCCTTAGGTCCAATGCTAAGAAAATCAAGCCACTAACACCTCTCCAAGCCAAGACACCAAATCTACACAAAACCCCCAAATACAAACCCTAAAACCATCAAAACCAAGAAATACAAAGAGAAAGCTTCTAATAATGGAGATGGAGAGTCTCATGGGCTAGGAAAACACAAATCTAGGAGATGGAGAGAATCACTTACCTAGAAAGTCTTCAAATAAGCAAGGTTAGCTCAATGAGAAATTTGAAGTTGATGAATCCTTCTAAAAATGGTACCAATTGAAAGCTCTTGACGAGGTGAACAAGATTGGTGAAGGTCTTCTCTTGATTTGATCAAGGCTTGATGGTGATTTGTGAGGAAGAAAACAAGGGAAGAAGAAAGCGGGTGGAAAATCCCCCATTTCCTGCACAGGCACTGCTGGGACGATTGGGAGAGAAGAGGGAGAGGAGATGGGTACTTATAATGGGTGGGTGTGGGCCCCACCACACTTAAAACACTTAAAACTTGCAAATTGAGATTAGGAGGCTTTCTAGACATCGGATCAAGAAACTTAAAACATGAAAAGTGTCCCGAAATAAAATTATCCTTCCAATAAGGTGAATATTGACATACTTTTGGGGTCCACAGAAAAAGTCAACTGTTTGGTCAAAGGGATCAAAACAATGGATTCAAGTGTTAAGACATCGATTTCGGGGCCTCGAATGCGATCGACAAAGAAGAGAGAAATGTTTCTTATAAAATCTAGTTTCCAAAAAGTACACATTTGGCAAGGTTCTGATATGTCGAAATTTGGGTCCAGATTCAATGTGAGAAGACTGATTTTGCCCCCAGGGCTGGAAAAATTGATTTTGGAGCTTCGGATGGGCACGGAGTGAACACGAAAGTTGTAGGGAATGGCAAGATTAGTCAAACGAAGCTGAAATGGGAATTTTCAAAAATCAAAGAGAATCTCTCCAAAATGACCACACAAAACAAATGGGACCCTACGGTCACTGTCTAGGTTCACTGGCTCCCAAAACCAAAGAAAATATAGTCAAACTCAGAAGTTCGATCAAACAACCGGTAAACCCTCTGAAAAAACAAATCCACAATTAAAACCACGCTAAACTGGGAAATCTGGGGTGGGTTCTCACATCCTCCCCAACTTAGAACATTTGGTCCTCCAAATGAACTAAACAAATCCAAAAGTAAGTGGGGACATTAATTTCGCACCTCAAAAACAAAACCACAAATCAAAACGCTAAAACGGTCATCTCGAGAACATCTGAACTCGCTGAGTCATCCTTGCTGTAGAACTCTTCGGTCAACTATCAACAGTCGTCAAACATTCTTCCACTGGCTCGAATCTGTCACTGCCCTGCCAATCTGGCTGCTCAAGAAATTTGCCAACTCTGAATCTTTCTTAATTCAACCAAGTCCCTTTCTTCTAGCCAGTTTGGTAAAGAAAATTCTTGGAACAATTCTGTCGGCTTCATTGTAACTGTCAAAGCTAGGATCTCATATCCACTACACAATCTTCAAGGTGAACTCTTGCTAGCTGTAACTCTTTCTGCTCGGTGCTCTTAATCCTCTGAACAACAATCGGTCTCTGACGCTAACATGCTTGTCCCTTCACCATTCTTCATCAATTGAAGCTCTGCACACACTTTTGTAACTGTTTTGCCAGATCTACTTTCCCAAACCAAACTCCAAAATAACTGATTTCCTGCTCCTCATAAATATGCATTGAAATCTGAAGTTCCTCATGTCGATAAGGTCCATGAAAATCTTCGTTATCAGGCGATCGAGTAGAAGTCCTTTCTGCAGTCAACTCTTCCACATAGCTACACTTGTTGAAAATCCCAAAATAATTCTCTAACAAAACTCATCAAATTCTAGAAATCTCTAACTCTGAACATCTCTTTGGAGTTTTACCAACTGAAAATTGTCTCTATACATTGATGATCTGCACTGCTCCTGTATAACTGCACTATCCCCAATCAAACTCTCTGATTTTGGTTGAAGATCTCAAACTGTCCAAACTCCACTTCGTAACTTGCTCCTCTGACACAATCATTATTCGAAGAATCCTTCCATCAAACCTCTAACACCCTTCAGATGTTCTTTCACGATCTCGAATCTGTTACTCTTGTCCATCAATGTTGGTCCAAGAGAATGGAAGTTCTGACTCATCCCGATGTACTGCCACCCTGTCTCTGTCAGTCCTGGAATTCCATTACATGTTTTTACTAATTCTTCGGAATATTGTGTCATTCTTCTGTCTACTCTTGGCTTCAGAAAATTGGTGACGCTGAGTACTACCAGATGTGTCTTACTTCAGGTAATGTCTTCCAGTCCTCGGTACACTTCTGTTGTCTCCGTCTGTTTGTTGAAATCACAAGGTTCACAACTCTGTAGGTTTCTATCTCTGACCAAACCTATTAACACTCTAACTGTCATGCTACTCCACATGTCCTAACTTCGTAGGGTGTGCTTTTGTCGAAATCTATCTCTATCTTCCGGTCTTTTACCCAGGCTTCAAAATATCCAAAAGTTTTTGTTACTCTGACTCTTTCTTTTGGTTGCCATTGGTCCTTTGCACGGTGATCGTCCTCGACTATACATGTTTGTCTACTTCTCATCACACTCGAACGGTTACAACTCTGCATTTAAATATCAAAATTATTTCAATCAAACCTTGGTTGCTCAATCTTCTGTCTCTGTTTCAGGTTCACCATCCTCAAGTGTTGCACATGTGCCCTTCTTTTCTGGATCTTTCAACTGACCTTGTCCATAGGTTATCATTCTTCATCTCGTATCTGTACTATGTCCAAACTGATGTCCTACAAGTTGGTAAAATCCATAAAATCTACTCTATCATGTGACCAGGTAACAATCAATTCTGCATACAACTCTCTCCACTGCTGCCGAAAAATGAATTCCTATGCTTTTAACCACACACTGACGCACTTTGCCGAGTCGACTTCATCACCATAGTCGCAATTGCTGAACCACCTCGAACAATTCTCTGTCACAAGTCCAACTCTGCACGAGAAATTTCTAACATTTGGCATCCACTTGAAGCTCTATCAACTGAAAGTCACCTCAACCTTCCTGAAATCCACCATTTGTCCGGTCTCTGGAGTCTCTTGACTTAGGAAAACGGCTCAAGTTCAACCCAAACATCAGTACTTACCTATCTTGGCTTGCCACATGATGGTCCTTAATCAACTATAAATAGTCTTGAAGTGTTGCTCATGCCTCTTGTTAACTAGCAACTGTACAATTCTTCTCTTGCTGCTAATATCTGTGACGCCGAAAGAGCTAAAACTTTGCCAAGTCCTTCGAGAACCACATGCTAAGACCACAAAACTCTGACTCTTTGGCGCTAAAACAAGAAAAAGGCACTGAATGTGGGTGCGAGGACATTAAATCCTCCCCCACTAGAAAAGAATTTGGTCCCCCAAATTCCCTAGCAATAACAAAAGGGAAGAGACAAGGAGAGTCTCCCCCACTAGGAGAAAAAAAACAAATCCGAATCCGTCAAAATGACATCTAGTCAAAACAAGATCACAAATCTAATGATTCCTCGCCACACGTCTTAAGGTTCCTAGAGTGTTTTATTTCCTAGAAACCTGCCCGCTCTGATACCAATCTGTCACGACCCCAAACCCGAGGGGCCGTGAAAATTGGTTGGGAGTTAGGTAATGATTTATATTTCTCCCAAGATCCGCGTGTGTGAGGATAACACGTTCCAACACATCCTGAATATTTTTTGCGTAAGCTTTCGTGGCGTTGCGACCCAAAGTCCGTGGCCATCGGATTCCATGTCGCGCTCAACCCAAGCATATAATTATCTTATCAATGAACATATCAGACTGGAACAAACCATTATAACAAAATACAGAGCTGACAATATCTAGATATTATATTCCCATATATATTCAAGTTACAATAACAATGTGCATTAATTACAATCCCAATAAACGCGCTAATCAAAGCCATACAAAAACAAGCTAATAATCTCTACCCCATAGGTGACGTGGCTCTGATGTCAAGCTCAACGTATACACAACATAGCCGACAAAATAACCTGCAAGCTCATGGCTCCATAGCCAACACGCACACTCTGATCGGGCTAGATATCTGAACCTGAGTACCAAAGTAGTGGGTCAGACACGACGGTCTGGCAGGTGGGTGAAAAGATAATACAATTGCTGAAAAATAAAATAAATGGGAAATCATGGTATTTGACAAAATTTTGTATTCATATAAAACGGGTATAAAACATGAATATTTGACAAGACATGTATTCCTTTTAAGCATGTATAAAACATGAATATTTAGCAAAACATGTATTCATTTGAAATGGGTGTAAAACATGGATATTCGACAAATCGATAATTTATTTAAAACATGTACAAAGTATGAACATTTACAAATCGGGGATTCATTTAAAACAAGTACCAAGCATTAACATTTAACAAATCGGTATTTCATTTAAAGCATGTATGAAGCATGTATATTAAAAACAATAAGGGTATCAAGGACCGGGAACTGTCTGTTAGATATCGCGATCACTGAGGGGGGGGGGTGAATCAGTGATTCCTTAAAAACAGGTCCAATTTAACAGCAAAAGCAAATCAAATCACACAAGGACACCAGATTTAACGTGGTTCACCAAAAGGCTACGTCCACGGTTCAAAGACTGTCCGAACACCGATCCGGAACAGGTCTAAATCTATTTAGTCGCACCAACGACAAAGAGCACCAACCCTTAAGTTTCAGATAGCACCAACTATCTAGGAAGCACCTACTCCCTTTACAATTTATCTGCACCAACAGATAGGATCACCAAACCCCTAACACCAAGCACCAACTTGATGTTCTACAGAATTAAAGTAGAGAACTTTTCTACAGCCCTTCCCCTCTACAATCTCTCTCTCTCTCAATCCCTTACAAATTGAAATTTAAAGCATAAAAAGAGAGACACTTATCTATGGACGAATCACCATCTTCATGAGCACATTCTCGTCCACACTTGCTGTAGAAACGTGCAGCACAACAGCACACAGCAACAACTCCTTCTCCAATCACTCTTCTCTCCAAAACCCTCTCTTTTGTTCTCTCTTCTCTTCTCTTCTGTACTTATGAAAACGAACTTAGCAAGCCTTTATATAGGTTTTGGTAACCCTAAAGAGTGTTTAAATTAGGCTAGAATTCGTTTAGAAAGAGTCCCAAATGAAATACATAAGTTTCCTGAATTCTCGTGCAAAACTTCTATTTCTGCGCAATTCTGGTTTCCCGAGTGTTCTACCGGCAGAACTACCGGTTTAACAGATGAAATTCTCATGTCCAAACTTCTGCTAGAATTTCAGCCACTTCTACCGGTAGAACTTGCGGTTGACAGATGGAAATCTCAGGGTCAGCCTTTTCTACCGGTAGAACTACCGGTTGACAGATGGAATTCTCGTGTCCAAACTCTCTGCTGGAATATCAGCCACTTCTACCGGTAGAACTTGCGGTTGACAGATGGAATTCTGATTTCCTGTACTGTTTCAGCTCTGTTTTCTCTTTGAAGCTCTATCAACACCATACTATCAACACCACACTTGTGACATTGTGTTGACAATAATTCCAACACAAGATGATACTTGAGATACTAAACACTTCAATGCTTCATAAGACTTCTCAAGGCATCTCAAATTCCAACACTGTCAAGATGGCAACCACACAAAGCTAAATCCTCTCTCACTAAAGTGAAGAGAGCACATACCCTACGGGATCATTGACCTCGGTCACACAAGGTGAGGAGGAGCAACGATAAGATACTATAATATACATATATATATACCCTGCGGGACCACGCTAGCGAACCGGGTAAAGACTCTACGGGTTCCAGACTGCAGCTGACTATCGGGAGGGGAAGGATCTCCAAGTCGGTGGATTAAACCGATAAGGTTGTCCAAGCTCAGTGGTGCCGACTCATAGGTCAAATACGAGAAATCAAATCAAATGCATAGTAAAGGGACGGGGTGCCAATAGGCACAAATACATATTCACATCAGGTTGACACATACAGGTTAGCAAAAGCTAAACACATCACTTCTAATATTCTCGGGACAGTCTAGTCATATCACATGGGTTTCAAATTCCAAATAAGAGTTTGGTTGAAAATTGAGTACGAATGGTTTCTCATATATTATCGGGCTAGACAATGAGGTTCCCAGAATTGAGTTAGTGTTAATAGGGTCCCGTATGTCGGTCATGATATAAATTGGTACTCTTTAGGAATTAGAGACATTCCAAGTCCTTATGCACATTGACCAATCTAGAAATCCTCACCGAATCTCCAAGATGAGGTTTCTCCTTCCTCCGTACTTCATACAACGCCTTACAAGTCCTTACATAGCATTGGGGCTCCAACCAATACCTCCCCACTACATCACATCACAATTTACCCAAATCTTTCATGGGCTTCTATGCGTCATTACAGGTTCAATGGCTTTAAATAAGAAGAGAAGGGATAGGGCAGAATTGGACATGAATATGGGCTTAAAGTGAGTCTGGAGAACGGTCCAACAATCCCCTTTTTATAGCTCTTCTCATTTCAGTCCGATCGATCGGACTCATTGGCCGATCGATCGGTCCTGAAAAGCTCTCAGTTATTCACAGTCCGATCGATCGGACCTGAAATGCCCACAGTCCGATCGATCGGAGAGCGGCGATTCTTAGCCTAATTGGTTGGATCCCCCTTTTGTCCAATCCCTTTCCATTTCCTTTCTTTCCCCTTCTTCCAAACCAAACTCCATGAGTATTTGGGCCCTTTCTTGACCTCCTCAACTCATCAAATCATCATTCAATAATCATTAGAATCAAACTATTAAGCATGTTAAACCATTAAAACTATCAATGAAGATAATTCAAAGTTTTGCGTAAAACATGATAGACACATAAGAATCATTTCATCCACTTGCCTTAGGTCCAATGCTAAGAAAATCAAGCCACTAACACCTCTCCAAGCCAAGACACCAAATCTACACAAAACCCCCAAATACAAACCCTAAAACCATCAAAACCAAGAAATACAAAGAGAAAGCTTCTAATAATGGAGATGGAGAGTCTCATGGGCTAGGAAAACACAAATCTAGGAGATGGAGAGAATCACTTACCTAGAAAGTCTTCAAATAAGCAAGGTTAGCTCAATGAGAAATTTGAAGTTGATGAATCCTTCTAAAAATGGTACCAATTGAAAGCTCTTGACGAGGTGAACAAGATTGGTGAAGGTCTTCTCTTGATTTGATCAAGGCTTGATGGTGATTTGTGAGGAAGAAAACAAGGGAAGAAGAAAGCGGGTGGAAAATCCCCCATTTCCTGCACAGGCACCGCTGGGACGATTGGGAGAGAAGAGGGAGAGGAGATGGGTACTTATAATGGGTGGGTGTGGGCCCCACCACACTTAAAACACTTAAAACTTGCAAATTGAGATTAGGAGGCTTTCTAGACATCGGATCAAGAAACTTAAAACATGAAAAGTGTCCCGAAATAAAATTATCCTTCCAATAAGGTGAATATTGACATACTTTTGGGGTCCACAGAAAAAGTCAACTGTTTGGTCAAAGGGATCAAAACAATGGATTCAAGTGTTAAGACATCGATTTCTGGGCCTCGAATGCGATCGACAAAGAAGAGAGAAATGTTTCTTATAAAATCTAGTTTCCAAAAAGTACACATTTGGCAAGGTTCTGATATGTCGAAATTTGGGTCCAGATTCAATGTGAAAAGACTGATTTTGCCCCCAAGGCTGGAAAAATTGATTTTGGAGCTTCGGATGGGCACGAAGTGAACACCAAAGTTGTAGGGAATGGCGAGATTAGTGAAACGAAGCTGAAATGAGAATTTTTAGAAATCAAAGAGAATCTCTCCAAAATGACCACACAAAACAAATGGGACCCTACGGTCACTGTCTAGGTTCACTGGCTCCCAAAACTAAAGAAAATATAGTCAAACTCATAAATTCGATCAAACAACCGCTAAACCCACTGAGAAAATAAATCCACGATTAAAACCACGCTAAACCGGGAAATCTGGGGTCGGGTTCTCACACATGGAAGCTTCTAGGAGTTCTCCCAGGTTCTTTGATTTGTTGCCGATGATCATGGAGCAGATTCTAGCTCTCATGTTGTTTCGGCAGATGCCGACTAACGACGCTTGTGGCAATACATCAGAGAATTTGTATGCCATTGCTTTTCACTTGTGAATGAAGTCATATGTTGACTCATTCTCCCCCTGTTTTAGGCTGCACAACTGAGCCATAGTAGCGGGATGATCCTCACCTTTGAAGTGAGTCAGGAAGCATGTCTCTAGTATGGCCCAGTTTTGGATGGAGTCCTCTGGGAGAGTGGAGTACCAATCAAAGGCCTACCTTTTAGGGTACTTGCAAAGCGACGGATCATGAGTGCATTTTGATCCACGATAGCTCCTGTCAAGATCTTGAAGTGGATGATGTGCTGTCTGGCTGATCCTTTCCCCATATCTGTTTGGTGAGTAGGATGCTTGAATTTTGTAGGGAATGGGACCGAGTCCATCCATAAGGGATATGGTGGCTTGATCCCATGCTATTTGAGTATATCCTCTTCTTTAGCTTTTGCGAGGATACTGTCTACGTCCTTTTTGGTGAGGGTGCGTGACTCATTTTCTTCTCTATTTACCTCATCATCTTGATGATTCGACGAGCATTTTGAGTTTTGGTCAGCTATGGCTGGGCTTTGACAGTGAAGGATGTGCTCCCTCAGGCGCAGCAACCGAGCCTGTCTTCTTGTAGCTAGGCAAGGACAGGATGCGAACCCGGTCCTTCACCTGTTGCAGCGTGTAGACACCTCATTTTGGCACCCCTATGAATAATTTTAATACTCATATTATCGATGCCCCGATTTTGCCCCATTTAGACAATATTGAATAATAAATTAAAATCTTCATTATCGTGCACATTTAGGAAGGTTTCATTATTATAGGCCCCCTTTTTTTTATGGATCTCACCAATTCTTATGTTTCGAGTCGGATCTCACTTCCATGATGATTTACATTTAGTAAGCTTCCTGATGAAATAT
Organism: Litsea cubeba; assembly: GCA_012931725.1. NCBI lineage: Eukaryota > Viridiplantae > Streptophyta > Magnoliopsida > Laurales > Lauraceae > Litsea > Litsea cubeba. The sequence continues at coordinate 41,119,956 of CM022952.1, forward strand.
GGATTTAAAGAATCCAACGGTCGGATCAAGAGATATACCTTTTTCACAAATTTAATATGTGTGGGCACCCTAAAAATTCAAGTATTTTCTAGATCTTCAAATGGACATGACCCATATATCATCGGGACCTACTCATCGAGAGATTCCCACTGATACTCAGATCTCAAAAATCCAACGAGTAGATCTTAAGTTATGATTTTTTTTTTTCAAAATTAATCAGGCTTGGGTCCCTTAAAAAAAATCAAATCTTTTCCGGACCTCCAAATTACTCAAACCCATACACCAATATGATCTACTCATTGAGAAATCTCCAAAAGTACCCGGACCTCAAAAATCCGGTGAACATATCAAAATCTGTGAAACCTGGGTCCCAGTGATAATGGCCAGGTCAAATCCCATTGCGGCCCACCTTTTGGGCCCCAAACTTCTGACCGAAGTCCGACCCCAGACTTGGACCCCACATCCAAGCCCAATTTGGCCCGATCAAGCTGACCCATCGAGCCCAAATCCAACCTCACCAAACTTATGACCAATCCAACCCAGGTCAACCTGACCCAACCTAACCCAAGCCCATCAACCTGACCTGGGCTGCATGGCCTATCGCTGGATAAGGATGGAGAGTCCACGAGATCTGGATTCTCCCATCCTCCTGATATTTCTCTCCCTCTCAATCTCAAATGAGAGTCCCAGATCCTGATCTCTCTCAAACCCACCATAAATCCAGTCTCTCCTCTCTATCCCAACCCAGGCGCAGATCTCATCTCGATATCCATCTCTCTCGTTCTCCATCACCACCCTGTGCAGATCCACCCTTCCCATCACCATCATCCTCTCACCTTCTCCATCTCCCAACACAACTCTCCATCTCTTCTCATTCCCTCTCGATCCCTCGCACCCATTACAGCCCCTGCGCACCACCCTCTCACTGCTGCACTCTCCCTGCACTCGCAACCATTACAGCCCCTGCGCACCACCCTCTCACTGCTGCACTCTCCCTGCATTCCTTTTTCTCTCTTTCTTTTCTCTTTCTTTTCCTTCTCTTCTTCTTCCTCCTCCCTTCAGTCCTCCTGTGCACCCTCATTGGCTCCCTGCTGACCTTCACCCACCTTCTCCACCATCTTCCTCACGCCCACAGGCCTGCATCTCGCCACCCACCACCTGCATAACCATCTACACACAGCCCAGCATTTCTTTTTTTCTTTTTCTCTCTTTACTTCCTTCCCTTTCTTCTTCTATATTTTTCTTTTCTTCCCTTCTCTTCCCTACACCAACCGCCTACACCATCACCATACACCACACCTGCAGCACCCAGTTCACCCATCTCACAGCATCTTCACCACTTTCCTTCCTTCCGTTCTCTCTTCTCTTCTTTCTCCTTTCTCCTTTCTCTTTTGACCAACTTACTTAATTAAACCATTCCACAACCCACTTACACAAACTCAGCCCACCAGCCCATAATACTCAATTACTTGGATCCCTTTCATCTACACAACCTGTCAATTAAATTCGACCAAAACCAAACCACAAAAACAGCCCATTTAACCCAACAAACCCATTGAACCAGCCAACCCCACCTACAACTTAGCCAATCATCATACCGAACCCACTTTACTGACCCATTCAACCCGAGCCAAAACCCATCTCAGCCCATCTGCACTATACAACTTACAGCCCATCTTTGGGACTCACTGCAAAAGGCGATCCAAGACCCACAAAAAGAAAAGAAAAGAACACCTACAAGGTCTCAATGGTCCGATTCAGGACTCTAGGGTCAAATTGGTGAGATCTTTCTATTACTACCTTAGTTTGATTCATCCTCGTTTATTTGCACTAGGTTCATTTAATTGTGTACATATTTTTTTATAAGCTGCCATTTAGTTACACATTCATCAATAATTTATTATCATTTTAATAGAGTGCATTTTGGATCTCCAATTGCAACTACTGTGCGCATTCATCATTCATCATCTTAATTCATTTGTTTGAATTGCTTGTTCAAGCATCCATTACACTCATTGTGTCTATCCTTTGCGTTCTTATCCCCTCCATCTAATCTAGTCTTTTAGGGACTAGGAGAGCGGCGGTAGACGGGCTGGCCCTTTCATGGGGTCAGCCCATCCATGCGCTCCAATGTAAAAAGGGATGAGCGGTTAGATTAGGTTCCATGCATACCTCTATTTAGGCCCTTCTAGCCAATTTTCAAAAATCCAAAAAAATCCAAGAAAATAAAAAAATCCCAAAAATCAAGAAAAAGATTTTGCATTTCTTTTCTTCTTTCAACCTCCGCCAATTTTCAACATTGAGCTTCATGCTATTAGGGTAGGCTATACTTGATTCATGAATTCATTGATATTTGAAAAAGAATTTTCAGCACATGCTATATTTTTAAAACCATTTTCCACCCATGCTTTCATTATCGCTTTAATGCACTAAGTAACACCGACCCTTAGGTGTTAGTGACCGTGACATCGTCCACCCTTCTACGCGACTCCCTAGGCCTTACGGCGATAGCCTCCTAGCGGACTCCCTATGATTGACAGTGGCACATAGGTCCCTCACTCTCCCCTAAGTTAGGTTAGCTTAGTGTATATCCATCCCCAATGTGCCCTAAGCGATTGTTGGTTTTAAGATGGGCCTGACGGACGATAGTCCACTTCTCTAGGTGATCTCTCCCTAGATCGACCGGGCGCCTTAGTCCTCCCATCTTTAGGCCAACGTTGTAGTGGGCACCTAGGCTTTCATTTCGAGCATCATGTCGCATGTGCTTTTGACCCTTCTTCAAGCATCCTTACATGCATGTTTTCAAATAAAGCCTACCCTTTCCCCGCCAAGGGATTCGAGGAGGGTATCCGGTGAACGGAGTTGATCCCCCTCAATGAATATTGGCACCCAACCCTTTTTTATTTATTTATTTATGTATTTATTTATTTTTTATCATTTTCTAGTACTTACAATTTTTTTTTTTAGCTGAATGAAAATAGATAAACAGTGCTTGACTTTTCTTTGGGATTGCAAATTGATGATAAGAATTCCTTTATTACATGCAATGCTTGATTATACCTTTAGTCATCATTTCTATCAGCCCTGGAGTGATTTTATGCTATGTCTCATATTGAAATCTTTGTATTTGGGACTATGATAAGACACTACTAAACCCAAGTTTAGAATCTCTTAACCAGTCAAAATATGTAAATCAGACTGCAGCAGATTTTGAAAACCTGTACACTGTCTTCAAATCTCTGATTCAATGATTTCTAATTTGAATAAAAACTCACTGATTTTTTTGAATACTCTCATACCAGCTATCTTTCAGTGAGATTTGGTTTTAACTGATTTGGATTTTTCAAGAAATTATTAAAAATCGGACAGCGGGCCTGAGTCATGGACTCTGTACTGCAGAAAACTCAGCATGTTAACCGGGATTTGTACACATAATCACAAGGGTCTCTGTTCATTAGAAATCCATAAAAAAATAACATGAGCTTCCCCTTTGGGTCCATTAACTCCCATAAAAATTTCAGATTAATTGGAGCTTTATAGAATTTATCAAAATTCAGAGAGTGGACCCGGTCATAGACCAAATTCTGCAGTGCAGAAAATCCTGCAGGTTAACTTGGCCTTGTGCGCTTAATCACGAAGGGTTATGTTAATCCAAAATTCATGATAAATTTATAAGGAGACTCCTATTTGGGTCCATTAAGTCTCATAAAGATTTTAGACTAATTGGAGTTCTGTAAAAATTATAAAAATTTGGAGAGTGGACCCGTGTCATGGGGCAGATTATACAGTGCAGGAATTCCAGCATTTTTATTCAGACTTGTGTCCATTATTTCATAAGGTTTCAATACTTAGAAAAATCCAAAATTAAATATGGACTTTATCAATATATAAACTGACCCCATACAAAATTTGAGACCAATCTGAGGTGCAGAAAAATTACTAAAAATCGGACAACAAGCATGCAGCAACCCATAGAATTCAGCATTATGTTACCTATTTCATATTTCAGTTATTTTTCTTTCTTTTCTTCCAAATGCATGGAATTTAGTCTTTTCACTCATCTCGAATTTTAAAGATGGGCTGACTCCCATAATTATGACCCAAAATAATATTGATGAGACCATCACGCGTCGCCGGCGGCGTTGTGATGAGTGGGACCTTTAATTTCCCGCATGGAGGCGATCAAACGGAGTCATGGCCGTTTACTATGACTGGCGATCACACATATTACCATTCTGAGGATTTGTCGGGAATTCTCAGAATTGGTCGGTAGTTTCAAGTATCGCTCTATATAGCACTGTGTTTCCACCCACATCGGGTCCGGAAATCACATCCGACAGCCTGGCGATCACGGTGGGACCACTTGTGTCTCATCTAAATTGTTTTGGGTCATTTTATTTGAAAGGGTCTATGCTCGTCTACCAATGCTCTCCTCATTAACATCCATTAGTTTCACATTCATTTTTAAAGTTACATACTTTCCTGCATTTACACTCTCAAACATTCTTTGAACTTAGGTTTCGTCTAGGATTCCCATTCTGAACTTAGAGTCCATTTAGGACCCCTGTTTGAACCTAGGAACTACCTAGGTCTTCCCCACTAAACATAGAAGCAATTTAAGATCCCTACAGAACTAGTTCTTAGGACGTCTTTATTTTGGTTCTTTGTTTGTTTTGCTTGCACCTCTCACACACGGGGCACTTAAAATTCTTTTTTCGAAATTCACTAGTGAACCCTTGGAATCTCTGGCCACCTAGTTTCTATTGAAGTAGGGTTGGGCCCATACCTATTTTCTAGGTGCACATCTTCTCCTCCTTCTCTTATTCTCAATTTTCTTTGTGATTTTCCTCCTTTTCTCCACTTTTCTTTTGCCATGGAGGGACATTCGTCCCATTCTAAGGTTAGTTTCCGTGATCAAGGGCACACGCCACGGTCACAACAAGCTCAGAAATCGCAACACGAGTCATATGATGGGTATCAAGGGCGGTACAACCCCTTATATGATGATATGTCTAAAAATCTGGAGCAAACCCCATTTACCACAACTAAGGCTCCACAAGCTAGCTCCACCCAGAGAACTGGTCCGCTAGAGACCGACTATGACTGGCCCAGGCAACAGTCGCGTTCTCCAACCCCTTCTGTCAGCTCGAGAGCATCTTCTTCTCAAGAGAGTCTCCCTCCGGGTATTAAAATTGTCCCTCAACCCCGAGGGTCTCCTCAGTTCGAACCACCTCAACAGGATGTTGTTCTTCGGGAATCACGTAGGTCCGTGGAGTACCCTGAACACCTTCATAATTCATCCTCTAGGATCAATGAGTCAGCATTCGTTGAGATCAACAGTGACCATGCTCGTAGGATGCATCCTCGGTATGTCTCTCCAGATAGGAGGCACCGTTCTGCATCCCACACCCCAGCTCCTAGTCATCACTCTAAGTCCCCATCACCCGTGAGAGAAACCCGTCATTCTCGCCGTCTAGAACCTATTAAGACCAGGGTCTCTAGGTCACCCACCCCAAGGCATAGGGATTCACGTTATCATCATCGGGAGCACGATCGAACCACTAGGCGTGACTCATTGATTGCCCACCCGCCTACACCTAGGTCAAGTGATGAAATAACAGGATCAAGATATTATGATGATTACACTTGGGATCCTCGGAGAGCAGTCTATGTTCCTCCACCTTTGTCAAATACAGCGGAAAACCCTTATTTTATTAAAACATATACGCGAACCCATCGAGATGCTCACATTCTTGGGTCCTCTAGTAGGGTCCATCGAGAGGATCGTCACATAGGGATGCCTAGGCAGATTTATCGTGATGATCATATTCATTATAATCAACGGGTCGAGGATCATCCAAGGGACTACCCAAAAGAAGGATCAAGAGGACACAAAGAGTATCGAGGGGAATACGACCCATATTACCTGTCAAGGGTAGACCAGGATAAGCCTCCAATTCATCCTAAGCATGAGAGAATTAGGCATCGGGCTGATTACTACGAGAGTGAATCAGCTAGATTTTTTCCGCACCGCACGCACCGTGAGCAAGATTACGACTCTTCGCCAAGACATAGGACCCATGAGCCCATTCGTGAAACCATTAGGGGTCGACCTATGCCTGACCAAGAAGATAGGGTAAGCGCACCACTCCATGGATCAGTGAACCCTTCTAGGATTCCAGCTCCACAACAACATGATTTAACTTTCACCTCTCAGATTCAGCCAGTTCAGCCCCAGGCTACACAAAATTCTCCTTACATTTTGCCTGGTCCTTTTCATGAACCTATTCATTCTCAAGCTACATTACACCCGGCTCAACCTTGTCAAATAACCCCGCCTTGCCCTCCTCAAACCGATCCAAATGGGATCAAAGAATTAAAAGAGCAACTTGAAGGAATTAGGTTGGAGATGACGAAGGTAGCAAAGGGAGCCGTCGAGCCACGTCGGCTAGGGTTTAAGGATTTTTGTAGGAACCCTGGAGCTAGCTCTCCATTCCCTATTGAAGCCCCCAAGTTCACAACTTTTAAAGGAAACACAGACCCACATGCACATCTAGTTTCCTTTTGCAATAAATGTCGAGTTATAGCAGACAATGATGCCCTCTTGATTGACTACTTTCAAGAATCTTTAGAGGGTGATGCCCTTGTTTGGTTCCATTCTGTGCCTGCACATGAGTTCAAAACTTTTGAGGATATAATCCAAAAATTCATGGACCAATACAAGCATCAGGTTAGTATTAGGCCAAGTTGGCACGACCTGGCTAATACCAAACAAAAGCTCGATGAAGACTACGAGGAATTCGTGAACCGCTGGCGTTTGCTATATACCCGGTCCAGTGCTAGGTTGACTGATGATGAAGCAATTAGAATGGTGATATCCAATTTGCGGATGCCACTTAGACCGTACATTTCACTTGGGGAAGCTCCAAAAACATTTGAAGCACTTTATGATAGGATATCAAGGATAAAGCTTGACTATGAAGAAGGGATCCTTTTTTCACTCATGGACCCTAGGAAGCATGGGAATAGAAAAATACCCGTTCAATCAGGTACAGGGACAAGAAATACAAACACAACAGGGCCAGAGTCAAATGCTAATCTAGTTTGCCAAAATGATACCACTCGTAATGGAAACAACAGGTCGGGCCAAGCATTAGGTCAGCAAGTTAGGAATACCCCTAATCAAGATTACCGTAAAGTTCCCCATAATTATGAAAACAATGGAAACAATGGGAACTATAGGAACAATGACAATGGTGAGAGGCGTCGAAGAGGACCCAAGCGCGACCACTACCCCCCACTTCCGCAACCCATCGATGTGGTTTTTTGGAATTTGATGGAGACAAAAGAGATAACGTTACCCCTAGAGAAACCACAACCGTGGCCCACATATTTGGATCGAAACAAGTTCTGTGTTTATCATAGATACCCCGGACACAATCTCGACGAATGTTTTATTTTGAGAGATCTTATCTATGAGATGAATGACGAAGGAAAAATCAATTGGGATGCAATTAAACCAGTAAAAGAGCTCCGAAATAGACAACAAGGCATGAAGATTTATGACGACCCATTGCCAAAACACGATGCCTCATCCTCCTCTGAAGCTGCAAAAGTCATATTTGGGAAAAAAGACGTGGAGCTCAACAATTGGAGCGTACAATACCATCCCCTCTGCCTAATTGACCATGAGGAAGATAAAATGATCCTTGATACTGAAAAGTATGGTCAGTACTTGGACCCACGGAATGAGATTGATCAAATTCAGAATAGACCTAGGTCGCGATACATTTCAACTAGTAAGGTTAGGCAGACTATAGCAAATCCTTTACCTCATTTAATGGAGGCACCGCTCAGGTGAGGAAGGGTTTATCCAACCAATCCTCCAATTATGCCTCGACAAGAATTGAACAATTTCCCTTTGGAAGAAGAGCAACATCCAAAATCGATTGAAGCTGGGAAAGAATATGATCTTCTTCAACACCTTTCGAAAATTCCAGCCAAGATCTCAGACTTTGAACTAATCAATGCGTCCTCGAGACACCAAAGACAATTACTTGACGCAATCCAAAGAATGGAAGTACCTGAAAACATAACTCCAGAGCAGTTGGCTCAAACCATAGCGAGTGTGGCGAGTCCGGGGAAACCACCACCGATCACTTTCACTGAAGAAGAGTTAGAAAAAATTCCACCAGAGGTAAGGACTTCACATCTGTGTTTAACAGTGGTCCTCGCAGGATACAAGGTTAACGGAGCTTTGGTAGATACTGGGGCATCTTTAAACATATGTCCAGTCCACACATTTCAATCACTGAATTTAACCCTCAAAGATCTTATCCCAGCACCGATGACTATTATTGGATATGATGGAAATCGAACTGCAGCAACTGGCAAGGTCAATTTACTCACACGTGTAGGACCGATCGCCATTCCTCAGACTTACCATGTGGTAGATATCCCTGACAATTTGAACCTAATTCTCGGGCGACGATGGCTTGATAACATGAAGGCTGTTGCATCGACTAGACATCAATGTGTCAAATTCCCTTTTAACGATGTGATAATTAAAGTTGATGCAGATCCTCCTATGCTTGAATCAGAAATAAAGGCGATGCTCCCGACATTTAAAGCGATCCCAAGAGAAGAAAATCAGGAAAAGATCTTTGGGTATGGAGTTAACCCATTGATTTCTATTTTAGATGTTAGCCCCACAGAATGGATAGGTCCCTTAAATCCACCACCTAAATACTCAAGCTTGATTGATGCAACCTCTATCCTCCCAAAAGAAAATGGAGATTCCCACCAGGCTCATGGGTGGACTTTGATGAGAAAGTTAGGATATGAGCCAGGCACAGGATTGGGTCGAAATAGCGATGGCATGGTTAGACCATATGACCCCGAGGTTAAGATTGGAACAGAAGGGTTAGGATATGAACCAGGAATGGATAAATCTAGTGACTACAACTGGAAATTACACGAACATTTCGCCAGACCAGTCGAACCACAGGATCGAGTTATTCAACCTGAGCGAGATAACCTAGGCCCCGAAATTGATTTGAATTTTAGTGATTCTGAAGGGTCGAATGATGACAATTGTGGCATAGATGAACTCTTGGAGACTCTTGGAAAATTGTTTCGTCGCGATACAAAAGGAGAAGATGATGGTCAGGATAGAGAGTAGTCAAGCTTGGTTGGATACCTAGACCACAACAAAAATCTGATGGTTGAGAGCTCAAGGCCCGAACTTATAGTCGTAAAGCCTGAGGACTATAGAGGGTCTGAATACATGACGGAAGACTTGAGCGATATGTATGTAGCAGATTGCTACATGTTTTCCCAAGAGGACAATATGCCAAGAAAAAAAAACGCCAATTTCAGAACTTCAGGGCCCACAGAGTGAAGTTTGGACCTACTCCTACCAGGGACTCAGTGAGGTGGTCTTTCCGACCAACCTCAAGCACTCCCTCTAGGGATGCAATTAGCTCATCAGTAGGGACATCTCAATGTCCCGAACTTGTACATAGTAGTTTAGGAAATTCAGATTGTAGGTTAGGAGATTTGCATAATAGTTTAGGAAATCTTCGTGATAGAATAGAATCATCTTATCCAAAAAAAACAAAAAAAATAAATAATCCAAGAAAACCAAAAATAAGTAATTCACCATTAGGAAGTGCAAGAGCCGTGCATAACCCAAGGAGGCAAGCCACATTAGGAAGATGGAGATTACCCCCATTTGAGCAATCCAGACTGGAGACCATTGTAGATAGCATATCTAAGCTTGGTTACGAGTATGTACCCACCTTACCTGATCTAGATTCATTGTCTCTACAAAACCCAAGGTCCGATGATGGTATGGGTGTATATGAACTCGTAGAGGAAGAAGAAGATGAGTCACAGGATACTTAACATTTTGATGATGTGATTAAGCGCTTTGATGAACAATCTCAAGCTGCTGCGGAAAAGAACAAGGAGGTCAACTTGGGAAATGAGGAGCACCCCAAGGTGGTACAAATCAGCGCGACATTGGAACCATCTGAGGAACAAGAAATTTTGGAAGTTCTTAGGGAATACCGGGATGTTTTTGCCTTAGATTATATTGACATGCCAGGATTAGACCCATCATTAGTAGAGCATCGCATTCCGTTGCAACCAGGTGACAAACCCGTGAAACAAAAGCTTAGACGGATGCTCCCCGATGTTGCTCTAAAAGTAAAAGAGGAAGTTGATAAGTTGCATCAAGCTAAGTTTATTCGAGTTGTCCTTTTTCCTGAGTGGATAGCCAACATAGTCCCGGTAGCTAAGAAGGATGGTCGTGTACGTGTGTGCGTTGATTTTCGAAATTTGAATAAGTCCTCGCCCAAAGATGACTTCCCATTACCTCACATTGATGTGTTAGTTGATAACACTGCTGGTCATGCCATGTTGTCATTTATGGATGGGTATTCAGGATATAATCAAATCAAGCTTTCTCCGGAGGACCAGGAGAAAACATCGTTCACCACACCATGGGGGACGTATTGTTATGTTGTTATGCCCTTCGGCCTAAAAAATGCAGGAGCAACATACCAAAGGGCAATGACAGCCATTTTTCATGATATGATGCACGATTGTATGGAAGTCTACGTCGATGATATCCTGGTAAAATCTAAGACTCGCGCCAGTCATACTAAGGCTCTAAGGCGTGTTCTTCAGAGGTCAAGAGAGTCTAAGCTTAGAATGAATCCAAAGAAGTGCGTGTTTGGAGTGTCAGCTGGAAAACTTTTAGGATTTATGGTTAGCAATAGAGGAATCGAGGTGGACCCCGCTAAGATTAAGGCTATTCTCGAAATGCCTCCTCCTAAAAATCTGAAACAATTGCGTGGACTTATAGGACGACTCCAGTTCATTCGAAGGTTCATTTCTCAACATTCACAACGTTGTGAACCGTTCTATAAGTTGTTAAAAGGAGGAGTCATTTTTAAGTGGGACCATGAGTGCCAGAAAGCATTCGATGATTTGAAACACTATCTGTTGAACGCCCCTGTTCTCAGACCACCGGTCAAAGGACAACCCCTAATCTTATATGCTTCGGCTACTGAGTCAGCCATTGGGATTGTACTAGGCCAGTACGATGAGTCAGGAAAGAAAGAACATGCGATTTACTATCTAAGCAAATCCCTTCTACCATATGAACGGAAGTATTCACCGATAGAAAGGACTTGCCTAGCAGTGGTTTGGGCTACCCAAAAGCTTAGACATTATTTCTTAGCTCATTCTATACGACTTTTGGCACGAATGGATCCTTTAAAATACATTTTCGAGAAGCCAATATCTTCCGGCCGAATCGCGAGGTGGCAAATGCTTTTGTCCGAATTTGATATAACATACGTGACACAAAAATCAATCAAAGGACAAGCCATTGCAGATCACCTCGCCCATCTTCCATTGCGGGCCTATGAAACTGTGAAAGATGAATTCCCAGATGAAGAGCTGCTGAATGCAAATATTGTCAATGTTGAAAAGGATCTATGGACACTCTACTTTGATGGTTCATTGAATGAGACTGGTAGAGGGATAGGAATAATACTTCAAAGTCCAGAGGGTGTCATTATTCCCAAAGCCTTTAAATTAAACTTTGTTGTTACTAACAATACTGCAGAATATGAAGCTTTGGTTGCAGGTCTCAGAGAAGCACTTTTTCTCAATATCAAGAAGCTGAAGGTTTTCGGTGACTCCAAGGTGGTCATTTCTCAAGTCCTGGGAGAATGGAAAGTCAATTCCTCAACATTGTCTAAGTACCACAAATTATCCACAACATTGGCAGCCAGGTTTGAAAGAATATCATTTGTTTACATTCCCAGGGCCCTCAATAGGTTAGCCGATTCTCTTGCCACCCTTGCATCAATTTCTCGCATGCCCTTCCATGATACCACTGAGTCTTTTGTAATTAAAAAATTGAACTCTTCTGCAATAGATGTTTTTGACCTTGAGTTAAAATTGGCTATTGTACCTTATCAACCTCAGTTTGTCACTCAAAATGTTATTGGAGATAAATTCCCTAAAATTATAAAAATTGAGTTCCTCGGGCGTATTCACCATGATGATGATCCATTGGACGACAACCCCTGGTTTTATGATATTAAAAACTATTTGCATGATGGCTACATTCCGGAATATGCCTCTAAGTCAGATAGGCGCGCATTGAAAGAATTGGCTCAAAGATATACAATTATAGGAGGACAACTCTATAAACGTTCATTTCAAGGAATTCTTCTACGATGCGTTGATGTGCAAGAAGCAGCTCATATCATTTATGAAGCCCATTCCGGAGTATGTGGTGGTCATGTAAATGGTCAAATGCTTGCCAAGAAGATTCTTAGGCAAGGGTACTACTGGCCTACCATGGAACGCGACTCGGCCGATTACGTCAGAAAATGCAAAGAGTGTCAACTTCATGCGGATCTGATTCATGCACCAGCATCCACTCTCCACACCACCACGGCCCCATGGCCATTCTCTACGTGGGCTTTTGACGTAATTGGGCCTCTCACCCAAACCCTTGAAAATACTCAAAATCATGCATTCATTTTGACCGCCACTGAGTATTACACAAAATGGGCCGAAGCCGAGTCATTTGTGCATATTACGGCCAATACTCTCGTTCGTTTTATCATGAAAAATATCATTGCCCGATTTGGAGTTCCTAAAGTCTTTGTCACTGACAACGGTCCACAATTTACCTCAATAAAAATGTATGATTTATGTAATAAGTTTAACATCGAGTTGCACCATTCTAGTCCATACTATCCATAGGGAAACGGCCAAGCTGAAGCCACGAACAAGACTCTCATCAAGATCATCAAGAAGACACTTGAAACTCCGAAGGGAACAGATTGGCCACACAGATTGGTTGAGGCACTTTGGGCCTATCGGACTTCCATTAGGACACCGACCGGAGAAACACCATTTTCTTTAACTTACGGGATGGAGGCTGTCCTTCCATATGAGGTCCAGATACCCTCACTTAGGGTCCAGCTCGATAAGGACATGACTGTGGATCAACGACGAGAAGCTCTACTCATGCAACTCGAACTGTTAGATGAGAAGAGGTTAAAAGCAGCAGAACACGCACAAGTCTACCAAAGGAGAATATCAAGAGCCTACAACAAACATGTACTTGAAAGAAAATTTAAAGTAAGGTGATGTGGTCACAAAGAAAATTGTGCAATCTCAGCTCCCGCACATCAGAGGTAAGCTTCGACCAAATTGGGAAGGCCCCTATGTCATAAAGGAAGTATACCCGGGAAATGCATACAAGTTAGTCAATTCAGAAGGGGAGGAACTCCCTAATCCTTGGAATGCCATGTACTTGCGAAAGTATGTGGTATAATTTATTCACGATTTTGATACACATGCCAATCCGTTTACTTGTCTTACAATGACAATTATTTCCTTAAGATCTATTTTAATTCAATCGATGACTTATCACTCAAAATCACACACACTTCCACTTCATATACAAAAAATGGGAGAAACGACTGTCATACACAAAATTTAATTAGCACGACCAAAGGTTGTCCCAAAAAAAAAAAAAAGACTAATAATAAAATTTGTTTAGTTAGAAGTCCTTAAAAGAATGAAAATTTTGTGACTAGTCTGGGTTCGTAGCCTTTTTAACCTGAGCCAATAAGCCCGTTGGGGTATTTACATACCTAGTGCCCTAAAGCTATCTGGTTTGGGAGTCATTGGCCTAATGCTCGATACATGGGTTAATTAGAAAGCTTAAGGGACTCGGGCATTGCACAGTCACATGTTTTAAAAAAAATATATATATGAAAGTTTTGTGACTAGTCTGGGTTCGTAGCCTTTTTAAACCGAGCTAGTAAGCCCATCGGGGTATTTACATACCTAGTGCCCTAAAGCCATCTGGTTTGGGAGTCATTGGCCTAATGCTCATTACATGGATTAATTAGAAAGCTTAAGGGACCCAGGCATTGCATAGTCACATGTCAAAAAAATATATATATATATCATTATCCTTCAATAAGCCTAGACTCAGATGATATGACTACCGCAAAGTGAGCCAAATGATAGATAGCCAAAAGTCACATCACCCAATTCACGACAGTCAATTTCCTATTGCACACACAACAACACATCTTTTACACCAAGATAATGAGTTGCAGAGTCAAAGAAAAGATTATGCTAGTTTGAGGAGGTAATTGAAAACGTGAGATGCTTGTCATGGTGGCAATGGAATCAGAAATCAGAAATGAGGGATACCACTTTCATTGCATCCATCGGATTTAGGAGTTACTTTCTGACCAAGTTACGTTCACTAATATTACCCCGGTGTATATTTCCTTAAATAATGCTGGGGCATTTTTTTTGAAAATTATATAAACTTTCCCAATTCATGGTCAAAGGTCTCAATGCATGCATTATACTGACTTTGAAACACTCATTGCACACACTAACACATCATACATTCGTACACACATACACGTACGCCTCATGCATTTTAAGGACTAACAGTTTGTTCATTTTGCAGTTTTTGTTTCTTTCCCTTAGGTTTGCATTTCAAAAAAAAAAAATTTTCTTAATTATGATGGCCCCCTTGACACTTTTACCGAGAAAGTGAATAATTCATCTTTGCACAATTGTGCAAGGGGCCAAAAAAGATGCTACACTGAACTTGCATTTCAGTTTTGCAGGCCATATGGTTACGAGACCAAGATTGGATCGGTGGCTCACACTGGGGCATTTTTTTTGGCTTGCGAACACACTCTTGCACTTCTTGTACTGCGCTGAACTGAAGAAGGGAGGATTCGTCCAACCAAGCTAGGAAAAGCTCAAGCAAGCTAGGTGAGTAGCGTCATCGTTTTAATTTTCTTAATTTTCATCACGTGTTCGAGTCGCCGTAGGCCTCCCTTAAGTGCCGACGATCGGTATGGCGATCATAATACCGCTCTATGCGAATTGTGGTGTCCGCCGACTTGGATCGTGATGCCTTGGAGGTGCTAACCTCGGGTTCGAAACTCCCCTCGGGAAAGTAGATCACCTTGGAAGGTTCCCTCCATCCTCATTTCCACCTTGCATAGCCCCTTTTCAAAATTGCATTAATTTTCATATTAGATCTAGCATTTACATTATAAATCCCACCATCATTTATAGGTTGCACTCATCATGTCCCACTGGGGTCTAAGATTCACATCATCATCAACTTGGATTGTGTTTTCAATTTTCTCTATTCAAAGTGTCTATCTGAGGCAAAAATTCCACAAAAATAAAGAACACATGGATCAATTATTTTCTTGGTGCCAACTCGTGAAAGCCCGAAAGGCTCTCACGAGACATGTGGTTATGTCTACTTTCTTTGGTGTGTAGCCCATTCTGTGCCACACTCCAAAGAGGGGCATACTGTAGACACCTCATTTTGGCACCCCTATGAATAATTTTAATACTCATATTATCGATGCCCCGATTTTGCCCCATTTCGACAATATTGAATAATAAATTAAAATCTTCATTATCATGCACATTTAGGAAGGTTTCATTATTATAGGCCCCCTTTTTTTTATGGATCTCACCAATTCTTATGTTTCGAGTCGGATCTCACTTCCATGATGATTTACATTTAGTAAGCTTCCTGATGAAATATGGATTTAAAGAATCCAACGGTCGGATCAAGAGATATACCTTTTTCACAAATTTAATATGTGTGGGCACCCTAAAAATTCAAGTATTTTCTAGATCTTCAAATGGACATGACCCATATATCATCGGGACCTACTCATCGAGAGATTCCCACTGATACTCAGATCTCAAAAATCCAACGAGTAGATCTTAAGTTATGATTTTTTTTTTCAAAATTAATCAGGCTTGGGTCCCTTAAAAAAAATCAAATCTTTTCCGGACCTCCAAATTACTCAAACCCATACACCAATATGATCTACTCATTGAGAAATCTCCAAAAGTACCCGGACCTTAAAAATCCGGTGAACATATCAAAATCTGTGAAACCTGGGTCCCAGTGATAATGGCCAGGTCAAATCCCATTGCGGCCCACCTTTTGGGCCCCAAACTTCTGACCGAAGTCCGACCCCAGACTTGGACCCCACATCCAAGCCCAATTTGGCCCGATCAAGCTGACCCATCGAGCCCAAATCCAACCTCACCAAACTTATGACCAATCCAACCCAGGTCAACCTGACCCAACCTAACCCAAGCCCATCAACCTGACCTGGGCTGCATGGCCCATCGCTGGATAAGGATGGAGAGTCCACGAGATCTGGATTCTCCCATCCTCCTGATATCTCTCTCCCTCTCAATCTCAAATGAGAGTCCCAGATCCTGATCTCTCTCAAACCCACCATAAATCCAGTCTCTCCTCTCTATCCCAACCCAGGCGCAGATCTCATCTCGATATCCATCTCTCTCATTCTCCATCACCACCCTGTGCGATCCACCACTTCCCATCCCATCATCATCATCACCATCATCCTCTCTCCATCTCCCAACACAACTCTCCATCTCTTCTCATTCCCTCTCGATCCCTCGCACCCATTACAGCCCCTGCGCACCACCCTCTCACTGCTGCACTCTCCTGCACTCGCAACCATTACCCCTGCGCACCACCCTCTCACTGCTGCACTCTCCCTGCATTCCTTTTTCTCTCTTTCTTTTCTCTTTCTTTTCCTTCTCTTCTTCTTCCTCCTCCCTTCAGTCCTCCTGTGCACCCTCGTTGGCTCCCTGCTGACCTTCACCCCCTTCTCCACCATCTTCCTCACGCCCACAGGCCTGCATCTCGCCACCCACCACCTGCATAACCATCTACACACAGCCCAGCATTCTTCTTCTTTTCTTTTTCTCTCTTTACTTCCTTCCCTTTCTTCTTCTATATTTTTCTTTCTTCCCTTCTCTTCCCTACACCAACCGCCTACACCATCACCATACACCACACCTGCAGCACCCAGTTCACCCATCTCACAGCATCTTCACACTTCCTTCCTTCCGTTCTCTCTTCTCTTCTTTCTCCTTTCTCCTTTCTCTTTTGACCAACTTACTTAATTAAACCATTCCACAACCCACTTACACAAACTCAGCCCACCAGCCCATAATACTCAATTACTTGGATCCCTTTCATCTACACAACCTGTCAATTAAATTCGACCAAAACCAAACCACAAAAACAGCCCATTTAACCCAACAAACCCATTGAACCAGCCAACCCCACCTACAACTTAGCCAATCATCATACCGAACCCACTTTACTGACCCATTCAACCCGAGCCAAAACCCATCTCAGCCCATCTGCACTATACAACTTACAGCCCATCTTTGGGACTCACTGCAAAAGGCGATCCAAGACCCACAAAAAGAAAAGAAAAGAACACCTACAAGGTCTCAATGGTCCGATTCAGGACTCTAGGGTCAAATTGGTGAGATCTTTCTATTACTACCTTAGTTTGATTCATCCTCGTTTATTTGCACTAGGCTGCATGGCCCATCGCTGGATAAGGATGGAGAGTCCACGAGATCTGGATTCTCCCATCCTCCTGATATCTCTCTCCCTCTCAATCTCAAATGAGAGTCCCAGATCCTGATCTCTCTCAAACCCACCATAAATCCAGTCTCTCCTCTCTATCCCAACCCAGGCGCAGATCTCATCTCGATATCCATCTCTCTCGTTCTCCATCACCACCCTGTGCAGATCCACCCTTCCCATCACCATCATCCTCTCACCTTCTCCATCTCCCAACACAACTCTCCCTCTTCTCATTCCCTCTCGATCCCTCGCACCCATTACAGCCCCTGCGCACCACCCTCTCACTGCTGCACTCTCCCTGCACTCGCAACCATTACAGCCCCTGCGCACCACCCTCTCACTGCTGCACTCTCCCTGCACTCGCAACCATTACAGCCCCTGCGCACCACCCTCTCACTGCTGCACTCTCCTGTCACGCCCCCAAAAGTGAAACCGGGGTAAATGCGTGAGATTAGGGCTAATTAAAATTTTCCAACATAGATAACAACACTTAGCCCCAATCGTGTCCCATAGGATCGAAGTCCGCGGTGAGGTATAAATATTTCCTCGGTAGTCATAAGTATAATGGGACATCATGATTAACAAATGGTACAATATAACATTTCAGAGTATGCACATCTTTCTTTTCTATAATTTAAGTTTAGCAAAAGATAACAAAAGTATATTAATTAATGGCTGCTATCAAAACCTAAGCCAAAGAGAATAAATATAAACTAACCATAGTATGAAGGCACTCGTGTGCTGGTCACGACGACAATACCGTCAACACATAACTCGTACTCACCATCAGGTTAAATTACCTGAAGCAACACCTCCACTTATCCCAAAGATAAATCTACTCGGCACCTATGCACCAAGAGTAGCATCGTCAACACGACGGATGGCAAGCAATGTATATATAAATGACAACAAGATATGCATATCGAATCAGAGTAAACGAGAGACAAAATCAATAGAAACATATGCATTTCAGACATAAGAAGTGCATAGTATACGAGTCATAAACAAGCTAGCAAATAGGCAAATCACACAAGCTAATACACCACGGATAGTTTCAACAAGGACCCTCCATACTCAACATGAGAGTTGTGGTAGAGTGGCACGGGATGAAAACCCGGCAAACAAGTAAACAAGCAAGATGGATACTAAAGGCCAAACAAGATCAATAATGCAAGATGTATCCGATGGTGTACAATCCATCAAAATATAAAAAGTAGTACTGCGCAGACTTTCAAACCAAGGTCCTCACACAGGTGGTGCCCCACCCTGTGTTGGGCGTTGACAACTGAGTGATGCCTGACACAAGAGTCCTAGACAAGTAGGAGTGAGGAGACTAGGCTTTCTTGCGTGAACAAGATTCATAAACAATTGAGAAACTACTTTCCATCAATCAGATCAAGACCATCAAGCAAGCTTATTCAAGTATCAATACCATAGTAGTCCTCATCAAGCTTTTACGATTAAAGCCGCCTAATCTCAACACTTCATATACAAGATAAACAAGACATCAAGGGGATCCTAGGTCATCATCTAAGTTCATCATGTGATCCCAAACCAAAATAAGTAAAGCAATCTATAGAACATGAACATTTCATGTAGAAAGTACCCAATTGTACTATGTAGAGTCGAGAGCAATAAACAATCCAATCTTAGGTCAATAGTTATTACCATAGTCTCGTACAACTATACTCAGTCAACGAAAGGAATAAGGTTCGCGATACCCGAACAAATAATCTTCGTGCATAGATATAAGAGAGGGTATCCCGTTGTCCCGTACCGTTCAAGATTGATATAAGTTGAAAAACCGAGAAAACAGGAATAACGACGAGAAAATGCATGCCCATAACATTCCTCGTATCAAGTCAAATGAGTCCAAAAAGGTAGCCAAGGTTCATACAAGTCCAATAGAAAAAGAGGTCAAAAGGATCCTTCAAAAGGTTCCCAGCAGTTGTCCAGGTCGACCCCAACCATGGTCGGTCGACCTCCCACAAGGAAGGTTCGGTCGACCGAAAGGTCAACCTCCTTCATGCCCGGTCGACAGAGCCCATAGCCGGTCGACCGGCAGTTGTAACCAATAAATAGGAACAGTAAAATGATCAGGTACTGGGAGCACCTGATCCTGTGTCTTCGGTCGACCGAAGCCCCTGGCCGGTCGACCGAGTACACTACAGTTACAGGACACCAATTCTGTAACTGATGTGTAAATGGTCCAATCCCTATCCCATAATCCCTGAACATGTTCCATAACATTTCAAGGATAAAACCACATCAATTCAGGTTCCATAAACCTATCAATCTATCCATTTAATTATCAATCCAATTCATTAAGCAATTAAACAAGATTATCATGTTTTCAATTAAAAACAATCTAGATTAGAGCATAGGGTCATCTAGACATAATCAATCATCATTTCAAGGAAGAAACAGCATATCAAAGCATAAATATATAGATTAACTTGCCTTTGGTTGAAATTGCCCAAATCCACAAATCTTAGCTCAAAGCCCAACAAACCAAACCTAAAGGATAATTAGCAAAATAAAGCTAAATTAAAACATAAATTAAAAGAAAGGGAAGCTCTAAGCTACTAAACACACTACTACAACCCAAAGCACATTAACCCAAACCTAGGGGAAGGGGAGCTTACCAAGCAGTGAAGGGAATGGAGTGGTGGCTTGCAAATTGGGGATGAGAAGCTTGTGGGGTCCACGCGAAGATGATAGCCAACATCGGAGGCGGTGGAGCTGCCTTTGCAGTCCATTTCCAGCAAGTTAAAAGAGAAAGGGAGAAACTGAAATTGAGGTGGAGAGGATGTGGGGTCCACTTGATCTGTGGCCCACTAAATTGGTGGTGATGGAGGGTCTTGGTGGTCCATTGACAAGAAGAATGAAGAAGGCCGAATGAGAGAAAGTATGGGAGATAATTGAGAGAGATGATAACATGGTGAAATGGGTGGATGGCTTCATTCATGTTGACAGCAAGGGAGAAAACAGGGAAAGAAAGAGAAACAGTGAAGGGGAAATTGGGGAAAAACAGAGAGATAGAAATGGAGAAATAGAGAGAGATGGAGTGGGCTGGGTGTTCGCCGGAGATGGGGGTGATCGGCGGTGACGCAGGCGGCTCGGGACAGTGGGGCGGCGAGGTGAGTGAGAGAGAGCTGAGATGAGAGAGTGGAGAAGAGAGAATGGAGAAAGGAGAAGAGAGGAGAAGAAGGGCTGGCCGGCATCGTGGTGGCTGGCGGCGTGGTCCGGCGATGATGGCAGCGAGGAGGGTGAGAACGAGAGGGAGAATGAGAGAAAGAGATGGAGGGGTTGCTGCTGTGGAGTGAATGAGAAAGGGGAAGGTGGTCCATCGTGACCTAGGAGAGGGAATGGGGAAAAGTGAGATGAGATGGGGGTGTTACACACTTACACGTGGGTTAAGGGGTGGTGAGTGAGGTGGGTCTAACATAGGATAAAGATGGGGTGGGATGGGGTTTGAATTTGGGAAATTAATAAAATAAGTTTAGGTGGGTTCGGGTCAGGCTAGGTTTTGGGTCGGGTTCGAGGGTTCAGATCGGGATGCAACAAAAGGACAAAGTCTGGGAAATTAGGTAATCTACCCGATGGTGCCAAAATCTCGAAAAGCGGAAAATACTAAATAGCCCTCGGAACTTTCCGGAAATAGCGACACACACCCCTACTGTACCCAAACGGGCTCGGATCTCAACCCAACTTCGCACACACGATCCTAATGATTAATCGGACCTATTTGGCTTATAAACGAGCTTAATTAACTAAAAGCACAATTAATTAGACTAATTACAACTTTGGAATTTCGGGATGTTACATCCTTCCCTCCTTAGAACATTTGGTCCTCCAAATGACTAAATCTATCAAAGGTAAAGGATTTGGTTACTCTAACTAAACTCGACCTCTGAAGTCTAAAGGTGACAAGCTGCGGTGAAACTCAAGATAATGCTCAAGCTGCTTACAGTCTGACCCACAATCTGCTCACAACTCCAGGACTCTGTCTGACATAACTAACATCTAACATAGAATTGAACATTGAGAACAACTCTAACTCCAACAAGATCTGCTACAAAACCCTCTTCAGCAAACTGGAAAAGTCTCAAGACGGCTGCAACTCCTCGAACAACACTCAGAAAGAAGCTAACTAAAACTAAGAAACACTAATGCTAGCACAGCTGTGGTACTGAAACCACAAACAATGGGTAATGAAACATCACATTCTCTCCCCACTAACAAGGAATTTGGTCACCAAATTTATTTCTATAAGAGAAATTACTAAACACCTATTGGACTAACAAACAATACTATAGGATCCATACATACTTAGTATAGATGCCAACTACCGAATCGAATTACTCACACGCGTCCTCTTGTTTCTAGTAGATTTTATTTCTAAAAACGTGCCCGCTCTGATACCACTTTGTCACGCCCCCAAAAGTGAAACCGGGGTAAATGCGTGAGATTAGGGCTAATTAAAATTTTCCAACATAGATAACAACACTTAGCCCCAATCGTGTCCCATAGGATCGAAGTCCGCGGTGAGGTATAAATATTTCCTCGGTAGTCATAAGTATAATGGGACATCATGATTAACAAATGGTACAATATAACATTTCAGAGTATGCACATCTTTCTTTTCTATAATTTAAGTTTAGCAAAAGATAACAAAAGTATATTAATTAATGGCTTCTATCAAAACCTAAGCCAAAAGAGAATAAATATAAACTAACCATAGTATGAAGGCACTCGTGTGCTGGTCACGACGACAATACCGTCAACACATAACTCGTACTCACCATCAGGTTAAATTACCTGAAGCAACACCTCCACTTATCCCAAAGATAAATCTACTCGGCACCTATGCACCAAGAGTAGCATCGTCAACACGACGGATGGCAAGCAATGTATATATAAATGACAACAAGATATGCATATCGAATCAGAGTAAACGAGAGACAAAATCAATAGAAACATATGCATTTCAGACATAAGAAGTGCATAGTATACGAGTCATAAACAAGCTAGCAAATAGGCAAATCACACAAGCTAATACACCACGGATAGTTTCAACAAGGACCCTCCATACTCAACATGAGAGTTGTGGTAGAGTGGCACGGGATGAAAACCCGGCAAACAAGTAAACAAGCAAGATGGATACTAAAGGCCAAACAAGATCAATAATGCAAGATGTATCCGATGGTGTACAATCCATCAAAATATAAAAAGTAGTACTGCGCAGACTTTCAAACCAAGGTCCTCACACAGGTGGTGCCCCACCCTGTGTTGGGCGTTGACAACTGAGTGATGCCTGACACAAGAGTCCTAGACAAGTAGGAGTGAGGAGACTAGGCTTTCTTGCGTGAACAAGATTCATAAACAATTGAGAAACTACTTTCCATCAATCAGATCAAGACCATCAAGCAAGCTTATTCAAGTATCAATACCATAGTAGTCCTCATCAAGCTTTTACGATTAAAGCCGCCTAATCTCAACACTTCATATACAAGATAAACAAGACATCAAGGGGATCCTAGGTCATCATCTAAGTTCATCATGTGATCCCAAACCAAAATAAGTAAAGCAATCTATAGAACATGAACATTTCATGTAGAAAGTACCCAATTGTACTATGTAGAGTCGAGAGCAATAAACAATCCAATCTTAGGTCAATAGTTATTACCATAGTCTCGTACAACTATACTCAGTCAACGAAAGGAATAAGGTTCGCGATACCCGAACAAATAATCTTCGTGCATAGATATAAGAGAGGGTATCCCGTTGTCCCGTACCGTTCAAGATTGATATAAGTTGAAAAACCGAGAAAACAGGAATAACGACGAGAAAATGCATGCCCATAACATTCCTCGTATCAAGTCAAATGAGTCCAAAAAGGTAGCCAAGGTTCATACAAGTCCAATAGAAAAAGAGGTCAAAAGGATCCTTCAAAAGGTTCCCAGCAGTTGTCCAGGTCGACCCCAACCATGGTCGGTCGACCTCCCACAAGGAAGGTTCGGTCGACCGAAAGGTCAACCTCCTTCATGCCCGGTCGACAGAGCCCATAGCCGGTCGACCGGCAGTTGTAACCAATAAATAGGAACAGTAAAATGATCAGGTACTGGGAGCACCTGATCCTGTGTCTTCGGTCGACCGAAGCCCCTGGCCGGTCGACTGAGTACACTACAGTTACAGAACACCAATTCTGTAACTGATGTGTAAATGGTCCAATCCCTATCCCATAATCCCTGAACATGTTCCATAACATTTCAAGGATAAAACCACATCAATTCAGGTTCCATAAACCTATCAATCTATCCATTTAATTATCAATCCAATTCATTAAGCAATTAAACAAGATTATCATGTTTTCAATTAAAAACAATCTAGATTAGAGCATAGGGTCATCTAGACATAATCAATCATCATTTCAAGGAAGAAACAGCATATCAAAGCATAAATATATAGATTAACTTGCCTTTGGTTGAAATTGCCCAAATCCACAAATCTTAGCTCAAAGCCCAACAAACCAAACCTAAAGGATAATTAGCAAAATAAAGCTAAATTAAAACATAAATTAAAAGAAAGGGAAGCTCTAAGCTACTAAACACACTACTACAACCCAAAGCACATTAACCCAAACCTAGGGGAAGGGGAGCTTACCAAGCAGTGAAGGGAATGGAGTGGTGGCTTGCAAATTGGGGATGAGAAGCTTGTGGGGTCCACGCGAAGATGATAGCCAACATCGGAGGCGGTGGAGCTGCCTTTGCAGTCCATTTCCAGCAAGTTAAAAGAGAAAGGGAGAAACTGAAATTGAGGTGGAGAGGATGTGGGGTCCACTTGATCTGTGGCCCACTAAATTGGTGGTGATGGAGGGTCTTGGTGGTCCATTGACAAGAAGAATGAAGAAGGCCGAATGAGAGAAAGTATGGGAGATAATTGAGAGAGATGATAACATGGTGAAATGGGTGGATGGCTTCATTCATGTTGACAGCAAGGGAGAAAACAGGGAAAGAAAGAGAAACAGTGAAGGGGAAATTGGGGAAAAACAGAGAGAGATAGAAATGGAGAAATAGAGAGAGATGGAGTGGGCTGGGTGTTCGCCGGAGATGGGGGTGATCGGCGGTGACGCAGGCGGCTCGGGACAGTGGGGCGGCGAGGTGAGTGAGAGAGAGCTGAGATGAGAGAGTGGAGAAGAGAGAATGGAGAAAGGAGAAGAGAGGAGAAGAAGGGCTGGCCGGCATCGTGGTGGCTGGCGGCGTGGTCCGGCGATGATGGCAGCGAGGAGGGTGAGAACGAGAGGGAGAATGAGAGAAAGAGATGGAGGGGTTGCTGCTGTGGAGTGAATGAGAAAGGGGAAGGTGGTCCATCGTGACCTAGGAGAGGGAATGGGGAAAAGTGAGATGAGATGGGGGTGTTACACACTTACACGTGGGTTAAGGGGTGGTGAGTGAGGTGGGTCTAACATAGGATAAAGATGGGGTGGGATGGGGTTTGAATTTGGGAAATTAATAAAATAAGTTTAGGTGGGTTCGGGTCAGGCTAGGTTTTGGGTCGGGTTCGAGGGTTCAGATCGGGATGCAACAAAAGGACAAAGTCTGGGAAATTAGGTAATCTACCCGATGGTGCCAAAATCTCGAAAAGCGGAAAATACTAAATAGCCCTCGGAACTTTCCGGAAATAGCGACACACACCCCTACTGTACCCAAACGGGCTCGGATCTCAACCCAACTTCGCACACACGATCCTAATGATTAATCGGACCTATTTGGCTTATAAACGAGCTTAATTAACTAAAAGCACAATTAATTAGACTAATTACAACTTTGGAATTTCGGGATGTTACATCCTTCCCTCCTTAGAACATTTGGTCCTCCAAATGACTAAATCTATCAAAGGTAAAGGATTTGGTTACTCTAACTAAACTCGACCTCTGAAGTCTAAAGGTGACAAGCTGCGGTGAAACTCAAGATAATGCTCAAGCTGCTTACAGTCTGACCCACAATCTGCTCACAACTCCAGGACTCTGTCTGACATAACTAACATCTAACATAGAATTGAACATTGAGAACAACTCTAACTCCAACAAGATCTGCTACAAAACCCTCTTCAGCAAACTGGAAAAGTCTCAAGACGGCTGCAACTCCTCGAACAACACTCAGAAAGAAGCTAACTAAAACTAAGAAACACTAATGCTAGCACAGCTGTGGTACTGAAACCACAAACAATGGGTAATGAAACATCACATTCTCTCCCCACTAACAAGGAATTTGGTCACCAAATTTATTTCTATAAGAGAAATTACTAAACACCTATTGGACTAACAAACAATACTATAGGATCCATACATACTTAGTATAGATGCCAACTACCGAATCGAATTACTCACACGCGTCCTCTTGTTTCTAGTAGATTTTATTTCTAAAAACGTGCCCGCTCTGATACCACTTTGTCACGCCCCCAAAAGTGAAACCGGGGTAAATGCGTGAGATTAGGGCTAATTAAAATTTTCCAACATAGATAACAACACTTAGCCCCAATCGTGTCCCATAGGATCGAAGTCCGCGGTGAGGTATAAATATTTCCTCGGTAGTCATAAGTATAATGGGACATCATGATTAACAAATGGTACAATATAACATTTCAGAGTATGCACATCTTTCTTTTCTATAATTTAAGTTTAGCAAAAGATAACAAAAGTATATTAATTAATGGCTTCTATCAAAACCTAAGCCAAAAGAGAATAAATATAAACTAACCATAGTATGAAGGCACTCGTGTGCTGGTCACGACGACAATACCGTCAACACATAACTCGTACTCACCATCAGGTTAAATTACCTGAAGCAACACCTCCACTTATCCCAAAGATAAATCTACTCGGCACCTATGCACCAAGAGTAGCATCGTCAACACGACGGATGGCAAGCAATGTATATATAAATGACAACAAGATATGCATATCGAATCAGAGTAAACGAGAGACAAAATCAATAGAAACATATGCATTTCAGACATAAGAAGTGCATAGTATACGAGTCATAAACAAGCTAGCAAATAGGCAAATCACACAAGCTAATACACCACGGATAGTTTCAACAAGGACCCTCCATACTCAACATGAGAGTTGTGGTAGAGTGGCACGGGATGAAAACCCGGCAAACAAGTAAACAAGCAAGATGGATACTAAAGGCCAAACAAGATCAATAATGCAAGATGTATCCGATGGTGTACAATCCATCAAAATATAAAAAGTAGTACTGCGCAGACTTTCAAACCAAGGTCCTCACACAGGTGGTGCCCCACCCTGTGTTGGGCGTTGACAACTGAGTGATGCCTGACACAAGAGTCCTAGACAAGTAGGAGTGAGGAGACTAGGCTTTCTTGCGTGAACAAGATTCATAAACAATTGAGAAACTACTTTCCATCAATCAGATCAAGACCATCAAGCAAGCTTATTCAAGTATCAATACCATAGTAGTCCTCATCAAGCTTTTACGATTAAAGCCGCCTAATCTCAACACTTCATATACAAGATAAACAAGACATCAAGGGGATCCTAGGTCATCATCTAAGTTCATCATGTGATCCCAAACCAAAATAAGTAAAGCAATCTATAGAACATGAACATTTCATGTAGAAAGTACCCAATTGTACTATGTAGAGTCGAGAGCAATAAACAATCCAATCTTAGGTCAATAGTTATTACCATAGTCTCGTACAACTATACTCAGTCAACGAAAGGAATAAGGTTCGCGATACCCGAACAAATAATCTTCGTGCATAGATATAAGAGAGGGTATCCCGTTGTCCCGTACCGTTCAAGATTGATATAAGTTGAAAAACCGAGAAAACAGGAATAACGACGAGAAAATGCATGCCCATAACATTCCTCGTATCAAGTCAAATGAGTCCAAAAAGGTAGCCAAGGTTCATACAAGTCCAATAGAAAAAGAGGTCAAAAGGATCCTTCAAAAGGTTCCCAGCAGTTGTCCAGGTCGACCCCAACCATGGTCGGTCGACCTCCCACAAGGAAGGTTCGGTCGACCGAAAGGTCAACCTCCTTCATGCCCGGTCGACAGAGCCCATAGCCGGTCGACCGGCAGTTGTAACCAATAAATAGGAACAGTAAAATGATCAGGTACTGGGAGCACCTGATCCTGTGTCTTCGGTCGACCGAAGCCCCTGGCCGGTCGACTGAGTACACTACAGTTACAGAACACCAATTCTGTAACTGATGTGTAAATGGTCCAATCCCTATCCCATAATCCCTGAACATGTTCCATAACATTTCAAGGATAAAACCACATCAATTCAGGTTCCATAAACCTATCAATCTATCCATTTAATTATCAATCCAATTCATTAAGCAATTAAACAAGATTATCATGTTTTCAATTAAAAACAATCTAGATTAGAGCATAGGGTCATCTAGACATAATCAATCATCATTTCAAGGAAGAAACAGCATATCAAAGCATAAATATATAGATTAACTTGCCTTTGGTTGAAATTGCCCAAATCCACAAATCTTAGCTCAAAGCCCAACAAACCAAACCTAAAGGATAATTAGCAAAATAAAGCTAAATTAAAACATAAATTAAAAGAAAGGGAAGCTCTAAGCTACTAAACACACTACTACAACCCAAAGCACATTAACCCAAACCTAGGGGAAGGGGAGCTTACCAAGCAGTGAAGGGAATGGAGTGGTGGCTTGCAAATTGGGGATGAGAAGCTTGTGGGGTCCACGCGAAGATGATAGCCAACATCGGAGGCGGTGGAGCTGCCTTTGCAGTCCATTTCCAGCAAGTTAAAAGAGAAAGGGAGAAACTGAAATTGAGGTGGAGAGGATGTGGGGTCCACTTGATCTGTGGCCCACTAAATTGGTGGTGATGGAGGGTCTTGGTGGTCCATTGACAAGAAGAATGAAGAAGGCCGAATGAGAGAAAGTATGGGAGATAATTGAGAGAGATGATAACATGGTGAAATGGGTGGATGGCTTCATTCATGTTGACAGCAAGGGAGAAAACAGGGAAAGAAAGAGAAACAGTGAAGGGGAAATTGGGGAAAAACAGAGAGAGATAGAAATGGAGAAATAGAGAGAGATGGAGTGGGCTGGGTGTTCGCCGGAGATGGGGGTGATCGGCGGTGACGCAGGCGGCTCGGGACAGTGGGGCGGCGAGGTGAGTGAGAGAGAGCTGAGATGAGAGAGTGGAGAAGAGAGAATGGAGAAAGGAGAAGAGAGGAGAAGAAGGGCTGGCCGGCATCGTGGTGGCTGGCGGCGTGGTCCGGCGATGATGGCAGCGAGGAGGGTGAGAACGAGAGGGAGAATGAGAGAAAGAGATGGAGGGGTTGCTGCTGTGGAGTGAATGAGAAAGGGGAAGGTGGTCCATCGTGACCTAGGAGAGGGAATGGGGAAAAGTGAGATGAGATGGGGGTGTTACACACTTACACGTGGGTTAAGGGGTGGTGAGTGAGGTGGGTCTAACATAGGATAAAGATGGGGTGGGATGGGGTTTGAATTTGGGAAATTAATAAAATAAGTTTAGGTGGGTTCGGGTCAGGCTAGGTTTTGGGTCGGGTTCGAGGGTTCAGATCGGGATGCAACAAAAGGACAAAGTCTGGGAAATTAGGTAATCTACCCGATGGTGCCAAAATCTCGAAAAGCGGAAAATACTAAATAGCCCTCGGAACTTTCCGGAAATAGCGACACACACCCCTACTGTACCCAAACGGGCTCGGATCTCAACCCAACTTCGCACACACGATCCTAATGATTAATCGGACCTATTTGGCTTATAAACGAGCTTAATTAACTAAAAGCACAATTAATTAGACTAATTACAACTTTGAAATTTCGGGATGTTACATCTCCCTGCATTCCTTTTTCTCTCTTTCTTTTCTCTTTCTTTTCCTTCTCTTCTTCTTCCTCCTCCCTTCAGTCCTCCTGTGCACCCTCGTTGGCTCCCTGCTGACCTTCACCCACCTTCTCCACCATCTTCCTCACGCCCACAGGCCTGCATCTCGCCACCCACCACCTGCATAACCATCTACACACAGCCCAGCATTTCTTCTTTTCTTTTTCTCTCTTTACTTCCTTCCCTTTCTTCTTCTATATTTTTCTTTTCTTCCCTTCTCTTCCCTACACCAACCGCCTACACCATCACCATACACCACACCTGCAGCACCCAGTTCACCCATCTCACAGCATCTTCACCACTTTCCTTCCTTCCGTTCTCTCTTCTCTTCTTTCTCCTTTCTCCTTTCTCTTTTGACCAACTTACTTAATTAAACCATTCCACAACCCACTTACACAAACTCAGCCCACCAGCCCATAAGACTCAATTACTTGGATCCCTTTCAGCTACACAACCTGTCAATTAAATTCGACCAAAACCAAACCACAAAAACAGCCCATTTAACCCAACAAACCCATTGAACCAGCCAACCCCACCTACAACTTAGCCAATCATCATACCGAACCCACTTTACTGACCCATTCAACCCGAGCCAAAACCCATCTCAGCCCATCTGCACTATACAACTTACAGCCCATCTTTGGGACTCACTGCAAAAGGCGATCCAAGACCCACAAAAAGAAAAGAAAAGAACACCTACAAGGTCTCAATGGTCCGATTCAGGACTCTAGGGTCAAATTGGTGAGATCTTTCTATTACTACCTTAGTTTGATTCATCCTCGTTTATTTGCACTAGGTTCATTAAATTGTGTACATATTTTTTTTAAGCTTCCATTTAGTTACACATTCATCAATAATTTATTATCATTTTAATAGAGTGCATTTTGGATCTCCAATTGCAACTACTGTGCGCATTCATCATTCATCATCTTAATTCATTTGTTTGAATTGCTTGTTCAAGCATCCATTACACTCATTGTGTCTATCCTTTGCGTTCTTATCCCCTCCATCTAATCTAGTCTTTTAGGGACTAGGAGAGCGGCGGTAGACGGGCTGGCCCTTTCATGGGGTCAGCCCATCCATGCGCTCCAATGTAAAAAGGGATGAGCGGTTAGATTAGGTTCCATGCATACCCCTATTTAGGCCCTTCTAGCCAATTTTCAAAAATCCAAAAAAATCCAAAAAAATCAAAAAATCCCAAAAATCAAGAAAAAGATTTTGCATTTCTTTTCTTCTTTCAACCTCCGCCAATTTTCAACATTGAGCTTCATGCTATTAGGGTAGGCTATACTTGATTCATGAATTCATTGATATTTGAAAAAGAATTTTCAGCACATGCTATATTTTTAAAACCATTTTCCACCCATGCTTTCATTATCGCTTTAATGCACTAAGTAACACCAACCCTTAGGTGTTAGTGACCGTGACATCGTCCACCCTTCTACGCGACTCCCTAGGCCTTACGGCGATAGCCTCTTAGCGGACTCCCTATGATTGACAGTGGCACGTAGGTCCCTCACTCTCCCCTAAGTTAGGTTAGCTTAGTGTGTATCCATCCCCAAATGTGCCCTAAGCGATTGTTGGTTTTAAGATGGGCCTGACGGACGATAGTCCACTTCTCTAGGTGATCTCTCCCTAGATCGACCGGGCGCCTTAGTCCTCCCATCTTTAGGCCAACGTTGTAGTGGGCACCTAGGCTTTCATTTCGAGCATCATGTCGCATGTGCTTTTCACCCTTCTTCAAGCATCCTTACATGCATGTTTTCAAATAAAGCCTACCCTTTCCCCGCCAAGGGATTCGAGGAGGGTATCCGGTGAACGGAGTTGATCCCCCTCAATGAATATTGGCATCCAACCCTTTTTTATTTATTTATTTATGTATTTATTTATTTTTTATCATTTTCTAGTACTTACAATTTTTTTTTTTTAGCTGAATGAAAATAGATAAACAGTGCTTGACTTTTCTTTGGGATTGCAAATTGATGATAAGAATTCCTTTATTACATGCAATGCTTGATTATACCTTTAGTCATCATTTCTATCAGCCCTGGAGTGATTTTATGCTATGTCTCATATTGAAATCTTTGTATTTGGGACTATGATAAGACACTACTAAACCCAAGTTTAGAATCTCTTAACCAGTCAAAATATATAAATCAGACTGCAGCAGATTTTGAAAATTTGTACACTGTCTTCAAATCTCTGATTCAATGATTTCTAATTTGACTAAAAACTCACTGATTTTTTTGAATACTCTCATACCAGCTATCTTTCAGTGAGATCTGGTTTTAACTGATTTGGATTTTTCAAGAAATTATTAAAAATCGGACAGCGGGCCTGAGTCATGGACTCTGTACTGCAGAAAACTCAGCATGTTAACCGGGATTTGTACACATAATCACAAGGGTCTCTGTTCATTAGAAATCCATAAAAAAATAACATGAGCTTCCCCTTTGGGTCCATTAACTCCCATAAAAATTTCAGATTAATTGGAGCTTTATAGAATTTATCAAAATTCAGACAGTGGACCCCGGTCATAGACCAAATTCTGCAGTGCAGAAAATCCTGCAGGTTAACTTGGCCTTGTGCGCTTAATCACGAAGGGTTATGTTAATCCAAAATTCATGATAAATTTATAAGAGACTCCTATTTGGGTCCATTAAGTCTCATAAAGATTTTAGACTAATTGGAGTTCTGTAAAAATTATAAAAATTTGGAGAGTAGACCCGTGTCATGGGGCAGATTATACAGTGCAGGAATTCCAGCATTTTTATTCAGACTTGTGTCCATTATTTCATAAGGTTTCAATACTTAGAAAAATCCAAAATTAAATATGGGACTTTATCAATATATAAACTGACCCCATACAAAATTTGAGAACAATCTGAGGTGCAGAAAAATTACTAAAAATCGGACAACAAGCATGCAGCAACCCATAGAATTCAGCATTATGTTACCTATTTCATATTTCAGTTATTTTTCTTTTTTTTCTTCCAAATGCATGGAATTTAGTCTTTTCACTCATCTCGAATTTTAAAGATGGGCTGACTCCCATAATTATGACCCAAAATAATATTGATGAGACCATCACGCGTCGCCGGCGGCGTTGTGATGAGTGGGACCTTTAATTTCCCGCATGGAGGCGATCAAACGGAGTCATGGCCGTTTACTATGACTGGCGATCACACATATTACCATTCTGAGGATTTGTCGGGAATTCTCAGAATTGGTCGGTACTTTCAAGTATCGCTCTATATAGCACTGTGTTTCCACCCACATCGGGTCCGGAAATCACATCCGACACAGCGAAGCTTTGAGTCTTTCGAGTTCAGCCCCTGTAGAGATGAAGGGTCGAACTGAAGGATTGTAGGCCTTAGCAGGTGCTTGCAGAGGCCTTGTGATGTATGACTTGATTTTGGGCTTGTAGGAACAAGCCGGCTCATGCTGGGTTGACTTGGGAGTCAGGTTGGAGATGGGTTTCTCCTCTTTCGTGTTTCGTGTAGGCAAGAGGGTAGAACCGATTCCCCTTGAGTGGGGCTAGGTATGCTGGCTTGGTGGATGTTTATCACCTTCTTTGTTTTAGTGAAGGTCTTGGGGACCAAGTCTTGGGATAGACTTGGTTGCATGTGGGTCGAGGCTTTGTGGGGGTGCCATGGGCTTCGGGCTTTTTGGTGCTTGCCTTTGGTGTCACGGTAGTGACAGGTTGAGAGGAGAGATTCTGCTTTTTGGAATGAGCAGTTTGTTCTTCGGGAAGTGGGAATGGTCGTAGTGTCCCAAAGACAATAGTTCGGGGAGTCAAGGTCGACCCGGAGTTCAGAGAGTTGCCGAGGGAGTTGATGCTTCAACAGCTGACAGGGCGCTTGTAGGTGCACGTGGTTTGCTTCTGTTGAAGCATGAGTTGGTGCTTGTTCTCATCAAAAATAATGGTTAGTGAAGCTGCCATTGTTAGTTTTCGAAAAATTTCTGAAACAAAACTACATCCATTAGTAATCACATGAATATAATGATCATAAATGGGAAGTTCTATGGTTTTTGCCTTTTCAAATCGCTAGAGGGGCATGACCCAAGCAATATGAAGAAGGCAAAAGGCCATAGAGGGTACAATTGTTCTGATTGCAGGTTTGGTGAGCCCAAAATGAGCATCCTAGTGACTGCTATAAGCAATTGTGAACCTAAATTCGACTTATCGAGAAGCAGAGCTTGCTCGAGGTAAGAATAATATAAGGTTGGGTTACAAATGTGCCGGTCGTAAATACAGTAGACCCTGAGAGGGCGTACCAGTACCGCTAGGCACAAATGTTTGGAGACCGCATCCATGAGATGAAATTATCTATTTTGAAAGGTCAAGATTGGATTCATCAAAGAGAGCAGATGGTATTCTGATCTAAATACGGGCTCAACGATTTCCGCGAGCGCCAGTACCTAGAAGGGAAGGAACCATTATTTCTCGGATCTAAACCCAAAAATGATGAGATTTTTTCTAAAGGCCAAGATCGGGAAAATGATGAGATTTTTTTTTAAAGGCCAAGATCGGGTTCATCAAAAAGAGCAAAAGGCATTCCAATCTGAACACGGGATCAACGATTTCCGCGAGCGCCAGTGCTCAGAAGGGAGGAGACCAAAATTTCTCAGATCTGAACCCAAAATGAAGGATTTTTTATTTCTTTTGAAAAAAAATTTTAAGATTTTTCTTTTGAAATTTTTTTTATTTTTTATTTTTTATTTAAAATTTTTTCAAAATTTTTTATTTTAAAATCTTTTTATTTATTTTTTTTATTCTAAAAATTTTATTTAAAAGACGATTGATAGAATTGCCCCCAGGTAAGGGTAAGATTACTTAATGAACCCGTTTGGAGGACCCTTGCCTAGAACAGTCAAACTGTCTCCACACTCTCGACAAGGCTTTTCTTGAATCAACCGTGATCAAGGAACACAATTGGTTTAACCTTAGTGGTTTATGTCATTTTTTTATCCCAAATAGACTCATCGAAGAGAAACGATGACCCAATCCCGATTCGTCACAGGCTCAACATTTCTGCAAGTACCGGTGCCCGAAAGGGAAAGGATCAAAGTTTCTCAATTTTGAATCCAAAATGAGAAATCTGATTTTTTTTTTAAATCCCGAACCGATTCATCGAAGATAAACGATGGCCCAATCCCGGATTCGTCACAGGCTCAACATTTCTGCAAGCACCGGTGCCCGAAAGGGAAAGGATCAAAGTTTCACAATTTTGAATCCAAAATGAGAAATCTGATTTTTTTTTTTGAAATCCCGAATCGACTCATCGAAGAGAAACGATGGCCTTATCCCCGATTCGTCACAGGCTCAACATTTATGCAAGCACCGGTGCCCGAAAGGGAGAGGATCAAAGTTTCTCAATTTTGAATCCAAAATGAGAAATCTGATTTTTTTTTTGAAATCCCGAACAGACTCATCAAAAAGAAACGATGGCCCAGTCCCCGATTCGTCACAGGCTCAACATTTCTGCAAGTACCGGTGTCCGAAAGGGAAAGGATCAATGTTTCTCAATTTTAAATCCAAAATAAGAAATTTGATTTTTTTATTTTTTTTTTTAAAAAGAAAGAGTGGAAATAAATTCAAAGAATTAAAAATTTCCAAAAAATCTCATCTCATTTTTGTTAGATGCGGAATCCAACATAAGCCACCAATTAGAAAGTAGCCAAGGAATCTAGAAAAGAAGTATAAGCATAGAGCAAAAATATAGTATGCAAATACTTTATTTCCAAGCAACATGTTCTCAAATGAACGTGTCCCACCGGGTGTGCCAGCTTGATGGACCGTGCAATCTGCACACTGTCCTACTGAGGTCGGCGGACGTGAGAGTCCGTGAGGTACGACCCTTTCGTGACTGGTGGCGAAGCGGGTATCAACATTTTTTTGTATATGGGTATACCAGATTTTGCAGGTAGTGATCCGGAGATCGACCTTCGCAAGTAAAAATCAAATGAACTTCTTTCAAGTTTTCCATTGCACATATATTTAAGAAAATAGACATTTTCTTGATTTGCTATGAAAGGCTGTGTTTTGGCATTTATAGCCGATTTACAATTCTTATCAATAATGAAAGACAAGAGTTGTGATTTTTGTCTCTCTTGAAGAAATACAAAATGCAAAAAAAAAAAAATCCAGAAAAGGAGGATCTAAATTCTCAGGAGATTGTGGGGGACTAGTTCAAATTGACGATCGTAAGCATGTGTGGACTTCGCCATCATCCATGCAGATGAGAACAGAGGATGCTCTTGATTCGCTTGCCTTGGCTATAACCTCAGATTTTTAGAGGACAAAAACCAAGAGGAGGTCCTATGTCCAATAAAAAAGCTAAGTAGACGGGCTGAAAAGCCACGTCTAAGCCATTGGAGACAGAAGGAGAAGGCAAGGACCTTACGGGGGGTACCCCCAAGGGACTTTTGTCACCTTGTAGCGGTGGTCGGTGCAGAACTTTCTTAGAGTTTTCTCTCTTTTTCTTTCTCCTAGATTTTCTGTCTGTATTCTTCTGGATTTCCGATCTCTGGAATGCTTTGGAGTGCTCTCCGATTTATAGGCTTTTAGGTAGCCTTTTAGGAGGATTTATGAGCTTTAATTGTCATAAAGCTACATAAAGGGAGGAGTTACAAGATTTATTTCTTTATTTTGTAACTCCTTTTTCTTTGCTTCTGATTAGCCGGTGGAGATTGAGGGCATTTAGTCGCCTTTAATCACCATGATGGGAGGAGTTCCATGGTTTAAATGCCATGAATCAATTGAGTTGTAACTCCTGGATGCTCACTTCTGATTGGGTCGTCCAAAGAAATGAATTAATGACTACAATAAAGCTAGTCAATTAATCGCATTAAGTGGTCGCCGAGCAGTTGAAGAGTCGCGGGCCGTGCCGCGTCTTTTGGGATTCTTCTGGCGATGATCATTGATGGATCTTCATATAGATTGACATCGGATGACCACGTAACTTCAGGCATTGATTGTCACGGTGCCATCTATCATGTCAATTTCTCGATCGATCGGGTAGAAAGCACACTTTTTGGCTGACCGGTTGGTGATCAATGTTGATTTCGATACTCTTGACGATTGACCCGTGATTTTGACGGATGTCGAAGGATTTGGTGCCTCAAAAGTATGAATTTTGGAAAGTCCCAGGAGTTAGAAACTTTGAATTGCAAAAAAACGACAGAAATGGGCCTTCCGGGATGAACCTGGCGACCCGGGGTTCCATGGTCTGGGCCAAGGTCGCAGGGGGCCTGCGACCCTGGGCCAGGGTCGCGGGGGTTTGCGACCCAGGGGGAATTTTCCCCTTTTGTCCCGTTTTGCAGCCGTTTTGAGGTATTTTTTTCATTCTTTTTTCTCCTGTATTTTTCCTTACATTTTTTCAAATTTATTGGCCTAATTTCACTGTAGAAAACTTGATGAGAATCCATGCTTTTTGTAGTGCAAAGTTTCTAATTTTCTGGGAAAGTCGAAGACTTTGTAGTGTAGAGCTGCCGATTTTCCGTCAGAAGCTAAAACTGGGTCAAACGATGTCGGAATGACCTGAAATTTGAGGAGAAGCCTCCTGAGCAGTAACTAAGACCAACCAAAGGCTTTTATTTGAGTTTTGAAGCCATATGGGTCCTATCGCCAGTAGACTTGATTTCATCGCGAGGAAGATGTCGCGCAATGATGTGCTGTCAACCGATGTCCGATTAACCTGAAATTTGACAGGGAAACAATTGGAGTCATTTTGAGATGATCCACAGGCTCTGTCTTGGAAACCATGGTCCTGGGGAGCTTCACCGCCGAGAAGCCTGATTTCGCTTCCGAGAGTCAAAGTATGGTCAAATGTTGTCGAAATGACCTGAAACTTAAAGTGTAGCATTTTGTAAGCATCTTGAAGCCCTCCATGTGCTCTTTTTGATGAGTGATGGCCTCGGTGGTTCTCGCGGCCGAGAGGGTTGATTTAGCTATTCAAGGGTTGATGTAGGGTCAAACGTTGTCGGTTTGACTTGGAACTTGACATGGAGCCTTTTGGACGTATTTTGAGATCATCCATGGGCTCTGATCGAAGATTTGGTGTCTTCGATGTTGTTGCCGCCGGGAGCTCCTGTTCAGCTATCGGAGAAGCGAAGTTAGGCCAAATGGTTTTGAAATGGCCAGAAACTTCTTGTGTCCTCCTCTTTTGGCTCTCTTGAAGAATCTTGCAGTTTTTGTTCGGTTCTGACAAGATTTGATTTTTGAAAGTATCATTGCCTATTTATGGTAGGCTGTAGCTTCATGTAGCTTTCTTGATGTTGAGGAGGCAAAGTGACTTTTTTTGTTGTCAACATTTTTTTCATGAGATGAATGGTGTTTTATTATATACTTGCACATAACCAATACGAATGACATGATGGTTCATGAGAAGAACCGCGGCCATATATAAAGCTAGACCGCTGGATTGATGGTCAATTTTTCTTCTTTGATATAAAGCTATTAAACTTGTAGACCATGGATGAAGGGGTTAGAGGTATTAGATTGACTTCAAATTTAATATGTAAGTTGGTCCCACTTGGATCTTTCAACCCCCCTTGTCCCATGACCAGCAGGGTCTCATGGTGGGCCCCAATAGGCGGTTCGCACCGTAAACCGTAAGGACGGTCCTTACAAGAT
The DNA here is from genome assembly GCA_012931725.1 of Litsea cubeba. Classification (NCBI taxonomy): domain Eukaryota; kingdom Viridiplantae; phylum Streptophyta; class Magnoliopsida; order Laurales; family Lauraceae; genus Litsea; species Litsea cubeba. The sequence goes on from CM022952.1 coordinate 41,158,042, forward strand.
TGCTCCCCTATATATATGAGGAATTCTCTAGAATGCCCCATTTAAAATGGGCGTTTTTGCCCGTTTCCTTTTGTCCAATTAAGTACTGCTAGGTAGTAAATGGCCTTTAAACTATAAGCTGTAATATAAATGTGACGTTCCACATCCAAAGTTACTTTTCATGCCTTCTTCCCAAGTCCCAACAACATCTTTCTTCTTCTTCCCAACCTTTCTCTCTTCCGGAAGCCAAACAAACACAAAATCTCTTTCTTACTAGTATTATTCTTCATTAGTTACGCTTTATGAATCTTGTGTGCCCTGAAACAATGAGCATCGTTTTTCCGTTTATAAAACAGTCTTTCTGCTTAGTGCATCTGCAACCACATTTACCTTTTCGGGATGATACTTTATCGGAAAGTCGTAGTCCTTGATGTATTCCATCCATCTGGTCTGCCTCATGTTCAGATTTTTCTACCCAAATAAGTACTGAAGACTCCTGTGGTCCGAATGAACTTCGAATTTCTCACCTTACAGTTAATGTCTCCACATCTTCAGTGCCATCACCACTGCTGCAAGCTCCAAGTCATGGGTAGCATATCTCTTTTCGTGTTCTTTCAACTGTCTAAACCCGTAGGCCACTACTTTTCCCTAATGCATGAGTACACAACTCAATCCAACACCCGAAGCATCTGTAAAAATAACAAACCCACCAGTCCCTGAAGGTAAAGTAAGGATAGGGGCTGTGGTCAATCTGGTCTTCAGCTCTTGAAAGTTGGCCTCACATTGTTCTGTCCACACGAAAGGAACATCCTTGCATTGAGCTGATTCTTTCTCAAGATCTGCAATAAAGCTCTCAAATGCTTTGCGTGATCATCTCTGGGCCTCGAATAGACTAGAACATCGTCTATAAATACCACTGTGAACTGATCTAGGCATGGTGCAAAGATCTTGTTCATCAAAGCCATTAATACATTCGGTGCGTTGGTTAACCCAAATGGCATAACCAAAAATTCATAATGGCCATATCTAGTCCTGAAGGCTGTCTTCTGCACATCCTGATCTCTGACTCATAACTACTATCCTAAGCTGAAGCTTAGGATATCCTCAAATGGAGCATGTGATTCGCATGTGTGGAAGTCATTTGGAAGACAACCCATTTTCCCCCTTTCCCTCTTCTTTCTTTCTAACCTAATCGATCAAAAACCAAAAAAAAAAAGGCGACCAACATCCCCCACTCCTTCCCTCCTTCCTTCTGTCATCTCCCATCTCCCTCTCTCGACCTCCCTTTCCTCATCACAAGTTGCCCAACACCCACCTCTCCTTTGCTCCTTCCGTCATCTCCTCTCTCCCTCTCTCGACCGCAATTCCTGCATCACCTCCTCTCTCCACTGCACCCTTCAAAGATATGCAAACCGCCAGAGATCTGTGCCCAGCCTTATCAGAGATCATTTGTTGTCTATAAAACATCAAAGATCTACTCCCATCAGACGTCCATTATGCCCTTCAGAGATCGGTGAACCGCCAAAGATCTGCACCCAACCCCATCTATTGTATCGTTATATTGGGATGGGGTTTGTTTGCTAAATGTTATTGACATGTTACAAGAGTTTATATTGCGAAACAAGCATATGAAATGGAAAAAACAATGTTTCAATTTTTTTCTATTTACTTACATGGTTTTGTAAGAGTTTTTGTTTTGATACAAACATATGGAATGGAAAGAACAATATTTCATTTATTTTCTATTTCCTTACATGCTGTAAACATCTTCATGTCATTTTTATTAGGCCTATTGGAGTTGTGGTGATTTGAATTATAGGTAACCAAAATACATTGATAAAATTAAGTGCAACAGAATAAGATGAAATGGAAAAAATAAAACAAAAAAAATTATAAAAATGGAATTTCATCCAACTTGCAAGATAGAAAAAACCCACATTTCTAGAACATCAATTTCTCACCTAACTGGATTCCTTTCCAGGAATTTATATAATTCATCAACCAAACAAACAACTCTCCAGGAATGGTTGTGCAGACCATATCCATCAAAAAATGAAAAAGGTTGCCATGTAAAGTTGGTTTCATGTTAACAATTTCCAAGAGTTTCACTTTACTATGAGAAAGAATTTTCCACAATTTCCTCTAAACCCAGATTCAGACCTAAGAGGTAGAAAACCACCTTTTGCAGTGTTACAAAGTAAATTAGAAATACACCAAACTGCAAACAAAAGTTTGGCCACACAAAGTAATAAAACAATAAAATATGAAGCCTTAGCCAATTAAGCTTCACTATACATTATCCACATAAAACAAATCACTAAAGAAAACAATGCAGTAAAAAATCTAAAGCTCAAAACATGTCCTGAAGGATCATTTGTTGAAGAAATGGAAATAGAAAAGAAAAGTTTTCTACTTGGAACTTTATGATATGTTCTGAGTATAGGAAATGCCAAAGAATTGTGCTGATGTGGCACAATTTTTCTTCAACTCCATGAAATATACAGTTCCAAGGGAAGGGATCGGAATAGTGATTAATTCAGCAAAAATTGCTCACCCATTTTTCATAGACATGTGATTTGCGAAAACTAAGATCTGCACAACCATTCCCGGAGAGTTGTTCTTTAACCTTTTGGACTATCTATTAGTTTTATGCACTCAATCCAGTAGATGATATAATAAATCGATTAATTTCTTTATTTTATCAGTATATTCATGCTTACTTTTCCTGAGATGAATGGTGATTTATTATATACTTGCACATAACCAATACGAATGACATGATGGTTCATTAGATGAACCGGAGTCCACAAGTATATTAGATGTAACACATGTGTATGGATGCGATCCATATACGGGAGACATGTGTGACAAATCTTATACTTAAATATCTTCACAACCAGTGATGAGACTCGACATCTCATACTAAGAAGGTTGCAGTACTTTGGTTACTATGAGATAGTGTGATTTGTCTCGATCAACAGAATGGAAGATTCTGGATCATAGTGCTGGTACATTGGATGTATTGAAGGACCATAAGAAGCACCTTATAAACACTATCTTTACTTTAAGGTCTGCTCTCATAATTCCCTAGCAGTAAGCTCTCAATCCTGAGACATTAATGAACTCTCAAGTTTCTATCTATTCACTTGCTTTGAGTCACCAATGAGTGAGGCCAATTGTAGGTCAACACCTCGGTGATTTGGGTACGTGATAGTAGAGCTGTGGGAACATTCAATGGTCAAGATGAAATCTATCTCTAATATCCCCTTGTGCCAATTAATGGATTTATCATTGGTAAGTGCGCACCCATTCCGATTAAGAGTTAATTGGAAAGGTACCTATAATCATTATAATTAATTGGGGCTCAAGGATAATGAGATATGGATCTAAGTTTGGAAGACTGGTCCAATTGATCCATGGATATTGATAGAGGGGTCTACTTGTGATAATGTGGAAGTTTAGGGTCTTCTATGTAATATTCCTAAGATTGGAGTTCCATTGCATTTATGTAGTGGAGTTATTTACAATTAACTGTGGGCCCGGATTACACATGAGATGTGGGGTCGCGTGTCTCAGTTGGAGCCAGCTTTCTAAGGAATCCCTAGTGGTCACCACACTAGCCCAATTATTAGAAAGTATCTAATTCTAGTTGAACTCTAAAAGGAAAGTTACTATTTCTATTTGAAGTGAGACTTCTAATAGTGGTAATAATAAACTTACTAATTTAAGTAGAAGTGAGACTTCTGTTTTAATTAGAAAGGAATTAGAAAGTTACTAATCATATTTGAAGTGGAACTTCTAATTATGATATGGTAAGTTACTAATTATTATGGAAGTGAGACTTCTATTTAAATTAGAAAAGAGAAAGTTACTAATTCTTAATTGAAGTAAGACTTCTATTTCAATTAGTAAAAGAAGAGGTTGGCTTGAGAAGCTATAAATAGAGGAGAGGGGTGGACATCCAAGCATTATCCTAGCATTGGGATTCACGCCCAACACCTTTATGTGCAAGAGTTGTACATGCCCTTCTCCTCCTCCCTCTTCTAGTTCTCTTCTAGTTCCTCCTTTGAGTTTCTAGTAGTTTTCTCTTGGAGATCCCACCATCTTCTTGAGAAAAGGAGAATCTGATACGGGTCATAGCATGGAAGATCAAGAGGTCTTGGAGATCCCTATTTGATTAGTGAAAGCATGTCATCATCAAAGAAAGACGCAACTTCTCCATTAGAGCACAACCGAGCTCCAAAGGTATAATCTACTTCCTTGCATGTTGTAGATTTATTTGTAGCTTATATGTTGCTGGTTCTATCTTTTAGATAGATTGATTTACTGATCTTGATATGTGAGATTGAGGGTTTGCATCTTGGATTGGGTTTTTGTCACCCTCTGGATAGTTGATCCCTGGATCAAGTGGGTCAAAAGTTTTTGAAACCTATCCTAGAGGCTCACCTGTTTCCAACAATTGTTATCCGAGCCTTACCTCATCTCTAATCATGTTAGATCAGTAAGCTTGATCTAATCTTTGCATGAGATGCGAAGAGGATAGATCAAAGGCTATGTACGGATCAGTTTTGATGGTTTTGCTTGGATAATTAGTGAATCCATGTTTGGATAGTCACAAAAGGGTTTAACAACGATGGAATGATGGTAGGAAGTCATTGGGAGTCTTCAGAAGAGTTCTCGAGATGTTTGGACACGAAATAGAAAAACTCAACCTGCAGATTTCCATCAGGTCGGTCGATCACGCCCTCTGGTCGGTCGACTGAAGACACCGACACAGCAGATTCCCGTCTGGAGATGTTTGGACACTGACACCGCAGACCGAGCCCCGCCTGGGGATATTCCCGGACCCCCTCAATGTAGCGCATGATTTAAAGTAGTGGCAATTTTTGGCATCTTGTCGTTTCATTAATTGTTGTTTGGTAGCCCGGTTTTGTGAGTTGCTTTGCTAGTATGAGATACTAACATGCAAGTTATCTTGTCCTCTCCATGTGGCCCACAAGTCTTTGACTTCCTTTTATGGTTAATGATTTATTTTTGGCAATTTGTAAAGGGCATCATGGTTTCCTTGGTTTCTCTGTTTAAGGCAAGGAATGGTGAAATTCCCTATGAGCCTTTTATTTCCATTAATAGATTACCATGTAAGTCTCACCGTAGAGACATAGGAATTTATGTAATTTTCTAAATTTGTAATTTCTGGTGATGTCCGAGACAAAGAAGGAAAGTGAAGTTGTACTCCTAATCAAAGGTTTTGAAGATTACCAAAGGTGTTTTGGAGCTTCCCAAAGAGTTTGAGGAATTTCAAATTTTTGGAAAGTCTAGAAGTCCAAGAAGTCTATTCCGCTTGGGCCATGTGGAGGAGAGGACTAGTTTCTATTTTTTTTTTTTTTTTGCATTTTCTATTTATGGATGAATGCTTAATTTAGAAAGTTTTCAAATCTGATCCAAACATAGCAAGTTACTAAAATTGGTCAAATCAAATTAATTTTTGGAAAGAGTTCAATTAGTGTTGATCACCCATGAGATGGATACATTGGTAACACTAATTTAAGAAACTGGACTTTCCTTAAAAATAACTTGACTTGGAACCAATTTGGTCATATCATGAGATGATTTGATGTTCATATTTATATATGTGGGCCCTAATACCTTAAAAGGAAATCCTCAATTCTAAAATATTAAGTGGGAGCGGGGCATTTAAATTGATAAATCCTCATGGTTTTCCACCATAGGTCCATTGTAAGGAAAGTATTAGCCTCGCGCCACCAAGAGTGTGACCGTTCCTTCGGAGGGCTTTTACTTATCTGGTTACTAGATATGGATCTCCTATGGATAATGTTGGTGAGACAGGGTGGGGCTTACTCCCCTAGGAGGAGCTGCTCACAACGATTGTCATGCAATGCTAGTTGGTGGGTCACACTTAACTAAAATAATGATGTAGTATCCCCTAGGATTTGCCTCATGTATTTTAGAAACCAAAGATAATCGGGAGTCATACATTATTTGGTATGAGATACCTAGATGATAATGAATGATGGGGATCATGGATAGTTAGTCTTATTTCCAATTTCGACGAACTTTGATCCGCACCAATCCAAGGACATTCGCATTCCCCTAGGAGGCATGCCCTAAGGGATTCGGATTCCGATGTATTCTTAATTTAGTGGTTATGAGGATTCCCGCATGAATTGGGTAGAATACTAAACCCAATGTCATTTATTTTCTTGTATTGAATGTATGGTTATGTGCAACAGTTTATTCAGCAAGAATTCAAATACTTTCAATCCACTTGTGACCATCCTCAACCAGAATAAGTTGATGGGATCCAATTATGTAGACTGGAAAAGGAACCTGGATATTATCCTGACAGCTTCAAGATACAAATATGTCCTTACTATACCCTCCCTTCCTGAGATTGAGCCTGATGCACCACAGGATGTGAAAAACCTTTACACCAAGTGGACCAAAGACAATGAGATGGCCAGATGTTTTATTCAGCCATCCATGTCTACTGTTTTGCAAGATCAACATCAATCATATAAGTCAGCATATGATATTATATTGAACTTAAAGGAGATGTTTGCAGAACAGGTAAGGCCTGCTAGGCAGGCTGCTATAAAAGTGCCGATAAAGACTAAGATGGCTGAGGGAACCCCAGTACAAAAACATTTGTTAAAAATGATGTTGGCATTGAATGAGTTAGATGTACTGGGGACTACGATTGATACAGAATCGCATATCGACATGATCATTCAATCACTAACGGACTCACTCAAACATTTCGAGATCAATTATAATAAATTGGAAATGACCATAGCTGAGCTGTCTCGCCAGCTGGTAGTGTTTGAGGAAATCATGAAGAAAAGACCAACTGCCCTCATGACAGAAAAGTCATTTGCTAAGTCTAAGCCGAAAGGTATAGACCAGGATAACAAGAAGAAATCAGTCATCAAGGGTCCTAAGGTGGAGAATGGTTCTACTAGTGGTGTGGCCAAGGTCAAGGATACGGGAGGAAAGGGAAAGTGTTTCCACTGTGGTGTGACAGGACATTGGAAGAGGAATTGTCCACATTTTCCAATAAGGAAAAGAGCTCAGGTATGATTGAGTCACTTGTTTCTAAAGTTAGTCTTGCAACTAGTACTTCAGAATCTTGGTTTGTAGACTTCGGTGCAACTAATTACATCAGTAATACGTTGCAGGAGTTACAGGTAACCAGGAGGAATAGTGGCGGAGGAAATCAGTGTTAACCTGGGATCGGAAACCAAGGCAGAAGCAGTGTCAATGGGAGTAGTAACTTAGTTATTTTCAGATATTAAGTTGATTTTGTCAGATACACTATATGTACCGTTTTAAGAAGGAATTTTAATTTCTAGTATGATGAATAAGAGTTATTCTAATACTTTTGGTAATAAAATTGTCTTAAAGAGGAACGGTACTCTTATATATTCTGACAAGGTAATAAATGGCATTCATTTGTTTTACTCCCATAATGTATGAGATACATGACACTGATATTAATAATAGACCATCATTAAAGAGGTAGTCACCTTTATCTAATCCAACAAACCTTTGGCACCAGAGGCTAGGTCATATAAACCTAAACATGATTGACAAGCTAGTGAAAGATGGTATCTTCCCTTCATTGGTGGTAGAACCAATGCCTGTCTGCAAGTCTTGTCTGGAAGGCAAAATGACCAAAAGACCATTATTCATCTAAGGGCAGAAAGGCCAAAGATTCATTGGAGTTAGTGTATACTGATGTGTATGGATCCATAATATTAGAGTGAGATATTGACATGAGTATTTCACCACTTTCACCTATAATTACTCAAGATATGGATACATATACCTTATGCACTGCAAGTCCGGGACTTCTGAAAAGTTCAAGTGTTTCGAGCGGAAGCGGAAAAGCATTTAGGTAAAAGTATAAATACTCTTCGATGAGATTGAGGAAGAGAACATCTCTCCGCTAATTTTATCGGATACTTATCAGAAAATGGGATTCGATCCCAGTAGTCTACTCCTGGTTTACCTCAAAAAAAGGGAGTTGCAGAAAGAAGGAACAAGACTCTTTTAGATATGATCAGGTTTATGTTGAGTTTTCAGGATTACCTATATTTTAAGATATGGAAACTGAAATGTATGTACTAAACCTCATTCTATCTAAGTCTATACTTGAGACTCCCCGGGAGTTATGGACAGGGCGAAAGCCTAGTCTACAACGTTTTTAGGGTTGTCCGGCACACGTGCTGAAGGATAAGACGGATTAGTTGGAATCGAAATCGGAAGTATATATGTTTAAATTATATCCGAAAAATGAACTAAAGGTTGGTTACTCTATAATCCCAAAGAGCAGAAACTGCTTGGCAACACCAATGCGGTTTTCTGGAGGGAGATTATAAGATTAACTGGAAATCTTTAGAGATGGTTATCTTGGAAGAATTTCAAGAGAAATCAATTACAAATCCAAGAATAACCAAGCTTTAAGAAAATCCGCCCATACTTGACCTATTAGTTACACCAATGCCTTGTCGTAGTGGGAGTATTGTCGGGACCCTTGACAAGTTCTCGGTCTTGGGAAAGTCTTACGAGGCAATCCCGGAAGAACCGGAACAAGATCCCTGTAACTATGATAAAGCAGTTAATGACAAAGTTTCGGGAAGTTGTGTCACGTCCCCCGAACCCGATTAAAGAATAACTGAATCCAGAGAGTGAATTTTAAGACTAATTATAATTTTTATCCTTTGGGCCCACGGATCGTAAGTCCGCGGTGAGGATATATTATTTCAAGCCTTATATAGTACAACAATGTAGAGTTCATACCACTCTAGGTATAGTGCATATCAAGCAATGAATAATAACTTCATTAAATTAAACTTGCATAAAAGAAGATAAACAAAACTAGTCAAATAGTTGGTTATTACATTGGCCAACCCAATAGACAAGGCCAATAAAAGAAATGTGTCGCGACCCCGGACCGAAATCCAAGGATTAAGACCCGGGCCCGCGACGGTGATTGCAAATTATTTTGTTTTCCCACAAGTTACCGCGGTGAGGATCCCAAGACACGGGGATTTAACTCACATGTACGAATATGCGGAAGCGTGTAGCAAGAACATACTCAATCATTATATGAACATTTTAATAAATCTCACAAATAGGATCACATCGAGACATAATATCAGAAAGAGAATCATAAAATGGCATTTCCATCACAATTACAGTTTTCAAAATAATAAGATGAATTAACTTAATACATCTCTAAAGTTTCCCAAAAGTATCCCAAAACTAGGTGAAACGGATATTAAGACCCCATCTGACGTCTAGATGAGGTCATCGGGCTGCCACTCTCGTGCTGGGGTTGGCTCAACAGCCTCCTCCGAGCACTCCTCCTCAAAGGTAACACCTCCTGCACCTGGGCACCAAAATAATAAGCATCAAACACGACAGTTTGGCAAATAATCAATTTAGGCATGTGTATGAGAAGATTGTAAACAGTCGAAGATTCAAGATGTACATTTCAATTATACAAAACTAGCATGAATACTTGTAATATCATGAAAGCTAAATCCACATTGAGCTCATCCTTTCTCTATCATAAAAATGATAGAGCAAGCACACACGATATCACGACACGCTAAACACGATCCCACGCTACACAAGGTAAACGGGGAGGCCGGCCGCGGAACCGGAAACACGCACGATGTGTATACAATACACGACTAGTCTGCAGACAGTCCACATGTTTAAGGACTCCCGGACAGTGGATCAGACTGACAGGGCCGTCCCAGCTCAGTGGTATTTACTTAGATCATGAATGCATAAAACATGTCGATACATACTTACAACATGACAAAACAAGAGGGAAACACTTATCGAGCGAGTCATGACAAGGCTAGCAAAATAGCATAATATATATATGCTTAACAAAACTTAAGAAATGATTCCCATTTGATTCTTGAAACACATCTTTAAACGAGCTTATTCTTGAAGTTCAAAAGAGTACACGATGATGCACATAACATCTAAACAAAAGTTCAAACACGAAATATATCAAGCTTAGGCTAAGACCATTCATTGACCTTCGTGAAGTTGGAAATCAAATGTCGGAATTTTACAAGGTTTTGGTGCCTCTGAAGTTGAAGTACATTTTAGAATCCCAAGTGCACGATGTCAAGTGAAGGTCTAATGCTTAACCTAGTTTTTATTTCTAAATAAATCCATCAAAACAATGCCCCTTTTTGCAAGCCTCGATTAGCCCTCGGTCAGCCGTCGGTTAACTGTCGGTTAACCGACGGCCAACCCTCAACTGACCAACAGCCCGTCCTCGGCTGATCGACAGATCCCTGAACAAAAATGGTTGCTCTCTGGAAAAGGGACCGACGGATTTGTCGGTTAACCGTGAGCTGACCGACAGATTTTTCTGTCAAAATGCACGCTTCTGGAATTGGAACCGACAGGTGTCGGTTGGCTGTCGGCCGACCGTCGGTTAACCGACAGCTGACCGACAGTGCGCGGACAGTGCATTTCGGTTCAAATTTTTACATTTTTTTCTTTCTACCTTCCTTCCCATTTCTGAACCACTTGCATTCCCCAAGCCACCATGCTTTCCAAGGGACCATTCTTACACACATATAGGTCATTCCATCCATAATTAATCCATTCATTCCATGAGAGAACATCAAGACATTTCCATGTACAGAATCATCAAACTTACAAGATTAAACATGAATCTAAGAACTTAGAAAAATCATTAACACCAATAGAAGTGGAGAACTGAAATTAATGATTTTGGAAGACTTAAACATAACATACATTATGAGATTAAGCATAAAAATCATGCTTTAATGAAGATAATAAAACCATAACACAATATACATAGAAAACCTATAAAGATCACTTGCCTTTGTCCAAAAGCCAAGCAACACTCCACAAAAATCCAACCAAAAAGGAGGTCCACGAAATCTACACAAAACCCCCAAAATAGAACATACAAAAATCACATTTTTGGCCAACATGAATCCCCATTTCGAAAATGGGTTTGATAGTATGAAAAACAAGCTCTTTGTGAGCTAAAAGAACATCAATGAAAAGATGGGTTCAAGCTCTAACCTTTAGCTAGTCAAACAAGAAGAAGAGAGCTAGAAGATGATGAATAGTAGCAAGGATTGGTCCCAAAACGAGTTCAGCTGAAGCTAGAGAAGAGAGGAAGAGAATGACGGAGTCGGATTGAGATTTGGAGCCTTCTAGCTAGATCAATCCCATGGAAGAAAACCAAGGAGGTAGCATTTTCTCTCTTTTGCTCTAGGGTTAGAAAAGTTGCAGGATTTTTTTTTTTTTTTTGTAAAGTGAAGGTGAATAGTGAGAGAGAGAATAAGAGAGTATTTATAGCCTTTGAAAGTGGGTCCCTTGTAGCTGAAACTTGAAACGAATAAAACTGGTCTTGTGGACCCCGGATGAGATCGACGAAGAAGAACAAAACGATCATCGAAATTTCTAGTTTACAAAAAGTATAATTTTGACATGGTTTTGGGATTTCGAAATTTGTGCCCAGATTTAGCATGAAAAGTCATATTTACCCTTTTGGGCCAAAACTTGAGTTTCTGGGTCTCAAACACAAATGGGCTAAAAATGAAAGTTGTAAATAATAAAATCATTCATATGACATAAAAATCGCTATCAAAAATTACAAAACTAGAACGAGCACCCATTTCACGTGTGCACTCAGGGTGTCCCTGAGTGTTACTAACTAATCTTAAATGATCTCAAAATTCCCAAGACTAAACTAAGACTAATTATAATCGCATTCTAACCCAACTAGTACTAAAACTCACTTAAAGCTAAACACTCACTTAATTAGTACTAATCGAGTTGGTCTGGGTCGGGATCTAACATCCTCCACCCCTTACAATATTTGGTCCTCCAAATAAAAATAAGTTTACCTCTGGCAATAAGTGTGGATATTTTCTCTGAACTTGATCTCTCAATTCCCAAGTTGCTTCTTCTGGCTCGTGATTTTCCCAAAGTACCTTGACCCAATGGATAGTCCGACTTCTCAACTCATGTACCTTGGTGTCAATGATCCTGATTGGCTTCTCCACATATGACGCATCTTCTCGAATCTCCAAAGGCTCGTGTGAAATTATATGAGAAGGACTGTGAACATACTTTTTGAGCATGGAGACGTGAAATACGTTATGCACCCCGGAGAGTTCCGGCGGTAACGCAAGTCTATACACAACATTTCCAATCTTGCCCAAAATCTCATACGGACCAATATACCTGCTTGACAATTTGCCTTTCTTTCCAAACCTCAGATTCCCTCTAACCGGTGAAACTTTCAAAAATACCTTATCACCCACATCAAACTGTAATTCCCTTCTGCGAGTGTCGGCATAACTCTTCTATCTGCTTCTAGCCATCTTCAATCTGTCCTGAATCACATTGACCTTATCACTCGTTTCCCCAACTATTGTCGGCCCATGAAAGCTACGAACACCGACTTCTTCCCAACAAACCGGAGTTCTGCATCTTCTGCCATAGAGTGCCTTGAAAGGTGTCATTCCAATGCTAGAATTGTAACTATTGTTATATGCGAACTCATAAAGCGGCAGATACTCATCCCATTGAACCTTGAAGTCTAATACACAAGCACGTAACATATCTTCAAGAGTCTGTATCGTCCGTTCAGATTGACCATCTGTCTAAGGATGATACACTGTGCTGAACTGAAGCTTGGTACCCATAGACTCAAAAAGAGTCTTCCAGAATCTCGAAACAAATCTACTGTCTCTGTCTGAAGTGATTGAGACAGGTTGACCATGTTTACTAACAATCTCCTCGATGAACAAACTTGCAAGTGGTGCCATATGCATCATGTTTCCTGTCTTCATCGGAATGAAGTGAGCGGACCTCGTAAGACAGTCTACGATTACCCAAATAGTGTTGTTCCCTCTCTTGGTGTTAGGCAAATCGGAGACGAAATCCATAGTGATGTGTTCCCATTTCCACTCTGGAATCTCCAAAGGTTGTAGCAAACCTGGAGGTTTCTGATGCTCTGCTTTGATCATCTGACAAATCAAGCAACGAGATACGAATGCAGCTATCTCTCGCATCTGACAAATCAAGCAACGAGATACGAATGCAGCTATCTCTCGCTTCATGTTGTTCCACCAAAATCTATTCTTTAAGTTATGGTACATCTTCGTACTACCCGGATGCATAGAGTACTTTGTGCTATGAGCTTCGGTCATTATCTCATTCTTCAAATCATTCACATTCGGTACACACAACCGGTCACGAAAATATAATACTCCCTCTGAAATCCTGAAATCTGGACGTTCTGCAATTTGTCCCACAATCTTGGCCAAGTCTGGGTCTTGCATCTGACTGTCTTTAATCTTCTGAATAAAAGTAGGTTCAGACATAGTCATATGTGCTAACATCACACCCTCCCTCAGAGGTTGCACTTCCACTCCAAGTTCTTCAAACTGCTGGTAAACACTAACTCCTCTCAAACTAGCCATAACCGCTGATTTTCTACTCAATGCGTCAGCTACAACGTTAACCTTGCCTAGGTGATACTTGATCGGGAAGTCATAATATTTTATATACTCCATCCACCTTCTCTGCCTCATATTCAATTCTTTCTGTGAGAATAAATACTGTAAACTTCAGTGGTCAGAATGGACTTCGAATTTCTCTCCATATAGATAGTGCCTCCACATCTTCAAAGCAAATACTACTGCTGCCAATTCCAAGTCATGAGTTGCATAGTTCTTCTCATGAGTCTTCAACTGTCTCGAGCCATAGGCAATCACTTTACCATCTTGCTACACAGCCTAACCCCACAATCGATGCATCTGTAAAAATAACAAATCCACCATTGTCCGATGGTAATGTGAGGATTGGAGCTGTGGTTAATCTCTTCTTCAGTTCTTGAAAACTGCTTTCACATTGTTCGGTCCAAACAAATGGTACACTCTTCCTAGTTAACTTCGTCAATGGTGCTGCAATGGACGAAAAACCTTAGACAAATCTTCGGTAGTAGCCCGCTAACCCCAAGAAACTTCTAATTTCTGTTACACTGCTAGGTCTCTTCCACTTGACAACTGCCTCAATCTTGGTTGGATCAACCGCTAACCCTTCTCTTGAGATGATGTGACCCAAAAAGGCAACTTGCTCTAGCCAAAACTCACACTTGTTCAACTTAGCATAGAGTTGGTTTTCCCTCAAAAGCTGTAATGACGCCCACAAGTGTTCTTCATGCTCCTCCTTACTCTTAGAATACACAAGGACATCATCAATGAACACCACTATAGAGTGATCCAAATACTCTACAAAGACTTTGTTCATTTGGGCCATGAAGACTGCGGGTGCGTTAGTCAAACCAAAGGGCATCACTAAGAACTCATAATGCCCATAGCTTGTTCGAAATGCTGGTTTTGACACATCCGATTCTCTAACCCGCAACTAATGATACCCAGATCTCAAGTCTATCTTGGAAAAGTATGATGCTCCTTGTAATTGATCAAACAACTCTTCCATTCTTGGCAACGGATACTTGTTCTTGATGGCCACATGATTCAATCTTTTGTAATCGATGCACATTCTGAGGCTTCCATCCTTCTTTTCCACGAATAACACTGGTGCTCCCCAAGGTGAAACACTTGGCCTAATGAAGCCTTTGCTCAATAAATCTTGCAACTGAAGTTTCAATTCACCTAACTCTGCTGGAGCCATCCTGTAAGGTGCAATAGATATTGGTGCTGTCCCTGGAAGGAGCTCGATAGTGAACTCGACTTCTCTGACCGGTGGTAAACCCGAGATTTCATCAGGAAAAACGTCCGGAAATTCACACACAACGGGGATATCCTCCACCCCTTGGGACTGTTTATCCTCCATGATAAACGCTATAAATGCTTCGCAACCACTGCTTACCAATCTATTAGCTTTCAGTGCTGAAATAAAACTAGTTTGTGTTCTGTGCTTGTTTCCCCGAAACATCAACTCTGCCTGTGGCCCTTGCAATCTGAAGGTAATGGTCTTGCCAAAACAGTCCATGGTGGCATGATAGGTTTCTAACCAATCCATGCCTAAGATGATATCAAAATCATGCATGTCTAAAACAATAAGGTTGGCTAAAAGACTGACATCTCCTAACAAAACTGAACAATTTGGGTAATAGGTTCTACAAATAATCTGTTTACCTACTGGTGTGGTGACAGTCAAATTATAATCCAATTCTGCATGTGGTGTATCTATTTTCTTTGCAAACATAGGAGAAGGAAAGGAGTGTGTGGTTCCTGGATCGAATAAAATCTGTGCTTCTACTCCACAAACAAGAAGTTTACCTTCAATGACATCACATGCCGCTTCTGCATCAGCACGGTTGATATTGTAGAAGCGCCCCTGCTAGTTTGGCCTATTTTGTCCTTGATTCTGCCTGCCTTGATTATTCCTGTTTTGCGGTGGACGTGCATTCTGATTCTGTACTTGTCTGCCTTGCTGCTGTTGCTGTTGCTGAGGTGGTCTCACTTGATTCTGAACTGGTGCCTGATTCTGTGGTGTTGTCTGCCTTTGCTGCTGGTTTTTGTTGCCCTGATTCTAAAGTTGTGGGCAATCCTTGATTGCGTGATCCATGCCTTCACATTTGAAGCAAGCGCCCGTGGCCTTATGGCATTCATGAGTAGGGTGATTCTTGCCACAATGATTGCAACCACCTTGCCTAACTTGATTTTGTTCCTATCTTGGCTTCTTGTTTTGTTGTTGTTGCTGTCTCCGATTCTGATGCTGAAATTGCTGTTTCCTATCCCGTATGATCTCATTATTGATTTCTTCAAATGTGTAAGCTCTTTTTACCGCTTCATCAAAGGTGGTTGGTAGAACCACTCCCACAACATCCCTCTTAAGAATGGGGTTTAACCCCTCTAAGAACTTAGTGATCTTCTTCTGTTCTGTATCAATGAGTTCCGTTGCATATCTAGCAAGCCTTTCAAACTTTGTAACATATTCTAAAACTGTCATAGTCCCCTGTTTCAGCTGTTGAAATTCCACTGCAATCTGTCTCTTGACATGCGCAGGGACATACTTGTCAGTGAATTGTGTTTTGAAAGCTATCCAAGCCCCCTCGTCTGCAATAGTCTGATATGGTGTTTTCACGGTCTGCCACCATGAGTCTGCAAGTCCAAAGAACAATGAGGCTGTAAGATTCACTTTCTGTCTGCCCGTACAAGTGAATACATCAAAGATCCTTTCTGTATTAGTCAGCCAATCATCAGCAGTCAACGGGTCTTCTTGACCGGAGAACTCCTTGGGTCCTCTTTTTTTGAATTTCTCAAATAGAATGTTCGGGTCGTCAGGCCTATTGTTAAACACAATCTGAGGACCCATGTTTCGTGCTGGCTGTGGTTGAGGTCTATTCTGCAGGACTTCCAATAATTGCCTCTGAACTTGAGCCATCTCTTCGTCTTTCTTGGCCATTTGTTCTTGAAATCTGGCCTGATTCTCATTAGCCTGCCGTTGTTGATCTAACATTGCTTGTATAAGTGCTTGAAACTGTGTTGCTGTAGGTGTCTCAGTATGATCTGTTTCATTTTGAGTGCTAGCTGAAGCATTATCCGCTGGTTGTTTTCTTGGAGGCATGATGCTGCAAAAAAAAAGGTTAGTACACAATTAAACATAGTTTGGTTGGTCATCTAAGTCCAAAGTGAACGAACTAACGAACTCACGAATCCTCGCCACATTCCTTAGATTTTCTAGTTTCTTTTAAGTGCCAGAAACAAGTCCCACTCTGATACCAGTCCTGTCGCGACCCCGGACCAAGATCCAAGGATTAAGACCCGGGCCCGCGACAGTGATTGCAAATTATTTTGTTTTCCCACAGGTTACCGCGGTGAGGATCCCAAGACACGGGGATTTAACTCACATGTACGAATATGCGGAAGCGTGTAGCAAGAACCTACTCAATCATGATATGAACATTTTAATAAATCTCACAAATAGGATCACATCGAGACATAAAATCAGAAAGAGAATCATAAAATGGCATTTCCATCACAATTAAAGTTTTCAAAATAACAAATGAATTAACTTAATACATCTCCAAAAATAAGAGGCCAATAGAGGCCAATACAACTAAAGTTTCCCAAAAGTATCCCAAAACTAGGTGAAACGGATATTAAGACCCCATCTGACGTCTAGATGACGTCATTGGGCTGCCACTCTCGTGCTGGGGTTGGCTCAACAGCCTCCTCCGGGCACTCCTCCTCAAAGGTAACACCTCCTGCACCTGGGCACCAAAATAACAAGCATCAAACACGACGGTTTGGCAAATAATCAATTTAGGCAGGAGGCTTTTTGTGCTTTGACTTAATCTGTTGACAAGTCATACACCTGGAAACGAATTCTGCAATCTCTTTCTTCATTTTCACCCACCAATAGTGATTCTTCAGATTCTGATACATCTTGGTACTCCCTAGGTGAATAGAATATCTGGTGTGGTGCGCATCTGTCATCAATTCTGACTTGATGTCTTGAACATATGGCACACACAACCTATCCTTGCAATAGAGAACTCCATCAATCAATCTGAACTCTGGCTTGTCATCTATATGATCAATGATTCTCTGCAACTCTGCATCATCCTTCTGAACTTCCTTGATCCTGTTCACTATCTCTGGCTCCCAAACTCCCATAGTAGCAACTAAGACTTTCTCATTAACTGGCCGGACTTCCACATCCATGTCTCTAAACTGCTCCATCCATCTCCATTCAGGCATTATACATCCATTGAATCATGCCTCCCTACTAAGAGCATCTGCTACCACATTCACCTTTCCAGGATGGTACTTGATCGGAAAATCATAATCCTTTATATACTCCATCCATCTCCTCTGCTTGTTATTCAAATCACCCTGTGTAAACAGGTATTGCAGGCTCTTGTGATCTGTATGCACCACAAATCTCTCTCCATACAAATATTGCCTCCACAACTTCAATGCAAACACCACTGCTGCTAGCTCCAAATCATGCGTGGCATATTTTTCTCATGATCCTTCAATTGCCTCGATCCATAGGCTATCACCTTGTCATGCTTGTCACGCCCCCGGACCGAGGACCCGTTGAACGAGACCTTAATCCGGGGTCGTGGTGCGACGGGCTGGAAAATTCCGCCCGCACACGCTAGTTTCCCACAGGTTTCCGCGGTAAGGATCCTCAAAATCCGATCCAACAATGATTATTAAGAATCACATTCATACGAATAAATTACGCAGAAGGATTGTAGCAAACATAAAAGTCTATAACATATGGGTATAAGATGAGAACGCACAAGACTAGCATACATTTTTCCTCACAAAGAATAAGCCAACAATGGCTACAACAAAATCCCAAAAAGAATAGTATCTACTCCAAAATGTGATCGAAGCTCCGAAAACAACCCGACGTCTAAACGACATCATCGGGCTGCCACTCGCCCTCCACAAGGACTATAGGTTCCGCCTCGAAGTGTGCCTCAACGGCGAGGGGCTCGACATCTGGCACCAAGCAAACAGGGTCAAACACGACGGTCTGGCAAGCAAATATAACAAATAATAGGATGAAAGAAAAAGTAAAACATTAAATAAAGGAGAGATACGATTAAAGTCCTATATCACATAAATGGTAAGATAGAACATAAACATCTTAAAAGTTTACGAATCCAATAAACAAGAACCATAAGATAAAACATTAAATGTATAAAATATTGGCAGACCACGTATAGCTAAATTATCCTGTTACTGAAGTAACGGGAGCAGACAGAACCGTAGCCACTACTCGTGGGACCGGAACGAACATAGTCGTTATCAAACAGAACCGTAGCCACTACACGTGGGACCGGATATATACCATTGCCATGGTCGGTACAGACAGAATCCGAACTGCAGTTGGTGAACAAATTAAAGATTCCAAGCCGGATGATCAGTCCGACAAGGTAACCTAAGCTTAGTGGTGCCATTAGTGTAAGATCCCGACCCCCAATTCTTTTGTTTAGTATTGTTTTAATCGTGGTTTAACTTGTTAAGTGAGATTTGATTTAATTTGACCTTGTTTTTGAGTTTGACTAGACTTTTCCATAGCCTTGGAGATTTTGAGGACCGTTGACTTTGGTTTGACCCGGTTTATACGATATGTATTTTTATGAGAAATTACTTTTGATTTCTAAAAACTCTGAATTTGGTGTATTTTGACTCATTTTATGAAGTTTAACAACTTTCATGTTTTGACCATTTTGATTCGATGATCAGAAAATGCGTTTTTCGAGAAAAAGGGCAAAACTGACTTTTCACACTAAATCTGTCCATGAATTTCGAAAATTTCAGAAATTGGGGAAAATATACTTTTTGGAAAGTAGAAATTTCGCTGAGCATTTTTATCTTCTTCGTCGTTTTCATTCGGGACCCGCGAACGTTAGTTTCAGCTTTGGCAAGTTTGGGGCCCATGGGGCCCAGCCCATTGTTCTCTATAAAGCCAAGGGGTTCCTCTTATTCTTCCCCATTTTTCCTTTTTCCTGCAACAAAGGGGGGAGATATGGTTTTTCTCCCAGCCCTTTCTCTCTCCCCTTGGAAACCCCTCTTCTTGGATGCTAAAGGGGGATTTGATCTCACCTTCTTCTTCCTCTCTCTCCAAGCTTTCCAAAGACCCCATTTTCAAGAACATTGGGCTAGGACAACCCTCCTCTTCAAGCCCTTCTTCTTGTTTGGAACACCCAAAGGTTAGCAATGGTTTTCTTTTCATGAGATCTTGGTTTTTCAAACCTCTTGGAGTATTTCTTACACATATGCAATGGGTTTTCATGGAGATTTGAAAATGGATTTGTTTTCTAGGGTTTATTCATGAGCTATTTTGGGGGTTTTGTGATTTGGAGCTTGAGACCCTAAAGCATGGTTTGAAGAGCATCTTAGCTTTCATTGTGGCTTGAGGCAAGTGGAATTTTCAATTTATATGATGGTTTCATTCCTCATGTTTGGTTTCATGGCTTTTCCATTATGTTCTAATTCTTCATGGTTTATGGACTTGCTTGAATGAATGAATTAATGTTATGTGGGTTTCCATTTATGTTGTGGTCTTACAATGTATTAGAAGCTTGCTTTTATCTTGGTCATTTGAAAAATTTGATCTCTTTGTGTTAAGAGTTGGTGTTCAATGAGATGGGGAAAAACTTTGATTTTAAAAAGTGTTTGTTTGGTTAATTAGATTGCTAATGAATGGTGATTTGATGAGTTTGGAAGGTCAAGGAAGGGCCCAAATGATCTAGGGAATTTGTATGAAGGATTAGGAATAAAAAAAAGAATCAAAAAGTACGGAAAAAAGGGGAGAAAATGCCCCACGAGCCGGACTGGACAGAGCCTAGTCCGCTCGAGCGACCCAGTGGGCCGCTCGAGCGGACCAGGTTCTGCCTGGCTCGCTCGAGCGACCCACTGGGTAGCTCGAGCGACCCAGGCTCTGTCTGGGCTTCGCTCGAGCGGGCCTGGGGTCGCTCGAGCGAGCCCAGCCCAGCCTGGGGGCCTGTTTCAGGTGGAATTATGGGCCCGTTTTAAGTCAGTTTTTGGGCCTGTTTTTGGGGTTTCTTTGGGCTTGTTTCTTGGGCCATTCAAGTCAGTTTTTGGGCCATTTCAAGACCTGATATTGGGTCATTTTAGGGCCTGATATTGGATTGTTTTAAGACCTATTTTGTGGGCCTGTTCAAAGTTAGTTTTGGGCTGATTTAAAACCTGTTTTGTGGGCCTGTTCAAAGTTAGTTTTGGGCTGATTTAAAACCTGTTTTGTGGGCCTGTTCAAAGTTAGCTTTGGGCTGATTTAAAACCTGTTTTGTGGGCCTGTTCAATGTTAGCTTTTGGGCTGATTTAAAAACTGTTTTGTGGGCCATTCAAATGTTAGTTTTGGGCTGTTTTTAAGGGCTGTTTGGGCCATGTTTGAAGGGCTGTTTTGGACTAATTAAGTAGACTGTTTTGGGCTCGGTTTAAGGCCAACTATGGGCCTGTTTTAAAGAGATTTGGGATATCTTGTAATACTTGGAAAAATTTGTGAAATGGGAATGGGAACTGTGTGGGGAGATTTCCAGAACCATAAGATTACGCTAATCACAGCCATCAGATGAGGCTAAGCACTCTCACGTGCCATCCGCGTGCCATCAACGTGGCACCAAGCTCACCCCGGCTACCAGGACAGGGGGTCCGGCCGAAGTCAGGCAGCTCCGGGCCACTAGCGCCGAACAGGTCCACCCCCGGGTGCCATCTCGGCAGGGAGCTCCATCTCGGCTAAAGAAGCCGGGATGGAAGCCGAAGCCAGAGAGTCTCCACTCACGCCCCACATCCCCCACGTCACCAGGCACGTGGAGGGATAGGGGCACGAGCTAGAGAGACAGACGCGACATCCAGCCGCTCACAATCTTCGCCAGATCCTGACAGGGCGGCATCCAGCGGCTGAGGCCACATCAGGGCAAGGCCCGAGGGCAGATCCGATGATGCTCCTACCGCCAAGAACACCCAACACGATCTGGTCCAACAAGACGCGCATTTAATGCATTATGGGCTGATCCGACTGACATTAAATGCAGGGTGGGCTGGATTGGACCGCATTCATTACTTTGCGGGCTTATCATGACTCCCAGTCACATCATGGGACCCACACCAAGGTGTCCTCCAAAAATACAAGCCAAAGCTTCTATAAATAGAATCCCATACCACATGCAAGGTACGCACAATACAACTCAGAGAACTGTTACTCTGCCTCTCTTCTTCCTCTCCTTCCATTGTTCCAGTTCCTTCACTGACTTTGGCATCGGAGAGCCTTGCGCCGCCCAGGCCAGGGTCCTCTGACCGTGTGTTCTTCCCTTTCAGGCTTTCGGACGGCACCCAGTCATCATCATCATTGGGTAAGTCCTCTAAGGCTCCCCAGTTATTGTGGGTCATTATTTTCTGCACCTACAATTGGCGCCGTCTGTGGGGAAGTAATATCCCAACCTTCCCAACCTTCTTAACCTCAATCTCTCAGAAGCCATGCCTCCGAAAGCTAGGAAAGGCGTAGAGTCCTCAAGAGCAGCGCTCGAGCTGCCACCACCGTCAACGGACGTCCCTCCTCAAGGGCGCTCCCGCACAGTGCATGGCACGTCTGCAGGCGAGGGCCGCTTAGGCTCTCAGCTCTTTGTTGAGTTCCCACTCCAAGAAGGGCTCGAGGCCTCGATCTCAGCAGAAGAAGTCATGCCACCCAGACGCGATGAGCGTCGGCATGAGCGTCCTCGGAAGGACAAAGCCGTGGCCGTAGGAGAGACGCGCCACGTTCAACCCCCCGCCACTGGAGAGGTTCTCGAAGCCCAAACTGCTCTCCTCCAGAAGCAAGAGCAGCTGATTCGCGAGCTCCAGCAGCAGCTGAGGGCAGCGCAAACTGCCTCCTTGAGGCAGGTCTCTGAGCCTCAAGGGAAAAAGAGGGACGCCCCCAGCAGGGCAGCCCGGCCTCTCCGCGAGGACCTCAGAAATCATCTGGACCATAAACGGAGCCAGATTCATGACGAAGGCTCGAGCAACAGCCGGAGTCATCATAGCCGCGATGGCCAAACTCATAGCCGTCGTAGCCCGAACCACCCCAAGCGAAAGCCCAGAGCTCAGACTCCAGAGAAGGACGATGAGCAGGAGCGGTTTGACAAACGCGTCAGATTGGCTCTCCAGCACAACCTGGACGTGCGGGACCAGAAGCGGATCTGTGGCCACACTGATCTGGGGGGCTCACCCTTCACCAAAGAGGTCGAGCGCACCCCCTTGCCCAGAAAGTTCTCTGTCCCGCGGTTCGTCCCCTATGACGGACTGTCCGACCCATCCGCTCACCTCCGACACTTCTCCCAGAAGATGTCCATCTGGGGGAATGAGGGTCACCTGAACTGCAAAATCTTCTCCTCCAGTTTGGGTGACCTCCCCCTGAAGTGGTTCTGTTCTCTCCCAGTGAAGTCCATCTCGAGTTGGAAGGAGCTCCAGCTCTCCTTCCTGAAGAAGTTCCAGGCCTACAGCGTCGTCCCCAAGAAGGAAGGGGACCTCCTCGCCCTGAGAATGAAGCAGGGTGAGACCCTCGCCAACTTCGCCCAACGATTCTGGGCGGTCTACAGCCAGATTGAGGGCACCAGGGAAGAGATAGCAATCTACGCCTTCCAGCATGCCCTGATCCCCGGCCACGACCTGCGGAAGGACTTAGCCGGGAACCCCCCGGAATCCATGCCAGAGTTGATGACCCGAGTGAAGGGCTTTATCGCCCAAGAGGAAGACGAGATCCGAGCCCGGGATCAAGACGGGCATCCGGAGCCCGAGCAGGAGAGCAACCAGCCTCGGCAGAGAGGCGGGAAGCCCTTCCAGAAGCAGGAGCCCAAGCAGGCTTGGGACGCCAGTTCGGCGGTGCCCACACCACCCAGGTATGGGGGCACCAGCAGGTCAACGCCTCACGCCAGCGCCTATCAAGGCATCAGCGTCGTCTTCAGAGAGCCGATACACCAGATCCTGAACAAAATAAAGGGTAAGCCGTTCTTCGAGTGGCCTCAGCCCTTGAGAAATGAGCCCACTAACGGCGATCGAAGCAAGCTCTACTGTTCCTACCACAAAGGTAAAGGACACAAGACCGAGGAGTGCAACTCTCTGAAGTGGTACCTGGAGAGACTCGCCGGCGAAGGCCACCTCCCAGAGTTCGTCAAAACAGAAGACGCCGGCGGCAGTAGGGGCCGAGTTCACCAGAGCACGGCTCGGGACCCAGACAGCGAGGATTCCGAAAAGATCATTAACGTGATCCACCTGGCGTCCTCGGTTCCCTCTCCCTCGTCTCGCGGAAGCTCGCATCGCATGAGAAGGTGATGGAAGTCGAGCTCGGGCTGGCACAACGCTTACAGGCACAGGACACGAGCCAGCAGTAACTGAGATCGAGCAGTCTCCCACCTCGGCAACACCTCTTCGGCCTGCGGGATGAAAGCAGTCATTCCTTTAGAAGTCGGCCTTCTCGCCCAGAGCACAGAGCTGATCGACCAAGGCCGAAATAAGACAAACCTGGCAATGGAGCTGGAGCTGCCGGACAAGCGCCAAGGAGCGATCGCCCCGCGTCTGACCGACTGACGGCCGCGGTTAGCCAGAGCGTACAATCAAATGTCAAGGAGATGAGGTTCTCCCTGGGAGAGCCGGTTCTCAAGAAAACTTTGCCAACTCACAGAGCCGAAGGAAAGCCTGGCCCCGAACTGGCATGGCCCGTTCAGGGTGGGCTCACAGGCAACGAAATCAGCCTACAAGCTCGAGGACAGAGGGCAAGCTACCGCCGAGATCGCGGAATGCGTCCCGTCTGAAGAAATTCTGTTTCTAAAAGATGTAGCAAGTCCCAATCAATGAAAGTGTCTTTTGCCCTGTCATCCAATCTGTATCATCTCTCCTTGCATTACTTCAACAGCTCCGGGTCCATCGCCCTGGAAAAGGCCTCGAGTCCAAGCTCGGTCGTTTCCTAAAGCTCCGGGTCCATCGCCCTGGAAAAGGCCTCGAGTCCAAGCTCGGTCGTTTCCTAAAGCTCCGGGTCCATCGCCCTGGAAAAGGCCTCGAGTCCAAGCTCGGTCGTTTCCTAAAGCTCCGGGTCCATCGCCCTAGAAAAGGCCTCGAGTCCAAGCTAGGTCGTTTCCTAAAGCTCCGGGTCCATCGCCCTGGAAAAGGCCTCGAGTCCAAACTCGGTCGTTTCCTAAAGCTCCGGGTCCATCGCCCTGGAAAAGGCCTCGAGTCCAAACTCGGTCGTTTCCTAAAGCTCCGGGTCCATCGCCCTGGAAAAGGCCTTGAGTGCAAGCTCGGTCGTTTCCTAAAGCTCCGGGTCCATCGCCCTGGAAAAAGCCTCGAGTCCAAGCTCGGTCGTTTCCTAAAGCTCCGGGTCCATCGCCCTGGAAAAGGCCTCGAGTCCAAGCTCGGTCGTTTCCTAAAGCTCCGGGTCCATCGCCCTGGAAAAGGCCTCGAGTCCAAACTCGGTCGTTTCCTAAAGCTCCGGGTCCATCGCCCTGGAAAAGGCCTCGAGTCCAAACTCGGTCGTTTCCTAAAGCTCCGGGTCCAGCGCCCTGGAAAAGGCCTCGAGTCCAAACTCGGTCGTTTCCTAAAGCTCCGGGTCCAGCGCCCTGGAAAAGGCCTCGAGTCCAAACTCGGTCGTTTCCTAAAGCTCCGGGTCCACCGCCCTGGAAAAGGCCTCGAGTCCAAACTCGGTCGTTTCCTAAAAGCTCCGGGTCCACCGCCCTGGAAAAGGCCTCGAGTCCAAACTCGGTCGTTTCCTAAAGCTCCGGGTCCACCGCCCTGGAAAAGGCCTCGAGTCCAAACTCGGTCGTTTCCTAAAGCTCCGGGTCCTGGACCCTGGAAAAGGCTCCGAGCTCCGAGCTCCGACGCTCAGTCGCTTCCTAAATTCCTGGCTCATACACCCCTAAAGATCATTGCCGAGCTCACGCTTCCACAGCCGAGACCAATGGAATGATGACTCCACTTCGGCACATGGCAGCTCGTCTCGGCCAAAGCCACCCATTTCGGCCAAGGATAGCTTTCGAAAGAAGGACAGTGCAAGCATGGAAATACAAAAATGCAAATATACACGGATTGGGCAAACACCAAACTCGTCCTTATTCATTGTAATTGCTTCATTACATGGATTACAAACATGAAACAAAATACACAGAAGAAAGGCTCGTGGCCCTCTGAAGGAAGACCCAAAAGAAAGCAGGCTTTGAGACTACTCTTCGCCGACACCGCCCGCCGACCGGAAACCTCCGGCGGAAAGGCTTGTTGCATCCTGCCCCGAGGTCTTGATATCCCCCAAGAAGAAGGATCTGCGGCATGATACAGAACCGCCCTTTGGGACGAAGCGGGACCCCCAAGCGCCCGGTGCCGAGAGCTCTGCAACACGCTTTGGCTGGTCAGACCAAAGTTTGCAAACAAGAGCCCCCTCCTAGGGCGTTTCCAGTCCTACCCTCCGCCCAGAACCTTGCGGAATGACGACAAGGCCGCCGAGCGCAGGGGGCGCCACCAACCCACAGCTGCAAAGATTCCCATGCAACCGCACCAGGGAAGGCTGGCCGTAGATCCGCGTTCAGAGAGCGCGTAGCCTACGGGGACCATCTTCAGAGAGCGCGCAGACTACGACAGGCCTTCCCACTCGGAGGAAGCCGTCACCTGGCACAGATGTTCCATCTGGATCAAAAGCCCATAAAGATCTATTAAACATGGCTGCCAGGTTGTTTGAATATCCTGGTTCTCTCGTCCCTCCCATGGCAAGCCTAATACTCCTATTTATAGGAAGAGCGGGAGGCCCGATCTTCAAGGGTCATTATGAGGTGAGGTCTCCCACGTCTTGCGTGGCGTGCTAGACTTCCCCCATACTGACCAGCGGCTCCGATGATACCACGTGGAGCCATCCCCTCGTTCCCCTCAACGGTCACATCACCATGCTTACTGCTGTTCAAGATCGCCCCAGATACGGAGTATCGTCGCAAACCCCTAAGAAGATAGTTCGGCACTCAATTCTAACGTCCCATCGCAGAAAGCACTATATCGAACTCAAGCACAGAAGTACAGAGAGACAGAAGTAGAAGGACGAGTGGTCAAAGGAGCCTTCAATTGCATTAAAATCCTTGTCATTACATCATGCAGCAAATACAATTGAAGGAAATTACAAAAAGGCATAAAGCAGAGAAGCAAGTGTCCCGAGGTCATGCCCGGCCGGACCCACGGGCTGCAGCGTCAGAAACTTCTGGAGGAGCAGAAGCCGGCATCGGGAGTGGGTACGGGGGAGGCTCCCGGAAGGAAGGGTGGTCCTCAGAAGCCCCGGCCTCCTTCAGGCCGGCACGCCATCCTTTCACCCAGGCCTTATCCCTCACGACGAGGACCCTTTCCTTGTAGTGGGCGGTGACCTGCGCTCTGACGTCCTCGAAAGCAGCATCGCACTCCGACTCGAGCTTCGCCTCGGCTTCATCCGCCCTCTTGGATTCGGCCTGAAGCAGGGCCGCATAGTCGTCTCCCATCTTCGATATGGAAACCTCGAGCTCGGCCACCCTAGCTCTCTCCACCTCGGCTTCCCCCCTCGCCTGCTCAAGCTTCGCCGCGTATTCTCCCTCCACCCTGGCTAGTTTCTGGGTGACGACGTCCAAAGACTCTTGCAAGCCGTTCTTCTCCACGGTCAGCTCGGCAGCATCCATACCGTATCTGCAGATCCTGTCAGCTACAGCCATGGTCTTCTGTGCCGCCTGTGAAAGAAACGGGGTCTACGCGTTAGCTCCGGAGGTCAGAGGTGCCAGACCGCCGGATTGACGAAAAGAAATGCAGAAAAGACTTACCGTGAAGTTAGACTGCAGCATTGACAGAATCAGCTTCTGGTCGCTGTACTTGTCCAACTGCTCCATGTCCCGAGGTATGGCGCAAGCTCGCCCCAGGGCCTCGAGGACCTGTGGATCAATCCTGTGAAGAACGCGATCCTCCATCGTCATCGGCCTCCCCGGCCCAAGCATAAAGCTCGGCTCCCATAACGGCGGCCCCTGAGGCAGCGTGGCAGCGACCGAGCTGGGACCTGCATCAGTCCTCGGCATCTTCAGCGGCCGAGCCCCCTCCTGCTCAACTTCGGCCGGAGGCGAACATACTTCTAGACCAATGGGGCTAGGATGTACGGGAACCTCCGCAGCAGCCGCGGGGGAATTCATTCGAACACTCGAAGGAGGCTCAGGGGAATTCAGATTCACAGACCCATGGGGGGCTCAGGCATCCTCCGCTCCAAGCGCCAAGGCCTCGAGGTCCTCGAAGGACAAGCGCCTGGTGCGCCTCATCTCGGAACTAGGCGACGGAGATCGGGCAGTCTGACTCGATTCCCTTCCTGGGACCTGGAGAAGTCTCGATGCCGATGTAGAAGCAAGAGCTCCAGACGTGGCCCTAGCGCCAGACGATGCCGGCGAAAGCTCCTCTGCGGCCTCTTGACTAGCCTGTTCCTGCCCGACTTCAGGACCGGCACCCTCGCCCTGGATCGGCTCTACGGTGCCCTTTAGATACCCACGGTATCTCTGCTGTTACCCTAGCAGCGACCAGGCCGCCCTGCCGTCATGGCCGCTGTACCGCTTTACTAGGCGGAGCCAGGCCTCATTCCTCTTCCAGATGTATCGGGCGGCCCGTTTTCTCTCCTTCAAAGCTGTAACGATCAAAAGCATTAGCACGGCAAAATAAAAAGAAACTACATAAAAGAGACAGAAGATATTTACTTGGAATGGTCCCGAAATGGCGAGGGACTTGGTAGCCTCTATCAATGTCGGCCACCCCGAACTCCCAGTTTCCCGAGACGTACAGAAGATCGTCTCCGGCATACTTGCTTGAGTCCTCCAAATATCGGACAAAGCCGTCCCGGCCTGGCTTTGCCCGGAGATAATAAGCATCCCCGGACTTGCATATATCGTATACGTCCTCGATATCGAAGATGCCGAGGTTAATGCCCAAAACCTCATTTAACCTAGCCGTGCCCATCACAATCTTGAAGGCATTGGGTAGCAGCTGGCAAGGGCAGAGGCGCCATTGGCTGAGACATCTCCTGAGAAGGGGGTGAAGGGGGAATCGGACCCCACCTTCCGTCACGGCCACCAGAGGAAACGGCATCCAACCCCCCGAGAAGTCGCGAAGGTTGATGCCGTTAGGATCCTCACCCCTAACTTGGACGTCAGCAGGGACCCTGAAGGCCGACCTGAAGCCCTCGATCGCAGCCTCGCCCTCTAACTAGTGGCTATAAATTCCCATTTCTACCCCAATCCAAAGACAGAGAAACCCACAAGAGAGGAGGCAGGGCAGAAGGAACTTACGGGAGCAAGACAATGACAATGAGCGGCAAAGAGACACGGCCTCAGCAGCACACCACTTCTCAGACGAGGTTCCCTAGCAGCAACTTATTCTCCTTTGATTCAGAATGGCGACAGAGAAGAAGACGATCCTCGATTGCCCTATATATATCACCAAAAGGCTCCCCCCCTTTTTCAGGGGACCTAGTTGGGCACACCAAAGGAGCATCTCCTAGAGCTCCGCGCGAATCATTTCAAACATTGATTGCATCCCTGACAGAACGGCGCGCACAATCTCGAGAAGACAGACGACTAACCAGAGGACGACACGCAGAGCCGTCAACCTGTCTCCAGCATTAAATAAGGGACGCCAATTATTGCCTCGATTATCCAAAGCGACCGCGAATCAGGGTCGAGAGGGACTCCCTCCACCGTGTAAAGCACCGTCACATAGCTCCCGACCTCACGACACTGACGATCTCCGCAAGGTCAGAAGCTAGGGGGCAATTGTGTGGGGAGATTTCCAGAACCATAAGATTACGCTAATCACAGCCATCAGATGAGGCTAAGCACTCTCACGTGCCATCCGCATGCCATCCACGTGGCACCAAGCTCACCCCGGCTACCAGGACAGGGGGTCCGGCCGAAGTCAGGCAGCTCCGGGCCACTAGCGCCGAACAGGTCCACCCCCGGGTGCCATCTCGACAGGGAGCTCCATCTCGGCTAAAGAAGCCGGGATGGAAGCCGAAGCCCGAGAGTCTCCACTCACGCCCCCCATCCCCCACGTCACCAGGCACGTGGAGGGATAGGGGCACGAGCTAGAGAGACAGACGCGACATCCAGCCGCTCACAATCTTCGCCAGATCCTTACAGGGCGGCATCCAGCGGCTGAGGCCACATCAGGGCAAGGCCCGAGGGCAGATCCGATGATGCTCCTACCGCCGAGAACACCCAACACGATCTGGTCCAACAAGACGCGCATTTAATGCATTGTGGGCTGATCCGACTGACATTAAATGCAGGGTGGGCTGGATTGGACCGCATTCATTACTTTGCAGGCTTATCATGACTCCCAGTCACATCATGGGACCCACACCAAGGTGTCCTCCAAAAATACAAGCCAAAGCTTCTATAAATAGAATCCCATACCACATGCAAGGTACGCACAATACAACTCAGAGAACTGTTACTCTGCCTCTCTTCTTCCTCTCCTTCCATTGTTCCAGTTCCTTCACTGACTTTGGCATCGGAGAGCCTTGCGCCGCCCAGGCCAGGGTCCTCTGACCGTGTGTTCTTCCCTTTCAGGCTTTCGGACGGCACCCAGTCATCATCATCATCGGATAAGTCCTCTAAGGCTCCCCAGTTATTGTGGGTCATTATTTTCTGCACCTACAGGAACAATGAGAGAATGTGCGTATGTGAAATTATCCGGGAATCATTCAAGTCTCAATGCGCACTTTATCATTTAAATGTTGTGGATTTTCATTGGCATCAAACATATTCTCTTAATAATCAATGTTTAAAGGTTAAATGTGCATTGAGATGGTTCCTTGGTAAGTCATTAAGTCATTCTACACAATTCCATTCCATTTCAAGTTAGAGAATGTATTTGTATTTGTAGTTGTATTCTTTGGTAAACTAATTTAAATAGCATCGGTGATTTGCTATAAAATCATGTGGTTTTTCATGTTCGAAAGGATTGATCGTATGATTTTATACAAGTCACTTTGATGTGTATTTGAGCGGTTCGAGTTTTGAAAACTAAAGGCACCACTAGGCTTAGGTCACCTTGTCGGGCTGATCACCCGGCTTGGGATCTTTAATCTGTCCGCCAGCTGCAGCTTGGATTCTGTCTGTACCGACCATGGCAACGGTTCCTATCTGCCGGTTCCATTTGTATGGCTACGGTTCTGATTTTTGATCTGCCGGTCCCATTTGTATGGCTACGGTTCTGATCCTATTTCCGGTACCACGTTCAGTGGCTACGTTTCTGTCTGCTCTTGTTACTTCGGTAATAGGAGAATATAGCTATGTGTGGTTGCCAATGTTTTATCTGCATATTACTTTGTTTGATGGCTCTTGTCGTTTATACTCTTCATGTTTTAAATTGGTTAATGTTTACGATATCGATCATTTATCATATTACCGCTATTATTCGGGGTTTTAAATGCATTTCCAACTATTAAATGTTTTTAGGTAGGCTGTTACCTTTTCAAGACACTTATGCTCAGAGTCTGTTCATTTACTTGCTTCGATATTGATGTTCGGTCTTTCGATCGTTTTATCGTGATTTATTGTTATTATTGTTGGACTCTTTATTCATTTTTTTCAAAGATTCCATAAGGTTTTATGAATGTTCTTTGGTTTCATATTACTTGTTTATTTGCTTGCCAGACCGTCGTGTCTGACCCTATTTGTTTGGTGCCAGTTTCTTCTCCTTCTGTTTTTAGGTGTTTGATCGGAGGAGGCGGTGGGACCGCCGGTCGGACGTGAGAGGCTGTCCATTGATATCATCTAGATGTCAAGTTTGGCACCGGAGTTCGTATCAAATCTTTGGGGGTAGTATTTCTGTTTAGTTGGATATATTTTTGGTATGGCTTTATTAGCCTTTTTATTGGGTTTGTAATGAAGACACTTGTTAATTGTAATTTGAACATGTGGGAATTAATTAGTCTTGTTACTACCAGCTCAGTGTGCTCTGATATATGACTTGTGCCAGTCTAATTATGTGATGGCTATATGAGGTTGGTTGAGTGCGACATGGAACCCGATGGCCACGGATTCCGAGTCGTAACACCATATTTAGCTTCCGCGAAAATACACTCTGATTGTGATGGAATTTGTTTATCCTCATTCACGCGGATCTTGGGAAATATAACAAAAGTTTCAAATTATCCCAAAATTTCGAACTCCGGGATCGGATCACTGCAGGGCCCGGTTTCGGGGTGTGACAGATTGGTATCAGAGCTGGTCAGTTTCTAGGAATTAAAACAATCTAGAGACATTAAGACGTGTGGTGAGGATTCGTTAGATTGTGTCGATTTGTTTTTTGTTGTCTTTGTTTCTTTGGATTTGAGTCCGCTTTTCTTTCAGTTCGGGAGACTTTGCTTGTCTTTTCTTTTAGTTCTTGTTGTTAGGAGATTTGGATGACCAAATTTCCTCTTTAGTGGTGGAGAATTTGAAGTCTCCATACTCTTGTTCGGTGTCTTTTGTCTGTGCTTGTGTCGGAGACTGAGAACCCTGTGAACTTAGAATGTTGTTTTCGGAGAACATCAGCAGACTTCCAGTCTTCAGCATCTTCATTGTGGTTAATGAGAGGAAACATGTGCATTTGCCAGCCAAAGTAGGACTTGAGCAGTATGTGAAGATCCCCTCTCCGTTAATTGAAGATCATCATGCAGCGTACCAAGGTAAGTAAATGTGGATTTTGGGTGAACTCAGACCATCTTTCCAAGATGAAGGACTGCAAAAGGCATATCAGCTATTGATTTCATGAAGGGAGAAATGATTCTTAGTTAGTAAGACTAGAAGTTAGTAAAAGAAACTCAGGGATTTCCCGGATTCGATGAGCCTTGTCATAATTTTGGTTGAGAATTTCCGTAACTTGTAGCTTAGCCAGTGTAGTTTTCAGAGGCAATACCAAGTGGATGGTTCGTCGTGGTCAAGATAATTTTTGGCAGCAGAAGAAACCCTGTGAATTTTACCGACTTACAGGGTATTGGATTGGACAACATGCAGCTGCAAGGGAGTACCTCAGTGATTTGGATGTCCATTTCTTATTTAAAATGATTTTCATGATATTTTCATCTTTGTTATGTTTTCCTTAATGTCTATGATTTATCCATGTAGTGTTTAAACAATGGATTATTGTTTCTTCTTTAAGGCTAATTTTGAAATAACCATGTCATTCTACTCCTTTTCATGAGTTACATGATTTTGTTTTCATAAGGATTTGTGTTTCGAATTTTTATTTAATCTTCTTAAGACATTGTTACACAATGATCTTGAAATTTTGCTCTTGTTTTAATTTTCTTAAATGTTGACATCTACATTTCAAAACCTTAAAGATTTCAAAATTTTGTATATGTTTGGTTGGAAATGGATTTCAATAAAATTTAATGTATGGTCATACTACATGAATTTGATTTATTTTTAAAATCCTAATTGGAGATTGTTGAGTATTTCAAGGATTTGTTGGGTTATGAAAACATGAATTTCAAAACGAATAATGTTGTCTCATGTTCAAACTTTGATAAACTTTATTTATTAAGCGTTACTTGACAATTTGGAAGTTCAATTTCTATTATGCTTTAAAATGATGAAATTCAACTAAGTAATTATTTTAGTCATTATGTTTAAAATTTTAAGATTTGTTTTGCATTGAATGGAATGAGTTGTAATAGCCTTTGGTTGGAGTTTGGAGGTGTATGAAGTGAAGGGTTGATGGATGTCCGGATGTGTATTAGTTCAGTTGAGGACAAAGTTGGATCTACGAGAGAATCAACATCATTCAAGACTTGAATTGAAAGTTTCAGTTCTTCAAGAATTGACACAGATTGGATTTCCAAGGTCGGCTTTACATGTCAAGGGTAGAAGACTCGAACAGTGAAATCTGAAGAGGCAAGCCATGCGAAGTTTCGACATAGAACAGCTCAGCAGGTTATGGCAGTTTAACATTTGGTGTATAGCAGTATGACATCTAGGTTGTAGCAGACCAAGTCAGTGACGGGAGACCTATAGAATTTGGAGTTTGTAATTTCAAAACAAAGAAGGATTGACGGTATACTTGGAGGCCAGAAGCTGATGATGCATTCGAGGAACATAGTAAGAGCAAACATATGGAATTTCAGAATTTTTCGGGATGAAGAGATTATTTCAGAGGAAACATGTCTACGATCACATCTTCGTACAACCATCGGGAGCACCGTGTACAGCTTTGTAGGACTTAAGGCACAGAATTCCAAGCTGATAGAAAGAGACAGAACTTGTAGTTTCTTGAACCGACAGTGACTGACAAGATAAGCAAAAGAAATGATCCGGTACGAGAACTACAGATGACACCAAGGATGATTAGAAGAATCGTTGAACACTAGTTTGGTCAGAGGAGTATGTTTTGAGCAGATATGTAGAATAGTTCGAAGCCTTCAACCGAATCAGAGTGTTGTTGACCGTGCATCTCGACGTCAGGTTTGATCAGAGGGTCTCTCAGTTGCCGAGGTTTAGCGTAGGGTGTTAGTGTTTTCGTTTGCCTTGTGGGTTTTTTATTTTGATTTGGTTTAGGCCAATTGGAGGACCAAATGGGTTCTAAGGGGGGGAGGATGTAAGATCCCGACCCCCAATTCTTTTGTTTAGTATTGTTTTAATCGTGGTTTAACTTGTTAAGTGAGATTTGATTTAATTTGACCTTGTTTTTTAGTTTGACTAGACTTTTCCATAGCCTTGGAGATTTTGAGGACGGTTGACTTTGGTTTGACCCGGTTTATACGATATGTATTTTTATGAGAAATTACTTTTGATTTCTAAAAACTCTGAATTTGGTGTATTTTGACTCATTTTATGAAGTTTAACAACTTTCATGTTTTGACCATTTTGATTCGATGATCAGAAAATGCGTTTTTCGAGAAAAAGGGCAAAACTGACTTTTCACACTAAATCTGTCCATGAATTTCGAAAATTTCAGAAATTGGGGAGAATATACTTTTTGTAAAGTAGAAATTTCTCTGAGCATTTTCGTCTTCTTCGTCGTTTTCATTCGGGACCCGCGAACGTTAGTTTCAGCTTTGGCAAGTTTGGGGCCCATGGGGCCCAGCCCATTGTTCTCTATAAAGCCAAGGGGTTCCTCTTATTCTTCCCCATTTTTCCTTTTTCCTGCAACAAAGGGAGGAGATATGGTTTTTCTCCCAGCCCTTTCTCTCTCCTCTTGGAAACCCCTCTTCTTGGATGCTAAAGGGGGATTTGATCTCACCTTCTTCTTCCTCCCTCTCCAAGCTTTCCAAAGACCCCATTTTCAAGAACATTGGGCTAGGACAACCCTCCTCTTCAAGCCCTTCTTCTTGTTTGGAACACCCAAAGGTTAGCAATGGTTTTCTTTTCATGAGATCTTGGTTTTTTCAAACCTCTTGGAGTATTTCTCACACATATGCAATGGGTTTTCATGGAGATTTGAAAATGGATTTGTTTTCTAGGGTTTATTCATGAGCTATTTTGGGGGTTTTGTGATTTGGAGCTTGAGACCCTAAAGCATGGTTTGAAGAGCATCTTAGCTTTCATTGTGGCTTGAGGCAAGTGGAATTTTCAATTTATATGATGGTTTCATTCCTCATGTTTGGTTTCATGGCTTTTCGCTTATTATGTTCTAATTCTTCATGGTTTATGGATTTGCTTGAATGAATGAATTAATGTTATGTGGATTTCCATTTATGTTGTGGTCTTACAATGTATTAGAAGCTTGCTTTTATCTTGGTCATTTAAAAAATTTGATCTCTTTGTGTTAAGAGTTGGTGTTCAAAGAAATGGGGAAAAACTTTTATTTTAAAAAGTGTTTGTTTGGTTAATTAGATTGCTAATGAATGGTGATTTGATAAGTTTGGAAGGTCAAGGAAGGGCCCAAATGATCTAGGGAATTTGTATGAAGGATTAGGAATAAAAAAAAGAATCAAAAAGTATGGAAAAAAGGGGAGAAAATGCCCCACGAGCCGGACTGGATAGAGCCCAGTCCGCTCGAGCGACCCAGTGGGCCGCTTGAGCGGACCAGGTTCTGCCTGGCTCGCTCGAGCGACCCACTGGGTCGCTCGAGCGACCCAGGCTCTGTCTGGGCTTCGCTCGAGCAGGCCTGGGGTCGCTCGAGCGATCCCAGCCCAGCCTGGGGGCCTGTTTCAGGTGGAATTCTGGGCCCGTTTTAAGTCAGTTTTTGGGCCTGTTTTTGGGGTTTCTTTGGGCTTGTTTCTTGGGCCATTCAAGTCAGTTTTTGGGCCATTTCAAGACCTGATATTGGGTCATTTTAGGGCCTGATATTGGATTGTTTTAAGACCTGTTTTGTGGGCCTGTTCAAAGTTAGTTTTGGGCTGATTTAAAACCTGTTTTGTGGGCCTGTTCAAAGTTAGTTTTGGGCTGATTTAAAACCTGTTTTGTGGGCCTGTTCAAAGTTAGCTTTGGGCTGATTTAAAACCTGTTTTGTGGGCCTGTTCAAGGTTAGCTTTTGGGCTGATTTAAAACCTGTTTTGTGGGCCATTCAAATGTCAGTTTTGGGCTGTTTTTAAGGGCTGTTTGGGCCATGTTTGAAGGGCTGTTTTGGACTAATTAAGTAGACTGTTTTGGGCTCGGTTTAAGGCCAACTATGGGCCTGTTTTAAAGAGATTTGGGATTTCTTGTAATACTTGGAAAAATTTGTGAAATGGGAATGGGAACAATGAGAGAATGTGCGTATGTGAAATTATCCGGGAATCATTCGAGTCTCAATGCGCACTTTATCATTTAAATGTTGTGGATTTTCATTGGCATCAAACATATTCTCTTAATAATCAATGTTTAAAGGTTAAATGTGCATTGAGATGGTTCCTTGGTAAGTCATTAAGTCATTCTACACAATTCCATTCCATTTCAAGTTAGAGAATGTATTTGTATTTGTAGTTGTATTCTTTGGTAAACTAATTTAAATAGCATCGGTGATTTGCTATAAAATCATGTGGTTTTTCATGTTCGAAAGGATTGATCGTATGATTTTATACAAGTCACTTTGATGTGTATTTGAGCGGTTCACCATGGATATTAGTATGTTTTCTCCGAATCGATTAGTAAGGAGATTGGAGTGATTCATCACATTCGGGATTTCTTCGATGAGACTATTATTTTGATAAGACTAGTATTTTGAAAATAAAACCTCGAGGCAAGACGGGGCCAGAGCTTTTTAGTGTGAGCCCCTGAGCCAAAGGGATTAGTATTATGGTTTGATTTGTATCGGTTCGAGTTTTGAAAACTAAAGGCACCACTAGGCTTAGGTCACCTTGTCGGGCTGATCAGCCGGCTTGGGATCTTTAATCTGTCCGCCAGCTGCAGCTTGGATTCTGTCTGTACCGACCATGGCAACGGTTCCTATCTGTCGGTTCCATTTGTATGGCTACGGTTCTGATTTTTGATCTGCCGGTCCTATTTGTATGGCTACGGTTCTGATCCTATTTCCGGTACCACGTTCAGTGGCTACGTTTCTGTCTGCTCTTGTTACTTCGGTGATAAGTCCACAAAATTAGGTCATTAGGTCATCATTTCATGAGCATTTGTGGACTTAATTAGGTCTAATTGCATAGAATTGCACTTAATTTCATGATTACATGTATTTGGGGATATTTTTGGGAAAATGGTCAGAATTGGTCAAAATTCATTGTATTGCATGATTTTTGTGAAATTAGGATTTTTCATCTCATTCATCACCCCAAAATTAGTTTTTTTTTTTTTTTTTTTTGCTTCATCAAAGCATACTTGTTATTTTGGCACCATGTGCTATTTTTTGGAAAGTTTGTCATTTGGGTGCATCATTAGGCATGTAGGGTCCCATGCATAATTCATGTTTATTTTTATTATATGTGATTAATTAATTTCTTTCAATTTGTAGGAAAAAATCAACAACATGGGACCCTATCCCATGAAGATTTACATGATTGGTGGGACCATGATGGTTAGATGAATGTGTCTTGATTGTGAAAGAGTTTTTAAAGAAGTTTCCACCTAATACAAAGGAGTAAAGTCCACTTGGAATTATATATTATGGCATATATGAAACAAAAACGTGGGTGGATGGCAAGTTTTGCATTGGAAGGAGATCTCCACAAAGTCAAACTTGTGGAAGAAGAAATCTAATCAAGGAGGAGACAAAAATCAAGAAGGAAATCAAGATGCAATCTTAAAGATCTTTTGAGGAACCCAAGATGGAAAAAATTGGATCACAAGGACAAGAAATCAATTGAAGTTTGAATTTAAGCCAAGATGGAGGAGGTGTGTTACCAAACAAAGGGGCATAAAAGATTATAAAAGAGGGTCTAGCCAAAGGGGAGAGAGGCCATCACTTGGTCCAAGGCTTTTGGTAGCAACCAAGGAGACTCTTCCTCTCTCTATTCCACTCCCATCCACCTTTCTCTCTAAGTCCCTTTCTTCTTCTTCTTTCCTCCTAATTCTTTAGACATAGGTTGAGAGATCATGTTGAGAGAATGATGAAGAGAGAAGAATCTTAATTTTTTTGTATTTCAAGATCAAGAAAAAAAGACACTACTTGGATTGATTTTGCAACTTTCTATGTAAGTGATTTAATTTTCTTATCTTAGTTCTTTTATGTGTTTTGATTGGAGACAATATTTCACATGATTAGATCAAGGGTTTGAAAATAAACTAAAAATATCAAAAGTCGAGAGACATCAAAAAATCACTTGCATAATTTTTTTTTCCTACTTTGAGAAGAGAGGACATTATCATCGCATTGTCAATACTTGTAGGATTGTCTAGATTCTAGATCTTTGGCACTACTTTTCCGCTTTTTATTTTTCTTTCCACCCTTTTTGTTGTTATTTTCAAGTTAATATTCTTAATTTTTTTGTTCTATTTACAAATTCTAGATTTAAAAACTCAACTTGCATCTTTCTATGTTTAGTAGAAACTTTCTATTCTTATTATTTGCATGAGATATGGTTAGAAAGTGTCTGTGTATACTTCATATTTAGAAATTGCATTAGAACAAGTTTTTGTTGCTGAAATCACAAGATTATCAACTGATTAGACACACTAAATTCGGATCTGATAAGTGAGTAGTGAAAAATCCTGCACATTTCAGCAGAATTAACCCAACTTGGTTACAAAAGTGCATGATTTAAAAACCAGGTAAACATTAATATTTTTGTCCATAAAATATCAGATTTAAATTATGGTAATTGGACTTTGAAACCCCAGAATTTCAGCCAAAAATAACCTCGGGAACCATGTCAACCAGAGGCTCAAACAGGGGTAGTTGGTAAGCCTGCGTTCAGATTTCAGCAACAAAACAGTTCAAGTAGGCATATTTAGGTGATCATATCTTTTTTGTTTTAAGTCCTTTTTCGGTTTTTCTTTTTTTGTTGTGTTCATGCATCATCAGGCTATTGATCCCATCCATTAGATTTAGGTTCACACCATCTTAGTCATGTCGTACAGTCCAGTGAAAACAGGGCTGCGCAACAGTTTCCATACTTAGAATTTTTTTACAGCATGCATCATATAGTTAGAAACTTGGATAAAATTGCATTGTTAGCATTTAGGGCATTATAGATCATTCATATTTGCATAAAAATTGATTTTGGTAAGTAGGATCTAATTTAGGAAGTTTTTTTTTTTATTTGTTTTTATATTAAACTGGTCGTTTGATTTGTGTGTTCTTTTGCAGGTTTTTAGATATTTTAGGATTGCTTAGATTAGGTTTCCTTTATTACAATAGTTCCTTTATTTTTTTGAAAGCATTGTAATTAAGCTTTTTTTGTATTTAGTTATCTAATTTAATTTAGGCCAGATTTAGTGTTTAGGATAGGTCAAAGTTGGAAGGTTTCTTGAAAAGCATTGCTCCCTGTGGATCGACCTGGATTTACCAGATTATTACTACAATCGTACCCTACACTTGGGACCGATCAAGTTTTTGGCGCCGTTGCCGGGGAGCGCCAGTAAAGGTAACTTTCTATCTTTCCTATTTAAATTGTACATTACTTTTGGCATCTTGCTAGAAATAAGGGGTGCATGCATGGAATGTTGAAACTACCCTAATTTGGATTAGGAAAGTGCATGGAATGTTAGCAATTCACATCATTGATTTTTAGAAAACTCCAAAAAGTTACCAAAATCTTCCAATTTATTTTTTGGAAATTTTTTTTTTCAGTTAACTCCTTAAGGAAGGAAAGTGAAACTAAGGCCTAAAGCTGCGTTCTTTGGTTAAACTCGATGCCTAAGAAAAGCCTTGTCCCAAAAGGGGAGATAGTCAAGCTATTCGAGGCAAGTGGTTTTTAAGCGGAACCGTTGTGGCCTCACCACTTACCTGGGGGCTAACCTGGTCAAGTTAACTTCATAAGTTCGAGCTAAGGGCTGAGGTGAAGTTTTTGACCTCTAGTGAGGTAGGTTGCTGTTCTAAATTAGTTTCTTTATTTCCACCATTTAAAAAAAAATTCAAGATTCCCAAAAAGAAGGATAGGCCCCCGCCAATTTGGCAAAGAGATTTAGGGCACAGATTAAGAAGGAAGGAGTCTCCGATTAAGAGAATTATTGAAAACTTTGAATCTCCAATTCTATCAAGTTCTTTGAGACCATCACCAATGGCAAGTGGGTCCGGTAGTGGCAACAACAATGATGACCGGAACGACCGGAATGAAAATGATGGTAATGAGGCGGTTAACCAAAGGGCTAGGAGTTTACGAGAATACCTTCAACCCACACGGACAACCACACCTTCTTGCATGGTCGTCCCACCCAATGTGGGGAATTTTGAAATAAAGCCGGGCGTGATACAATTACTCCCTAAGTTCCATGGCCTTGATTCAGAAAGTGCATACTCGCACTTAAGAGAATTTGAAGAAGTATGTGCCACTTTACACTTCAATAATATTGGGGAGGACATAGTCAAATTTAGATTATTCCCTTTTTCACTGAAGGAGAAGGCAAAAATATGGTTGCATTCCCTTAGGCCCAATTCGATTACCACTTGGAATGTTATGGTGCGAGAATTCTTGAAAAAGTTTTTCCCACTTCACAAAACCAACACTTTGAGGAGACACATGATGAATTTCAAACAAAAAGAAAAAGAGTCTTTCTTCAAGTGTTGGGAACGCTTCAAAGAGCTCTTACAAGCCTGCCCACATCATGGATTCGAATCATGGCGTGTAATTGGTATGTTTTATGATGGGTTAACTTCTGAAATGCGCCAATTCGTTGAAACGATGTGTAATGGTGAATTTTTGAGTAAAAACCCAGATGAAGCATGGGAATACTTAGATTCTCTTGCAGAAAGTGCCCAAAATTGGGACACTTCAGATGGAGTTGATAATCCAAGGCAATCGAATAATCCTAAGGGAGGGGGAATATATCGACTTCAGGATGATGAAATGGAACTCAATGCAAAAGTAGCATCCCTAACTAGAAAAATTGAAGCCATAGAAATGGGGAGGAGTAAACAGCCCATCACCGTGTGTGGTATTTGTGACTGTGACACCCACTCTTCGGAAGATTATCCAACAATCCCTGCTTTCAAAGAGGTGTTACAGGAACAGGCCAATGCAACCAGTGCTTATCAGAGGCCTTTCAACAATCAACTCGGTAACTCGTACAACCCCACCTGGAGGAACCATCCCAATTTCAGTTGGAGGAATGGGCCTACTGCTAATCAGGAGTCGGCCCCCCAAAGACCTACACATCAAGGTGGTGACTTTAGGCCCTCAACACAAGGAGCCCAATACACACCACCCCCTCCACAGTCCCAAAATAGGTCTTTGGAGGATCTGCTGACAAATTTAATTCAAACTCAGAATTCCATCATTCAAAACAATCAACAATCTTTTCTAGACTTTCAAAAAGAGGTGAGAACCTCAATTGGCCAACTCAGCAATACCCTTCAAAATAGGGAGAAGGGGGCTTTCCCAGCCCAAACACACCCGAACCCTAAAGGGCAATATGAAGTGGCCAATACAGGTCCCTCCACCTCAAAGGAGCAGGTGCAAGCTGTGACCACTTTGTGGAGTGGTAAAGAAATTTCAAAAGATGATCCGAGAAAAGGAAAGTCACCTGCATCCTTGGATCAAAAAGTTTCTTCAAATAAGTCTGAATCTAAAGAAGTCATAGAAAAGGTTGGTGATGACAAAGGGAAAGTACCCGAAATTCCTGAGTACAAGCCTGTGGCCCCATTCCCCCAACGACTGAGATCGCCAAAGAGGATGGTCCCAAATGAGGAGATTTTGGATATCTTCAAAGAAGTCAAGATTAATATCCCGCTTTTGGATGCCATCAAACAGATTCCATCTTACGCTAAGTTCCTCAAAGATTTATGCACAATCAAACGTAAGATGCATGTTTCTAAGAAAGCTTTCTTGGCCGAGCAAGCAAGCTCGATTTTAAGACAAGATGCTCTCCCTAAATATAAAGATCTGGGATGCCCCACAGTATCGTGCATCATTGGAAACTTCCGGATAGAACAAGCTTTACTCGACTTGGGGGCAAGAATCTACTTCCTTACTCGGTTTATCAACAGTTGGGGCTAGGCGAGTTGAAACCTACTCAGGTCACTCTTCAGCTCACTGACAGATCAATAAAGAAACCGAGGGGGATGGTAGAGGATGTTTTAGTACAAATCGAGAAGTTCTACTTTCCAGTGGACTTCATCGTTTTGGATACCCAACCAGTGGCAAATCCTAATGCTCAAATTCCGGTAATATTGGGTAGACCCTTCCTAGCCACTTCAAATGCACTAATCAATTGCCGGAACGGGGTAATGAAGCTTTCTTTTGGAAACATGACCATTGAGCTCAATGTTTTCAATGCGTGCAAACAAATGCGGGATAATGGTCCTGATTTCGAAGAGATTGACATGATTGAGGCCATTATTCAAGAATCTCTTACGGAGTCCACCGACCCCAATTCCTTGTGCCCCTTTGAATCTGATTTGCCTCATTCTCTTGACATTGAAGATGATACTGTTCAGATGGCCAGTAGTGTGTGGAACCCGAAAACTGAGGAGCTAGCACCATCGGGGTCTAAGTCTCTTCCCTCTCAGGTGAGGCCACCCAAACCTGAGTTGAGACCCCTTCCAGTTGACCTCAAATATGCATACCTTGGGGATGATGAAACGTTCCCAGTTGTAATTTCATCACACCTAAACAAGGACCAAGAGGAGCAATTAATGGAAATACTTAAGCAGCACAAGGGTGCAATAGCATGGACTGTGGCTGATATTAAAGGCATTGATCCTTACGTGTGTACGCACCATATTTACCTGGAAGAAAATGCAAAACATTCTAGACAAATGCAACGCCGGCTTAACCCCACCATGCAGGAGGTGGTTAGGGCTGAAGTCTTAAAACTTCTGGACGTGGGTATCATCTATCCGA
Source organism: Litsea cubeba (assembly GCA_012931725.1). Taxonomy (NCBI): domain Eukaryota; kingdom Viridiplantae; phylum Streptophyta; class Magnoliopsida; order Laurales; family Lauraceae; genus Litsea; species Litsea cubeba. Next base: position 41,200,936 of record CM022952.1, read on the forward strand.
TCTCGGATAGTCAGTGGGTCAGCCCTACCCAGGTCGTACCAAAGAAAGCCGGCGTCACTGTAGTCAAGAATGCTAGGGATGAACTCATCCCTACTCGGATACCCACAGGTTGGAGGGTATGTATTGACTACAGAAAGCTCAATGCAGTCACACGGAAGGACCATTTTCCACTACCCTTTTTGGACCAAATCTTGGAAAGGGTAGCAGGCCACCCATACTACTGCTTCTTGGATGGATACTCAGGATACAATCAGATAGAAATCGCCCCTGAGGATCAAGAGAAAACCAAATTCACATGTCCCTTCAGAACTTTCGCCTACCGGCGAATGCCCTTTGGACTGTGCAATGCTCCCGCTACTTTCCAACGCTGCATGCTGAGCATATTCAGTGACATGGTGGAGCGTTTCCTCGAGGTCTTCATGGATGATTTCTCCGTTTTCGGTAATTCTTTCGAAGACTGCTTAAGTAATTTGGGAAAAGTCCTTGTCAGATGTGAAGAAAAGAACCTGGTGCTAAATTGGGAGAAGTGTCACTTAATGGTTCGCCAGGGAATAATCCTTGGCCATAATGTTTCATCCAAGGGAATGGAAGTTGACAAGTCAAAAATAGATCTGATCTCAAATTTGCCCATCCCAAAAACCGTTAGAGATATCAGATCGTTCTTAGGGCATGCAGGCATCTACAGAAGGTTTATAAAAGATTTCAGCGCTATCTCCAGACCACTGTGCAACCTTCTGTTAAAAGATACTCAATTTGAGTGGACTGAGGCATGCCACGGAGCTTTCACCAAGTTAAAGGGCATGCTGACTTCCGCTCCAATTATGCAACCGCCTGACTGGAGCCTGCCCATTGAACTTTGAAAGTCCTTGTGGGAGTCCAAGATCCTAACCCTAGAGGGGGGGGTGAATAGGGTGAGCTACTAATAGTGACTAACTATGACCAATTTTAATTTCTATAAACTAACTAGTCTCTAATGATGATAACAAGCACAATGCGGAAGCTAAATACATACAATCATCACAAGAGCATGCACCACAACACAATATTTATAGTGGTTCGGCCAACGTACCTACATCCACTACCGGCTTGTGCTCTCACACCCCACCGGATTTCCACTAATATGCTTTTCAAAAGGCTAAGCAATAACCTCTACAACTATGCTTTTCTAGGCTAAGCAATAACCTTACAATGTGCTTTTATAGGCTAAGCAATAACCTTTACACAATGCTTTTATATGGCTAAGCAATAACCTTACAATCAAATGACTTCTCTCAAAGAAAGTGTTTTCACAAAACACTCTAAGAGATTACAATTAAGCTCAAAGTTACAATGCCTCTTTAATAGGCTAATTTGAAAGTGAAAACTAAACTCACACAACACACTAATGAGTGCAAAGATGTATGCTAATGAGGTGTGTGTGTGACAACTTCAATCAAGTTTAAAAAGTAAAGTCCAATGAATATATGCTCAAAGCAATTCAAAGATTAAAGCACATAGAAAGAATTGATTGAAGTTTAAATGCAAATCACATGAACAAATACTAACTTGTTGATGATTTAAAAAATAAAGGCTCACAAGTTGTATGAAATTAATTTGGCTTAAACATGTGATGCATTTGTAGTGTTGTTTTCAAAAACAAGATTTAACAAAGGTTTTAAAAAGATTGAAAACAACAATGATGATTCAAACAAGTTAAATTAACATGTTATAAAGAAATCAAAGTTTTAAACATAACATGTTTAACAAAGTTTAAAACTAAACTAAGTTTGAATCAAAGAAAAGAATTCATTACAACTTAATATCAAAGATTGAATGGAAGTAATGAATTCATTTCATCATAGTTATCATGCTAAAAACATTTACCAAAGACTTAAAACCAAGCATGAAACATATGATTAAATTAAGCAAAGCTTACTTGGAGATTTAACTTCATGATCCAAGCTTTAGCTTCCTTAATGACCTTCTTAATCCCCTTGGTTCATCCCCTTTATCTTCTCTTCAAACACCTTCAAGAAGGCTCCAAGTTTCCACAAAAGTTCCAACCTTTTTCAAAGGGAATGAAGCCTTTTTATACACAGAAAACAGAGTTTCTGCGTGTCCCCGGTCGACCCCATGACAGGCCCGGTCGACCCCATCCAAACGGTCAGAAAAATGACCGTTGGAGAGCCAAACGGCTCTCTGCCCAGTCGACCCGCAGTGTACGCGGTCGACCGGGATGTGTACCCGGTCGACCGGGTACACTGGGCCCTGGGCCACTTTTCCCATTTTGCATACTTTTGCAATTTTCAAAGATTTATGATGTGGGACTTGTTGGGGCCATTAAATCAAGCTTGAAACATGATTTAAATAATCTAAGTATTTTTTAAAATCATGAATCATAAAAAGCCACAAATCATTTGAAACTTTAAAACTTAGGCTAAGCTTGAATTTTGAAATTCCTTTTACAAAATCAATTGCATCCAAAATTAAAACCAATTCATGCATAAAACATGAGTTTTACCATATTTTAAAAACAATGCATGGATAAAATAAGATTTCAATGTTTTCTAAAATAATGCAAGTGTGAGAAATCAAATGATGATTAAAATGATATGCATCCATCAAATTGCAATACACAAAATTCCTAACAATCTCCCCCTTTGCAATTTGATGGCAAACCTTAACTTAACACTAAACCTCACACTAAGTCTTCAGCTCCTTGGCTTGACACGGCTTGAAATCTTCGGATGCTCCTTCACTTAGCTTGGGCTTTAGCTCTTTTGATCTTCATTCTTCTTGTCCTTAGCTCCAAGCTTTCTTTCTTTTATCTTCTCTCCCCCTTAGACCAAGCACTCTCTCTCCTTGGTCTTTCTTTCCCTTTGCCATTGAATGCTCTCTCCCCCTTTGATCTTTCTCCCTTTTTGGGTAGCTAGAGCATTTTCTCCCCCTTAATCCTTTCTCCCCCTTTGCCATTAAATTGCAAAGGTAGCAATTGAAGAAAGGTACCTACACACATGAAACAAGGAAAATACCTTTAGTAGCACCTGTTAACAAATGAAATCGAAAATGAAATACTTAACAGGCTATTATGCATGTGAGTAAGTTATAAGGGAATAGCAATGGTGAATTTGATCATCTCTAATGCTTCCTTAGAAGGTTTACTCCCCCTCAATCCATAATCTTCTTTTGTCATACTTTTGACAAGAATATAACTATTAGATGCAAGAAGAAGATGGTTTAACCAATTGAGGGATAACTTCAAGGGAAGGATTAGATACCAATTGATAATGATTAACTATAAGGCTCAATGATCAAATTACCAAATTGGAGAGAAACCAATTGACCTATAAGCTTAAGGAAAGTTGAAGAGCAAGGTCAAAAGGTTAATTTATCATGGATACCAATTGAAATAAGAACCATATCAATTGAGATTTAAGAGTATGACTTATTAGCTCAATCACTCTAAAATGGACTTAAGGAATGTAACTAGAAGGATTAATCCAAGTTAGAGCTATCCATGATGATAAGGGGTTTACTAAACATAGCATCAAATAATATAACTATGAAAATCATATGCTATGTAAATTTTGAAATCATTTCACTCAATCATAAAATATGACTATCAAGTGTAAGATGAGTGAAATGAAATTCAAACCATGATGCCTACCTCAATCATTAACCAACCAAGATTATTAACACATAAACATGGTGGTCACGAGATTTAACCAAATAAGCAAGAGAGGTGGCAAACATGACCATTTATGAAGCTAATGGAATGTGACATGGAACAAAGACATATTACTATCAAGTTTAATCCAATGTGCACAAGGTTTATCACAAATATATAACATCAATTGGAAGTTATACTAATTGAAAATGATATCATTTGATTACCAATTGAATATGGAACATGTTTGAGAGCAAGCATGTGACAAACACAAGATTCCATCAAGCAACATAAATGAATATTCATCACTTTAATGATATAACTATTGAGCATAGTGATGAACATGAGAAATTGCATTTTGAAAATATATGACTTAAAAGAATATGCAATTTCCAAAGTGTCAACCATATGAATACAACATCTAAGAAATCCATCATTCAAGAGATATAACTATGTAATTCAAGAAATGAATTTCAAAGAGGTTCATATGATCAAACACTACTATGAGGTTGAAACATGTATAAGTATGACAAATACACATGAATCAAACATCATAACCATCCATTTCACAAAAATGACTAGAAAGCATAAAGGATGGATTTGGGTTCTAGTATGGTTACAAAAAAATAATTAAAGAACACAACCATACATGGAACAAATAAAACATTTGCATAAAGAATGTAACTAAAAGAGCAAACATGCAAATAGTCTATCACAACATTCATTTCCATTAAAGGATGACATAAGCAAAAGCATAAGGAAATGAAAACATGGAACATGCTTTGATGAATACAACAAAAAGTTTTAAAGCATTTCCATTCATGCAATCTTCAAATCATAAACAAAATCTAACAATGGGCATAATGTATATGAAAATAAAGAAAGCACCTTATCAAACATCAAATTGTATTCTAAGCAATATCACTACCAAGAATCATACAATTTGATTTAAAAACCATTCAACTTGCATTTTAAAAGATATAACTTAATTGGAAAACATACAAGTTGATCTTTTCAAAGTAATTTTCCATGTGAAAGTATAACTTAAAAATTCATGAAAAAATTAAATTGAATTAAGTCATTTGTTTTTCAAAATAATCTAACTAAGACATACAAACAAATGATATTGCAACATCAATCGATTATGAAAGATCTAGCTATGAAAGCTTTGAACCCATAATCAATTGAACATGTAGAAATGCAAACGAGATGTGACTATAAAAAGCAAATCTAACATGTGAGAAATACAATCAAATGATTTTGAAAACCATGATATGTGACTTAGGGAAGTACATGAAGACAAAATCAAATGATCATAAAGAAACAAATGCATTTTAAAAAATGTAACTAAGAAAGAACATAAAATGCAAATGCAATCATGACCAACAAAAAGATTTAACTATTAAGGTTAGGTTGGTCAATGAGGTCCAAGGCCCTAAGGTTTGTCTATTTGTCTAACTTTGGGAATCCACCTAAGGTCTTGGGATGGATGAACTTTGAGGTCTAACTTAAACTTCTCACCAACTCTAGGAGATTTAACTTGATAAATTATTAACTTAGACTTATCACCATGAGATATAGATTTAACTAAGTTTAGCTTAGATTGGTGATTAGTCTTTTGGTGAGTTTGCTTCTTTGGGGTTTGAACCATTTTTCTTTTCTTCTTATCTCCTCCCTTTAATTGACTTTTGAATTTCAAATTTATCTTTGCAACTTTCTTCAAAAGTTCTTTCATTTGTTGAGTTAAGGGAGGTAGGTTGAGAACCTTTTTATTTATAGATTCTTTTAAACTTGATTTAACTTGTTTAATCTTTTTAGAATCTATTTTAGGAGACTCCTTCTTAATTGATTTTACTTGTTTAAGCTTCATGGAGTTCTCCTTGGTTTTTGGTGTCTTATCCATCATAGAATTTGATTTACCTTTCTTTGGTTCAAATATGGATTTAGACACATTGCTTCTTCTTTGTTTGCACTCAAACCTAAAATGTCCTTCAATGCCACAATAATTACATTTAGACATGGGCAAAGAAGTGTGAGTGCTAGAGAATGAGGACTCACCTTTCACAAAAGTGTTGGTGAATTTAGGGTCATATGAGGTATTCCTATCAAATCCAAGACCCGTCCTATCTCCTTTTGATTTACCCAATTTAAATAACTTTTCCAATCTTTCTTCACTTTGGGTAAATTTGCACTCATACTTTTGTTTGTATGTTTCAAGTTGAGTGACTTTGGTTTTAAGGGTTGAATTCTCATTTTTAACTTTAGTTAGTTCTTGTTCAATTCCCTTAAATTTGATTAGCTCTTCATTGGCAAGTTTTAACTTCATTTCAAGTTCATTAACAACATTAGATCCAAGTTCTAAGGTGTTTAAATTATTTTGAGCATTTGACAAGTTTTCCATTGAAATTGTCAACTTGGATCTTAAATGGATAATGTTCTCATCTTGTCTTTTTAAAGTATCTCTTAGACTTAAATTTTCTTTCTTAAGCTCATCACAATTTATCTTTATTTTATTTAGTTCAATTTGAGCATTAGATAAATTTTCCTTAGAGATACTTGACTTAGATTCAAGATTGTTAAAGTCTTTGTCTTGCCTTTGTAATTGATCTCTTAGTTTAGAATTTTCCTTATTGAGATTGTCATAACCTATTTTAATTTCATTTAGTTCATCTTGGATATTAGATAGGTTGTGCAAAGAGATCATGAACTTAGAGTCTACACAATTTAAAGCTTCCTCTTTTTCTCTAAGTTCATCTTTAGAAGAGACTAATTCTTTGTTTAGTCTTTTAGATTCTTCTCTTAATTTTTTATTACTCTTGGCAAGCTTCAAGGATATAGCATATAATTCTTCATAAGCTTGTTGAATATCATCTTCATTTTCTTTAATTTCTTCTTCTTTCAATTTAAGTTGAGATTCTTTAATTTTGATGTTTGAATCTCCAATAGATGGAAGAAAGGATCTAGAAGAATCTACAAAGTCTAAACTAGTGGAATCCATTTTTATGATTTTCATGTAAGCACAAACACTAGGGTTTTGACTCTAGGTTTTTACACCTAATCAAGAGTTCCAAACACTTGATCCTAATATTAGAGCACGAGGCTCTGATACCAATTGAAAGTCCTTGTGGGAGTCCAAGATCCTAACCCTAGAGGGGGGGGTGAATAGGGTGAGCTACTAATAGTGACTAACTATGACCAATTTTAATTTCTATAAACTAACTAGTCTCTAATGATGATAACAAGCACAATGCGGAAGCTAAATACATACAATCATCACAAGAGCATGCACCACAACACAATATTTATAGTGGTTCGGCCAACGTGCCTACATCCACTACCGGCTTGTGCTCTCACACCCCACCGGATTTCCACTAATATGCTTTTCAAAAGGCTAAGCAATAACCTCTACAACTATGCTTTTCTAGGCTAAGCAATAACCTTACAATGTGCTTTTATAGGCTAAGCAATAACCTTTACACAATGCTTTTATATGGCTAAGCAATAACCTTACAATCAAATGACTTCTCTCAAAGAAAGTGTTTTCACAAAACACTCTAAGAGATTACAATTAAGCTCAAAGTTACAATGCCTCTTTAATAGGCTAATTTGAAAGTGAAAACTAAACTCACACAACACACTAATGAGTGCAAAGATGTATGCTAATGAGGTGTGTGTGTGACAACTTCAATCAAGTTTAAAAAGTAAAGTCCAATGAATATATGCTCAAAGCAATTCAAAGATTAAAGCACATAGAAAGAATTGATTGAAGTTTAAATGCAAATCACATGAACAAATACTAACTTGTTGATGATTTAAAAAATAAAGGCTCACAAGTTGTATGAAATTAATTTGGCTTAAACATGTGATGCATTTGTAGTGTTGTTTTCAAAAACAAGATTTAACAAAGGTTTTAAAAAGATTGAAAACAACAATGATGATTCAAACAAGTTAAATTAACATGTTATAAAGAAATCAAAGTTTTAAACATAACATGTTTAACAAAGTTTAAAACTAAACTAAGTTTGAATCAAAGAAAAGAATTCATTACAACTTAATATCAAAGATTGAATGGAAGTAATGAATTCATTTCATCAGAGTTATCATGCTAAAAACATTTTCCAAAGATTTAAAACCAAGCATGAAACATATGATTAAATTAAGCAAAGCTTACTTGGAGATTTAACTTCATGATCCAAGCTTTAGCTTCCTTAATGACCTTCTTAATCCCCTTGGTTCATCCCCTTTATCTTCTCTTCAAACACCTTCAAGAAGGCTCCAAGTTTCCACAAAAGTTCCAACCTTTTTCAAAGGGAATGAAGCCTTTTTATACACAGAAAACAGAGTTTCTGCGTGTCCCCGGTCGACCCCATGACAGGCCCGGTCGACCCCATCCAAACGGTCAGAAAAATGACCGTTGGAGAGCCAAACGGCTCTCTGCCCAGTCGACCCGCAGTGTACGCGGTCGACCGGGATGTGTACCCGGTCGACCGCGTACACTGGGCCCTGGGCCACTTTTCCCATTTTGCATACTTTTGCAATTTTCAAAGATTTATGATGTGGGACTTGTTGGGGCCATTAAATCAAGCTTGAAACATGATTTAAATCAATCTAAGTATTTTTTAAAATCATGAATCATAAAAAGCCACAAATCATTTGAAACTTTAAAACTTAGGCTAAGCTTGAATTTTGAAATTCCTTTTACAAAATCAATTGCATCCAAAATTAAAACCAATTCATGCATAAAACATGAGTTTTACCATATTTTAAAAACAATGCATGGATAAAATAAGATTTCAATGTTTTCTAAAATAATGCAAGTGTGAGAAATCAAATGATGATTAAAATGATATGCATCCATCAAATTGCAATACACAAAATTCCTAACAAACTTATGTGTGATGCAAGTGATTATGCGGTTGGGGCTGTGTTGGGGCAACGTAAGGAAAAGAAACCTTACGTGATTTATTATGCAAGCCGGACTTTGAATAGCGCACAAATCAATTACTCCACCACAGAGAAAGAATTATTAGCCGTGGTCTTTGCGCTAGACAAATTCCGTTCGTACTTGCTAGGATCCAAGATCATTGTGTTCACCGATCATTCAGCGTTGAAATACCTTCTTTCTAAGAAGGATGCAAAACCGCGTCTCATTCGTTGGATCCTTCTACTCCAAGAATTTGATATTGAAATCCGAGATAAAAAGGGAGTAGAAAATGTAGTTGCGGATCATCTATCACGACTTGTCATTTCTGAATCTTTGGAATCCACACCCATCCAGGACAACTTCCCTGACGAACAACTGTTCGCAGTATCCCAACTTCCCTGGTATGCAGACATTGCCAACTATCTTGCTACAGGCATAGTCCCAGAACATTGGAAAAGGCAAGATAGGAATAAATTTTTTTCTGAGGTCCGGAATTTTTTCTGGGATGACCCATTTTTGTTTAAATACTGCCCAGACCAAATCATTAGGAGGTGTGTGCCAGATGATGAGCAAAACAGTGTCATCTCCTTTTGTCATTCACAGGCCTGTGGGGGCCATTTCTCTTCTAAAAAACTGCCTTTAAGATTCTGCAATGCGGTTTTTACTGGCCCACCCTTTTTAGAGATGTTCATGAATATTGCAAGTCTTGTGAAAACTGTCAAGAATTGGGTTCCGTTTCAAGAAGGAACATGATGCCCCTGAATCCAATTTTGATCATTGAGTTGTTTGATGTATGGGGAATAGATTTCATGGGACCGTTTCCCCCGAGTTTTGGTTATCTCTACATTTTAGTAGCTGTTGATTATGTGTCCAAGTGGAATGAAGCTATACCATGTCGGACAAATGATGCTACTGTTGTCAAGAAATTTCTGAAGGAGCACATATTTTCTAGATTCGGGACCCCACGAGCCATCATTAGTGATGGAGGTACCCACTTCTGTAATCGTGTAATTGAGGCTTTGTTTAAAACATACGGAATTACACACAAAGTGGCTACGCCCTATCATCCGCAGACTAGTGGGCAAGTTGAGGTCTCGAATCGGGAAATCAAACGTATATTGGAGACCACAGTAAACCCTACTCGCAAAGATTGGTCACTTCGACTTAACGATGCGTTATGGGCTTACCGCACTGCATTCAAAACTCCAATAGGCATGTCTCCATACAGACTGATTTATGGGAAAGCTTGCCACCTTCCGGTGGAATTGGAACATAAAGCATATTGGGCACTAAAGCAGCTAAACTTTGATATGGAGAAAGCTGGAATTAAGAGGAGATTCCAAATGAATGAATTGGAACAGATTCGCAACGAGGCTTATCAAAACTCTCGTATTTACAAAGAAAGGACCAAGGTTTTTCATGATAAAAACATTCTTAGAAAAACTTTTCACCCGTCACAAAAAGTCCTTCTTTACAATTCTCGTTTACATCTCTTTCTTGGGAAGTTGAGATCTCGATGGAGTGGCCCCTTTACTGTTAAGCATGTTTTTCCACATGGGGCGGTTGAGTTGGAGAATCCCAAGGATGGTTCAGTTTTCAAAGTGAATGGACAACGTCTAAAACCATTCTTGGAGCCATTTGATTCAGAGGACACTATTTTACCTCTGATTAGTCCTGACTATCAGGACTGACGAGCGTTAGATCTGACAGCGCTCAACTTTGTGTACATACGTAAATAGATCTTCCTGCTTTGTTTTTGTGTATTTTGCCTCATTTTGGACAGATTCACGGGAAATCTGCAGTATCCCAGGTGACTTCTTCACTTTACCCTCCGATAGTTTTCATCCTCATGTTTCATACGTTTAATTGCATTTCATTCATTTAAACATCAGGGACGATGTTCATGCTAGGTTGGGGAGTAGGAACAAGCACACTTGTCCATCTTTAGACAAAAGTTTTACACACTTTTTCTTTAATTTAAAAAAAAATTATTTTTGTTTGTTTTTAGGGTTTTGAAAAAAAAAGGGAATTTCGAGAGAATTTTTATAAAACGAAGATACCTCGAATTTTGGAATTTTTGAAGCTTTAGGCGAGGAAAAAATATAATGGTTCATTGTTTTGTTTAAGGAAAGGATTTTTGGAAAAGTGCTGAAATTTGATCCCTCACTTTTACACAGTATGTATACGTTTTCAAGGTTTTCAAATGTGAAGCTATGATTTCTGTTTTCTTTGACGATTGGATTGAAAATATGATGGAAAACCGACCCTTACTTTCACAGTTTCCTGGCTCATATGGGTGGTTTGATCAGCCACAAACCGTTGAGTTAATTCGGGCACATGAAAAGGGCTGCCTATTGTTTTGGGATCGTAAAAAAAAAAAGTGCTAGTTATAAGTCTTGAAAAGAATAAAAAGTTGTGTGACTAGTTTGGGTTCGTAGCCTTTTTAACCCGAGCCAGTAAGCCCGTAGGGGTATTTACATACCTAGTGCCCTAAAGACATCTGACTTGGGAGTCATTGGCCTAACGCTCGTTACATGGGTTAATTAGAAAGCTTAAGGGACCTAGGCATTGCACAGTCACATGTGTGTGTTCGTAAAAAAAAAAAAAAAAAACAGTAGTGCGAAAGCCGTCATGGTCGCCTTGAGAGGAAAGCTGTTTTTTTTTTCTTTGCTAAGGTTAGGTGGCCTAGTTATGGATGAGATTACAAGACATATCCAGGATGAGGTGCCGTGGTGTATGTTATTTGCAGATGACATTGTTTTAGTGGATGAGACGAGAGAAGGAGTGAATGCTAAACTTGAATTGTGGCGGAAAACATTAGAGACGAAAGGGTTTAGGCTAAGTCGATGCAAAACGGAATATATGGAATGCAAGTTTAGTCAAAGTAGGACACCTGGTAACATAGAAGTAAGTTTGGGCACACAAAAGATAGTAGAAAAAGAAAACTTTAGGTACCTTGGATCTATGGTGCAACAGGATGGAGGGATTGATACTGATGTAAGTCACAGGATTCAAGCCGGGTGGACCAAATGGAGGAGTGCTTCGGGGGTCTTGTGTGATCGAAAGTCCCCATCAAGGTTAAAGGAAAGTATTATAAGGTGGCGGTACGGCCAGCGTTGTTATATGGATCAGAGTGTTGGGCAGTAAAGCATAATCATGTCAAGAAGATGGAAGTTGCGGAGATGAGAATGCTAAGATGGATGTGCGGGATCACAAGGAGAGATAGGATTAGGAATGAGGAAATTAGGGGCATAGTAGGAATAGCACCGATTGGAGATAAAATGAGAGAAAATCGACTGAGATGGTTCGGCCATGTTAGAAGGCGTCCAACAGAGGCACCTGTTAAAAGGTGTGAAAGCATGGAGTTTGCCAAGAGTAGGAGAGGGAGAGGGAGACCCAAGAGAAGTTGGAAAGAAACTATTAAACATGATCTTGCCTACATGGATCTAACGGAGGACATGGCCCTAAACAGATTTGATTGGCGTCGTCAAATCCATATAGCCGACCCCACCTAGTGGGAAAAGGCTTGGTTTGGTTTGGTTTGTGGTAAGGTTAGGTGGCCTAGAATGTTGGATAAAAAATCATTTTCACGGAAATTTTTTGGTGGATCATTCGATACCTATTTTTTTCGTATACGTACGCACTTATCACCATGCACAATCAATTCAGCATGATTTCGAGAATTTCTGACCAAAAGATGAGATTTTTGAACCTAATTTAAGATTTACCTTTAAAAAAAAATCCAAGAATTGAGAAAATCCTGTGTTTGTAAATTTTCTTTTGGAAACATCCCCATGGTTTCGTTAGGTTTCTACTTTAAAAAAAATGAATGAAAAAAAAAACAAAAAAAAGAGAATTTTGTGGGTATATTCACTGCAAACCCTCACGAGGCACAACTCGTCCACTAGGGGGAACCTAGGGGTTTAAGGGCTTACTGCATACGCTAAATGCAGTCGAGAGTGCCAGCGAAAGTGGTGTTTTTTCATTTCTATTTTCTGCATTAATTTCTTTTCCATAATATTACTTTAGTGAGTTTTATTCCTTGTCGCTTATTTTGCTAAGGGACTAGCAAAAAGCTGGTTGAGGGGTGTGATAAGTCCACAAAATTAGGTCATTAGGTCATCATTTCATGAGCATTTGTGGACTTAATTAGGTCTAATTGCATAGAATTGCACTTAATTTCATGATTACATGTATTTGGGGATATTTTTGGGAAAATGGTCAGAATTGGTCAAAATTCATTGTATTGCATGATTTTTGTGAAATTAGGATTTTTCATCTCATTCATAACCCCAAAATTAGTTTTTTTTTTTTTTTTGCTTCATCAAAGCATACTTGTTATTTTGGCACCATGTGCTATTTTTTGGAAAGTTTGTCATTTGGGTGCATCATTAGGCATGTAGGGTCCCATGCATAATTCATGTTTATTTTTATTATATGTGATTAAATAATTTCTTTCAATTTGTAGGAAAAAATCAACAACATGGGACCCTATCCCATGAAGATTTACATGATTGGTGGGACCATGATGGTTAGATGAATGTGTCTTGGTTGTGAAAGAGTTTTTAAAGAAGTTTCCACCTAATACAAAGGAGTAAAGTCCACTTGGAATTATATATTATGGCATATATGAAACAAAAACGTGGGTGGATGGCAAGTTTTGCATTGGAAGGAGATCTCCACAAAGTCAAACTTGTGGAAGAAGAAATCTAATCAAGGAGGAGACAAAAATCAAGAAGGAAATCAAGATGCAATCTTAAAGATCTTTTGAGGAACCCAAGATGGAAAAAATTGGATCACAAGGACAAGAAATCAATTGAAGTTTGAATTTAAGCCAAGATGGAGGAGGTGTGTTACCAAACAAAGGGGCATAAAAGATTATAAAAGAGGGTCTAGCCAAAGGGGAGAGAGGCCATCACTTGGTCCAAGGCTTTTGGTAGCAACCAAGGAGACTCTTCCTCTCTCTATTCCACTCCCATCCACCTTTCTCTCTAAGTCCCTTTCTTCTTCTTCTTTCCTCCTAATTCTTTAGACATAGGTTGAGAGATCATGTTGAGAGAATGATGAAGAGAGAAGAATCTTAATTTTTTTGTATTTCAAGATCAAGAAAAAAAGACACTACTTGGATTGATTTTGCAACTTTCTATGTAAGTGATTTAATTTTCTTATCTTAGTTCTTTTATGTGTTTTGATTGGAGACAATATTTCACATGCTTAGATCAAGGGTTTGAAAATAAACTAAAAATATCAAAAGTCGAGAGACATCAAAAAATCACTTACATAATTTTTTTTTTCCTACTTTGAGAAGAGAGGACATTATCATCGCATTGTCAATACTTGTAGGATTGTCTAGATTCTAGATCTTTGGCACTACTTTTCCGCTTTTTATTTTTCTTTCCACCCTTTTTGTTGTTATTTTCAAGTTAATATTCTTAATTTTTTTTGTTCTATTTACAAATTCTAGATTTAAAAACTCAACTTGCATCTTTCTATGTTTAGTAGAAACTTTCTATTCTTGTTATTTGCATGAGATATGGTTAGAAAGTGTCTTTGTGTATACTTCATATTTAGAAATTGCATTAGAACAAGTTTTTGTTGCTGAAATCACAAGATTATCAACTGATTAGACACACTAAATTCGGATCTGATAAGTGAGTAGTGAAAAATCCTGCACATTTCAGCAGAATTAACCCAACTTGGTTACAAAAGTGCATGATTTAAAAACCAGGTAAACGTTAATATTTTTGTCCATAAAATAATAGATTTAAAGTATGGTAATTGGACTTTGAAACCCCAGAATTTCAGCCAAAAATAACCTCAGGAACCATGTCAACCAGAGGCTCAAACAGGGGTAGTTGGTAAGCCTGCGTTCAGATTTCCGCAACAAAACAGTTCAAGTAGGCATATTTAGGTGATCATATCTTTTTTGTTTTAAGTCCTTTTTCGGTTTTTCTTTTTTTGTTGTGTTCATGCATCATCAGGCTATTGATCCCATCCATTAGATTTAGGTTTACACCAACTTAGTCATGTCGTACAGTCCAGTGAAAACAGGGCTGCACAACAGTTTCCACACTTAGAATTTTTTTACAGCATGCATCATATAGTTAGAAACTTGCATAAAATTGCACTGTTAGCATTTAGGGCATTATAGATCATTCATATTTGCATAAAAATTGATTTTGGTAAGTAGGATCTAATTTAGGAAGTTTTTTTTTTTATTTGTTTTTATATTAAACTGGTCGTTTGATTTGTGTGTTCTTTTGCAGGTTTTTAGATATTTTAGGATTGCTTAGATTAGGTTTCCTTTATTACAATAGTTCCTTTATTTTTTTGAAAGCATTGTAATTAAGCTTTTTTTGTATTTAGTTATCTAATTTAATTTAGGCCAGATTTAGTGTTTAGGATAGGTCAAAGTTGGAAGGTTTCTTGAAAAGCATTGCTCCCTGTGGATCGACCTGGATTTACCAGATTATTACTACAATCGTACCCTACACTTGGGGACTGATCATTCGGTAATAGGAGAATATAGCTATGTGTGGTTGCCAATGTTTTATCTGCATATTACTTTGTTTTATGGCTCTTGTCGTTTATACTCTTCATGTTTTAAATTGGTTAATGTTTACGATATCGATCATTTATCATATTACCGCTATTATTCGGGGTTTTAAATGCATTTCCAACTATTAAATGTTTTTAGGTAGGCTGTTACCTTTTCAAGACACTTATGCTCAGAGTCTGTTCATTTACTTGCTTCGATATTGATGTTCGGTCTTTCGATCGTTTCATCGTGATTTATTGTTATTATTGTTGGACTCTTTATTCATTTTTTTCAAAGATTCCATAAGGTTTTACGAATGCTCTTTGGTTTCATATTACTTGTTTATTTGCTTGCCAGACCGTCGTGTCTGACCCTGTTTGTTTGGTGCCAGTTTCTTCTCCTTTTGTTTTTAGGTGTTTGATCGGAGGAGGCGGTGGGACCGCCGGTCGGACGTGAGAGGCTGTCCATTGATATCATCTAGATGTCAAGTTTGGCACCGGAGTTCGTATCAAATCTTTGGGGGTAGTATTTCTGTTTAGTTGGATATATTTTTGGTATGGCTTTATTAGCCTTTTTATTGGGTTTGTAATGAAGACACTTGTTAATTGTAATTTGAACATGTGGGAATTAATTAGTCTTGTTACTACCAGTTCAGTGTGCTCTGATATATGACTTGTGCCAGTCTGATTATGTGATGGCTATATGAGGTTGGTTGAGTGCGACACGGAACCCGATGGCCACGGATTCCGAGTCGTAACACCATATTTAGCTTCCGCGAAAATACACTCTGATTGTGATGGAATTTGTTTATCCTCATTCACGCGGATCTTGGGAAATATAACAAAAGTTTAAAATTATCCCAAAATTTCGCACTCCGGGATCGGATCACTGCAGGGCCCGGTTTCAGGGTGTGACAATTAGAGTAAAAGTTCGAAACCTCGAAGTAATATAAATCCGTTCATAAAGATATATTTTCCAAAATCGATAAGAAAACTACTCCAAATAATTGCGTATCTCACATATCGACGAATCCAAGCAAAATAGATGAGTAGTCTTATCAATATCTATAAATGTGGTAAACCAACCCAAAGCATTCAAAAGATTGATGAAAAAATCCGAACGAAAATCTTTTTACATGGAATGAATGTATGATTATTCAATAGTCTAATGCGAGTCGTCTTGATATACATTTGACCCCCTATTGTCATCAATTAATAGGAATTTGGTGCCACAGAAGATCCTAGACAATTAAAAGGGATGAAATGTACATTGAGACTTGGAAGGATCCCCAATTGGTTTTGTTCATAATTCAAACCGATTTACATAATGGTTCTAGGCTTGTAAATGGGCTGAATAGGCTTCACATATAGGAAAGGGTTTGGGCTGAATTGGACTTGAATATGGGTTTGAAGTGGACCTTAACAATACTCCAATGAGTCTCCAAAAAGAATGGTTTAAACCTTTTTAAATCAGGCCCACATCTGGCCTTAACCCAAGCTCAAAACAGTCCTTGAAATAGCCCAGATCAGACCTTGAAACAGGTCCAAATCAGGCTTTAAACCAAGCCCAAAACAGTCCACAAACTTGGCCCATAACAGTCCTTGAAATAGCCCAAAGTCAGGTCTTGAAACAGGCCCAAAACAGTTCTCAAATGGGCCAAAACAGATTTTTGAAACGGACCAAAAACAGTCCTTGAACAGGCCCCCAGGCTGGGCTGGGCTCGCTCGAGCGACCCAAGGTCCAATTGAGCGAAGCCCAGACAGAGCCTGGGTCGCTCAGGCCGCTCGAGCGAGGGCCAGGCAGAGCCAGTGGGCCGCTCGAGCGGACTGGGCTCTGTCCCGTCCAGCTCGGCTGGTGTTTTTTTTCTCATTTTTGAGATATTTTTCTTTCCTTTTTCTTTCCCTTCTCCCATACACATTTTCACCATTATTTGGGCCCTTTCTTGACCTCCTCAAATCATCAAATCATCATCCATAATCAATCCAATTAACCAAACCTAACACTTTGAAATCAAAGTTTTCTTCCGTTCTTTGAATACAAGAGCTTAACAAAAGAAGACAAAATTCCAAGATGTCCAATTGAAAACAAACTTCCAATTCATTGTAAAACCATGACATAAGTGGAAATCAAACATGAACATTGCTTCATTCATCCAAAGTAAGTCTATAAACCATGAAGAGATTAGAACATAGCAATGAAATACCATGAAATGAAGCTAAATAAATGGAATCATCATATTAAGTGAAGTATTCACTTGCCTCAAGCCAAGATGAGAGCTAAGATACTCTTCAAACAATTCTCTAGGGTCTCAAGCTCCCAATCTACAAAAATCCCCAAAAGT
Source organism: Litsea cubeba (assembly GCA_012931725.1). Lineage (NCBI taxonomy): Eukaryota > Viridiplantae > Streptophyta > Magnoliopsida > Laurales > Lauraceae > Litsea > Litsea cubeba. Next base: position 41,218,385 of record CM022952.1, read on the forward strand.
TTCCCAAGAAAACCCTAAACATCAATCTTTTGTAAATCTCCAAGGAAAACTCTTGCATGTGGGATGAAAACACTCTAATTGAAGAGGAAAACAAAGATTTCAAGTTTGGAAAGCTATAGCTAACCTTGAAAAGCTCAAACGAAGAAGAGAAGCTTCAAAGAGAACCTTGCCCTAGCTCAAAACCTTTGAAAAAGGTGTCTTTCGAAAGCTTGAAAGATGAGAAAGAACCCTAGGAGATCAATCCTCCATGAAATCTCCAAGAGATAGGTGTTCTAGAGGAGAGAGGAAGTGCTAGAAGAGAGGGAAAAACCCTTGCTCCAAAACATGCAGGAAAAGAAGAATGAAGGAGAAGAAGAGAACTCATCTCATATAAGATGGGTTTGTGGGTCCCAATCTTCACAAGGCTAAAATGGCATTTGCGGGCCCCGAATGAAAATGACGAAGGAGACAAAAACGATCAGCGAAATTTCTACTTTCCAAAAAGTATATTTTTGTCAATTTCTGAAATTTTTAAAATTTGGGTACAGATTTTGTGTGAAATGTCAGTTTTGCCCTTTTTCTCGAAAAACGCGATTTTTGATCATTAAATCAAAATGGTCAAAACATAGAAGTTGATAATCCAAATGAAATGAGTCGAAATGCACAAAAATTGGGATTTTACAAAAATCAAAGTTAAACCCCAAAGGTTCACACACAACACACGGGCGCCCCGGCCCGCGTCAAGCCTAAGTCAACGACTCTCAAAAATTCCCAAAGCTATTCAAACATTCTAATCTAGCTTAAGAAAATAAGCTAATCGTCCACTAACCCCACTTATCAACTAATCATGATTAAAATATAATTAAGTATTCCAAACCTGGGTCGGGGTCTGACAATGCTGCATGAGAACACGACCCAAACCTATTCCTGATGCATCTGTGAAAGTCACAAATCCTCCACTTCCTGCTGGTAAAGCAAGTATGGGTGTTGTAGCCAACCGGGTCTTCAGCTCTTGGAAACTCTTTTCACACCCTTCCGTCCATACAAATGGAATATCCTTCCTTGTCAACTTAGTTAACGGAGATGCTATGGTTGATAATCCTTTCACGAACCTCCTGTAGTAACCTGCAAGTCCAGGGAAACTGCGAGTCTTCGCTACATTCTTCGGGCTACTCCAATTAACAACTGCTGCAATCTTCTTGAGATCCACTATCAGTCCTTCCTTAGAGATAATGTGGCCCAAAAATGCCACTTGCTTCATCCAAAACTCACATTTGCTCAAATTAGCATATAGTTGGTTCTCCCTCAAAAGCTGCAAAGATGTTCTCAACTGATGCTCATGCTCCTCCTTAGTCTTCGAGTACACCAATACATCATCTATGAAGACAACTACAAACTGATCCAAAAAAGGAGCAAATGCCTTATTCATCAATGCCATAAAAACTGCTGGAGCGTTTGTCAACCCGAAAGGCATCACGAGAAATTTGAAATGTTCATATCTCGTCCGGAATGCAGTCTTAGGAACATCCTCCTTTCTGACTCGCAACTAATGATAACCGGAACACAGATCTATCTTCGAAAATAATTAGGCTCCCTGTAACTGATCAAATAGGTCATCGATCCTTGGTAATGTGTACTTGTTCTTAACAATGACCTGATTCAACTGTCTGTAATCAAAACACATCCTCATAGCCCCGTCCTTCTTCTTCACAAATACCACCGGAGCTCCCCATGGTGAAACACTAGGCCTGATAAAACCCTTATCCAACAGATCTCCAATCTGAGTTTTCAACTCCTTCAATTCTGCTGGTGCCATCCTATACAGGGCCTTCGAAATAGGTGTTGTCCCTGGCTGCAATTCTATCGTGAAATCCAACTCACGAACAGGTGGCAAACTAGGAATCTCATCCGGAAACACATCCGGAAATTCTCGCACCACTTGAATCTCTTTAACAGTCTTGGACTCCTTGTCTTCCTCAATAAATGCGATAAACCCTTCGCAATCGCTCCTCATCAATCGTTCTGCCTTCAATGCAGAAATCATCTGAGTGGAGATGGGCTTTTCAGCTCCAATAAACTCAACACTATGATCTGCACTTTGCAACTTCACGGTCTTGTTAAAACAATCTAACACTGCTCGGTTCGTAGCTAACCAATCTATACCAAGTATCACATCAAACTCAATCATTGGTAAGATGAACAAACTGACGATCAGCTTAACTTCCCCAATCTGAATACTACACCTAGGGTAGATAACATTGCAAGCTACATGTCTACCTACAGGGGTGGCTACTATCAAATCATATGGTAGTATCTCATTATCCTCCCCCAAATGCAGTGCAAATGTTGGTGCAACAAACGAGCGTGTGGATCCAGGATCAAATAAAACTTTAGCATCAAATCCACAAACTAAAAGTGTACCTTCTATGACATTCCCTGCAGCCTCTACTTCCTCATGCGTCAGAGCATAAGCTCTCCCTGCCTGCTGGGGACGCTGCTGATGATACTGTTGTGGTGGTCTCTGACCACAACCCTAGAATCTGGGTGCTGGGGGTCTCTGCTGATAGCACTGCTGGAGTACTGGAGGACGCTGCTGCGGTGGCTGAGGTGGTCGGACAATCATCTACTGCTGCTGCTGCTGCTGTGGCCTAGCCTGTCCAGGAGGCATCTGTCTCAACGGCTGCGCAGGATGCGGTGGCCTGGGCGCCAGAGTTGGAAATACTGGTGGTGCCACTCTGTCTTCCCTGGGCAAAAACAAACCTTATGCCCGGGGGCTCCACAATGGAATCATGCCCCTGACTATTTCTTACAATCATGGCCATAATGATTTCCTCCTCAATGTATGCAAGAGACTCGCTGTGGCTGCTGTCGGAGCGTAGGCTCAAATCGTAGCCTCTTAGGTGCCGGCTGCTGATAGTACTGAAAAGAAGAAGAAGAACCCTGTGACTTGGGCTGAGGTATCAATGCCAAGATCCTCTGCTGCTCCAATACAATCACCTCTTTCAAAGACTCCTCTGCCCAATACGCTTCCTTGACCACATCATCATAGTCGGTCAACCTGCTGCGCTGAACCTGCATCTTGATATCTGCTCGCAGCCCCTTAATAAACCTCTGAACTCTCTCTGATTCAGGCTTAATCAAACTCTCAGCAAATCGGGATAGATGGGTGAAGGCAATCTCATAATCCTGCACTGGTAAATAACCTTGTACCAGCCGCCCAAACTCCTCCATCTTCTGATCCCTATAGTGCTCTGGAATGAATTTCTTCTGGAACTGCTCCGTGAAAGTCTTCCAGGCTACATCCTCAGCGATTTCCTCATATGGGTGCTTGACGGTCTTCCACCATCTCTCTGCTGCTCCACGAAACATGTGGGCTGCAAGTTGCACCTGCTGGACATCCGTGCACCGAAACACCTCATAAATCTTTTCCATCTGAACTACCCATTCATCTGCAACTGTTGACACCAAAAATGTCACCTTGCCTTTCCAAGATCCAAAGAGCTACATGAAGTCGCAACCTGCCATAAATAGGCAATGCTGCTTCCAAAAATCAAATCTTGTCAGAATCAAACAAAAACTGCAAGATTCATCCAGACAGCCAAAAGAGGAGTACACAAGAAGTTTCAAGCCATTTCAAGATCATTTGGCCTAACTTCGCTTCTCCAACAGCCAAATCAAGCCTCTCGGTGGTAAAGCTCTCCGGGACCATGATTTCCAAGACAGAACCTATGGATCATCTTAAAATGACTCCAATAGGTTCCCTGTCAAATTTCAAGTCAATCGGACATCGGTTGACCGCACATCAAACCGCGACATCTTCATCGCGACAAAAAGCAAGTCTGCAGGTGATAGGACCCCAAACGGCTTCAAAACTCAAACAAAAGCCTATGGTTGGTCTTATTTATTGCTCAAGAGGCTTCACACCAAATTTCAGGTCATTCCGACATCGTTTGACCCAGTTTCAGCTTCTGACGGAAAATCGGCAGCTCTGCGCAACAAAGTCTTCGGCTTTCTCAGGAAATTGGAAACTTTGCAAAATAAAATGCAAGGATTCTCATCAGGTTTCCTACAAAGAAACCAGACCAATAAATGATCAAAATGTCAAAGAAAAGTACAGAAGAAAAAAGAATCAAAAAAGAGCAAAAACGGACGCAAAACGGGACCAAAAAGTGGGAAAACCCCCCCAGGGGTCGCAGGCCCCTGCGACCCTGGGCCAGGGTCGCCGGCGACCATGGACCCCGGGGTCGCCGGGAAAGCCCCGGGAAACCCCGGTTTTCGCCGTTTTTTTTCGGCGATTCGAGATGCCCAGCCTCGGGTACTTTCCAAAATTCATGCTTTTGAGACACCAAGTCCTCTGACATCCGTCCAAAACACGGGTAAATCATCAAGAGTATCAAGACAGTATTGATCGCCACCCGGTCAACCAAAAAAGTGTGCTTTCCACCCGACCGATCGAGAAATCGACAGGACAGATGGCACCGACCTGCTGTTGGCAACAAACACCTGAAATTACATGGTCATCTGATGTCGATCTACATGAAGATCCATCGATGATCATCGACAGAAGAATTCCAAAAGACGTGGCACGGCCCGCGACTCTTCAGCTACTCGGCGACCACTTAATGCGATTAATTGACTAGCTTTATTACAGTCATTAATCCATTTCTTTGGACGGCCCAATCAGAAGCAAGCATTTGGGAGTTACAAGTCAAGAGATTCATGGCATTTAACCCATGAAACTCCTCCCATCATGGCGATTAAAGGCGATTAAATGCCCTCAATCTCCTCCGGCCAATCAGAAGCCAAGAAAAAGGAGTTACAAAATAAACAATTCAATTTTGTAACTCCTCCCATTATGTGGCTTAATGACATTAAAAGCCCATAAACCCACCTAAAAGGCTACCTAAAAGCCTATAAATAGGAGGGCTCTCCAAGAAGAAAGGACATCAGAAAGCATCAGAAAAATCAGAGAAAAAGCACAAGCACACAGACAGAAACCCAGAGAAAGGAAAAAGAGAGAAAACTCTGCGGAAGTTCTACACCGGCCACCGCAACAAGGTGACAAAAGTCCCTTGGGGGGTACCCCCCCAAGGTCCTTGCCTTCTCCTCCTGCCTCCAATGGCTTAGATGTGGCTTTTCAGCCCGTCTACTCGGTTTTTTATTGGACATAGGACCTTCCTTTGGTCTTTGTCTTCTAAAAACCCGAGGTTATAGCCAAGCCAAGCGAATCAAATAGCATCCTCTGTTCTCATCTGCATGGATGATGGCGAAGCCTACATATGGCTTGCGACCGTCAATCTAAACGAGTCCCCCACAATCTCCTGAGAAGTTAGATCCTCCTTTTCTTGCTTTTCATTGTAGTTTGTATTTTTTCAAAAGAGACAAAAATCACAACTCTTGTCTTTCATTATTGATAAGGATTGTAAATCGGCTATAAACGCCAAAGTCGGCTATAAACGCCAAAAATCGGCTATAAACGCCAAAATCGGCTATAAATGCCAAAAAAATCGCCTTTCACGGCAAATCAAGAAAATGTCTCTTTTCTTAAATATATGTGCAATGGAAAACTTGAAAGAAGTTGATTTCCTTTTTACTTGCGAAGATTGATCTCCGGATCACCATTTGCAATTCCAAGTAAAATAGAAAATCTGGCACACCCACAAAAAAAAAAGAAATGTTGATGCACGCCCCTGCCCCCCGGTTACGAAAGGGTCGGACCCGACGGACTCCCACGTCCGCCGACCTCGGTAGAACCAAGCAGGAGCGCGGTCCATCAAGCTGGCACACCCGGTGGGACTCGTTTATTTGAGAACACGATGCTAGAAATGAAATATTTGCATATCATATATTTTGCTCTATGCTTATATTTCTTTTCTCGATTCCTTGGCTACTTTATAATTGGTGGCCTATGTTGAATTCTGCAAAAAAAAATGAGATGAGATTTTTTGTTTGGAAATTTCTAATTCTTTGAATTTATTTCCATTCTTTCTCTTTTCAAAAAAAAAAAATTTTTTTTAAAAAAAAAAAAACAAAAAAATCAGATTTGTCATTTTTGGATTCAAAATTGAGAAACCTTGATCCGTTCCTATCGTTCATCGCGCTTGCAGAAATGTTGAGCCTGTTCGACTAAGGTTTTGGGCCATGGTTTCTCTTCGATGAGTTCATCAAAAATCAAAAAAAAAATATATATATATATATATAAAAAAAAAATTTTTTTAGATTTCTCAATTTGGATTCAAAATTGAGAAACCTTGATCCGTTCCTATCGTTCATCGCGCTTGCAGAAATGTTGAGCCTGTTCGACTAAGGTTTTGGGCCATGGTTTCTCTTCGATGAGTTCATCAAAAATCAAAAAAAAAATATATATATATATAAAAAAAAAAAAATTTTGGATTTCTCAATTTGGATTCAAAATTGAGAAACCTTGATCCGTTCCTATCGTTCATCGCGCTTGCAGAAATGTTGAGCCTGTTCGACTAAGGTTTTGGGCCATGGTTTCTCTTCGATGAGTTCATCAAAAATCAAAAAAATATATATATATATATAAAAAAAAAAAAATTTTGGATTTCTCAATTTGGATTCAAAATTGAGAAACCTTGATCTGTTCCTATCGTTCATCGCGCTTGCAGAAATGTTGAGCCTGTTCGACTAAGGTTTTGGGCCATGGTTTCTCTTCGATGAATTCATAAAAATAAAATAAAAAAAAATATATATAAAAAAAAAAGACATAGACCACTAAGGTTAAACCAACTGTGTTCTTTGATCATGGTTGATTCAAAGAAAAGCCTTGTCCAGAGTGTGGAGACAGCTTGACTGTTCTAGGCAAGGGTCCTCCAAACGGGTTCATTAAGTAATCCTACCCTTACCTGGGGGCAATTCTATCAATCAAGATTTCATAAGACCGGGTTAGGAGGCCTATGTGTACTCTCTCGTCTTTTTTTAAAAAAAAAAAAAAATAAAAAAAATATAAAAATTTTAAAATAAAAAATAAAAAATAAAAAAAATTTTCAAAAAAAAAATCTTAAAAAAAAAAATAAAAAAAATAAAAATAAAAAAAAAGATTTTTTTTTAAAAAAAAAAAAAAAATCTTCAAAAAAAACAAAAAAACTTCAAAAAAAAAAAAACTTCCGTCATTTTGGGTTTAGATTGGAGAAATCTTGGTCTTCTTCTTTCTGAGCACTGGCGCTCGCGGAAATCGCTGAGCCCGTGTTCAGATTGGAGTGCCTTTTGCTCTCTTTGATGAACCCGATATTGGCCTTTCAAAAAAAAAACTCGTCATTTTTAGATTCAGATCCGAGAAATCATGGTTCATTTCTTTCTGAGCACTGGCGCTCGCGGAAATCGCTGAGCCCGTGTTCAGATTGGAATACCATCTGCTCTCTTTGATGAATCCAATCTTGACCTTTCAAAACAGAGAATCTCATCTCATAGATGCGGTCTCAAAACATTTGTGTCTAGCGGTACTAGTACGCCCTTTCAGGGTCTACTGTATTGCGACCGGCACATCTTGTAACTCCAACTTTATATTCTTCTTACCTCGAGCAAGCTCTGCTTCTCGATAAGTCGAATTTAAGTTCACAATTGCTTCTAGCAGTCACTGGGATGCCCATTCCGGGCTTACCACACCTGCGATCAGAACAATTGTACCCTCTATGGCATTTTGCCTTCCTCATATTGCTTGGGTCATCTACCTCGAGCAATTTGAAAAGACGAAACCATAGAACTTCCCATTTATGATCATTATATTCTTGTGATTACTAATGGATGTGGTCTTGTTTCAGAAATTTTCGAAAAAAACTAACAATGGCAGCTTCACTAACCATTACTTTCGACGAAAGCAAGCACCAACTCATGCTTCAACAGAAGCAAACCACGCGCACCTACAAGCGCCCCATCAGCTGCCGAAGTGTCAACTCCCTCGGCAACTCTGTGAACTCCGGGTCGACCTCGACTCCCCGGACTATCGTCTTCGGGACGCTGGGACCATTCCCACTTCCTGAGGAACAAGCTGCTCCCTCCAAGAAGCAGAAACTCGCCTCTCAACGTGTCACTACCGTGACACCAAAGGCGAGTACAAGAAGGCCTGAAGCCCGTGGCAGCCCCACGAAGCCTCAACCTGCAAACAACCAGGTCTACCCCAAGACTTGGTCCCCAAGACCTTCACCAAAACAAAGAAGGTCCCAGACATCCACTAAGCCAGCATTCCTGGCCCCACTCAAGGAGAACCAGTTCTATCCTCTTGCTTACATGAAAGAGGAGAGACCCATCTCCAACCTGACTTCAAAGTCATCCCAGCATGAGCCGGCTTGTTCCTACAAGCCCAAAATCAAGTCATGCATCACAAGGCCTCCACAAGCACCTGCTAAGGCCTACAAATCTGCAGTTCGACCCTTCATTTCTACAGGGGCCGAACTTCACAAATTCAAAGCTTCGCTGCAACTGGCGAAGGATAGGGTTCGCATCCTGTCCTTGCCCAGCTACAAAGAAGACAGACTCGGCTGCTGCGCCCGAGGGAGCACATCCTTCATTGTCAAAGCCCAGTCAGAGCTGACCGAAGCTCAAATTGCTCGTCGTATACGCCGCCGCGCGTCGTACCGACAAAAGAGACTACAGAAGCAAAGGACCCAGCCTCCCACACTTCAAGTCTCTCCCAAATGGGTCGAAAAAGAAAGACCCAACCAAGTTGCTGCCGTCCATATGGTTGGAAAAACCAGAAGGCGCCAAAAATCAGCAACAAAAATCCATGTCCGACGTCCAATGACCCGCAGCGTCTCAAGGACAAGAAGACATTCAGAAGAATCCCCTGCTCCTTCAAGCAAAGGACAGCAGAGTGATCCTTCCTCAAGCTCCTCTTCAAAAAGAATGAGCCCCAGCTCAGTCACCAGGACAGTTTCTTCGTTCGAATCACGAAGGATGAATGTCTTGGCTACAAATTCTGAGCCACCACCCCGCAATCCACCTCCAGAAGATGCGATCACCCGCATCCAGCAGTTGGAACAGGGCCAGCAGAGGATTGAAACTCTGATGGAAAACCTTCTCCTCGCCTTCCAAAATCAGGCGAACAATGAACCTCCTCCGAATCATCAAGACGACGAGGTAAATAGAGAAGAAAATGAGTCACGCGCCCTTACTAAAAAGGACGTAGACGGTATCCTCGCCAAAGCAAAAGAAGAGGATATACTCAAGGAGCATGGGATCAAGCCACCATATCCCTTATGGATGGACTCGGTCCCGTTCCCCACCAAATTCAAGCATCCTACTCTCCAAACATATACGGGGAAAGGATCAGCCAGACAGCACGTCATCCACTTCAAGATCCTGACGGGAGCTATCGCGGATCAAGATGCACTCAAGATTCGCCTCTTTGCAAGTACCCTAAAAGGTACGGCCTTCGATTGGTACTCCACTCTGCCGGAGGACTCAATCCAAAATTGGGCCATGCTAGAGACACGCTTCCTGACTCACTTCAAAGGTGAGGATCACCCCGCTACTATGGCTCAGCTGTGCAGCCTAAAACAGGGGGAGAATGAGTCAACGTATGACTTCATTCACAAGTGGAAAGCAATGGCATACAAATGCTCTGATGTATTGCCACAAGCGTCGCTAGTCGACATCTGCCGAAACAACATGAGAGCCAGAATCCGCTCCATGATCATCGGCAACAAATCAAAAAACCTGGGAGAACTCCTAGAAGCTTCCATGGAAGCTGAAACGGTGATTAAAGACCTCAACAGTCAGAAATCATCAAGAAAAGAGCCAACCGCCATTGCAACCTCTAAGCCAAAGAAGAAAGAGGTCCTCAATGTGCAGACCAAGCCAGCTCCTCAGCCATCAAAGAAAGCTGAAAACAAAGCTGCTGGTAAGAGACCTGAACTCTCTGATGCCTTCAAAGAACGAGTAGAGAAGAAATACCCGTTTGATGAAGATGTTGATGAAATCTTCGGGGCTCTTGTGGCAAACGGCAAGCTCACCTTGCCTGAACCAAAAAGACCGGGCGATGTTGGCAAAACCAACGATCCTCGGTACTGTCCATACCACCAGATGATCTCACATCCTCTCAATCAATGCTTCGTTGTGAGAGAGAAAATAAATGAGATGTGGAAAAACGGAGTCATCACCTTTGACAAAAACTATGGGTCTGCCTCCGTCAACATGGTGACATGTGGACAAACATCAAGATCACCGAAGAAGAAGATCACTACTTCCTTCAAGGTGATAAACTCAATCGAAGCGTCCGAAGAACTGGTTCCTTACCCGACACCAGACGGACAACCGATATGGGTACATCCCGATCTCCTGGAAGATGAAAATTGGGAGGTCGTGAAAATAAAGCCTACAGCTCAACAGCGAAGGCAGGCTAGGAAACATCTCCTCAAGCTCAAACGGCAAGAGAAGACCCAGCCAAAACTAGAGGTCAAAGAAAAGGCAGAGGCTTCCTCTACCGCTTCACTGGAGGTAACAAAAACATCCCTTCCAGAGACTTCAAAGGGGGTAAGGAAATTCACTCTCAGTGATTTCATGCCACCTCAATTCAGAGAAGCCATGCAGGAGACATCATACTCTTGCAATTCGGTAGTTGGATTCTCCATTGATGGATACGAGTCCAGCGACACGGATGATGGATTCGAACCCAACTACACAGATGAGTGGGAGGAGTCCCTTGAAACAGGAGAATATCTCTCCGATGAAGAATGGGTTCCTGAGTCTAATCTTATGCCAGTAATCTGGTATAACCCCCTACAGCCACAAGGATCCTGGTCTGATGATGAAGAAGACCAAGAGGCTGTACAAGAAAATTCTGCTGAACCAGCACCTCTCATTACTCCAGTGGAAATCAACAATGTTGAGCCACAAAGAGATGATGAAGAAGAAGATCCGACTCCCATGCCTGATCTTGAAGAATATGCAAGGATCTTGCAGCGACTCGCTCTAGAACAAGAGCAAGAACGCGTCAACGAGCCTCCTCGCAATCCAGAGCCTGAAGTCCCTGAAGACCATCAGGTACATCCTCCCTTAACTCCTGAAAATGGAGAAAATTGCTGGATAGACGATCCTCTCACATCCGAGGATGAGTCTGACTCCGATCAGGCAACGTCTCCCGTCAGAGCTTCCTGTAATGTGATAATTCGGGATTATAGCTCTTCCGAAGCATCGTCTGATGAGAGCACTTACACTCCGGCTTCGCAAACACAAACTGCGAATGAATCCATTGAAATGCTTCTTCGGCGTCTCGTCGGGTAAGTTCCTCGGATTCTTAGTTCGGAAAGCTGGAATAGAGCTTGACCCCATAAAAGTCAAAGCCATTCTAGAAATGCCCTCTCCAAGAACCTTGAGAGAACTCAAAGGGCTTCAAGGGAGATTGGCCTACATCAGACGGTTCATCTCCAATCTTTCGGGGAAATGCCGTCCATTCTCCCGGTTGATGAAAAAAGGTGTAAACTTTGTTTGGGATGCTGACTGTGAAGCTGCTTTCCAAGACATCAAGTCATACCTGACAAAACCTCCAGTGTTAGCTGCTCCTACCACTGGAAAACCATTCATCTTGTACACAAGAGCCCTTGATCACTCTCTGGGAGCTCTGCTTGCGCAAGAAAATGATCAAAGAAAAGAAGCTGCTCTATATTACCTCAGCCGCATGCTAGTAGGTGCAGAGCATCGCTACTCTCCAGTCGAAAAAGAATGTCTTGCAGTGATGTTCGCCGTACAAAAGCTGCGTCACTACTTGCTTTCCAACTACAGTCTACCTGGTCTCGAGGGTCAACCTCTTGAAGGTCCTTGTCACAAAGGCAGGTTCTCTCAATGCTCGACTGGCAAAATGGTCCATCCTTCTGTCACAATTTGATATTAGGTATGTACCACAAAAAGCAATCAAAGGGCAAGCTCTAGCGGACTTCCTCGCAGAGCATCCATTGCCTAAAGATTCTCCACTCAGAGATGATCTCCCAGACGAACCAGTCTACAATGTGGAGACTTTCTCACAAAGTGCCTCCTGGGACATGTACTTTGACGGTGCAACCAGGACAAATGAAAAAAGACAGCTGATCTCGGGAGTTGGCATCCTCTTTGTTAGCCCCGACAAATACATGATTCCACACGCTTTCTCGCTACTGGAACCATGCACAAACAATGCAGCTGAATATCAAGCTCTGATCTTAGGATTGGAACTCGCCATCGAATCCGGTATCACTATGCTGGAAGTCTTTGGAGACTCTCAACTGATCGTCAACCAGATGAATCAGAAATTTGAAGTCAGGAAGCCAGATTTGCTGCCCTACTACAACAAGGCACAATCACTTCTGCAAAAGTTTGACGTCTGTCACATCACCCACATTCGTAGAGGTGAAAACATACGTGCAGATGCCCTAGCCGGACTTGCCGCATCCATGGCAATCCAGGAAGGGGAAAACATGCAAGTCACAGTGTGCGAAAGAAGAATCCTTCCTCCTCTTAACACACACCAAGCAGTTGCTGAATGCCACCAAGTGGTCGGAAGTCGGATTTCAATCCTTCAAACTTCAATTGGCGACTGGAGGGATCCGTTCATTGATTACATTATGTTCGGAATCCTACCCGAAGATCCAAAAGAACGGGTAAGCATCCAAAGGCGAACCCCAAGCTTCCATTTGGATATTCCATCAAAAATCCTTTACAGGAAATCCTTCAACGGAGTACTTCTACGCTGCTTGTCACAACAAGAGGCTGAAGAAACACTCAAAGAAGTTCATGCTGGTCTTTGTGGAGCTCATCAGGCTGGACCTAAGCTCTATGATCAGATAAAAAGGTTAGGATATTACTGGCCTACCATGGTAGCTGACGCAATGCAATTTGCTAAGCGCTGCCAACAATGCCAAGTTCATGGAGATTACATTCACATGCCTCCAGAATGGCTGCATCCTACAGCGATCTCATGGCCTTTCGAAGCCTGGGGTATGGACATCATAGGTCCTATTTCTCCCCCTTCAAGCAAAGGTCATCGCTTCATCTTCGCCGCTACGGATTATTTCTCCAAGTGGTCAGAAGCATTTGCGTTTAACGAAATGAAGACCTCATCAGTCCTTCAGTTCCTACGCACCAACATCATTTGTCGTTTCGGTATACCCAAAAGATTCGTCCATGATAACGGGCCACAGTTCCGGGATCATCGATTCTACAGGTTCTGCGACAAATACAAAATCCAAAGCTGTCCTTCGACTCCATACAATCCGGCAGCAAACGGGTTAGCAGAAGCTTTCAACAAGACACTCTGCAAAATCCTCAAAAAAATGGTCTCTAATCACAAAAGAGACTGGAGCGACAAAATGTCTGAAGCTTTGTGGGCCTATCGAACCACCGTTCGAGGACCAACCCATAGCACACCATTCTCCTTAGTCTATGGATGCGAAGCTGTCGTGCCCTTGGAAGTACAAATTCCTTCCTTGAGGGTATCCTTGCAAAATGACATGACTCAAGAAAGCAATGTCAAATTGCGACTCCATGAGCTGGACAATCTCGATGAGAGACGGCTCGAAGCTCAACAAAGCATTGAACTTTACCAAGCACGTATGGCAGGATCTTTCGATAAAAAGGTCAGGCAACGCGCCTACAAAAAGAATGACTTGGTTCTTGCGGTAAAAAGACCAATGGTCTTCGCTCACAAGTCCAAAGGCAAATTCGAGCCAAAATGGGAGGGACCCTACGTCATCGACAAAGTTTTCTCCAATGGCGCATACGCACTCCTAAACATGGAAGGTGACAGATGTATGCTGCCCATCAATGGCAAGTTCTTAAAGCGGTACTACCCTTGAAGACTTACCCAACTGGGTAAGAGCAATGCCTGTACGGCCAAAACCGGTTTCCAGGTACACGCTCGCTAAACCCACCCTTTTTTAGGATTTTCATGTCAAATATTGAAATTTCTAGAAATCTAAAACAATGCTTACTTTCATCGTTTCATTGTTCAAAAAAAAAAAAAAAAATCCAAGTTTAGGAATCTTTCCCTAACTTGACCAAAATTTTCAACCCTTGAACCCAAAATTCATGGTTTGAAACAAAATCCGGATTCAGGGATTTCCACCCTAGTCCACCCTGCCTTTTACCGCCAAAATGGTTTTAGGTCAAAACTTATGACCCTCGTGTCTTTAAACAAAAAAATTGGTTTTTTCAAAAACCGCGAGGAAGCGACGCTTAGTCGATACTCGCACAAATCGGAAGCAAGCGAACCACGTTCGACACTTCCAAAATCGCAGGGAAACGACATTTCGTCGATACTTGCAAAATCCAAAACTGTGGAGACGCAACATTTCAGTTGATATCCACAACCCAAATTTCAAAGGTTCGAAAAAACCTAAAAAACTGTGGAGATGCAACATTTCAGTTGATATCCACAACCCAAATTTCAAAGGTTCGAAAAAACCTAAAAAACTGTGGAGACGCAACATTTCAGTTGATATCCATAACCCAAAGGTTCGAGAAAACCACAAATTTCAAAAATCGTGGGGAAACGACATCAAGTCAGTACCCGCAAAACCAAAATTTTTGAAAAGCAAGGATGCGACATTCCATCGATACTTGCACCCAAATCCGCGAGGATGCGACATTCCATCGATACTCGCAACCGAATGAGCAGGGATGCGACATTCCATCGATACTTGCAAGAACATTCAGCAGGGAGGCGACTTTTAGTCGATACTTGCATTTTTTTTGAAAATCAAAACAGGCTATAAATGCCACAAACCGGCTATAAATGCCACAAACCGGCTATCAATGCCACCAAAACAAAACCGGCTATCAATGCCACACAAACAAAAAACTTGGATTTCAAAAAAAAAAATGGCTATCAATGCCACCAAAATTGGCTATAGATGCCACAAACAAAAAAAAACTCGGCTATCAATGCCACAAGAAAAGCTGGCTCTCATGCCAAAATTGGCTTCCATGCCACAAACAAAAACCTGGCTTTCATGCCAAAACAATCATTTGACAAAAGATTTTCACAAAATGACAACCTTTTGATCAAATCCCATTTAGCAATTACTTTTATCACAAAAAGATTCAAGTGAGCGTAGGGATAACAATAAAAAAAAATCAATCCCATTTAGCAATTACTTTTATCACAAAAAGATTCAAGTGAGCGTAGGGATAACAAAAAAAAAAAAGGAAAGTGTTCACGAGCACTACAAAAAAAAAAAAAGAAGAGAGTACCAAAAAATACATGTGGTACCAAAAAAAAAGTGTTCATAAGCACTACAAAAAAAAAGAGTACCAAAAAAATACATGTGGTACCAAAAAAAAAAAGAGAGTGTTCACAAGCACTGCAAAAAAAAAAAGAGAAGGATGGTTTCTGTATACAGGAGCTCAATCAAAGATGGTCTCCAGCCAAGAGTTCAACTCCCCAAGCAAACTCTTAGCCTCAGCTGTCAAGGATTCCAAGGCACGCTTCTTCAGGAACTTGCCATGAGATGCTGGAGTGGGCTGTACCCCTTCTCTCACACCAGGAAGCTTACCTCGAGCAGCTTGCCATTGTTTATCCTCATCAGACTTCCTTTTGAGAACCCGTTCGGCATCTGCAACCTGGTGAATCAGGACACTCTCCCTGTCGCGAGCTTCTATTATGGCAGTCCACTTGGCAGCGACTTGTGCCTGCAGAAGCTCAAGACGTTTCCTGGCCTCATCGACCTCCCTATCAAGGATGTTAAGGTCATGTGTCAGCTCGATGATGGTTACCTCTTCTCTATTCCTCTTTCGGACTGCCACCTTCCTGCTTTCTGTAGCCTCATCTAGGTCAGACTTAGCCTTATCAGCAGGGTCCAGGAACATCTCCTTGAAGAACTGGTCATCAGCCAAACTCACGGTCTCAAACCACTTGTCACCCAGTGCAATGATCCTATCAACGATCGCCCTGGCACCTGTGACATCCAGACCAGCCTCTTCAGCATCACTGAGAATCTCCTGCACATGCTGGATCATGCCAAATCCGACTTCCAAGTGCCCAGAAAGGAGAGTCTCAATCCAAGAGCGCACAACTCGCACCACCACCTTCTTCGCAAAAAGAAGAGATGGCCCAGCTGAGGATTCGCCCAACTCCGTTGGTCGGCTACTCATGTCATCATCTGTTGAAAGAGTAACAAAAGAACTCTTTCCAGCTGAAGCTGCTCCTGCTCGGGAAGGAATCTCAGCGCGAGGAATCTCCTCAATATTGTCAGAGCTGGTCCCAGGAATCTCTACCTCTGGATCAACCTCTGGCATCTCTTGCTCTGGAAGCAACGGATCCTCCTCTGCCACTTCAAAACCTGCAAAGGAAACACAAAAAGGTATGAATATGACCCTGTTTGAAAATCATTATCAGAGTTATAACTACAAAATACCTTCTTCGACGACTGGCGGAACACTTTCTTCCTCCATGAACTCATCAAAAGCATCATCAACATTTGCGTCCATCGATGGTTCAAAGTCATCGGAATCCTGTGGCAAGTCAGCTGGCAACAAAAAAATTTTGTGTTAGCAAACCGAGTCTCAAACAAAAAAAAAAGAGAGCAAAAGAAGTCATACCAATTGGAGATTTTGGATTTACTCCAGAGTCCCTCGGTTCTTCTTCAGGTGCCTCAACAGGATCCATCACCACCTCATCGGTTGGGACCTCAGGCATCACCAAGTCTTCCTCTGCTAAAAAAAAAAGGGGGAAGAAAAGCAGAAACAAGAAGCAAATCATAACATGGAAAAATCCCATGAAAAGAAATGGAAAGAGAAAAAGGAAGAATCATACCTTCACCGACGGTCTCTTCTTCTCGGCTTCTCTTCTCCGGAGGCTCGTCAGCATCCACTGGCACATCCTCATTGATAGTAAGAGGAACTTCCAAGTTAGGAGAATCCTCATGCTGCCCCTGGCTGCGATGATGACTCCTCCTCCTCTTACTTCTGCGGGCTCGCTTCTTAGAAGAACCTACCCCGCTGTCAGAGTCAGGTTTCCCACTTGACTCATCACTGGATGGTCTGCTCTTGCCAGTAGACTCCACGGAAGCTTGCCTCTGCGCCGCTTGCATCCAAGCGCCAAGTTCGGCTTCCTCCTGTTCTAGCTGCTCCAAAGCCTCGTCAGGTATTTCTCGAACAGCTTCAGAACCGATGACGCCCTGGTCACCAAGAAAGCCTATCTTGTGCTTCTCTCCAGAAAGGAAGGCCCAAACTTCCTCTCGCCGGATGCCATCCGACTTTCCAAGACCCTTTCCAGATACCAGCTTCACATCAAGCTCCTTCCTGGAAAGTCCCCGATATGCCGAGAAGCTCTCCGCGAACCACTTCGCAAAGCCGGCAGTCCGGGAAGTCAGCAACACAGGATAAGAAATCATGGCTGTAGTGTCTTCAGCACTATAGAAAGCCCATGCATTTCTCCCGTCCTGTAAACCTCCAAAGCGCTTCACCATGCTTGAAGGCGCTCCAACAACGCCTTGAGAAAAGCCCAGCTGCAAAGCAAAGCGAGAGGGTACATACGGCTGGATGTCGACGAAAAGATGTCTACGGTACACCATCGTGCCGACACGTATGCTGAAAAGCCACTCTCTCTCTGCATTTGTCAAGGAATAATGCCTTCCCGACCCCGCCCTGGTAGAGTCTCGGGAGGCACCAAAATCAAAAGCCTTCTTCCGCAACTCCGGAGAAAGCTTTACTGAAGATTGCCCCATCTCGACGTCCCTGAAACGTCGGATCCTCATGCGGGCAAACAAAAGTGATTCGGACACGGCTTTGCCCTTAGCCAGTCGAATCATCAGAGGATCATCATCCTGTGCAGCACCCAGCCGATGGAAGCCAGGACAGTGGTATACATACCACGAATAAAAGATATGGGCTGAAAATACCCTATTCATGGGAAGCCCAAGCCGAACTAGAAAAGCAGCAGCCTGCAGTTCGGTACACAGGTAGGAGTAAAGAGCAGGCACCAAAGCAAGCTGCTCTCCAAACGCCATCTGACAAGCCGGGAAAATACAATGCGGCCTGATGTGCGTTCCATCTCCTCCAGCAAAAATAGCCTCACCAAGCCAATAAGTGAGGTAAACAGCGAGATCTCTCCGCAGTGCAATGTCAGGACATATGGCGTTTGTACTTGCACAGAAATCTCTTAACTCTTCTTGCATGGCCAAGATCTTCTTTGAACTTGGATCCTGAGCTCCAGCTTCCTGGGTCATGCTATCAGAAGGCTCCCTACTATCAAAGAAGTTGGGGAATGAAGAGCAAAAACTCTTCCAACTGCTGGATCTAACTTTCGAACCTCCCTTCTCCTTCAAAAAATCATAGAAGGCGACGAGTTGAAAGTATAAAAGCCTGAACTCCTCAGACTGCCCCTCGAGGACGCTGTCAATCGGCATAAACTCCTCATAGAGTTTGCCGAGGATGGGCAATCCGGTAATGGCGCTCAGCTCCTTCAAAGAAAAACCAATCTCACCATTCGTCACAACGAAGGTATTGGTTTGAGGGAGGAACGACTCCAGCATAGCCATGAAGGCCTCGTCGGAAAAGATCACGGTCTCCCCAAAAGCGCGGACCGCATCAAAAATCCCGGCTTCCTTCAAAACGGTGCCACCAATCAGCAGGACGCGATCAGTCCACGACTTCCACTCGGAGTCAGCATTGAAACGACCTCGAAGTCGAAAAGGCTTGATCCAATTGCTGCCGTCACCGCTGAAAATACCAAGGCCCACCGGTCTCAAATCGACCGACGGATAATCAGAGCCCTGGTAGCCGCTGGATGGCATCAACAGGTCCATGTCAACAGGCGACCTCTCCGTATATCCAGGAGAACCGCCGACAAAAACCCCGGTCTTGATTACATTTGTCCTTCTCACCCAACTTGGAGGATCTTCCCTCTTAGGGCACGTGGGGGCAAGGCTCAGAATCGAGACGGTGCGATCAAACATCGACCGGGTAGTAACAGTCTTCTTCTCACCATCTGCTGTGAAGGAAAACTGAAAAGATCTCCTCTGGTATGTAATGTCGTCAGGGACTGCATCACCAAAGAAGAAGGTAGGCTTGGGCAAAATGCTCTGATCTTCCATCAGCCATGGACGACTGCTTACCATAATCTTATAGAATTCCTCTCCCTTGAGAGTGATCAGTCGCTGCCTCATCTCATCTCTGTTGAGGGAGTCGCACTCTTCCAGGTTTCTTTCAACATACTGGACCTTCTCGAAAGCCTGCTGAACGGCCGGATTAGAGGATCTAGAAGACCGACGAGGTACGCTTGCAGCAGGCTCTTTACCCTTGTTCGCTCTGGAGGAACCACCTGAAAAGGATGGAAAAGAAAAAGATCAAACATCAAAATGACAGAATCTCGCTAAAAAAAAATCTGGCGAAATTTTGACATGATGACGGGGCAATTCCGAAGAAAAGGAACTATCCCGAAAGAAATAGAAAGTTTGAAGATGGGCTCAACATCGCTGCGAGCTCCGAAACTCCAAACTTTCGAAACCTAAAAGTCTCCGCAAAATCAGGAAGGGCTCAACATCACTGCGAGCTCCAAGTTCCCAAATTTGCAAACACTTTCAGGTATGCAATCACATCATGCTACAAGTTTAATTTACAAATTAAAGGCATGCATGAACATCTAGATTTGCGAAAAAAATGCATTATCATGATGAGCAAACAAAAAAAAAAAAAGAGAAAGAAAAGAAACTCTCTCAAAAAAAAAAGGGGAGGGAAAGAAAAAAAAAAAAAAAAAAAAAAAAAAAAAAAAAAAGGGGCTGGCCCACAGGCCACGTGGCCGTACGGCCAGATCCGTACGGATCTGTCCGTACGGCCCACACAATAAAAAAAAAAAACATGAAAAAAAAAAAGAAAGAAAAGAAAGCAAAAAAAAAAAACGTGTGAGAAAAAAAAAAAGAGGCAAACACGTGAACAAAAAAAAAAAAGAAAAAGAAAGAAACAAAAAAAAAGAAAGAGAAAGAACTTTTTTTCCTACAATGAAGTTTTCTTGAAAAAAAAGGAGAACTTACTTGAAGCCATTGATGGAGAAGAAGAAGAAAACTCTTGAAGATCTTGAAGAAGAAAAGCTCTTGGTCTTGAAGCCCTCTTGAGATTATTGCAAAAGAAAGTAGTAAGAGCAAGAGATCCAACCTCCTCCTTGCTTTTATAGAGGAGAGCAAACCAAAGAAGGAAAGAAGAAAGAGGTAAGTGTTACTAATTAGTAACCTTACCAAAAGAAAAAAATTAGAAAGATTCTTTCCAAAAGAAAGATATCTTGAGAGATTTTCTCCTAAAATCAATCTATGACGGATTCTTTCCCAAAAGAAAGATATCTTGAGATATCCTATCCCAAAATAAAGGGATCTTGAGAGATTTTCTCCAAAAATCAATCTATGACGGATTCTTTCCCAAAAGAAAGATATCTTGAGATATCCTATCCCAAAATAAAGGGATCATGAGAGATTCTCTCCAAGTAAAGATATTCTTAGATATTCTCTATCCAAATGAGATATTTTGGATATTCTTTACAAAAATGACACCATATGAGATCTAAGCCATTTCAAAAGCTTAAGGTCCCATGGGTTAGCCCATATGAGCCAGGTTTGACCACCTAGGCACACAAAAATTTTTTTTTGGGCTTTTAATCAAAGAGAAATCCCTCTTACCAAGAGCATACAAAAATGGTTCCATGCCTCTTTTGAGTTGATTGGACCATACAAAAGAAAATTCCAAGCCCCATGAGCTTCCAAAAATCAAACCATCCAGTCTCATCTACCAAATTGAGCCAAAATCTTGAAATTGACATTCCATCAAACCAAAACCTGGTCCCCTAACTTGCCACATACAGCCTGTTAGGTCACAAGACCAAAACCAAAAACCAAAACCTGATCCCCTAACTTGCCACATACAGCCTGTTAGGTCACACGATCAAAACCAAACCCGACCCCCTAACCTGCCATATATAGCCTGTTAGGTCACAAGGTCAAAACCCAAATCCACATCCCTAATGTCATCTTCAAAACTTTGCCTTGAGATGGTACGTGATCCCTTTCACCACCATAAAATTCCCCTGGAAGCTCAAAAGGCTACAAATACCAAAAAGAAAGACTGCTCAAAGACTCTTGGTCAAGTCACAGGCTCTCCTTCAAAAATCTCTTCGAGGCACATCGACTACAAAAGTTAAGCAACTCGCCGCTGTACCTCGAGGGGGCATTTGTTGACACCAAAAATGTCACTTTGCCTTTCCAAGATCCAAAGAGCTACATGAAGTCGCAACCTGCCATAAATAGGCAATGCTGCTTCCAAAAATCAAATCTTGTCAGAATCAAACAAAAACTGCAAGATTCATCCAGACAGCCAAAAGAGGAGTACACAAGAAGTTTCAAGCCATTTCAAGATCATTTGGCCTAACTTCGCTTCTCCAACAGCCAAATCAAGCCTCTCGGTGGTAAAGCTCTCCGGGACCATGATTTCCAAGACAGAACCTATGGATCATCTTAAAATGACTCCAATAGGTTCCCTGTCAAATTTCAAGTCAATCGGACATCGGTTGACCGCACATCAAACCGCGACATCTTCATCGCGACAAAAAGCAAGTCTGCAGGTGATAGGACCCCAAACGGCTTCAAAACTCAAACAAAAGCCTATGGTTGGTCTTATTTATTGCTCAAGAGGCTTCACACCAAATTTCAGGTCATTCCGACATCGTTTGACCCAGTTTCAGCTTCTGACGGAAAATCGGCAGCTCTGCGCGACAAAGTCTTCGGCTTTCTCAGGAAATTGGAAACTTTGCAAAATAAAATGCAAGGATTCTCATCAGGTTTCCTACAAAGAAATCAGACCAATAAATGATCAAAATGTCAAAGAAAAGTACAGAAGAAAAAAGAATCAAAAAAGAGCAAAAACGGACGCAAAACGGGACCAGAAAGGGGGAAAACCCCCCCAGGGTCGCAGACCCCTGCGACCCTGGGCCAGGGTCGCAGGCCCCTGCGACCCTGGCCCAAGGTCGCAGGCCCCTGCGACCCTGGGCCAGGGTCGCCGGCGACCATGGACCCCGGGGTCGCCGGGAAAGCCCCGGAAACCCCGGTTCTCGCCGTTTTTTCGCGATTCGAGATGCCCAGCCTCTGGTACTTTCCAAAATTCATGCTTTTGAGACACCAAGTCCTCTGACATCCATCCAAAACACGGGTAAATCATCAAGAGTATCAAAGACAGTATTGATCGCCACCCGATCAACCAAAAAAGTGTGCTTTCCACCCGACCGATCGAGAAATCGACAGGACAGATGGCACCGACCCGCTGTTGGCAACAAGCACCTGAAATTACATGGTCATCTGATGTCGATCTACATGAAGATCCATCGATGATCATCGACAGAAGAATTCCAAAAGACGTGGCACGGCCCGCGACTCTTCAGCTACTCGGCGACCACTTAATGCGATTAATTGACTAGCTTTATTACAGTCATTAATCCATTTCTTTGGACGGCCCAATCAGAAGCAAGCATTTGGGAGTTACAAGTCAAGAGATTCATGGCATTTAACCCATGAAACTCCTCCCATCATGGCGATTAAAGGCGATTAAATGCCCTCAATCTCCTCCGGCCAATCAGAAGCCAAGAAAAAGGAGTTACAAAATAAACAATTCAATTTTGTAACTCCTCCCATTATGTGGCTTAATGACATTAAAAGCCCATAAACCCACCTAAAAGGCTACCTAAAAGCCTATAAATAGGAGGGCTCTCCAAGAAGAAAGGACATCAGAAAGCATCAGAAAAATCAGAGAAAAAAGCACAAGCACACAGACAGAAACCCAGAGAAAGGAAAAAGAGAGAAAACTCTGCGGAAGTTCTACACCGGCCACCGCAACAAGGTGACAAAAGTCCCTTGGGGGGTACCCCCCCCAAGGTCCTTGCCTTCTCCTCCTGCCTCCAATGGCTTAGATGTGGCTTTTCAGCCCGTCTACTCGGTTTTTTATTGGACATAGGACCTTCCTTTGGTCTTTGTCTTCTAAAAACCCGAGGTTATAGCCAAGCCAAGCGAATCAAATAGCATCCTCTGTTCTCATCTGCATGGATGATGGCGAAGCCTACATATGGCTTGCGACCGTCAATCTAAACGAGTCCCCCACAATCTCCTGAGAAGTTAGATCCTCCTTTTCTTGCTTTTCATTGTAGTTTGTATTTTTTCAAAAGAGACAAAAATCACAACTCTTGTCTTTCATTATTGATAAGGATTGTAAATCGGCTATAAACGCCAAAGTCGGCTATAAACGCCAAAAATCGGCTATAAACGCCAAAATCGGCTATAAATGCCAAAAAATCGCCTTTCACGGCAAATCAAGAAAATGTCTCTTTTCTTAAATATATGTGCAATGGAAAACTTGAAAGAAGTTGATTTCCTTTTTACTTGCGAAGATTGATCTCCGGATCACCATTTGCAATTCCAAGTAAAATAGAAAATCTGGCACACCCACAAAAAAAAAAGAAATGTTGATGCACGCCCCTGCCCCCCGGTTACGAAAGGGTCGGACCCGACGGACTCCCACGTCCGCCGACCTCGGTAGAACCAAGCAGGAGCGCGGTCCATCAGCAACAGCGGGGTCCTCAATGCCATGGAACTCAGGTGGAAATCTCTTCCTGAACTTCTCAACCAACTCGTTGAGATCATACTCTTTGGCATGTGGCTGACCCACCTTCTGTACTACCTCAAGCATCTGTGCTTGGAATACAGTTCGGTCCTCATTTTGCTTTTGGCTCTACTCAGCCATATCCTTTTGGGACTGGAAGAAGGTTGCCATGAACTGATGAAATTGGTTCTCGGCACCATTCTGAGATGAACTACCCTCACCTCGAGAATTGTGCCTACAGCCATAATCCTGAAAAACATTCAAGGTTAGTTCCAATATGCCCCAAGCTAACATCATAATGCTAGAAACAAAACTAAAAGATCAACCTAGTGACTAACGGAATCCTCACATGTGTCCTATGGTTTCTACCAATTTTACCCTGAGAAACCATCCACTGCTCTGATACTATCATGTCACGTCCCCCGAACCCGATTAAAGAATAACCGAATCCGGAGAGTGAATTTTTTTTAGGACTAATTAAAATTTTTGTCCTTTGGGCCCACGGATCGTAAGTCCGCGGTGAGGATATAATATTTCAAGCCTCATATAGTACAACAATGTAGAGTTCATACCACTCTAGGTATATGGCATATCAAGCAATGAATAATAACTTCATTAAATTAAAGTTGCATAAAAGAAGATAAACAAAACTAGTCAAATAGTTGGTTATTATATTGGCCAACCCAATAGACAAGGCCAATAAAAGAAATGAGTCAATGAAAGTAAAGGTCCAACGAGAGAAATAATAAAAGAATAAATCTAAATGAGTCCCAATGTATCTTTCTCGTGCCAGGAAGTGATAACGCTACTCTACGTCATCGGCATGCCACTCTCGTGCCTCCTCTGCTAGTTGGAGATCCTCTGGGATCTCCTCACCGGCCTGCTCCTCATAATAGTAGAAGTCACCTGATGTGTCTGCACACTAAGGAACAGAGTAAACAACATGTTGAGCAATAGATAAGCAAAGCATAATAAACATGACATGCATCAAGTATAGAGTAATGACAAGTACATGATCAAATGAATACAAGGTAAGCGAAGCTAGGCATAAAGCCAGAATAACAATCCATAGAAATAATAACAGGAATCCTAGCAACCATCTAACAATAACCACTATCCATGCAATACAAAACAAGAACAAGAGGGAGACTCCGAGGATGTCTAAAGCCACCTCCCGGGGTACCAGTAACAATCCAATCTGGACTACTGATACCAAAGTCCGGCTCCAGTAGGATCCTAGCTCCCGGTCCTGGGAATAACAGCACGGTCCTAGCCCGCTCCCAACTATTCAATGCCACGGACGCCATCCTATGCCGACTGCCTACCCCGACAACCGAGTAACCGGTTCGTCATTAAAACCCCAAACTGCAGATGGCCATGATATGCAAACAATAACAAAGTGGTTTTGACACAAGGACATCAAGACAAGTAAGTCTGGCTAGTTCCATGTACAAGACAGGATCATAGGGATTATCTTATTCAAGACAATACAAGACAAGTGCAACACGTGATAATCCCTTTCATTGCTAGCCAGTCATGTTCATCAATACAAGATACAGGTTCCTAAGGTACACTCTAAGTCAGGTCCAAGTCCTAAATCCAATAAGAATTTATGTTTCATATGTAATTAAGTATTTTATGCCAAGAGAGCGTACAAGGAATAAAAGCGACGGATACAAGTCACAAGTCAAGAAGATGTTACAATCCAATCCTAGGCAAATGGTGTCATCCCTGTACCCCACGTGTTCTAACAGAGTACGTGTGGAAATTGGATCAACGATGTTCTTAGGGAAGTCCCTTGGTGTACAATCATGTTCAGCATCTATTGGTTCAGTTCCATACGCATTCGGTTATAACATATGTAATACACGAATACCTAGACAACACACCGAATTCACACCCAGCCACGTGTTTCGATTTCAATTCCCATTTATGGTCAAGTGAGAGTAAGTTTATGGTTTCCAACATCTAAGGCTCAAACCTAAGTTAAACAGTCTTATTTCCATTAAAATATAAGCTGGATCAATAATCCAAGTATTTGCATCACTTCCTGACATCCGATAGTGATGAAACCAAAACCATTGGATTCTACGTCTCAAGGGCTTTCCAACGATATATTATTCGTAAAATCCAACGGACGGATTGAAAGTTACAGGTCTTCGAAGTTTCCAAGTACTATCAGAAAATTACCCTCCGATCGATCGGACGTACTATGCGATCGATCGGACCTGAACAGCATCCAGTTAGTGCACAGTCCGATCGATCGGACGTACTGTGCAGTAACCCGAAAATGGGTTTTCTGCCCCTTTTTCCTCCAGTCAAACCATGGCAAACTTGCAGAAAATGAGCCTCCTGCTCCCCAATCATCACAATCATCATTCTCATCATTTCTAACAATTTAAAACATAAAGGGCTACCAATTTAACAATTAATCTCATTCATTCCATAAACCTAACCTAACATTAAAAATCCCCAAATCAATATCAAAACATGCTTGGAATTAGAGGGGAAATCTATCAGAATCATAACCAATCAAATGAAAACAAACATACATGTTTAAAATGCAATGTAGATCTACTTGCCTCAACCAAGAAGAAGATTGGAATTAGGTAAAATTCGAGGAGAAGCCTTTCTACCGCGAAACCCACAATCTAACCCGATAAAACACTGCCTATGAAGCCAAAAAGAAGAAAGGAAGGAAAAGAATCAAGAAAAGACTACATCTAATCTGAAATGAGTTTGATTGACCAGATGAAGTTGTGAGAAATCTTACCAATTTGATACCGAAAGAAAGAGAAGATCGAGATGATGAATATTAGCGGATCGGATCTTCGAATGGGATCTTCTAAGGTATAGTTCTGGCTTGAGAAAGGAAGAGGAAGAAGAAAAGGTTGCGGTTGTTCTTCGTTGCAGAGATTAAGAGCGGAATTAGGGTTAACTTCGTTTAAGAATAAGGGAAGAAAGAAAAGACTAAATTACCCCTTAAGTGGGTCCGGTGAAAGAATGGACCACTTGAATGGTTTCTGATTGCCGGATCGCGATGAGTCAAGAGACAAAAATGATCAGAACGACGAGACCTTTAACGAATCCAAAAATCACGGCATTTGGAATGTTTCGGAAAAACACTCAATTTTCCCTAAATTGCAAACTACCCCCTACTATGATCAAACGAACTCGAAATAGAACGAAACTTCGCATATACTATTCTAATACTAAAAGAAACTCGCTCATGATCTACACCCACTTAAATATCTAAAATACAATTAAATAAGATAATTAATAATAAATGGGTCAACTGGCCGGGTTTTGGGCCCAACTGACCCAATAAGGTCACGGACCTTACAAGTTGGCTAAATGCTATGAAAGTTGAGGTTGAGTCTTTGTACTTCAATCAGGTCTAGATACTTATAGACTTGCCTGCCAATAGCAAACCTATTGGGTGCAAGTAGGTCTACAAAAGATAGAGAGGAATAGATGGAAGAGTTTCATCAGGATACTCTTATCCATTGCGGTACATCTCGGTGATGAGATTTGGCAAATGGATGTCAAGACAGCGTCTCACGACAGCATTCTTGAGGAAGACATCTATACGATGCATCCAGACGGTTTTATAGTTAATAACAAAGTACAAAGAGTTTGCAAGCTACATAAGTCCATTTATGGATTCAAGCAGGCATCCCGGAACAGGAACATCCGTATTTGACAAGGCAATCAAGTCATTTGATTTTTGTCAGAATCCGGATAAGTCCTGTGTATACATGAAAAGTCAAAAAGGCAGGGTAGTTTTTCTGGTACAATATGTCGACGATATCCTTCTCCCATGGAGTGAGATAGGAATATCGTCAACAGTAAAAGTTTTGGTTGACAGAGACTTTTGATAATAAAGGACTTGGGAGAAGCCAGATACATCTTAGGAATCAATTTCCATTGAGACAGGAATAATAAAATGATAAGCTTATCCTAAAGATGCGTATATAGATTAGGTGCTAGTACGGTAAGCTATGCTTTATACTAGACCGGATATCTGTCACGCAATAGGCCTAGTAAGCAAATATCAGTCTAGCCCAGGTCCTTATCATTGACTGCTGTAAGATATGTTCTCGAATACTTGAGAAGGACTAGAGATCATATGTTGAGTTACAGTAGTGATGAGTTGATTCCAGCCGGTTGCATAGATACTGACTTCTAGTCAGATAAGTATTCCAGGAAATCAACTTCTGGGTATGTACTTATGTTGTAGCCGCTTAAGAAGCAACTAAGGTAGCAGATTGACTCAAAAGATACCTTATGGAACTTGGAGTGGTACTTTTGGCAAGACAGCCGCTCACAGTTTACTGTGATAACAGTGGGGCAGTCACTAAGTCCAAGGAGCCCAAGAGCCAAAAAGCATGTACAGAAAAAGTTATACATGGTCAGATAGATTGTGCAGAAAGGTGATGTACGATCACCAAGATAGACTCTGCAGACAATCTAGGAGATCCCTTTACTAAGCCTCTAACTACCAAAGTCTTTGAGCTGTAAGTAGACGGGATGTGCATGAGATGTAACTCTAACTGGAATTGAGCCCAAGTGGGAGATTGTTAGTTTTATGGACTCAATCTAGTAGATGATATAATAAATTGATTAATTTCTTTATTTTATCAGTATATTCATGCTTACTTTTCATGAGATGAATGGTGATTTATTATATACTTACACATAACCAATACGAATGACATGATGGTTCATGAGATGAACCGGAGTCCACAAGTATATTAGATGTAACACATGTGTATGGATGAGATCCACATACGGGAGACATGTGTGACAAATTTTATACTTAAATATCTTCACAACCAGTGATGAGACTCGACATCTCATACTGAGAAGGTTGCAGTACTTTGGTTACAATGAGATAGTGTGATTTGTCTCGATCATCATAATGGAAGATTCTGGATCATAGTGCTGGTACATTGGATGTATTGAAGGACCATGAGAAGTAACTTATAAACACTGTCTTTACTTTAAGGTCTACTCTCATAATTCCCTAGCAATAAGCTCTCAATCCTGAGACATTAATGAACTCAAGTTTCTATCTATTCATTTGCTTTGAGTCACCAATGAGTGAGGTCAATTGTAGGTCAACACCTCGGTGATTTATGACGTGGTAGTAGAGCTGTGGGAACATTCAATTGTCAAGATGGAATCTATCTCTAATATCCCCTTGTGCCAATTAATGGATTTATCATTGGTAAGTGCGCACCCATTCCGATTAAGAGTTAATTGGAAAGGTACCTATGATCATTATAATCAATTGGGGCTCAAGGATAATGAGATATGGATCTAAGTTTGGAAGACTGGTCCAATTGATCCATGGATATTGATAGAGGGGTCTACTTGTGATAATGTGGAAGTTTAGGGTCTTCTATGTAATATTCCTAAGACTGGAGTTCCATTGTATTTATATAGTGGAGTTATTTACAATTAACTGTGGGCCCGGATTACACAGGAGATGTGGGGTCGCGTGTCCCAGTTGGAGCCAGTTTTCAAAGGAATCCCTAGTGGTCCCCACGCTATCCCAATTATTAGAAAGTATCTAATTCTAGTTGAACTCTAAAAGGAAAGTTACTATTTCTAATTGAAGTGAGACTTCTAATAGTGGTAATAGTAAACTTACTCATTTTAGTAGAAGTGAGACTTCTGTTTTAATTAGAAAGGAATTAGAAAGTTACTGATCATATATGAAGTGAGACTTCTAATTATGATATGGTAAGTTACTAATTATAATGGAAGTGAGACTTCTATTTAAATTAGAAAAGAGAAAGTTACTAATTCTTAATTGAAGTAAGACTTCTATTTCAAGTAGTAAAAGAAGAGGTTGGCTTGAGAAACTATAAATAGAGGAGAACCTAAGGGGTGGACATCCAAGCATTATCCTAGCATTGGGATTCACGCCCAACATCTTCATGTGCAAGAGTTGTACATGCCCTTCTCCTCCACCCTCTTCTAGTTCTCTTCTAGTTCCTTCTTTGAGTTCCTAGTAGTTTCCTCTTGGAGATCCCACCATCTTATTGAGAAAAGGAGAATCTGATACGGGTCATAGTGTGGAAGATCAAGAGGTCTTGGAGAACCCTATTTGATTAGTGAAAGCACATCATCATCAAAGAAAGATGCAACTTCTTCATTAGAGCACAACCGAGCTCTAAAGGTATAATCTACTTCCTTGCATGTTGTAGATTTATTTGTAGCTTATATGTTCCTGATTCTATCTTTTAGATAGATTGATTTACTGATCTTAATATGTGAGATTGAGGGTTTGCATCTTGGATTGGGTTTTTGTCGCCTTCTGGATAGTTGATCCCTGCATCAAGTGGGTCAAAAGTTTTTGAAACCTATCCTAGAGGCCCACCTATTTCCATCACTATCTCCATTGATAAACATCATATAAAAGTCAACGAACCGTATTGTAACATCCATTTTGAGAATAGCTTGGATGCTATGTTCCTAAGCTTAGTACTTAAGAGGTTGGAGTGCCAAGGCACTGATGATAACTGATTGCAAAAGCAAAACACCATTGCTTGCAGAAGTCCTGAGTGCACGACAAACTGATCATAAGGATCAAAGCAAGGGCTTTAGTTTTTTAACATCAATAATCAATCAATTTGCATGTTCATATCAAACCACCACCTCGGTCTTCATAATCAAAGGCAACACATAACATTAAATTGCCAAACTAGCAATCAAGTTGGATCTTTATCGATAGAGTTAAACAATGAAAACATTCATAAATCAAGGAAATAGCTTTGCTTTTAGTCATCAAGAATGTGGATGCTGTCTTCATCAACTTTCAGTTATCATCATCGCAATAAATATTTATATAGTCTTTCAAGACATCTGATAAAATGACAATTCTTGATTTCATGGTGTATAAATTACAATTGGTATTGCTAAGTCATGCCTTACAAAAAGAAACTAAGACTTCAAATTATAAGGTCCTTTATACATTAAGAAGAGGCTCACAGCTTGCAAATCTACCTTTTTTTCTTGGATAACGAACATGAACAAGAGCAGTTTGAAGTCTTCTTAGATAAAGTTGGGTTCATGCGCTTCAAGAATATAAGTTTTGGTGACCCACAAGACGTCCTTCATAATGTATGAAAAGCCTTTTTTTCTGCAAACCAATGAGTGTACCACCTGCTAATCTCACATCTTCTTCTAAAAAGATACTTGCAAAGGGTGAAAAGGAACTCTTTAGGTTGAAAGGTTCTCTCAAAACTTGTATTTCAAGATTAATCTCCTGTTTCAGGCAGGGGATGGTTGAGAGAAGAGGTGCAGCAAATGGGGCTGGTCGGGCAGTGATGATTGAGAGAGGAGGTGCAGCAGATGGGGCTCGGCGCAGATCTCTAGCGGTTTGCAGTTGAGAGAAGAAGAGAGGAGATGACGGAATGACCGAACGAGAGGGTGACGATGGGTGACTTGCTGTGCAGGAAGGGAGGTCGAGAGAGGGATTAGATGGGAGATGAGGGAAGGAGACGTTGGCAACTCATTTTTTTTTTTTTGTTCTGGATCGATTAGGTTAGAAAGAGAGAAGAGGGAAAGGGAAAAAATGGGCGGTCTTCCAAATGAATTCCACACATGCGAATCGCACGCTTCAGCTGAGGATATCCTAAGCTTCAGCTTATTTATATATATGAAAAATGCTCCTATGAGGGCATCTCTCACCTTATTTTGAGAGATAAAGTGGGGAACCTCCCATTTAAGTTGTTGACATTGGATATGGATGTGAGGGCCCCCACCTTATCTCTCATAGTAAGATGAGAGATGCTTTCATAAGAGCATCTTTATATATATATATCTAGGGGATATTCCTGTGCATCCTTCCCTCACCATATGGCGAGGGACAAACTCAATGGGACCTACCTAGGGACCCATTGATCATGGGACTTATAGGGGACGGGAAGAGACATCTTGGATAAGACCATATATCAAATTTGGGGTCAATCTCATGCCTCTAACCCCTTCATCCGTGACCTACAAATTTAATGACTTTATATTTGTGGGAAAGATTTGACCATCAATCCAACGGTAGAAATCCATTTGGATAGGTGAAAATTCAATGGGTCAAGTGTACTTAAGGTGGTTCCATGTGTGTGGATGATTTGGATGTATTATAAAGTCAACCCTACTATGTTGTCCCTCACCATAACATAGTGAGGGATTGATGTACATGAATGTGACCACTCATTCATAACCCCCTTATAAGCACTGAGTCCCATGAATCTGCATGGATTCGGATGAACTAGACCGTTGTATTGAGAATCAATTTTTCTTTTTTGATATAAAGCTGTTAAACTTGTGAGCCATGGATGAAGGGGTTAGAGGTATTAGATTGACTTCAAATTTGATATGTAAGTTGACCCTACTTGGATCTTTCAATCCCCCTCCGTCCCATGACCAGTGGGGTCTCACAGTGGGCCCTAATAGGTGGTTCGCATCATAAACCGTAAGGACGGTCCTTACAAGACAGCCTCCCATATATATATCTATATAATATGGGAGAGCAGTGTTTGATTCCTGGGACATTTTGAGCCCTTGGATCTATGTACATAAATCCAAGGGATGAAATTTGTCCAAAATGCTATACAGTTACTAAACGCCCCCTAAAACGCAAACATCTTTCTCTCTCTCTCACTCTCCATTGCAAGAAATCCCAGCAAAGGAACCGCCCAGGCGCAGCAGCACCGCTTTCTCTCTCTCTCCCTCTAACCTGGGCATTGCCTCCCTCGGTTCAACTCTCTGCTCTATAGATTCCTGAGTACAGAATCCGAAGGCCCCACTCCCAGATATCTTCTCTGCAAATGCAGTCTTGGGCCCTTCTGCAGGTTTGCTCCTTAATGTTGAAATTTAAACTACTCCTATTTATTTCATATTTGGGTGGCCTGTAGTTGATTTGGGTTTGGTGGGGTTTGATGTTTGGATCTTATTAATGTTGACATTGGGTTGAATTTAGTTGCATCTGAGTTCTAAATTATGTTTGATTAGAGTAGTTGCATGAATAGAAGTACATTGGATAGAGAAAGAGGGACCTAGGCTTTCTAGTCAAGATTTCAGGGGACATTTAGTAACTGTATTAGTAGAATGACCTCCTTCTCCGGCGAAGAGCGGCGGCAGCAACAATAGATGGTAGCTGTCTACAAAACACGAAACACAGACACCCATTCTTCTTCGATTGCTGAAATTCTGCGATTGAATTCTAGAGATCGGATCCTCTTCTACAGTCTTCCTCTCTGCAAACTTTCAATGGACAAGCAAACCAGAACCTGATCTTCTATTATAAGAATATTCTACAACCGGGTACCACGCCCAACGTCAATGACGAACTCCATGTGGCCCACCGGAGATCAAAAAACCTTCCCTAGAATACCCAAAGTCTCGATAGAGTCTATCTCTCACTCTCTGTTACCAAC
The DNA here is from genome assembly GCA_012931725.1 of Litsea cubeba. Taxonomy (NCBI): domain Eukaryota; kingdom Viridiplantae; phylum Streptophyta; class Magnoliopsida; order Laurales; family Lauraceae; genus Litsea; species Litsea cubeba. Next base: position 41,251,366 of record CM022952.1, read on the forward strand.
AGAACACTAGAATATGGAGCAGTTGTCTTCGCTTTGATCCTCTTCTTCAGTGATCTTCTGCAAATTGGATTGGCCCACCAATCAGATCTTCTGATCTCTGCAATTCTACAACTACTCCAGCTGGAAACCTACACCTTTGCAAATGTAACCCCATGTGGGAATTACTTGAACCATAATTCAAAGCAATTGATTTTAGGAAGGTTCATAAGGATTTGCCCACTATCCAGTGTACGATCAGAGAAATAACTGTTTTAAAGAGAAAAACTAGATTTGGCTTGATTGATTGTGGGACCCACGGATTGATCCGATCACAGATCTGGTCCGTCCATCAGGCCGGATATGGTGGGGCGACTTATACTATGTGGTTTGATCTGAGATTGACTAGAGAGGGGCCACGATCCATGTGCGATTGATAGAGAGCACTCAACTGTTAAACTCAAAAACCGTTATTTGAGTTATTTCATTTTTTTTAACTATGGGGCCTAGGTGGGCCACCTTTGGAAATCCGGTCCATACATCGTGTAGAGGGACCTTGGGCGACCTTGAGGGTAGAGAATGATCTTGAGCAGGGCCAGTGAGACTCACTATCCAAGTCTCCCAGTTATTGTATGTGTGAGGCAACATCCAGGTTCTGTGTGGACTAAATTATCACGCCTAATGAGTTGGATAGAAAAGAGAGCAAATAGATGATGGTGATGACATCGTGCAAAGGATAAGATAGGAAAGAGATAGGGAGGTGTATGGCGGTCTGGGGGTGCATGGGAATAAGAGATAGAGTGGACCTTTTTCACATGTTGGCTTAATACATTTATAAAAAATAGAATAAAGAAATAGAGGGGGTGATGGCTGGAACCATTCGTTTATGATTTATTTTAAGCATGGGCTCTATTTTTAAATTCTCCTTCTTTTTGTATGTAAAAATTTTAGCTTTTTGTTTGGGGGTATGTGTAATGTAAATATGATATAAGAGTTGGAATGATGCAGGCCTGGTGGGTATATGTTATCTGCAACCCCATGTGGGAATTACTTGAACTGTAATTCAAAGCAATTGATTTGGAGGAAGATTTATAAGGAATTTGAGGTAAATCTGATATAATTATATTCTCTATTTGTAAATTCTATTCCTTTTTGTATGTAAAAATTTCAGCTCTTTGTTTGGGGGTATGTGTAATGTAAATATGAGATAAAAGTTTGAATGATGCAGGCCTGGTGGGTATATGTTATCTACAGTCCCATGTGGGGATGACTTGAACTGTAATTCAAATCAATTGATTTGGAGGAAGATTCATAAGGAATTTGAGGTTTATTACATGGTATTGGTGCAATTGTATTTTTTTTTTCCTAATGTTTGGAAAATTTAAGAAAATGGATAATCTTCAATTTTAATGGTTTATTAAAGTGAACTGGATGTGGATGTAACATTAACACATTTTATTTTTCTACTTTTTTTGGTACTTATCTATTCGCGTTAGATCCTCTTATTGGATTAGGGAAGACGTCTTTTAGGAATTCTATATGTGTAGTGGCTAGAACAACGTAGTTTCGCTGTGACTGAGCCCTTTGACTTGGTTACGGTAACACATCTTCCATCTAACTGAAATATTTAATAGTTGGAATCGGATTTTTGGGTATTATTTTCCATTCACCTTAACCCTTTTGTAGTTTAAAGAGGCTTTTGTCCAGTTTTTCTTTCCAATCTTGGATTTCTTTTTTTTTTCTTTACCCTTGCAATAGGCATCTTTCAAGCTTCAATTTATAGAAACTTAATGTATTTCCTTAATAGGTATAGATAATAAAAGGCAATGGCTAGGAGATAAATTACAGGTATAGAGAATAAAAGGCAAATGCAACACATGTGGGCAGTGAAGACGACTATTGCAGGTATCACCCTTTGGTGTATCTTCTATCTTTTTTAAAAGTTAAAAATTTTGTTATTCAACGTATTAAAAACTATATAGCTTTTCACATTAATCTTGGGTATACAATAGATTAATGTTTCAAGTTTGTTAGGAGTATTGGGATTATAATTAAAATTCATAAGATTTGCTTCTGCATACACTTTAGGCACAAATTGTTAAATAGAAATCAAAAGCGGCAATTGCAAAACGTGCACGACGAGAGTGGGAGCGAATTTTAAAGAAAAACACTTATCGGCAATCAGAACAACACTTGCCAATAGATAATAGTGTAAGAATCACATGAAACAAAATCATTTTCGAATATCTAAATCTTCTAACCCATGTTTTTTTTAAAATTTGTATCTTCATTTGGCTTTTTATGTAAAGGTTCATCCTCTCCGAGAAAGCAATATTGACGTCCTGTTCAGGAGGTAAGTCTCCATACAACTACAAATCTTATACAAAACCTATTTACTACCTCTAATACATTTTATGTATCTATATAATATTTAATGCCAGTAGTAGTAGAAGCAATGGCTAGGAAAGGAAAAGCAACGTATATCGGCAATGGAAAAGAAAAATCACAGGTATATTCTATCTTTCATTTGAACAAAAAATACTACGAGTCAACCAACTTTATGACACTATTTTTATGCATATGCTTTTAGTGCTTTAGTAGTACTACTGTTACAAACATAATCATGACATAAGATTTTCTTCTATGCATACTGTAGCCACAATCTAGCAGAGAGATCTCAAAAGTAACACTAGCGCAACGTGCACGACGGGAACGAGAACGACTTCTAAGGGATACAAGTTTAAGACTCAGTGCTATTCGAATAGAACAACACTTGCCAAATGATACAAGTGTAAGACTCTTTTATTATGTATGGTAGTCTTTTTTAGGAAAAATAAGTTAAATGCAATATGGAGATAAATCAATTTGATGAGTTTTTCAAAAAAAAAAAAGAATAGTAGCTAGCACAACTTTTAATTAAAAAAATTTAAATTTAAAAGTTTGATGTCTATTTATAGGTACAACCGCTACAAGAAATAAACAATGGGATTCTCCATGACAACACGACCCATATGCATGAGGTGCTTATATCTACTTTCATAAAGTCGTACAATGATCGGCTTTGTTAATTTATCTAATACACTTCTGATTATGTATTACTCAGAATGACTTACGAACATCAAACACAATTGCTCAATTAAGGCAGAAGTCAAGCCCTATAGAAAAGGGAAAAGGAAAAGCCACATGTGCTATGGAAAAAAAAAGTGGTAATATACTATGTTTATTACCAAATCTCTATGGATTTTCTACAAACCCCTGTTTATTACCCCTGAAACAACTACGAATTTTATGGATTTTCTACCTTCTTTTATTGTCTGTCTCTTTTTTTTATTTACTTTAAAATTCTCCAATTATAGATTGAGCCACTTCGAGATAAAAATGTTGGAGTTGTAATCCAGGAAGGGCAGAATGTGACTCCCATCCGTATTTGTGAGGTACTTCATACTCTTCTTATAAATAGACCATGAAATTAATAAACAAATATTGATACCCTTTCCAATCAATATAAATTAAAAGAAAATAACATGTGCTATGGAAAAAAATCATATTGTAATATACTTTGTTCATTAACAAATCTCAATTGGGGATTTTGTACAAACCATGTTCATAACACCTGAAACAAGTACAAATTTTATGAATTTTCTACATTCTTTTATTGTTTGTCTCTTTTTTTTATTTACTTTAAAATTATCCATTTATAGATTGAGCCACTTCGAGATAGAAATGTTGGCGTTGTAATCTGGGAAGAGCAGATTGTGACTCCCATCCGTATTTGTGAGGTACTTCATACTCTTTATATATAAACCATGAAAGTAATAACCAAACATTGATACCCTTTCCAAACAAAGCTAAATTAGAAGAAAATAAATTTAGTTGAATAAATGTTGTCGGTGTTCTAGGTAACCAACGTTAATATGATATCAAAAGCAAAATTGGCCCAACGGAAACGAAGAGTCCGAGAGAGAAATCTAAAGGAAAGTAGTGATTATCAATTGAGACAACGGTCGCAAGTAGAGCAAACTAACAAATGTGTTAGTTCGGTACCACATGCGAGCTCTACTTCTGAAACACCCAGTCGTCGTCCTCTCAACTACTACGGACAGGGATCAATGATAACACAATCTGTAGAAAAGCGACAAAGGGTCGCACAAACTTCTACGCCTCTCTCCTTCATGCCAATCACAACTTCCCCTCCACAAACAAATTGGTAAGATTTTTTTTTATAAAAGAATTCCATCTCCCAGATTCTTATATTTTAGATATACCCATTTTTTTAAACTAAATCTTACTTAATTTTGAAAGGCATACTCTTATCAACCAAGTGGAACTATGTTATGACGAAGAATTGGAAGAGCCTATGAGTTCAGAGGGAGCTAGAAGACCTCACATAAGTTTAGAAAGGCATTATCTTGGCAGAATGGATATTCTATGCCCTCATTGTTCAGCCCTACATTGGATGGATGAGAGATTGACAAGATCTTCTAGAAGTCGTCCCTTATTTGGCACTTGCTGTTTACAAGGTAAGATAAGGCTACATATGCTTATTACACCCCCTCCACCACTTCGAGCATTGTTTGATGGGAATGATGATCGATTAAAGTCATTTCGAACACATGCTCGAGTGTACAATGCAACCAATGCTTTCACCAGTCTTGGTGCCACATTAGATCCAAGAGTGCTTACTGGAAGGGGTCCTACATCTTTCACTATCCATGGTGAACTTCGACATCGAGCAGGTTCACTCTCGCCACAACAAGGAAAGGATGTATCATATGCTCAGCTGTATATTTATGATCCTACTTCAGCTTTGGAAGTTCGTAATCGTAGAAATAAGCAGTTGAGAATGGATGTTCTAGAAACAGTTCAAGAAACTTTGTTGCAAGTCAATCCATTTGTGGATAAATTTCATCAGGCATATGCAATTCTTGATCAACTGGATGTGTCCAGACAAACTTTACCAGCCCATCTTCACTACAGTTCTTCAAAAGATCGGCGACGATATAATTTACCAACAGCTGATGAAATTGCAGTAATTATACCAGGGGATGGATCTATCGCCAGCGGCATGAGAGATATTATCTTACATTTAAAAGGAGATAATCAGTTAATGCAAATTAACGAATGTCACCCAGCATATTTGCCTTTACACTATGTTTTACTATTCCCACATGGTGAACTTGGATGGGAACCTGAGATGAAGCAATGGGATGTTAAAGATTGTCGGCTTGCGACTGAACGACTAACTCAGATGGATTTCTATGGTTACCGTTTATTTGAGCGACCAACGGAGTATTCAACGATTTTGAGAGGGGGAAAACTGTTTCAAGAGTTTCTGGTGGATGCTTGGGCAGCAACAGAGCAGAATCGATTGACATACCGATAAGCTTAATCAAGGAAAACTTCGTTCATCTCTATACCAAGATTTGACTGATGTTGGTCCTGATGACTTAAATCCTAATCAAATTGGTCAGAGGTTTATTTTGCCATCTTCGTTTGCTGGTAGCCCTAGACATATGTTTGAGATATTTCAAGATTCAATGGCTATCACGAGATACAACCATCACCCTGATATTTTTCTTACCATGACTGGAAATCCTAAATAGTCGGAAATTACTTCAGCTCTATTTCCGCATCAAACGGCTGTTGATCGTCCTGATTTGGTTGCCCATGTTTTCGAGTTAAAGAGAAAAGCTTTGATGAAAGAGATAGAAAAAAACAAAGTATTGGGTCACAAAGTTGCCCATGTGTTCACAGTTGAATTTTAAAAACATGGTCTGCCACATTTGCATGCCCTTTTCTTTCTTAAAGATCAGGAAAAAATTCGTACGTGCGCTCAAGTTGACAAATTAGTTTTTCCTGAATTTCCAAATCCAGAAGACGATCTTGAGCTTTTTGAAACGATCAAGGTTTGTATGGTACATGGACCATGTGGTGCTCGAAATCCCCAGGCAGCTTGCATCGAAAATGGAAAATGCACTAAAAGGTACCCTATGGACTTTGCAGAATCAACGACCATGGACGAAGACGGATATCCCATCTATCGCCGTCGGAATGATGGGAAAGTGAACATTGTCAGGGGGCGAGAAGTTGATAATAGGGATGTTATGCCGTACAATCTTCATCTGTCCAAACTGTTCAATTGCCATATTAATGTAGAAGTTTGTGCTAGAATAAGATGTGTACCATACATTCACAAGTACATCTACAAGGGTTATGATCGGGCAACGATGGTGTTGGGAATGGTAAATGAAATTAAACAATACCTTGGTGGAATGTATATTGGACCACCAGAAGCTGCTTGGCAAATATTCGGTTATCATATGCATGAAGAGGTGCCAGCAGTTGTACGACTTGCTCTCCATTTACTTGGAATGCATCGTGTTAATTTCAATCCCACAGAGCCTTTAGAAGATATTATTACTAGAGCTGCATTAGAGAGGTCAACGCTGACTGCGTTGTTTTCTTGGTATGCATCCAACCCAAATTCTACCCATTACACTTATCAAGAATTCCCACAATACTTTGTTTGGGTCAAGAAAAAAAAATGTGTGGAGCCCAAGGCAGAGTGGGCACGCAATTGGAAGAATGTACTTTGCTAGCCCTAATTGTGGTGAGAAGTTTTATCTCCGTTTGCTGCTGACGGTTGTCAAATGACAAAACTCCTACGAAAGCTTACGCACAGTGGACAATGTTGTATACGATACTTTCAAGTTAGCATGTGTTGCTAGAGGGCTTTTGGAAGATGACGATGAGTGGGTTCATTGTCTTGAAGAGGCTGCAATAATGAAGACTGGATATCAGATGAAGGGATTATTCTGTATTATTCTAACACAATGCTCACCATTGCAACCATTAGAATTATGGGAACGATTTTCTATAAATATATGTGATGATCTAGCGCACAAACTCTGCACATTATTTGCCATACCTAATCCAGCTGAGGCTCAAATAAAAGATTATGGTCTATATCTTCTAAATCAAATGCTTAAAGAAACAGGTAAGAATTTACTTGATTTTCCACCTATGCCGCAGCCTATTGAAATTTGGAGCAATGTTGTTGGTAATAGATTGATTTTACAACCTCGACAATTTCAAATCCAAGAGCAACAGGCAGATACAGATACTAATATTAGTCGCCAATTGACAGCGCAATGCTTATGATGCCATTATTAATTCTAACTTTGAAGAGAAAGGAACTACCTTCTTTTTGAATGGGGGTGTCGGTACTGGAAAGACGTTTTTATACAACACAATTGCAAAAAAGTATCGTAGTCTTGGGCATACAGTGATTACTGTGGCGTCATCAGGAATTGCATCGCTGCTATTGGAAGGGGGTCGTACTGTACATTCAATGTTTGCCATCCCATTAGATGTTTTAGAAACTTCTGTTTGTGGGTTTACCAAGCAGTCTTTACAGGCAGAGTTATTAAGAGAGACAAAACTGATAATATGGGATGAAGTACCCATGCAACATAGGTATTGTGTCGAAGCAGTTGATTGTACATTACGTGACATTCGTGACAATCCAAAGCCATTTAGGGGCATTACCGTAGTTCTTGGGGGTGATTTTCGTCAAATTTTACCAGTTGTACCTAAAGCTGTTCGTGAGGAAATTGTTAGCGCATCACTTAGACATTCTTATCTGTGGGATAATATATGTGTCCTAACATTGAATTTGAACATGCGATTGAACATAACAGATCCTCGAGATGCTGCTTTTGCGGAATTCTTGATGGAGGTAATATTGCGTGATATAGTTCTTTTTAATTAATCATTTTTTTTAATCAAACAACAAACCTAGCGTTTTCGCTTGATCATTGATTTTCAATTTAATATTGTAGGTTGGAACAAATCCTCAAGAAGTGGTATGCCTTCCATCGACAATACGTAAGTGTCGAGATCTGAATGAATTATTGTCAAAAGTATATCCCCAATTGGATGTGGCGGATACATCAACCCCGACATATTTACTTGAACGCACGATTCTCTCCGCTCGAAATGATGATGTGAATGCTCTAAATCGCAATGCACTAGACATTTTTCCAGGTAATATCTATACTTATTTGGCTGCAGACAAGATGTCAGATGATGACGGAATGGATAGAACCATCACTAACCGGTATCCCAATGAGTATCTAAACTCATTAGATCCTACTAGGCTACCGCCTTTTAAATTGGAGATGAAGGTGGGTTATCCTATAATATTATTGAGAAATATTGCCCCAAAGGATGGACTTTGTAATGGCACAAGGATGATGGTTGTCAGGTGCGGTACCCGTATTATTGAAGTTAAGATTCTAACTGGAGAAAAGTTTGGAAAATTGGCATTCATACCTAGAATATCCTTAACACCGTCATCTTCAGATTTTCCTTTTCATATGACAAGGCGTCAATTTCCAGTTCGATGGCATATGCCATGACTATTAACAAATCACAAGGACAATCTGTGAAATTTGTTGGGGTCGATCTGCGTACACTTGTTTTTAGTCATGGGCAATTTTATGTGGCATTGTCGAGGTGCACCTCTTTTGACCGTATACTTGTCCTTCTCGCCGAAGATGGAACAGATTCCACTACCAATATTGTTTACCCTGAAGTTCTGTTGTAGTATGCCATATCAAACTAGGTACAGTAGGTTGCAGAGTATTATTTTTTTTTCTTATATCACAATATCACTCCTTAGAGAAAAATCGAATTATGTTAACATTTACTTCTTTCGTAGATCGATATCGATAATCTTTGGAGCTTAAAAGGATCAATGCGACTAGCTTAATACAATGGCTGACTAATAAGGTATCTATATTCTTTTAACTTTTTTCGTAAACACTTTTGACTTTTTCGTAAAAAATTATGGCAGCTAATTTGGCTTCTTCCTTTTTTTTTATATTGGTAGCAGGGATAAGAGCAGTGATTGTGGAAGATATACTCTATTTGAACTTAGTTGTGTTTGTGGCTAGACTTTCTTGGTGAGACTTTTAGTGATTGATCATCGCATTTTTGGTCTTATAAAACTCCATTGTAAGTTTTGATTGATTCTTTTTTTTTTGGATGGTGTTTTTTTGGTTTTAACGAGTTTTATGTGTTATTTATTTTAAGACAATCTCCACACCCTCCCTTTTTTTGTTTGTTTGGATGGTTTGAATCTGATTGAGTTGCTGTGGCAGTTTTTTGAAGTTGTATGATCGAAAAGGAATTGAATCTGTTGGGCTTGATGAAGCTGCTGTCCAATTAGGTTCTCATTTGGACATCTGATCTATCTTCACTTCAATTCATTTCATAATTTCTGTTTTACTGATTTTGATTTTGTGAGTTTAGGATTGCTGCTAATTTTTTCAGGTGATGAGCGAAGACGGATCTGTGATATTGTGAATGTGCTTGAAAGCGTTGGATCTTTTTTTTTCGCATCTCTTTATAAGGCGGCTTTGATTGTTTCAAGTGCTTTCGAGAGAGGCGAATAATCAGTATTTCTGGAAAGGTATTGATAGTATTCCTTAGGCTTTGGAATAACTGAAGGTAATCTCTCTCTCTCTCTCTGGTTTTTTTTTTTTTTTTTTACACTGAGGGAGATTATTATTTTTTTATTTTTTTTAAGATTATGTTATACATTTGCACAGAAATAGGTATTGAGAGAGAGCTATGAAAATCTTATTGTAACTTCATATGACTGCAAAGGGGTTGGTTGATATGTGATTTCTTTGTTGTTGGGCTTAATTAATTGTTTTTTCCTTTTTGGGGTCATATTAATATCAGTTTTTGTCTTTGTTTAGGACTCAATTAAGGATTGTGAAGATGATAAGCCATCAGATTTGATTAGTGGTGAAACAAGCCAAGAAAAATCAACCCATGGGTCTGTTCCCAGTTGTCATTCTGCAACCTTTCTTCCATGGGCAAAAAAGGTAAAATTGATTCCTCCATTTAGTCTCTCTCTCTGTGATTGTCTCTGATTTAGAGGATAAATAACAAGATAATGTTGCAGTCAAGTGATCCAACACTTAATGAACATGTTTTCTTGAAATAAAAATTAAAAAAGAGAGCTCCAAAGTTATCTAATTATACCCTTGCAAACCTGGATTATTGTGCTTCTTGCTGTCAATGATGCACAACTTTAAACTACAATCAAACTTTACCGACCATCAAAATGGATATCATGGATATAAAGTATTAAATTCTGAAAATATGAAATCTCAAATTAGGGTCACATTGGTTTTGTATTACATACATGAGTTCTGCATGCTGTCTAAACATGCAGATATATGTCCCAAATGGAATCATCCCTGAACGAACTTATTTATTTACTTTTTATATTATTTATTTATTTTTTATCATTATTTTTTATTGTCCCACCAAACACACTACACCTGCTCTCTCCGCCCTCTTCCCTCTATCTCCCTTCCTATCCACCTCTCTGCCCTTCGTTACCCTCCTCTACCCCGCTCCCTCTCCCTCTCCCTCTCCCTTCCCTCTCCCTCGACTCTCTTTCTCTACTCTTTGCTTCTTCCTCTGCCTTCTATCCCCTGTTTTCTCTCTTCTCTCTCTCTTTCTCTCTTATCTCTCTCTCCCTCTCTCCTCTTGGACTGCGCAACCCACAACAGCTAGCGGCCCCCTTCACCTGCACAAACGCCAGCTTTTCCATCTCCTTCTTTCTCCCTCATTCTTTTTCTTTCTTTTTTTTTCTTTTCTGTTCTCCATCTTCTCCTTTCTTCTTCCCTGTCACTACTTCACCTCCCTGCCTGCACATTGACACCACCATCACTGCACTCTCCCTACACACCCCACACCCGTGCACTCACCTGAAGGCTAGCACCTCCCTCATCTATCATTATCAAGCAAGATTTAATTTTGAAATATACATGTAAATATTCTTTTTTTTTTTAATATAAGTGGTGCGCCGTGCCTTCAGGCACGGGCAATGTACTAGTATATATATATAGCATGGCTCTCCTAAGCTCAAACTTAGGATAATGTAAGCTCAAGTGTGTGATGGGACCCACCTGGGGATGGGGATGGGGGGATTTCAAGGACTCCTTGGGATCTTCCTCTCTGCAAAAAAACCAACCTCAACCGTAATTTCTATCATCTCCATATGAGCCCAAAAGTTTAATGGTCAACGATTCATTTGGATCGATACATAGTCGATCCAACGGTCTAGTAAATTCGAATCTGACCGAAAGTTGGTGGACATGTGCAAATTAGGAAGGTCATGTGTTTGGTCCATTTGGATAGACCAAAAGTAGGCCCCATAGGCATGAGCTTACGAAATTTTATCCTAAGCTTGAGCTTAGGAGAGCCTTACTCATATAAATATATATATATATGTATGTATATATATATAGAAAAGAGCAAGGCTCTCCTAAGCTTAAGCTTATGATATGATTCCGTAAGCTAATGCTTCTAGGGCTCATCCTTGATCCATCCAAATGGACCAAACACACGACCCCCTTAAATTGCATAAGCCCACCAACTTTTGGTCAAATCCGAATTTACTAGACCGTTGGATCGACTATGTACCAATCCGAATAGACCGTTGACCATTAAACTTTTGGTGCCCAGATGGAGATGATAGAAATCACGATTTGGGCTGATTTTTTGTAGGAAGGATGGTCCTAAGGAGTCCTTGAAATCCCCCCCACCCCCATCCCCATATGGGTCCCCAAGTGGGCCCCACTACGTAATTGAGCTTACTTCAGCTTACCTTATCTTAAGCTTCAGCTTAGGAGAGCTGGCCCCATATAGAAAATATTCATGTGCATCCACCCCTCACCATATTATGGTGAGGGAAAACATAGTAGGATTGACTTTATAGCACATCCGAACCATCTACATACAAGAAACCCCCTTTAGTACACTAGACCCACTGAATTTTCACTTATCCAAATGGATTGGACCGTTGGATCAATGGTCAAAATTTTTTCCTTTAATATAAAGTCATTAAATTTATAGGCCACAGATGAAGGGATTAAAGGCATAAGATTAACCCCAAATTTGATATATGGTCTCATCCAAGATGTATTTTCCCATCTCTCACAAGTACCATGAACAGTGGGTCCCTAGGTGGGCCCCATTGAATTTGTCCTTCACCATATGGTGAGGGAATGATGCACACAAATATCCCCATATATATATATATATCTCGATTCTTCGTGATGTAGAAAAAGGCGTAAAATGGATTTGAAACTTCAAGCCACTCAAACTAATATAAAATAATGGCCACAGCCATATTTGGGCCTCAAATTGATATAAAATACATATATCACTAATAAATATCCCTAACCAGATTTCACTCTACTTGGAACTAAAGCCTTAGCCAAATTTCACTGCATTATGAAATAGGGCGCTAGCCAAGTTTCACTCAAAAAATAAGGAAAATAATGCCTTGCAAATTTCATTCTAATAGGAAATAAGGCCCCAACCAAATTTTACTTTATCAAGAAATATGGCCCTATCCAAATTTCACATAGAAAATGGGTGCACTAATAGATTGATCAAATTTAAATTTTTATAAGGAGAAAAACCCTAAAACCTAGTGATCTTTGAAAAAAAAAAAGTCAAACAAAAATCTCAAATCTAGAAGTAACATATTGCATTATTGATTTAGTAGAAAATTAAATATATCAGCTTATATGTTACTTTTGGATTTTAATATATAATTAAATATATCAACTTATGTTACTTTCAGATTTTAATATATTTTTATAGTTTTTTCAAAATATAACTCAGAAGCTTTTCTCCAAAATTCCGAGTCAACTGAAAAAATTTATAATTTTTTCCTTAAACATTTCACGGAAATTCTGAATCAGCCTAAACATTTCGGTTTGGGGTTCAAATGCAACAGATTCCGAAATGAAATTCTCAACTATGTATTTAGAATCCCCTTCTTTCAGTCATGCATGTGGGCCACAGAACTGGCTGCGTTGAACCACAGTCTGGCATCAACAACAACCATATATGGAATACCCTTACAGATGATATCTACATGCCTGATTACTCAAAAGTTATGTTCTTGCCATCTTCGACATCAGAGTAGAGATTAATCATCAAGGATCTGCTTCTGTCCAAGTGAGATTACATTAGCAGTGGGAGAATTTGAAGTGCCATCTATTGTATTATTACTGCCTCTGCATTGGATCAACTGTTCTCGAAGATTCCGCACAACTTCGTTCAGTCTTCGGATGTTCTTTTCCTGAGATAGGATTATCTGCAATCAGATGGAAGGACTTGATCAGCAGAGGGTTAGTAACATAGTCAAAGTAAATTAAGTAATTATTATTATTATTATTTCTTTTGATAGGCTGCTGGCTGGCTGCCGTGGATTTCTTCCAACAGATTTGAGCAGAGCTCAAGCCCTGGTGCTCCTTATGGAAATTGATGACCCTACCACCAAGCCATGAGTGAGGGGACACAAAGAACGGAGTTCTTAAATCCAATAGTTCCAGCAATTTAAACCAGACCACGCCAGCCACTTTATTTTAATCCAGATCATCAAACAACGAATCCAATTGATTTCACTGTTTGTTTGTTTTTTTATTTGAATGGTTACTTTCATTAATAAAAGCAGACAGTACATGAAATTAGTACTGACAAGCCAAGACAGGAAATAAGGGAGCAAAAAGAAAAAAGGCCCAAATACAACCCAACTAATGCTTCGAACTAGAGAAAGCCAACTCCTTCCAATTGATTTCACTGTTTTAATCCAATGGGTACTTTATCTAATACTTCCATCCGACAGTTAAATCTAAAATGAAGCCACGCATTATGTGAGAACCTAGCCAGACAACCAATAGCATACAACCAGAGGCACTGTAATATGTTGCTTCTAACCATCTCAACCAATGATATGGACCTGCTAACATTATTCGGAACTGTTCGCAATGTTAAGGATAAAGATGGTTGTACCCACCGTTCAATTAATCTTATGCATATCCATCGTAAACATATATCAAATCTGTTTTACAAGACAAAAAGGAACTGGACCCTCATGTATCGACAATGAGACTTTTCAAAGGAGAACCTAAAAGCCCATTTGATGCACCCTAAGTCAACCAATGGTTTGGCCCCAGACCTTACCAAAAATTGTATGAGTAGACTGGCACAAATGGGGCCCAAAGTTCAATTGTTTTACAAGTTCAATTGATTTACAAGTTCATTTTGTTCCAAGCATGGATAAATTGTTCTTGCAATTATATCCATCTTAGTTTCGTTTTTTTCGTATGAATAACCCAGGGATCTCCCGCCCAGCCCAGCCCAGCCCAGGAGCCTTTGGCCCTGAACACGAGGGACTCGAATCTGGACAGCCGAGAACTAATCCCTAGGGGCACATGCAAACCCTCCTATCCACATGCACCGGGTAAAACTGTGGGAGGTGGCCAAAAAAGGATCCATCTTAGTTTCTTTGCTTAAGCTGATTTGGTACTCCTCATATAGATTTGCACTAGAATTTATTTTAGTGGTTAAGATTTGTCTTTCTATTTTTATTTTAGTTTCAATTGAAGTAGGACTGTATTATTTTCTTTCCTATAAAGAGGTGTAACAGTTTGTCAAACTGTTCATTATATGGAATTAGAATATAATTTGTTAGTTGGGTTTTATTTTCTCAGATTAACCATCTTTGTATTTTTGCTTGTAACACCTCTTTCATGCAGAAGGACTCTCCTTCCCAAAAAAAATCTTAGCGAGATCAGTCAATTGATTGGACATTCCACACCATTCATCATCATCGTTATTCAGGATACTTATGCCCCTAAAGGAGTTCCGATACAATAAAAATGCATCACACAAGAGCCTTGATCCATGGATTCTAACAAAGATTCAAATCTGCAGGCAGACGAGTTCTTCCAGCAGACAGACAAAAGCAACCGATCTTCTGTGAATCCATACAACCTGACTTTTTCTTCAGTACACAAACTAGAATATAGTTTGTATGTGGATTTCACATTCTCTGGCAACTGATATTGTGTACACTTTGTAAAAGATCAGTTTTCTGTGCACCACTTACAGTATCCATGCTATTCACTTTTACAGCATAGATACTGTAGGGACCAGCCCAAGCGTTAGCTCAGGTGGTACCAGGTTTCACCCAGATTATCTCTTAAGGGAGAGGTCTCGGGTTCGAGTCCTGGGGAGGCCCCTCGGGTGCATGATTTACGGAATCCACCCTGGGACAAACGCATGCGTAGGGAGCCACGTCTCCTGAAGTGTATACAATAGGCCCGGGGCCCTGGGCCCCGCCTATCCCCTGTAGAGACCAGCCCAAGCGGCCTCATTCCCCTACAGATACCATTACCCACATTCAAAGTTTGTGGATACGATCCTTCCAGAAAAATAAGCTCGAAGGTTATCAGTTCAAGCCACAAGTTTCATGGAGAACTGTTCCAGGTTTTTATTGTTTCGCTTGTGAAACTGCTGGGTTGTACATAGCTGAACCCGTCTCGTGTGTGGAGCACCTTGTTCTCCATGATAAACGCCTAACCATTACCTATGATGCTTAACCATGACACAAGTATGTGCGACTGTAACTAACCTTATTACATTACATACTAATTTATCTATATATACAGTTGGATCTCATAATTCATATTTGGGTGGTGAAAAAACTTTACGCTGATTGTCAACCTACCTAAAGCAACCCTCCTCCTTTAAACCATAGGAGATACAATATAGGAGATACAAGAACAAGAGAGGATACTTCGTTCCCGCAAAATTAGGATGGCGGAAGTGAGGGAAGCATTGAAACGAATGAAGACAGGAAAGCTCCGGGTCCAAATGACATATTATGATAGAAGCCTAGAAATGCTTGTTAGGGATTTTGTATTGCAATTTGATTGGATGCATGCTCATTTACTTAAGCTTGATTCTTCATGCATGTTTACTTTCAAATCTTGATTTTTTCATACATGTTTTTATTCTCTGATCGTGAAATTTCGTATGCAAGGTTTAACTTCTAAACTTGAATTGCGTCATGCAATTTTGAATCATTCTAGGCATCCTAGGTTCATGTGTTGATAAACACTTTTGATTTACTTTGTGCATGAATCTAAGCATGTTATTCAAGAGCTTTTGAGGGCTAAGGAAGGAGAATGAGATGAGGAAGGCTAGAGAGTCGATGGAAATGCAAAAGCTTGGATTTAGTATTTGAATCATTTCTAGTAAGCCCTGATTTAGGGATTTTGTGTTGTAATTTGATTCGATGCATGCTCATTTAGTTAAGCTCGATTATTCATGCACGTTTACTTTCAAATCTTGATTTTTTCATGCATGTTTTTAACCTCTAATCTTGAAATTTCATATGCCTGCTTTTAAATTTTTAAACTTGAATTGGGTCATGCATTTTTTAATCATTCTACGCATCCTAGGTTCATGTGTTGATAAACCCTTTTGAGTGCATGAATCTAAGCATGTTTTTCCATGGCCAAAAATTCCCATTAGAAATCACTTTAAAATCAGATTTTTTGGAATTTTAGGTTGACTGTGCAATGTCCACGGTCGACCAAGGTCTGGGCCGTGGTCAACCAAGAACTAGCCGTAAGTCGACCATTGAAGCCCACGGTCGACCGAGCCTTATCCACAGTCGAGTGAGAACCATAGTTATCAAATTCGTTTCGGTTCGGACGAAACTTCCGATTTATATCATTTCAAAGGGAAAACCGAACCTAACATCCCTTCTGAAGATGTTCAGTTGGGATTTCATTCGATTTCGCCAGAATGTTAGGGGTTTAGTCTAAAACTACCAATTTCGAACGAACAATGTCTGAAACCTCAATTCGGACGAACTGAGAGTTCAAACTTTAAAAGAAGAAAAATAGAAATTAGCATCTTGGGATTCGAACGTTAAAAGAAGAAAAATAGAAATTAACATCTTGGATTTTGAAGAGAAATAAATTATTGCAATGGGCGAGACACTTGTTTCACATACCTTTCCTCATGGAGGATTGAGTTTTGGCAGAAACCCCTCGTTTCTTCTTTCTTGGCAGCATGCAACCCTTAAACTTTCAATCGATCTACAAATTCAACTCCAAAAAGCAATTATCAGCCACGAAATCTTCGCTTGGCCCATTTCCCTTGCTTTATTTTGAAAATCCTCCCCTGACAAAGCACGAACTCGAATCCTTGTCCTTGCCGAGACCTTTTTGATGAAGTTCCTCCCTCACTGAACTTCCTTGCCTGTGAAGCACGGACACATGAAAAAGGGCCCCGAATCTGTATCCCGAGCGTATCGGACAAGGATACGCCTTAAATTCGTCTGGGATACGCATGGAGCGTATCTAATTTTAAAAGAAAAAAAAAGTTATCGGCGGACACGCGCGCGACAAGCGCAGGACACATTAAGTGAAAAAATAAAGAGAAGGGGGGGAGAGGAGGGAAAAAAAAAGAAAAGAAGGGAAAGCAGAGAAGCTAGGGCTTGCACCTCGCCATCGCCTCGCTCCTCCACACCATCGCCATCGCCTCGCTACTCGCTCCTCCGACCACACCATCGCCTCGCTCAGCAGTCCTAGGCTCCAAGCAGAAAAGGAGAACCAGCGCCTGTCAGGTTCTTTTCTCCCTCTTTCTTTTCTTTTTTTTAACTTTTTTCTCTACTGCTTCATCCAGCAAATCAGAGAAAAAGGCAGAGATAGCAGAACCAGATGCAACAGTAGCACTGATGGAGCAAGTCATCCAGGTTCGTTAGTGGAAAATCCTCCACGTGGGCCCCACTTAATGATCTTTGGACAGATCAGAAGGGATGATAGGGAATATAAATTCCGCAACTGATGGAAGAAGAATTCCTCAAAAAGGATCAAGATCAGAGATTCTAGACGGCTGAGATTGAATCTTGTGGATGAATAACCCTAGAAATTAGTAGATGGCCTACCTTTGATGATCAAAATCTTGGAAAATCACCAGAAATCTTGATAATTCCAGTCGACCAGGATGGAAGAAAACTGTAGAGGGGCTAATGAAAATCTAAGGTGGGCCACGTCTGATCTGAGATGATCTGTGATGATCTGAAGTAACTCTGAGGGCTTCCAAACCTTGGAAGATGTTGAGGATGATCTTACAGAGCATTGGATGTCGAGGATGTGAAAGAAAAGAAAACCCTAGGCTCTGATACCATATCTGATGCACACATATGAAGGAAAACAAAGTTGTTGGAGGGAAATCGTGTGTTTTCTTTTGGGTATCCTCACTTCTTATTATATAGCCTTTATCAACAGAGTTCTAATGCAAAACAAGTCCTAAATAATAGTTACCTAATTGTACAAGAGTTCTAATTTAGACTAATTCTATTTGAACTAAAAGACAATAGGTAATTATAATATAACTACAATTTCTAGGATTGACACATCAGTTGTGTGACTTATGTCTGAGTTGATAGTTTTTTTTTTTTTTTTTCTGTTTTCAGAAAGGTATATATAATTCTTGAAATGGTTTTTAGGGGTTTTTTCTATTTTCAGAAAGGTATATACAATGGAATGATATGAAATGCTGATTTTCTGGTAAGTTTTGTTGTGTTGTTTGGATTAGAATTTGTGTGTTTTGATGTTCTGCTAAGCTACATCCTTTCTGATATGTTTTCGTTGGAGCCCCTTTACTAGCAAATGAATGAGTTCATTCCTTTGAATGGCATCAATGATATTATGGCTATTTTGATTGAAATAATGTTAGATTTTTATTACATAATCATATAAAAAATATTTTAAAAAAATAAAATTCAACGTATTCCCGACGTATCGTATCCTACTTTTTTGAGAAATGGCGTATTTGCGTGTCCGTATCGTATCGTATCCGTGTCCCGTATCCGTGTCCGTGCTTCATAGTTCCTTGCTGCTGCGAAAGCCATATTCCCTTTCCAAATCTCGCGTCAGAGCTCCAAGTACGCTCAAATCTCTCCATGAATGCAGCAGCACCATCGTTTATTTCTTCTTCTTTCTCGTTTTATCTTTTATATATGGGTACGGGTCGTGACGGGCCTTTTTTTATACAAGGAGTCGTATGAGTTGTGACAAGTTCTCTTTGTTTTTTGTTGCTAAAGTGGCAAGTCCTTTAAATGAAGGGTTCGTGATGATCTCTGGAAGTGAGGCCCACTTATTGAGTCTTTAATGAGTTAAGGATTTGAGTACTACCAAAATTTCTTAATTATCAAGGTCCACTTAATAAAAATCAAAGTAGCAGTGACGTGAATCATTTCCTACATAATTTGTTAATTATCAAGGCCCACCCTTTAATGATCTGTGGGGTAGTACTGACTTTCTCTTTTATGCTGTGCTATATGAGGGGGGTGTATTTGATAAAAATAATAAAAAAATATCTTTTTGGAAATTATATTTGTGATCTTAGTACATGATTCATATATATATATATTACAATTTTTTTATATATTCCAAAAAAAAATTCTGAATTGGAAAGACGAAATGCCGAATTACCCGAAATGTTTCAGTTTGGAGTCAAACCGAAATGGGGTCCGAAACGAACTTGACAACTATGCTGAGAACTAGTCGTTTGGAAATTTTTTATATAAATTTTAGCTCATTCCAGAGCCAAAGGTGTGTAATTTTCAAGAGCTTTTGAGGGCTAAGGAAGAAGAATGAGCCGAGGAAGGCTAGAGAGTCAATGGAAATGCAAAAGCTTGGATTTAGTATTTAAATCATTTATAGTAAGCCTTGATTTCCATTTCATATGATTTCCATGCTTGCCAAAACCTTTGATTTTTTGTTATATCATGATTTCTATGAATGTTTGACTTCTAGTTTGTTGTTTTCCATAACATGAAATCATTTTCAAACTAGTTAGTGCTTTTTGGATACAACTATGCTCATTCATCACATGTTTAGACTTTGAATTTTCATACAACTTGGTTAGCCTTGATTTTCATATTCATTATCAAGTTGTCTTTTGCACTACATGTGATTTGTGTTTTACCTCAATCAAATCATATTGTGATTTACAATTTCGAATACCATTTTCATTAGTGTTTATCATGAGCTTTCATTTTAAAATTGATTGAAGGTGTCATGCATACACATTTTACTTTGATCTTTGAATCATCATTGTGTGTATGTTTAAGCTGGAATTACACTTTCATATCAGCCTATTTTAGAGGCACATACTTGTACTCAAATTTTATCTCTTCTAGTGTATTGTGGACACATCTTAGAGAGAAAAACCCTAGTGGTGTTAAGGTTATTGCTTACCTTCTAAAAGCATCTTGTAAGGTTATGGCTTAGCCTTTTAAAAGCATATTGTAAAGGTTAATGCTCAGCCTTCAAAGCATTTGCCGTTAGTGAAATACCGGTGGGGTGTAGCGACACAAGCCGGGAGTGGATGTAGGCATTTTAGCCGAACCACCATATATCGTTGTGTTAAGTGATCAATTTTATGGTGTATGTTTATCATGTATGCTTCCGCCCTTGTTTATTCATAAACATCAATTGTGCTTAATTTGTAAAAATAATTATAATTGGTCATAATTGGAATAGAATTTAGCTCAACCCCCCCTCCCCTCCCTCTTTCCTCCCCCTCCTCCTCCTCGGTTCGGATCCCAAACGTTCAATGCTTAGGAGAAGTTGGGGGGATTTGATTAACTAAACTCTTCAATAAAATATTAATGACAAATAAAATGTCGGATGAATGGAGAAGAAGTATTGCAATACCCATATATAAGAACAAGGGAGAAATACAAAACTGCACCAACTATCATGGGATTAAACTTATGTCATACTATGAAGCTATGGGAGAAAGTAGTGGATCAAAGACTTAGACAGAAGACCGAGATATCTGAAAATCAATTTGGTTTTATGCCAGGGAGGTCAACTATAGAAACTATCGTCTCACTTGGGCAATTAGTGGAAATATATCGAGCAAAGAGGAAGAAGTTGCACGTAGTCTTCATCGATCTAGAAAAAGCTTGCGACAGGGGACCTAAATATTTAATTTGGTTGGTTTTAATGAAAAAGAATGTTCCAAGAGGTTATACTGAAATTATTAAAGGCATATTTGAATTAGCAGTAACGAGTGTGAGAACTATCTGTGAAGAGACACATGAGTTCCCGGTGACCATAGGTTTGCATCAAGGGTCAACCTTAAACCTTTATCTCTTTGCATTGATTATGGATTAGTTAACTACTCATATTCAAGATGAGGTACCTTAGTGTATGTTGTTTGCATATGATATAGCGATTTTGTATGAATCAAGAGATGATGTAAATGCAAAACTCGAGAAATGGCAAGAGACTGTAGAATCCAAAAGTTCTAAAATAAATCATACAAAGACGGACTATATGGATTGCAACTTCAGTGGGCATAAAGAAGGAGCTAAAACTACTCTGAGAATTGAAGCCTAGGAGATACCACAAAGAGATTCTTTTCTTTACCTTGGCTCGATAATTAGTAAGGATGGGAAGATTGATGGAGGTGTTGAACATAGGATAAAAGCAGGATGGTTTTAGTGAAAATATGCTTCTGGAGTGCTTTGTGACCGACGAATGCCAAAAAGACTAAAGGAAAAATTTTATGAAACAATGATTAGACTAACTATGATATATGGGGCAGAATGTTGGCCCATCAAGAAGCATCATATGCATAAAATGGATGTAGCAAAGATGAGAATGTCAAGGTGGATTGTGGTAAAACTAGAAAAGATAAAATTAAAAATAAGCGCTTTAGAAAACATTTATGGGTAGCATCAATAGGGTTAAGATTAGAGAAACCCGTTTGAGATAGTTTGGACATATTGAATACAAGCTGGCAACGGCATCGGTAAGAAAAAGTTTGTCTATGCAGGTTGATGGCCCGCCAAGAGAAAGGGGTAGGTGAAGAAGACGTGGATGTAGTAAAATTAGACTTGAAGAGGCTTAACTTATATGAGGATTTGGCTCAGGATAGATTGGAATGGAGAAACAAAATTCATGTAGCCGACCCCAACATAATTGGGACAACGCTTTGATGATGATGATACAGTTGGATGGAGGATTGAGGAATACTTTCACTCATTTACAAACTCGTCACAACTTGCCCGAATTTTAATAAAGACATCTCTGTATTTCATTGGATACTTGCTAAATGGGTTGGATATCTATGGTTCCGAGTCGGTCGGGACTCTAGACCAAGCAAGCTGGCCAGAGTAGTTCAACCCAACTTCTAGTTTACATCACCATCTACAGAGGCTTTTGACCCCAACCAGCAGCTGTATGAGAATATAACCAAACAACTGATAGTTACACAGTCCGCATATGGCAAAAAGCACTGTAATCTAGTGTTTTTTACCCTACCTACGAACAATATGGGCCACCAACTCTAATGTGAACCATTCACAATGTTGCAGAACAGAACTAGCTCAATGAGCTCCTTAATGACTTGATCAATGGGCTGAGGATCCAATTCAAAAGGCTTCATGGAACTTCTGATTTCAAAGGTAATGATGTCACTATCATCTTTTTCCAGTGTCCTAGAATGTGTAACAGCCAGTTAACTTAAGTAGCAAGAACCTTAATATAGACTTACCTTTTCTTTGACAACTTCTTCCCTCTTTGAAATTTGCTGCTGCTTCTGTACAACTGTAGGACTTAATTCCATGTCACTAACAAGCTGTTGTTTCCATTCAAACTGGGATGTAATTATGAGTGTCAATAGTAGAAAAACAAGCAACATTGGTCTCGGCATCATTGCAACAATTTTTTTCAAGATCTGTTCAATAAATTACAAAACATAAGTAGCATGACACAATTTACAAGAGAAGAAAGGGAAAGGCAGTTGTTGCAATGCAATATGTTAACACAAGGTTAAAAACATTGATATCTGCAGCTATTTCAGTCATGAGAGGAAATAAAAAAGTAAACTCTGTCAGATCCTGCCAAGCAACAACTATTTTGAAAATTATATAAATCAAGAAGGGAAAAGGATTCGGAGCTTATTTAGAAATTGTAGAAGGAAACAACAAAAGGGACATGTTTCTGACACCATGTACGGTGTTGGACACATCTTTCCATATGGCTTCCATTGTTGTTTAGATCTTTCCAATGAGAAACTAAATACTATTTTACTTTTCAAAAAAAAACTAGATACTATTTTATGAAAATAAATAGGTACACCTGATATATGTTTGTGTAGATAAAATTTATCTATCATGACATGCCATGTATCACCAACATGGTAGTCTACATGCCTACCTTCACATGCCCACAAACTAATATAGGTTTGGATAAAAGAGCATCAATTTTCTGGCTAAAAGTCCATGTCTTTCTTATGACGCTACTTAGTAAAGACAGTTGCAAGCTAAAGGTTCAATGATGTGAGGAAGAATGATCATTTTCTTTCCAAGTTTGTCTCAAATAAAATGGCAATCAACTTCAATATGCTTGGTATACTCAAGAAATGCAAGTTTCAATACAAGTTGAGTTGGACTTGTATTATCAGCATGAAAAGGAAGTGGTCCCTAAGTAATACTGATATAGTGCAAGCCATCAATGTACATTGAGCACTTTGGTATCTTTGAATTTATCAACAATAAGTGAAAATCCAAAAGACGGATGCACGTATCCACAACTCTAGCTAATTATTTCACATAGCATTCTTTGTTTACCATTGTTTTTGCTATGTTTTAAATTGTTGGGGCAGTTGTTTTGGGATTTAAATAATAGAAAGAGCCCACAGTATTTTAATAGAAAAATATGAAAGAAATGGATAGCATAGTATGTCTGGAAAAGGAGCTTCTTGGTGGTGTTTAGAGCCACATGGGACGTGAAGGGGAAAAAGAAACCCAACCCTATACTAGGGATCTTTTCTCGAACAACTCTGATGGATTGAGGATATTTCTTTCACCCGCATGCAAAACAAAGCTGGACATATTGTGCAGTGCATTGTGGTGCTTCTGGATTATTAAATGCATGAGGAGCTCTCACACATGCCACATGCCAAGAGCCGCGCTTGAGCCTTTTTAGGGTTTGTCCAACTTTGTGACTGAAGAAGCATTACAGACTTGTTTTGTTTGAGAGTTGCTGTAATGGAACTTCATCCCACTTGCAGGGGCAATCACCAAATTGTTTATATAAAAGAGATCAAGGATTCGCACTCAATGGTACAGAAAGAAAAACAAAAGGACAATAGCTTTCTTCCCTCCTCTGTTCTCTGCTATATTTTTCCTGCAAGGATTTTTGGATTGTTTAAGCCACCAGGCCCATCAGAAGCAGTCTGGAATAATTTGACCCTCTTCATCATTCCCGATCTATTATTTGCACGGACGTGGGGTCAAAATCTGTCCAAACTCAAAAACATAGTGCCTAGACCAGTGCTTAGGATTCCTAACATCAAGTTTCGATTCTCCATATTCCATTAATTACCAGTTACCTTTACCATATCATTATTTTCATTCTGCTCGCCGTCTTCCCAATAGTCAAAACTCATACAAGCTTCCAGTAGTACATATGAATCTCACTGATAAACACCACCACAAGCTTCCAGTAGTACATATGAATCTCACTGATAAACACCACCACAGAAAAAATTGACTCATCTGACTCCTTTCAGCTTGTGCGAGCGTCTAAAAAAAAAAAAAAAAAAAACTCGATTCATCAATTCCATTAGAAACGACTCCTCATTTCAAATCAGAGAATCGATTATAACCTGGATTTGCTCACTACCAACCAAATACTATGCAAGAAGCCCTAGAAATCAAAATCAACTACGTGCAAGCCCTTCTTAACGTGTTAGCCCAAATCAATGAAGTAAATAGCCCGTCGATTACACGCGACAGTGAAACAAGCTTGTGGAAATCAAGCATTCTGACCAGGAATCTAATGAATTTCTACAACAGAATGAGTAGAGTTCAAGGAAAGAGTAGTTTAGTCCTAGGTTAGCGAAATTCGACGAGAAAACTCACAGATCCAAGCTCGATGCGACAAGCATTTCTTCGAACGGATCGTCTCCTCTAAATATCACTTGATTTAGGGAAAATCAAGCTCTTTATCTGGAGGATTTGGGATTGCTGGTGTGATGTCCTCTCCGTTTCGATGTGATTCCTCGGTCTCAATATTAGGGCTTGGGAGCTTCGGAGGGAGTTCGAGGAGTCTGTACTTGGACGCTGTTCGTCCTAAATCCTAAAAATACACAAAACGCGTTGGAATTTTTTTTTTCTTTTTTATTTAATTGAGGTACTTACGGAAAAATACCAAGTGAATGTCCGTCGCACTTAATTAGTGTCCCGAAACATTTTCCATACGGTAGTATTCCTCCCGCCCATTTATTTATTTATTTATTTTTTTTTTTTTTAAAGTGACGGTAGCGTCGTCTAAAGAAGAAATTTAGTGACGCTATCGTCACTCAATCTTATATATACCCACCTTCGAAACCCCCATTTTCTCATCTCCAAATGGAAGCAAACGGTGAATAGTTGCAGGTTTTCGAAGAACACACATACCATACATAGAATCCTACATCTATTGCTCATCTTAGAGGTTGTTGACTTCCATTTAAGAGGTTGGTGCACGTCTTTGTACATTTGTGTCCGCTTTACAACTAACCATTAATAATTGGTTCATGTTATTTGTCTTCCATTCGCTCTAGCCTTGTATAAGACCCATCCTAGATGGCATGAAATGGATGCCAATGATGTTTTCCGTTTGGATTAAATGGCCCTCGTTTGAATCTCAAATAAGAATCCAAAGAACCCATCTCTTTCCTCCATTTTGAACTTGTTGGCTGCCGTCTCATCATCCATTGAATTTATATACGTAGAAATTGGAATGGTGCACAGAATCCTGCATCTATTGCTCATCTTAGAGGTTGTTGGCTTCCATTTAATAGATTGGTGCACGTTTTTGTATATTTGTGTACGCTCTACAACTAACCATTAATAATGGGTCCATGCTATTTGTCTTTCATTTCCTCCATCCTTGTATAAGACCCATCCCAGATGGCATGAAATGAACGCCAATGTTGTTTGCCGTTTGGATTAAATGGCCTTCGTTTGAATCCCAAATAAGAATCCAAAGAACCCGTCTCTTTCCTTCATTTTGAACTTGTTGGCTGCCGTCTCATCATCCATTGCATTTATATACGTAGAAATTGGAATGGTGTTACTGTAATTGAAATAATTCGAATTTATGAAATAGAGTAATGAAACCACCATTATTGTTATCTACTCAGGTTTGCATTTTCTCTTGTTTATTTTGGAACCTACATTTGTAATGTCATCTACATGAATGAAATGTAGTGTAGATTCTGGTACTGCAATTTTTTGGTAATGGAATTTATGTTCTTTCAATGATTAGGATGCCGGGTGATGAATTAATAGTGATATTCCACTATGAAGGGGATCTTGATTTTGACATGATTCATCCGTTATATAAATATTGAAAGCAGAAGATGATGTCTATTCGAAGTGATATAACATTTGACTCGCATGTAAAAGTTGTTTACGAAACATCACATTGGGAGGGTAACTGCGAAGACATAAGCTTACAGTATCTACATCACAATGGCAAAATGTTTTCATTGGTTGGCATCGAAGATGATAATGATATTAAGTGCATGTTTACACTCTCAGCTGGAGTAACAAATGGCATTTATCTATATATCAATAGAAGACCAGTTCGTTCTGCTCTTGCTATTGGACATCAACCAAGGTATGCCTGTTTACATTATTTTCCTAAGCAACATATTCATGTCAGTATATTGTCATAAGTATATATTCTTAATTCAATATTTCTCTGACATTTATCTTGTACTCTTTGAAGGTCTCATGGGTTGCTGAAGCATCCGATACGAGATGAGAAATTTGCGAGAACAGATGGCAGTCATGATGCAAAGCTGAAGGCTCCATATTTCTGAGACACGACAATTCCTACTGTAAACCTCAGTGAAGATTATAACACGAAATTCTCCTCCGAACCAAACAATCAAAGGATGAATTGGCCTAAGAGAGTGATATCGTGTTTCACACGTACATTGATGCAGTAGAGAGTGGTGATGAGGTAGAAGCCATCAACATAGAAGCTGGGCTCCCTAGTAGTCGTACTCATGACGGTGCATGCCTTAGGGCGGCTCTGAATGCGAAACCAAGACAAAAGCTGCCGCCAACCCACAAGCGTGAGGTTATTTATAAAGATAGCATAGAGCCCATACAAGTCAATCACCCTAGAAGTAATACTCATGTGGGAGTAGGTCTTAAAGGGATCTTGAATGTGAAATCAAATGTTGGGGAGCCTTCAACCCAAAGGCATGAAGTCATTTTTTTAACATGGTTCCAGATGAGTTGCCTACAGACTTGTACCATACTACTTCGCGTGAGATGTGGAAAGGGCGCGAATTTCCAGATCGCGAAAATTTTAGGA
Organism: Litsea cubeba; assembly: GCA_012931725.1. Taxonomy (NCBI): domain Eukaryota; kingdom Viridiplantae; phylum Streptophyta; class Magnoliopsida; order Laurales; family Lauraceae; genus Litsea; species Litsea cubeba. The sequence goes on from CM022952.1 coordinate 41,278,641, forward strand.
GGACATTAGCCAAGTTTACAATATATAACAACTTCGAGCTATTGCACCTTAAGACAAGTCAATTCAAAGTGACAGCACGTTGCAAGGACCGAGATTGTCCATGGCGCATCCACGCGTTTATAACTGAGAGTGGACCACGGTTTAAGGTTCGAACCTACAATCCTGTCCATAAATGTTTAAAACCAATGATGGGCACGGCACATAGGCAAGCGTCTTCTGAGTTAATTGCGGAGTACATTTTGGATACAGTTCTAGAGAAATGGCACTTCGTATCGTCCAACATACGAAGATTCCTTCAAACTCCTTCCATTGTACTGTGATGAGTTGAAGATGATGAACCCAGGTAGTGTGACCAATATCCAGACGTCTAACGATGACAGGTTTAAGAGATTTTTTTGGGCTTTTGCTCCTTCCATCCATGCTTTCACCTCGTCTCTCAGGCCAATGATTGCAGTCGATGGATCACATCTTCGTGGTAAGTACCCTGGCGTGTTGTTGGTAACTGTAACATTGGATGCAAATCAACCGCTCTTTCCAATTGCGTATGCTTTTGCAGCGGCCGAGAGACGTGACAGCTGGGAGTGGTTCATCGCAAAGGTGAGTTTGTCACTTGGAGAACCAACGAATCTTACTATCGTATCTGATCGACAGAAGGGACTCGTACCTGCGCTTGCAAACATCATTCCCATGACTGCTCATTGCTATTGTTGTCGCCATCTCGTGGAGAACATTAAGACAAAATTCAATGATTCGGCAATTATCATGAAGTTTTGGTGCGTTGCAAAGGCTTACAGGGCTTGTGAGCACGATACGTTCATGGAAGAAATTAAGGCTGTAAACATAGAGGCATACAATTACATACATGCATTCGGCAGGCAACATTGGGCAAATGCTTTTGTTGAGGGCAGGCAGTATGACATGCTCACAAGCAACGCCGCCGAATGCACAAACAGCATGTTAAAATACACCAGAATTCTTCCAATTGTGAAATAGGTTAAAAAGATAAGGGTCAAACTGATGGAATTCTTCCAAAATAGACAGGCTGGTTCTGGGGCTGTCAACACTCGTTTGACACCGTATGCTGAGAAACAATTGAGCCATGAAACTGAAGAAGCACGTAGGTTGCATGTGCGTATTGCAGGGTTAGAAGAGTTTCAAGTTCAGTCCACAAGCTATGTTGACGTTGTTCATCTCGATCGTCAGGCTTGCACTTGCCACAAGTAGCAAATTATTGGGATCCCATGTGGACATGCCATCGCGGGTATGAGGTTGAGGAGCCGAAAGCCATATGATTTTTGCGAGGATAGCTATCTTGCAAGTAAGTACCAGTCAACATACAAACAGGACATTCACACTACCCGTGATAGCAAATAGTGGGAGCAGTATCAGATGAGAGAGTCTTGCCTCCTCTATCTTCAAAACAGCCTGGAAGACCAAAGAAAAATAGAATCCGTACTGAAGACCAATGTAGAGAGTGTAGGGTGGTCACTTGCTCTCATTGTAATGAACGAGGTCACAATCGAGCCTCATGCAGGAACCCGCCTCGTCCCCAAAATGCATAGAAGGCTGCGGATGTTCAAGTTTTACGCGACGTTTTGACCAATATATAATTACATACCTGATGTGGCCTTTGTTGTTTTCAATATAAAGGTCTATTCTATGTTTTGGAGGCTCCATCATTCAAATATTTTGTATAGGATTTGAAACAAATATATTGTTGTTCAAAGTTGTATGGTCACAAAGTGTAATGAATGGTTGTTCAAATGAATATAAGGTATTTTATTTTATTGGTGTTGTTTCAAATCAAGATTAGAGTTCCAAAACTTTTGTGTTATCTAGAATTAAATGAAATCATTCGGATGCGAATTATTCAAGTTTTCTATGTATCGGCTCTTCTGATGTAAAGATTATTTCTTGTGGTTATCTACAATTGTAATCGTGTAAAGAAACAACACACAATTAGCTGGAATTTTTTTTATTATAAAAATAGAGGAAGAAGCAACGCTAGCATCACTAAAATACTCTGAAAAATGACACTAGCGCCGCTCTGTGGAAAAATTACTTACTGTTAGACGACGATAGCATCGTTCATTACAGGATTTTTTTTTCAAAAATCCTGTTTTCAAGTGTGCAAAATGCACAACATCAACCTGTATCATAAGTCATTTAATACGTCTCGTTTTTCTACGTTCATATAACCAAAAACACCACTCATGCAACCATTCATATCCATCCTTTCTAGATTTTCCATACACAAACAACTAGTAACCTTATATACATCAAAAAATAATAGCACAGTGGATCCAATAGAATGTAACTTTTATGGATTTCCATCCAACAAAGAGAATGTAACTTTTATACATCAAAAAAGACTAAGACAATGGAGCCAATAGATAAAAGTACTTTGCTGCCCACAATCGTTCTAAACTATAAAGGATTGATTACAATTCAATGAGTCAAAGGATCAATGCTCAAACGGTGACTGTTAAGCTCCTAACTATATCCATATATGTCGACCACAATCTTGCTCCTAAAATACATTATGTCTGATTGTTTGAAGTTGATCTCTTTACGCGCCGCACAATGTTTCGCGAAGGCCAATGCAAAGACACCGTAATTGTTCCCGTTTTCCTGGTACAGTATTTTCATTTTGACCAGCAAACTCCATATATTGGTATCATACCATCCATAGTTCGAGAACTGCCGCCCAAGAAATCAATCTGGTATAATATTAAAACAACACGAATGTGTAAGCGAAGTCATTTTAAATTAAAGAGGATTGCTGTCCATGCATGATTTTAAAGATCATGAACAATTAAACGATAACTCACGAATCCTTTGCAGTACTGAAATGAAGTCCTGTCAGTCTTCATGCTATTGTAAAACTCCCACCTTCGTTCTTCTACGTGTCCAACCAATAAACAAAAATGTGCTTCATGCCATAGGATAAAGATCAACATACTCTTTTCCCTAGCCTCCCATACTCTGATACCATCCCTGCCAAATACATTCTCTTGCAAGGCTTTGATATTGTTGTTGTCCCACCAACTCTGCTAACGAAAAGCATGACAATATTAGAATGAGAGTTTATTAAATTCTAATGTACTTATTAATGATACTGGTATTGTGGCGCAAATCAACTGACTTACACAGACGCTGGGATCATAGAAGTAAGCATCCGGATATCTATCCTTGATCACTTCAAACCACCAGTACATTATATTTGTATCCAACCATGTACTCTCATCGAGTAGCTTCTTCAAAGCCTCTCCGGACACCGGCGTGCAGTATATATCAAGTTCATCCGGTCTAGCAAAAAACAACAGCAACAAGTGTACAATATGATAAGACTACATTAAAATCAACATTTTTTTTACAAGGCCAATGACAAATAGGTCTAAAATATATAGAAGGACAAATAGGTATAGACGATACTTTTTGTTGTAAAATCCGTGGAATCCCTCCAATAGAGTCAACTGATCTGTGGTGAACACGTACTCCGACCGTTCCAAAGAGTGGTCGTAGTCTTCAAAGTAACGAGGAATCTTCCTCTCACGATGCAACCGTTTTATCCTCCATACCAAAGTGTTGATATCGGACCTCGGGGTGTGTACAACGATCGACATCTCAGGAGGTGCATTAGCTGGTGTAGTTAATATATCATCCACAACCGTTACTGATGGAGAGGCGAATCCGGTGGCCAAATAAGGTGATGATGGTTCGATATCAACGGGTACACCCTCATCTGAATAGTCCAGCTTACATACCGCGGATGATATCCCACTCCTTGGCTTGGCTTTTGGAACAACTCTCTTCCGTGTCACAAAAGATGTCTCCTAAATCGAAATGTGATATTTCTATTAAATATAGAAATATTCATGAAAGTATGACCAGAATAAAAACCCAAAATCACAATTGTATGGAATTTATTACGTTCTTTTCATCATCATCTTGGGATATGGAACACGACTTCCCTCCAAAATTATCGAACGCGGAAGTGAATGCATCTCTAAATTTTTTAATTTTACTATGCAAGCGTGTCGCGAAATCTTCCACTTCACCTTCTTCCGGACCGCCCGGTCTAAAAATCATTCCAAGTGGTCCAACCAAGCATGTACCTAAGTCAAAATGGCATTGAATCAAGGATGAGTTGTAGGTTTTTAAAACAAGACACAAAAACACCGTAAATCTGATACGACACTAGCATGTTTCTAGGTTATGGATGTCTCTTCATCAACTCCGCTATAAACAGGTTTTTTTCTTTCTGAATTCCCACATCTGCTGTTGGTGTGGCATTGAGGGTCTCATCAGGAGTTTGTCTACCTCGACTGCCCTTTCCACATACAATCTCTCTAATAGTTTCTGATAAATACCAATCACGATAAGAACTATTATGAGACTTTGACGAATCCTTCTGACCTCGCAGGACATTTTTACCCCTCTCCTACCACAGCCTTGTAATTTTATCTCCATACTTTTGGTGATGTTTTTCAAACCTCTCCAGACGCTCAACCCTCTTAAAAGGTAAATAAAAAGGTGGTGGGACATCTTGTTTGAAGCCAAACTGTTTTGTTACACGTTGGGTATTGTGCCTCTCAACAATCCAATAATGTAATAGGACGGTCGATGAAGTGAACAATCCCTTGTCTTCCTTTGTTACACTTTGGAACAGTTTCTTGGGCATCTTAGCATATGGCTGCCATGTAAACTGCAAAATTAGACAAACTTAATCAACAATATATTCAAATGTATCAATATCACAAATCAAAGTATTGAATTGTTCTCAAATTTAATACCCCATCCTCTTTAAGACCATTGATATGCTTTCGAATCTCTTTCATGCTTGTCACCTACATCCTATCTCTCAGTCTTAATTCCCATGTCTTGAACAATGGGTACTGTAAGTCCTTTTTCCAACTAGGAGATGGGGCAGGACATCTCCCAATTGACATTCTTGAATAGGCCCAAATCTGCAAGCCACAATCAATCAAACAATAAATTAATTACAAAGCAAAATCAAATGAAAAGAATTCAAATACGAACAAATCACTAAGTTTGCAACACCTGTAGCTACTGTAAAGGGCTTGTTAGAGTCTTCAAAAGGGTTAGCCTACAAGTATCCCTTTTTTCTTCACGTTTCTGTTCACCTTCATCCTCTTCCTTATCATCATCTTCACTTTTTATTAACATTGTCGCCCTTCCAAGCATTCTGTATAGGCTTGCAACACAAGCCGACCCCATGCATAGGGCTTGAATTCCCTAAACAACTCTAGCTGCCAAGCTGGCGCCCTAGCACTGGAAGAATTGGCAAATATTTGTCCAGACACCAAGAATAACAAGTATGCCCTTGTCTTGTATAGCTCTTTTTGATGGACCGCGCTCCTGCTTGGTTCTATCGTGGTCGGCGGACGTGGGAGTCCGTTGGGTCCGACCCTTTTGTAACCGGGGGGCAAGGGCGTGCATCAACATTTCTTTTGTGTGGGTGTGCTAGATTTTCTATTTTACTTGGAATTGCAAGTGGTGATCCGGAGATCAACCTTCGCAAGTAAAAAAGAAATCAACTTCTTTCAAGTTTTCCATTGCACATATTTAAGAAAAGAGACATTTTCTTGATTTGCCGTCAAAGGTGATTTTTTTGGCATTTATAGCCGATTTTTGGCGTTTATAGCCGATTTTGGCATTTATAGCCGATTTACAATCCTTATCAATAATGAAAGACAAGAGTTGTGATTTTTGTCTCTTTAAAAAAAAATACAAACTACAATGAAAAGCAAGAAAAGGAGGATCTAACTTCTCAGGAGATTGTGGGGAACCCGTTCAAATTGACGGTCACAAGCCATATGTGTACTTCGCCATCATCCATGCAGATGAGAACAGAGGATACTATTGATTCGCTTGGCTTGGCTATAACCTCAGGTTTTTAGAGGACAAAGACCAAAAGGAGGTCCTATGTCCAATAAAAAGCCGAGTAGACGGGTTGAAAAGCCATGTCTAAGCCATTTGGAGGCAGAAGGAGAAGGCAAGGACCTTGGGGGGGGGGGTACCCCCCAAGGGACTTTTGTCACCTTGCAGCGGTGGTCGGTGTAGAACTTCCGCAAAGTTTTCTCTCTTTCTTTCTCTGAATTTCTGTGCTTTTTTCTGATCTGGGATCTGTCTCGTTTTTTCGATGATCTCTGTGTTTTTTCCGATCTGGATTTCTTTGGAATGCTCTCCTATTTATAGACTTTTAGATAGCCATTTAGGAGGGTTTATGAGCCTTAATTGTCATAAAGCTACATAAAGGGAGGAGTTACAATGTTGAATTCTTTATTTTGTAATTCCTTTTTCTTGGCTTCTGATTGGCCGGAGGAGATTGGGGGCATTTAATCGCCATGATGGAAGGAGTTTCATGGGTTAAATGCCATGAATCTCTTGACTTGTAACTCCCGGATGCTTGCTTCTGATTGGGCTATCCAAAGAAATAGATTAATGACTGTAATAAAGCTAGTCAATTAATCGCATTAAGTGGTCGCCGAGCAATTGAAGAGTCGCGGGCCGTGCCGCGTCTTTTGGGATTCTTCTGGCGATGATCATCGATGGATCTTCATGTAGATCGACATCGGATGACCATGTAACTTCACGTGTTGGTTGCCAACAACGGGTCGGTGCCATCTGTCCTGTCGATTTCTCGATCGGTCGGGTAGAAAGCACACTTTTTTTTGGTTGACCAGTTGGCGATCAATGTAGATTTCAATACTCTTGATGATTAACCCATGTTTTTGACGGATGTCAGAGGATTTGGTGTCTCAAAAGTATGAATTTTGAAAAATACCAGGGCCGGACTCTTCGAATCGCGAAAAAACGGCGAAAAACGGGGTTTCCGGGGCCCACCGGGCGATCCCAGGCCCCAGCGACCCTGGGGGGGGTTTTCCCCCTTTTGTCCCGTTTTATATCCGTTTTTGCTGTTTTTTCGATTCTTTTTTCTTCTGTATTTTTCCTTGACATTTTTTATCATTTATTGGCCTGATTTCCCTATAGAAAACCTGATGAGAATCCTTGCATTTTATTTTGCAAAGTTTCCAATTTCCTGAGAAAGCCGAAGACTTTGTCGCGCAGAGCTGCCGATTTTCCGTCAGAAGCTGAAACTGGGCCAAACGATATCGGAATGACCTGAAATTTGGGGTGAATCCTGTTGAGCAATAAATAAGACCAACCATAGGCTTTTGTTTGAGTTTTAAAGCCGTTTGGGGCCCTATCACCAGTAGACTTGCTTTTGTCGCGATGAAGATGTCGCGGCTTGATGTGCGGTCAACCGATGTCCGATTGACTTAAAATTTGACAGGGAACCCATTGGAGTCATTTTAAGATAATCCATAGGCTCTATCTTGGAAACCATTGTCCCGGGGAGCTTCGCCACCGAGAGACCTGATTTGGCTTCCGAGCGTCAAAGTATGGTCAAATGTTGTCGAAATGACCTAAAATTTGACGTGTAGCCCTTTGTAAGCATTTTTAAGCCGCCCATGTGCTCTATCTGATGAGTGATGGCCTCGGTGGTTCTCGCCGCCGTGAGGCTTGATTTAGCTGTTCGAGGGTTGATGTAGGGTCAAACGTTGTCAGTTTGACTCGGAACTTGACGTGGAGCCTTTTGGATGTATTTTGAGACCATCCATCGGCTTTGATCGAAGATTTGGTGTCTCCGATGTTTTCGCCGCCGGGAGCTCCTTTTCAGCTGCCGGAGAAGCGAAGTTAGGCCAAATGACTTTGAAATGGCCTGAAACTTCTTGTGCACTCCTCTTTTGGCTGTCTTGAAGGATCTTGCAGTTTTTATTTGATTCTGACAAGATTTGATTTTTTTGGAAGTAACATTGCCTGTATATGGCTGGTTGCGACTTCATGTAGCTCTTTGGATCTTTGAAGAGGCAAAGTGACATTTTTGGTGTCAACAAATGCCCCCTCGAGGTATGGCGACGAGTTGCTTAACTTTTGTAGTCGATGTGCCTCGAAGAGATTTGTGAAGGAGAGCTTGTGACTTGACCAAGAGTCTTTGAGCAGTCTTTCTTTTTGGTATTTATAGCCTTTTGAGCTTCCAGGGGAATTTTATGGTAGTGAAAGGGATCACGTACCATCTCGAGGCAAAGTTTTAAAAATGACATCAGGGATGTGGATTTGGGTTTTGACCTTGTGACCTAACAGGCTGTATGTGGCAGGTTAGGGGGTCGGGTTTGGTTTTGACCGTGTGACCCAATAGGCTGTATGTGGAATGTTGGGGGATCAATTTTGGTTTTGATCTTATGACCTAACAGGCTGTATGTGGCAAGTTAGGGGATCGGGTTTTGGTTTTTGATTTTGGTCTTGTGACCTAACAGGCTGTATGTGGCAAGTTAGGGGACCAGGATTTGGTTTGGATTTTTGTGGAATGTCAATTTCAAGATTTTGGCTCAATTTGGTATATGAGGCTGGATGGTTTGATTTTTGGAAGCTCATGGGGCTTGGAATTCTCTTTTGTATGGTCGAATCAACTCAAAAGAGGCATGCAACCATTTTTGTATGCTCTTGGTAAGAGGGATTTCTCTTTGACTAAAAGCCCAATTTTTTTTTTAAGTGCCTAGGTGGTCAAACCTGGCTCATATGGGCTAACCCATGGGACCTTAAGCTTTTGAAATGGCTTAGATCTCATATGGTGTCATTTTTGGTTTTACATTTATTTCTCATAGATGGATTCCTCAATGATGTTCAACACTCACAGGGTTCTCCGTTATAATCACCATTGGATGTATTACATTTATGGTTATTAGCATTTGGTGGACCCATATTGATTAAATAATATTGCTCGTGGTTTTTAACATTTAGTCTAATGGTTTTCTAATTAAATGGGCCCTACTGTGATTACTAATATTAAATCACTGTAGTGTGACTACTGGTTAGTGGGTTCCCACTGGGTCAATCATTCACGTTTTCTATTCATTTATTGTTTCAATGCATCATCTAGTGAAAATGTTATAGATAGCCAAACACTTGAAAGATATATTAAAATTTATAGAATTGCCAAACCCCATAAATGACACAATATTATAATATGATACTATTTTATTATGTGATAATAAAATCTTACAATATTCAAATTTGATCATATTATATTCTACCTTTATCCAAACACCCCCTTAAAGATATACATGTTTTGTCATATATTCATATTTTACACCTATTTTATATGAATACAGGATTTTGTCAGATATCCATGATTTTTCCCACATATTTAATTATGTACAACTTTTGATCAAATAACATGATTTATCACATGTTTTATTCTTCAATATATTGTTCATATCCTTTCACCCACCTGCCAGACCATCATGTCTGGCCCACTATTTTGGTACTCAGGTCCAGCTTTCTTGCCCGAGCTTAGTGCACTTGTTGGCTGTGGAGCCATGAGCTTATAGGTTGTTTTGTCGGCCATGTCATGTAGACATTGATCTTGACATCGGATCTACGTCACATGTGGGGCAGTGATTATTAACTTGTTATTGTATGGCTTCTATTAGCATTTTCTTGGGATTTTAATTAATTCACATTGATATTGTAACTTGGAACATATATGGAATGTAATATCCTGTTACTCTCAGCTCTGTATTTTATTATGATGATTTGTTCCAGTCTGATATAACCCTTGATATGATAGCTATATGCTAGCGATTGAGTACGATGCGGAATCCGATGGCCGCGAACTCCGAGTCGTAACGCCAAGAAAGCTTTCGCAAAATATTCAGAGTGTGTCGGAATTTGTGATCCTCACACACGCGGAACTTGGGAGAAACAAAATTCTTATTTAACTCCCAAGTCGCGCTCCCTGAGGTCTGACCGCTGGAGGGTCCGAGTTTGGGGGTGTGACAGACTGGTATCAAAGCGGGCATGTTTCTAGGAAATAAAACACTCAGGTTCCTTAAGGCGTGTGGTGAGGAATCGTTCTTTTTGGTTTTGGCTAGATGCCGTTCTGTCGGGTTCGTGTTTGCTTTCCTTCTAGTGGGGGAGACTCTCCTTGTCTCTTCCCCTTTTGTTCTTGTTATTCTTGTTAGGGAATTTGGGGGCTAAATTCTTTTCTAGTGGGGGAGAATTTAATGTCTCCGCACCCACGTTTAGTGTCTTTTTCTTATTTTCGCGCCAGAGAGTCAAAGTTTTGTGGATTTAGCATGTGGATCTCGAAGGACTTTGGTAGAATTCTCTGCTTTTCGATGTCACAGATGGAGCTAGCGAAGGAATTTGAGAGCAGTTGTTAGTCAGCGAGGAATGTGAACAGCATATTGAGACCCAATTTCAGTTGATCGCATATGTCAGATGGTGCGTCAGGTAAGTAAGTGTGGACATTTGGATAAATTTGGAGTATTTTCCTAAGTCAAAAGACTCCAAAAACCAGACAAATGGTGGATTTCAGGAAGTTTGAGGTGATTTTCAGTTGATAAAGATTCAGGTAGATGCCAAAAGCAAGAAATCTCTCGAATTTGATGAACTTTTGTCGGAAAAGTGTTAGAAGATTTTCAATAATTCCAGAATGTTGGTGAAGTCGACTCAGCGGGATGGATCAGTGTTTGGTTAAAATCATGGGAAGTAAGTTTTCAGCTACGATACAAGAGCTATATACAGAATGAATTGTTACCTGGTCTTATGATAGAGGAGATCTTGCAAACTTTACGGACTTTCCGGATATCGGTTTGGACACTGTGCAGATGCAAACTGGAGAATCATAACCTATGGACAAGACAAGTAGCAGATTTGAGATTATGCAAGAACATCCAAAGGGTGTCAGGGGTTTGACTCTTTGAATATTGATTGTGTCAGAGGAATAAGTTGCCGAGTAAAAGTTTGGACAGTTTGAGATCTTCAACCGAAATCAAAGACCTCGACCACAGACTCATCTCACCGCCATGTTTGACCGGGGGATAGTGCAGTGTACAGAAGCAGTACAGATCATCAATGTTTAGAGACAATATTCAATTGGTAAAGCCCCAAGGAGATGTCCGAGGTTAAAGATTCCTAGAATTTGATGAGTTTTGGCAGAGAACTCTTCTGGAATTTTCAACAAGTGTAGCCATGTGGTGGAGTAGTCTCAGCAAGCTGTTGAAGCATTTGGAGCCAGATTTTAGCAACTACTGAAGGAGTCGACTACAGAAAGGATCTCTACTTAATCGCCTGACAATGAAGAATTTTGTGGATTTTATCGACATGAGGAGCATCGGATTACAATGTAAAGATATACGGAACAGAAAGTCGGTTATTTTGATTTTGTTGGGAAACAGACTTAGCAGAACAGTTACAAGAGTTAGTGTAGAGCTTCAAATGTCGAAGAATGATGAAGGGACAAGCATGTTAGTGTCAAAGACCGACTGTTGTGCAGAGGATCAAGAGTAACAAGCAGAAAGAGTTAGAGCTAGCAAGAGTTCACCTTGAAGATTGTGCATTTGATATGAGACCCTAGATTCGATGGTTGTGATGAAGTCGATAAAATTGTTCCAAGAACTTTCTTTATCAAGGTGGCTAGAAGTGAGAGACTTGGTGGAACTTAGAAGGAGTCAGAGTTGGCAAATTCCTTGAACAGTTAGATTGGCAGGGCAGTAACAGATTCGAGCTAGTGGAAGAATATATGACGACTAATGATAGTTGACCGAAGAGTTCTACAGCAAAGATGACCCAGGGAGTTCAGTCGCTTCCGAGAGGACCAATTTGGAGCATCCATTTGAGTTTTTTGTTTTTGAAGTGTGGGATTAATGTCCCCACTTGCTTTTGGGTTTGCTTAGTTCATTTGGAGGACCACATGTACCTAAGGGGGGGAGGATGTGAGAACCTGACCCCTAATTTCTGGGTTTTGTGTTGATTTATTTGCGGATTAGTTTTCTAAGTGGGATTATTGGTTGTTTGGTTGATTTTGTGAGTTAGAATGATTTTTCATTAGTTTAGTGAAGTTTTGAGTGCCAGTGAACCTAGACAGTGACCGTAGGGTCCTATTTGTTTTGCATGGTCAGCATGGGGAGACTCTTTGTGATTCCAAAAAATGCCCATTTCAGCTTCGTTTGACTAATCTCGCCATTCCCTACAACTTTTGTGTTTACTCCGTACCCATTCGAAGTTCCGAAAATCAGTTTTTCCAGCCTTGGGGGCAAAATCGGTCTTTTCACATTGAATTTGGACCCAGATTTTGAAATCTCAGAAACATGCCAAATATATACTTTTTGAAAACTAGAGTTTATGAGAAACATTTTTCTCTTCTTCGTCGATTGCATCCGGGGCCCAGAAATCAATGTTTTACCCTTGACAAGCTTTAAGTGTGGTGGGGCCCACACCCACCCATATAAAAGTACCACCCTCCTCTCTTTCTCCCTCATTCGTTGCAGCCCAAAGGAGGGCACTGCAACTGAACCCTCCTCTTCCATTCTTCTTGTTTTCTCCTTGTTTTCTTCTCCCATTTTTGGAGAGACTCTTGCCAAATGGAGATTGGAGCTCACCATTTCCTTCTCCTCATCTCAAGCTCTCTTTGGACTTCATTCTTGTGTATCCCAGCTGGGCAGCCCCTTCTCCAAGCTTTTTATTGTTGAGTGATGGTCTTAGACGTAAGGGTTTCTTTCCCATCTTTTATTTTGTGTAATGGCATCCCTTTAAATTCTATTTCCTAGTTTGGTTTGAGCCCATTCCTTGTCTTTCCTGATTTGCTATTTTAGGGTTCTAAGATGGGTTTGTTTTTGGAGAATTTCTGTTATGCTTGTAGGTGCTGCTTGAGAGTGTTTTGGGGAGCTTGATTAGCTGATTGGGACCCAAGGCAAGTGGATGAATGAATGTTTTCAAGTGTTAGCATGTTTTATGAGAAAAATATGGATTTTCATTACTTATTCTTAATGATTTAATACTTGCTTCTAATCATGCTTTTCACTATGATTTTCTATTGCTTTGGAAAGGATGATTTTTGAATGCTAACATATTTATTGAAAAATCTTGATTTACATTAATTGTTTTTTGTGATCTCATATGTGTTTTCGATCTCATATGTGTTTTCATCTACATTATTGATATGGTTTCTATTACTTTAAAAAAAAATACACATGGATGAGCCTCTTTCTCTCTTGTATAATTTTTAGGAAATGTATGAATCCATGTTGATATAGCTTACCTTATGTGTACAAATGTATCTTCATATATAATGGATTTCTTGTGACTGAATATGGATGGAAAGGAGGTGATTTAACCCATTCTATGGATGATTTTGATGTGGATTGAATGGGGTATAAATGAGGTTTTGAGACCCTCAAATATGTGTAAAAAGTGTACTTTAAAAGTATATGTAAAGAGGAGAATAAGAAGAGCTCGAACTGCACTCAAAATTTCATATCGGGACAGTTCGCTCGAGCAAACTTGACACTTTGCTCGAGCGAACAGTCTGTCAGGCCTGGGTTCATACTTGAAGACTTGACACATTATTTTTAGGCTTGGGGAGGTATCGTTTGGAGCCCCAATGCAATGTGAGGACTTGGAAGGCATCGTATGGAGTCCGGTTGAGAAGAAACCCCGTTATGAAGAGTCGTCAATGATCTTTAGACTTGTCAATGTGCATAGGGATCCGGGATGTTCTTAATTCTCATGGAGTACTAAATATATGTCAAATTCAACATACGGGACCCTATTCACACCGATTCAAATCTTGGACCCTCAACGCTTGGCACAGAAGTGTATAAAAATCCATTTGTACTTGATTTTTACCCGAATTTTCTCTTGTGTACTTCAAACTTCATGTTTTATCACCAGTCATGCCCGGATACATTGAAATCATGTTTTTAGCATTTTGCTAGCCCGTATATGCCTGACCCGGTACAAATGTGCTGTTATGTTTTTTAGCCTCTGGACCGGGTTTGCAATGTAAGAAATTTCTGATTTATCAAATATCCATTCTTTATACATGTTTTAAAGATATACATGCTTTGTCAAATATTCATATTCTACACCCGTTTTATATGAATACAGGATTTTGTCAGATATCCACGATTTTTCCCACATATTTAATTATGTACAACTTTTGATCAAATAACATGATTTATCACATGTTTTGTTCTTCAATATATTGTTTATATCCTTTCACCCACCTGCCAGACCGTCGTGTCTGGCCCACTATTTTGGTACTCAGGTCCAGATTTCTTGCCCGAGCTGAGTGCACTTGTTGGCTGTGGAGCCATGAGCTTATAGGTTGTTTTGTCGGCCATGTCATGTAGACATTGAGCTTGACATCGGAGCTACATCACATGTGGGGTAGTGATTATTAGCCTTTTCTTGGGATTTTAATTAATTCACATTGATATTTGTAACTTGGAACATATATGGGAATGTAATATCCTATTACTGTCAGCTCTATATTTTATTATGATGATTTGTTCCAATCTGATATAACCCTTGATATGATAGCTATATGCTAGCGGTTGAGTACGATGCAGAATCCGATGGCCACAGACTCTGAGTCGCAACGCCACGAAAGCTTCCGTAAAATATTCAGAGTGTGTTGGAATATATGATCCTCACATACGCGGATCTTGGGAGGAATATAATTCTTACTTAACTCCCAATTTCATGTTCCCCAAGGTCGGGCCGATGCGGGTTCGGGTTGGGGGCATGACATATATATATGAGGAAGGCTCCCATGAGCTGTAGCTAGGGGACTATAGGCTGGGGCATGCGACTCTTGAGTGTGGCAGGGCCAATAAATGCATTTTACTTTTCAAGGCCCCTCTCATTTATTTCTGATTCCCCCCAGAACCTAATCGATCTATTTCTGACTTCCCCTAGAACCTAATCGAAAAGAACTTCCTCATCTCTTTCACTCATCTCCCCCTGTACGCCTCCCTTGATCGTCTCTGCAACTCGTCTGCATCTCTCCCGGGCGTCGTGTGTCTCGTTGTAGCTCTTCCTCACGACGTCTCTGCCTTTCTCCATCTATTGTCATGCGCTCCAATCTCCGCCTAAATCCAGAAAAGGGGCTCCCCCATCTCCGCGGCCGGACCATCGCTTTGAGGAGGGGACCATCACCTCGGCTGACAAATCCCCTCTCTCTCTTGCCCGGACTGCGCCTCTTAAGAAAAAAAAAACCTAAGATCGACCGGCGCAACCTACAACAATGGGTCGTAACCATCGCTGTCTCGCAACCTGCATCGCAACCAAGCTGCCTCCCGTTTACTTTTTTGTAACTCTAATGCACTTTGGGTTTTGAATCATTTTTTGGAAGTGTAATTTGTATATTGATATGCACATTGGGGTTTTGAATCCATTTTTAGAAGTTTAAAATTGTGTTTTTGTAAGTGCCTAAATTACTATGGAATTAAAAGGATGGATTTTGATCTTGATGAAGTTGCTTCGGGAAGATTGAATGCCTGAAACCTGAAAGGGAAGGAGAGAAAAGCAATCAAAGATCCTGGCTGCTATCAGCACAAGGTTCTCCGATGCCTAAGTTAGTTCAGCAACTAGACAAAGGATGAAAAACAAGGGAAAGCTTAGAGAGACAAAGTTTTTGGGTATTATGTGTGTATGTGTATGCGTACCTGTTTTGGATTGACTTTTGCATATATATAGGCAGGGAGTCCTTTGACTCCTGGAAGGGAGTCCTTTGACTCTTGGAAGGGAGTCCCATGACTCTTAGCTGGGTACTTGAGAAGTACAGTCCCATCGGACCTCACCCTTCATTAAATGGTAGTCCCATCAGACCTTACCCTGGTTGACTTTAGAAGTAGAGTCTCATCGGTCCCTACCTTGATGTAGACGTAGTTGCCGGATAATAATAACCCTTTATGTCTTATCTGATGCATGTCATCATTACTCAACACGTTCTGTGATGGGGTTGAATCTCCATAGAGGTACATTTGTCAGTACTCGTCTTAGTCAACATTCTGGCATTATTGCCGAGATACGTGAGACCGAGACTGAGACGTGGTACCGAGGTCAGGAATGACCTTAATATGGAAGCACTTTGACACTATTGCCGAGGTGCACTAGACTGAAATCGAGACATGTTTAGTTAGTACTTTTACTGAAACTAGGATAATCTCGGTATCTCGGAAATACCCCACACAATTGCCCCTAGCTTCTGACTTCTTAGAGTTCCTTAACTCTTTGAGGTAGGAAGCTAAGTATTATGATGGGAGAATCTTTTGAGTATCAGGTTTGAATCTTATCTCGGTGCCGGTTGCTGACGTTTGATCTCTATCCTTACGCCGCTTCATCTGCCCGAGGTAATAAATGGCGCGCCTTGATTGATGCGGAAAAATAGGCTGACGGCACTACGTGTCACCGCCTGGTTGGTCGCCGAATCGATCTGAAAAGGCATGCAGCGCCTTAAGGAGATGTATATAGTACTCAAAGCGACGTCTCGCACGTGCGTCTTCAAGATTCAAAAGGGGCGCCTCTTTTTCATTATAAATAGAGGTGCCCCTCTCTCATTCTCCATTTTCATATTCGGAGAAGAAAGAGGGTTTACAGAAGAGAGATATCCCGTCGAGGTCGAGTCCGAGTCCAGCGTCTCTGTGACCAGTTTCTTTAGTCCTGTTCTTGTAAGTCCTTCCTTCCAATCTTGTTTTTTCTTGCTTTTAGGGCTTCTTCGCTTCGTCTAGGGTTTCCTGCCCCCATTTTCCTCTTTTTCAAGTTTCGCCCTTCATTCTTCCAGTTTCTCCAACTTAGGAATGTGCATTTACAGACATTGGCTAGAAACCCTAGTGGCAATAGCCGAGTTTAGGGCCAGATACAAGATACCCGACGATGTCCTCGTTAGGTTAGATAACCCTGTAAATCCCTTCGATGGCCATGCCTTTATTGACGGTTGGATGCCGTTCCCTCTGGTTGCCGTAATCGAGGGTGGGGTCCGATTCCCCCTTCACCCCCTCCTGATAAGCTGCCTTAAGAAGTGGCGTCTCTGCCCCTGTCAGTTGATACCAAATAGCTTCAAAATCATAATGGGTACTGCCAAGCTCAATAGGATCCTAGATATTAACCTCGGTGTCCATGACATCGAGGGCGTTTATGATATCTCTAAATCCGGGAGTGACAATACCTATTATCTCCGGGTTAAGGCAAAACAAGGGTGCATCGTTAACGAACTGGAAGACTCCAACAAATACGCCGGAGATGACCACGTATTATTGTCGGGCAACTGGGAGTATTCTAGGTTTGTGCCTGAA
This sequence comes from Litsea cubeba, assembly GCA_012931725.1. NCBI lineage: Eukaryota > Viridiplantae > Streptophyta > Magnoliopsida > Laurales > Lauraceae > Litsea > Litsea cubeba. The sequence continues at coordinate 41,295,812 of CM022952.1, forward strand.
GTGGCAAGGATTGACAAGGTTCCTCGCAACCTCGAGAGCCCACTGAGTAACCACCAATCTCCAGCTTCTATTTTTCCTTCATACTTTTATGCTCTTTTTTATTGAGGTATTTGACACTTTTTGTTTGTTGTGCAAACATCCAGCAAAGAAGGAAGGAAGCCTCTCGAGTCGGTTGGGTTAAGGACGAGAGGCGATTTCGGGCAGTATACAGCAACCGAGGCCATCAAAATCGAACCACCCCGGCGCTCTTAGACTATGAGCCGAGGTACCATTCCTTCATCAAGAGGAGGACTGACCAACCTTGGGAAGGGCATCCGGATCGCGCCGAGATGGAGAGAGCAGAGTTTAAGCAGCCCCAAACTGACGTAGAGCACCAGACTGCCTTTGGTGCCGGGGCCACCACATCCTGGTCTGATTTGGAGGCCACAGAAACGAGAGTCGAGACCTCCTTAAGGCCGAGCGACAACGTCAGGCGGTCCACTCCTTTAGTTCTTCGTCAAGTCCAGTGGAAGAGGAGGTCATGACGCACCGTAGAACCTCACTGGTGGTTAAAGACTTGTGCGCTTTGGTGTTTGGAGGACAAGCTCCTCGAGCCCCTTTGGATCCTTCAACCTCCGTTGCCGCTGATGCTTCTGCACCCGGGCCTACATCTGCTATGCTTATAAGTTTGAAAGTTCACCACGTCCTGTCAAAATCATGCGGGAAGAGGCTCGGTTGGAGAGAAGGACCAAGATTGAGGGACCAATTGTGCAGTGTCATTGTGCCGTCTCGATTTCCCAACCTACCTCCCCGGCTCCCTGGAGGCCGAGCCTGCAACTTGAGCCCGGGAGGCCTCTAACTGTGGAAGACCACGTCTTTGGGAATGCCCTAGTCATCGTCGCGCTCGGCCAGGCCTGCGCCCTACCGAGAGACATGGCGAAGCACAGGGAGGCCGACGACACGACGCTGATGGCGTCGTCCATGCAATCGGAAATTTCGGTAAGTTTACTTTTCCATAAATTTTACCAAGTGTATGATCTCGGTGATTGTCTTCAGATGCTTGTTTCTTCTTTAGCTAGTACAGAAATGCCAGGTCTGAAAGAACATGCGATACAGATCTGAAAGTCTCATACCAAGAGACGTCCATGGCTGATTTGTAACAAAACAGATTTTATAAAATCTGATCTGGGCAGCGCAGATCAGCCATATAAATCGTATAAAAACTCCATGGTTTCATGATCAACAATTGTATAAACAAAGGAGATATAAGAAGACTATTACCTTGATGATATGAAGACTTCAAATATCTGAAATTAAAGATCTGAGAGGGCTGATATCAGATCTGCAATCAGTAAAACAAGTTGCTGTAATTTTCTGCAGCAGCTATGCAATCATTCTTCTCCTCTATTCCACTTCCAAATCTGATTGGCTAAGATTGTGGGATCTAAATATGGATTTCTTGAAGGGTTTTTCTGAACTATGATGTATGGAAAAAACCATACCTAATGCTCACTTCAAGGAGGAAGAAGAAGAAGCCTGGGCGTGTCTTCTTTTTTGGGTGTGGACGGCCAAGGGAATACATATCCCTTTTTATCATTGCAAGCCTAGGGATTTCTTTCCCTTAAAACTTTTCCTACTAATCCTCTTGGACACCCCAAAAGGAAATACAATGCTAAGATTTATTTCCTTCTAAGTTCTCTCCAATTAGATAAGGAAAATAAAAGGAACATCCCATAAACTTAGCAATTAGTTACCTTAGGTGTGCAACACCTACTAACTTTTAGTTTCTAAAATAAAAAGGAAACTTTATTATAGGAATTCTTATCCAAAGATGAGTCCAACCTTTCCAAGTAAAGGTACCTACTCAAAGTTGGAAACCTCACACAAAGAATTCCCATTATGGCCGACCCACATGATAATTAATCACACCATGGCCCACAAGACAATAATTTAGCTAGAGTTAAATTCACGTATGCCATCAAAGGCCTATTTGAATTTAAACTCAAAATTATTTTTCCACTAAAATAATTCAACCACATATTAACTAAACAAATTAGGAAACCATGCCAATATAGGAAAGTGGCTAGAGGAGGGACCAAAAGACATATTTGCCCTTGGCTCCCAAAATGACCAAAATGTCCATGCTAAACCCATAGCAACAATAAGACCATTTTAACCTTAACTCATTCCACTAAAGAGTTATGGTTGAACTCCAGAGACAAATATTTAATATGATTTTAAGCTAGTCAGAAAGTGACAGTCGTCTTTGACCTATTAAGTGAAATGACCAAAATGCCCCTCTATGTAACATCCATAATCAAGTCAGGTTATCAAATGCACTATCAACCTTCTCGATTACATCTTAACCTTAGAACTTCATATCCTTGACTTAATCATCATCCGGATATCATTCTCTTGGTCTAGGGAGCAACCCACAAGTTCAATATCCATATGGAACATCCATATACTAAGATCTTAGATTTTTGTGATTAATCAGAAAAATTCTAAGGGGACGATCACTCCATCACTAGATGGCATAGATTCTTTATTGCATCTGCACGTCCCAACTAATCAAGCCCGAGCACCCAAAACACAGAGCTGTTGACCCATGTGAAGGATCTCACCCATAGTGAATTAAAGCACAAGAACTCGACTTCGTCAGTTCATCCACAAATGCTCAAGATTAAGAGCACTGGTCACTCAGTAGCATGAGGTGACTCGATCTCTCTCAGTGATAGTACTATTTTAGAGATCACACCTATAATGGTCCTGTTCAATGCATGACATATGCACTAATGAGATAAATCCGGGAAAGGCCTCCCGTGACTTAGGTAAGTCACCCTGAATACAGGAGAGTATCTCACTATAACTTACACCAAGATGAAGTGCCCAACTCCATCTCTCAGTTATGAACAAATTTATTGTTTCCAGTGTCCATGAGTCAGACCTATCTGTGTGTAGCCACTACACACCTAATTCATTTACTAGAAACAATGGGCCTTACACAACCATACATATATACATGTTTAAAGAGAAAAGAGTCATTCCATTAAATAACCAGTAAATATCCAGTGACAAAAGATGAGAGTGCAGCTAGTGGGCTTTAGGGCATACACTAATCCCAACAAGGTCGCACTGGAGAGGATCCATCAGAATAAAGCCGGAATTTTACGGATGGAGGCAGAGAAGAAGGAACTCAAGATAGCCTTAGATGGGGGCAGCAAAAAGCTGAAGGGCAGGAGGAGATAATCCTCGCCCTCAAGTCTGAGCTTGATATGGTGAAGACCGAGGTCGAGGTACAAAAGAAGAGGGCGGCTGAGCTCGAGGAGCAGAAAAATGAAGTCGAAGCCAAGCTCCAGTCGGAGGCCGATGCTGCTTTCGATGACGGGATGGCGTAGGCGATGACTCTGTATGAGGCTCAGGTCCTGACTGTGAGGGGCCAAGTCTGGGAGCTCGGATGGCTTGCTGCATTGAAAGAAGTGGGAATCCCCTAGGATCATCCTGCTTATAAAAATCCAGCAAAGTTCCCAAGCTCGAAGCTGGAATCCAGTTCTGCCCTTCTGAGTCCGAGATTCCCATTGAGGCTGCTGTGACTAAATCCACTCCAGCCGGGACCGAAGCCACTAACACAGAGGCCGATGCTACCGTCGAGTCTATTACTTGAAAACTTTATCTGTTTCTCTTTTTATTTTTCTTTGATGTAATGAAGAACATTGTACTCTTGTCTTCCTGGTAATACAATTGAGGTTTTTCTGCTTGCTATCAAACAGTTTTCCTTTTTTATGATTGCCTTCAAACATTTCTCCATATGCTTGACCTCGGTTCCTTAACCAAGCTCTTTATATGCTATGGAAATCGATTTTACTTAAGTATTTGAGTTCGGTTCAACAACCGAGACCTCACCTACTCTCAAGTTCTGTAATTCAAGAAATTTGTATCCGGATACCAAATTTGTCAGCAGTGTTGCTCAGTTCATCAATCGAGCTCAACGGGAGTGAATTGGATTAAGTCTTTCGACTAAAAGGAGTACAAGGTTTTTACCTCGGTGATAGAATACATTGACTTGGTTCGGTGAACGAGCTTAATTTTATTCCTGACACCGAAGCGGTCACCGAGTTCTTAACTTGGTGTTGCGCCTTAACCATTTAAGGCTTTTGTCATTTCCCTAATGATTTGTAACAGTTAAGTAGGTTATTGCCGAGTTCCACAACTTAGCAAGAATTGAAAGCAACAAAGACTATTTTTATTAATCTCAGAAATCGAATACAATTTAAAAGTAATACTTCTTAAGGTGCGTCACATTCCATGGCTGTGGTAACTCTTTTCCATCCATGTCCTCAAGCCTGTATGCTGATTGTCTAGCAACCGAGATTACCTTGAATGGCCCGTGCAAGTTCGGTGCCAGCTTGCCTTGTTTTGGATCTTTATCCGCGGGAAGCGTCTTCTTTAAGACCAAAGCTCCATCTGAGAACTTCCTTGCTCTGACTTTTTGGTTGTAGCCCCTAGCTAGTTGTTGTTGGTAGGCAGCTAAGCGAATAACTGTTGTATCTCTTCACTCTTCGGCTAGGTCCAGTTCCCGAGCCAGATTCACTTCATTTTGATTTCGATTGAAGAGTTCGGACCTCAAAGTTGGGAGGCCGACCTCAAGTGGGATCATGGCTTCCATTCCAAAGGCCAAGGAGAAAGGCGTTACCGAAGTGGAGCGTCTTGGAGTAGTCCTGTATGCCCATAGTACACTCGGAAGTTCTTCTACCCATATCCCCTTGGCTCGGTCAAGTCTCTTTTTGAGTTCATCGAGCACCACCTTATTAGAAATTTTGGCTTGACCGTTGCTTTGTGGGTAGGCCGGAGTGGAATAGTGATTTCTGATGCCAAGCTCCTAGCAGAAGTTTCTGAAGAGGCTGGAGTCGAACTAAGTCCTGTTGTATGAGATTAAAGCTTGTGGGATACCAAACCTTATTATGATGCTTTTCCACACGAAGTTTTTTTAGTCTTGTTCGGTGATGAAAGACAACGGCTCGGCTTCTATCCACTTGATAAAATAATCGGTAGCTACTATTAGCCATCTCTTATTCCCTGGAGCTTGGTGGAGTGGCCCCACAATGTCCAATCCCCATTGGGCAAAGGGCCACAGACTGGAGAGTGGGCTCAGATAATGTGCTGGCTGATGGATGGAGTGTGAGAACTTTTGGCATTTCTCGCACTTTCTGGCATATAGCTGGGCATCCTTTTGCATGTAAGGCCACACATAGCCTTGGCTGTTTGCTCGGTATGCCAGTGACCGACCTCCAATGTGGCTTCCGCATATTCCTTCATGAATTTCAAAGAGAAAATCTTCGACTTTGCTTGGCTGAACACACTGGAGGTAGGGGCCGGTGTAGGACTTTTTGTAAAGTTTGCCATCTGGGGACAATCAAAATCGAGTTGCTTTCAACTTGATTCTGTGAGCCTCATTCTTGTCTTCAGGAAGTTGATCATCTCTGAGATAGGAGATGATTGGGTCCATCCAGCTCGGACCGAGATCAACACATAAAATCTGCCGAGGTGGCAGAAGCTCTATTTTTGGTTTGTCCAAGTTTCCACCTCGACAGTTCTTTTTCTCCAGCTTCGACGGCAGAGGCAAGGCTGGCGAGAGCGTCGGCATGAGAATTAGAATCTCTACCAACCTGCTTGACTTCAACTCTTTTGAACTGAGAAAGGAGTTGTTTTGCATGAGCTAGGTAGGCTACCATCCTTTCATCGCGAGCTTGGTAGTCTCCATTCAGCTGGCTTGTCACCAACTGTGAGTCACTGAAGACCACCACTTACCGTGCCCTCAGGATTTTAGCGCTATTGAACCCTGCAATCAGTGCTTCATACTCAGCTTCATTATTGGACGCTTTGAAGCCAAGTGTTAAGGCTTGTTCGATGACTGGTCCCTTTGGAGATTGGAGGACTATACCTGCGCCAACCCTTTTGGAGGTTGAGGATCCGTCAATGAAGACGTTCTATGATGAGCCAACGAACTGCTTCCAAGACCGCTCTTCTTCGGTCTCGGTGACTTCATCCTCATTCCTTCTGCCCCCTACTTCGGTATCGAGCTTTCTTGGTGCTGAACTAGGAGAGACAAACTCCACAATGAAGTCTGCCAAAATTTGGGCCTTTATTGCCGTTCTATGTTGATACTGGATATCATACTGCCCCAACTCGACGGCCTATCTTGAGATTCTTCCAGAGAAGTCTGCCTTTCTGGAAAGGGACTTAGGCGGATGTTCCGTAACAACCACTATTTTGTACGTTTGGAAATAGTGAGAAAGTTTGCGGGAAGCACTGACGAGTGCTAATGCAAGTTTCTCCAATTGTAGATACCTGGTCTCAGCATCAAGAAGGATTTTCCTTGTGTAGTAGATGGGTTTCTGCTGCCTGTCTTCCTCTTTGATGAGCACCGAGCTTACTGCATGATCCGAGACTGCCAGGTATAGGTAGAGCACCCCTCCCCGCTTCGGCGTTAAAAGCAGGGGTGGTGAAGCCAGGTAGGCTTTGAGCTCCTGTAGAGCTCGGTCGCACTCTGGAGTCCATTGAAATTTCAAACTTTTCTTCAAAAGTTGAAAAAATGGACGACATTTGTCTGAAGCTCGACTGATGAAGTGATTAAGCGCAGCAACCATGCCTGTGAGCCTTTGGACTTATTTTGCCGTAGTTGGACTCTGTGTCCCCTGAATTGCTGAGATCTAGTCTGGATTTGCTTTAATCCCTCTTTTTAAGACCAGGCTTCCCAGGAATTTGCCGGAGCCGATGCCAAACTCACATTTGGATGCATTTAGCTTGAGCTGGAACTTCTTGACATTATCAAATGTTTGACTCAGGTCTGCCAAGTGGTCCTGTGACCTTTTAGACTTGACAACCATGTTGTCAATGTAGACCTCTATCGTTTTGTCGAGCTGGGCCTAGAACATTTTGGTTACCAGCCTCTTAAGTTGCCCCCACATTTTTTAACCCAAATGGCATTACTTTGTAGCACTAAATACCTCTAGGTATTATGAATGCAGTCTTTTCTTCATCAGGCCCATGCATCGGAATTTGATGGTAACCTCGATAAGCATCGATAAACTTATCCTATTATGCCCGGCGGTCGCGTCGATCATCCGATCAATCTTTGGGAGTGGATAGTTGTCCTTGGGGCATGCTTTGTTGAGGTCGGTGAAGTTGACACATACTCTCCCCTTTTCATTCTTTTTCTTGACCACCACCGTATTGGCCAACCAATTCGGGTAGTGGACCTCCTTGATCGCTCTGGCTTTTAGCAACTTCTGAACTTCCTTGATCACGACTTCGGTTTGTGGGATCCGATTTTGCGAGCCTTCTGGATTACAGGCTTGTGCTTCGGGTCCACATTCAACTTGTGGCACATGATCTCGGGATCGATGCCAGCCATTTCATAGGGAGTCCAAGCGAAGACTTCCTTGTTCTGTAACAAGAAATTTAGGAGCTCGGACCTCTCAGGTTTGGCAAGTTGGTTGCCGAGCAGAAAATATCTTTCAGGATCGTTGGGATCAATCCTGATCTCGGTCAGATCTTCCACGCTCTTTTGATCTGGGGCTCGACCGACGTCTTCAAAGTCAGCTTCTCGCTCCAGCTTGGCCATGTGCACCTGCGTTGGCTCTGCTTCACTAGGCACCACAACCATCAAGCACTGCTTCACCATGTGTTGGTCACCTTTGACCGTAATCACCTCGACTCTGCCGTTCTCATTCTCTAATAGGAACTTGAGTTTTTGGTGGTGAGTGGAAGGTACTGTCTCCATGTTATGCAGCCAGGTTCTCCCCATGATTGCATTGTATGGGGATGGTGAATCCACCACAAGAAAATTAGCTAGCATATAGGCGCCTTCAACTTGGACTTTTAGTGAGATTTTTCCCTTGGGGTATACGGGCTTTGAGCTGAAACCCACTAGAGGAGTGCGTGCTTCCTGCAAGTCCTCTTCCTTGAGACCCATCTTCTTGAAGCAGTCGAAGTAGAGGATCTCTGATGAGCTGCCGGGGTCCATAAGAATCCTCTGTACCTTGAAGTTCTTTAACTTCAAGGTCACAATCAATGGATCTTTGTGGGGGAGCTGGACCCCGTCTAGGTCCTTGTCTGAGAACCAGATCTTGGGCCTTTCTTTTCGAGCTTTCTTGGCAACTGGTCCCAGCTCGGCCGTCATCACCTATTTGCCGTGTGAGGCCTTTCTCGCTTCGGCACGAGCTTGATTACTCCCCTTTGGGGCATGAGTTAGTGGATGACATTGATGATTCTTTCTGACTCATCGCTGTCTTGATCATTATCATTTCGGCGCTGAGCTCGGTTTTTGTTTCTGCCTTCTTTTTTGATGAAGTCCTTCAAGTGCCAGTCTTTGACGAGCTTTTCGAGATGTGAGTTGAAGGTCATGCAGTCTTCAAATCTGTGTCAATTCTACTTGTGATAGGCACAAAACTTGCTCTGATCACGGGTGGAAGGATCACCCTTCATTGACTGCGGCCATTTGAAGAACGGTTGTGACTTGATCCTGCCAAGGAGCTTATAGATTGGCTCCTTAAAGATCGTGTTCACAGCCTTGTAGGCGGCAACAGCTGGTTTGGACTTCTTGCTACCTCCGAGGTGGGAGCTGAGGCCATCATTGAGCTTGTCGATGCCTTATTTCGGTCCACCTCCTCCTTCCGAGATGATTTCTTGTCTCTCTTGGGGGGGGGGGGGGGGGGGGGGCATCTGTCCTCCTGCCAGAAACTGAAGCTTTCCCGATCTTAGGCTTCGTCTTCTTCTTACTCAGTAAACTGATTCACCCTGGCCATCAGTGCTTTCACCGTGACCACGGGGAACCGAACCAAGTCCCTTCGAAGCTCGTTGCCTGACAGTAGAGCTTGTTTGAAGGATTTTATTACCACCTTATCAGTGGCGTCTTCGACTTGGCTATATATGGTCCAGAATCTCTTGGCGAACTAAGTGATGTTCTCGGTTCGTTTCATTCTGAGAGCCATTATGTCGTCATCCGTTTTGGGGATGACTCTATGTGCTTGGAACTTTTCCACGAAGGAATTCCAGAGCTACTGCCAGCTCGAGATTGATCCCCCTCGAAGTGCACATAACCATTTTAGGGGAAGGTCTCATAGACTGGAAGAGAAAACTCGACAGTTTAGGTGACCTATATCACCCCAAACCGACATCTTCTAAGTAAAGTGTTGGAGGTGTGTCACTGGGTCTGAGGTTCCATCGTAAAGGATAAACCTCGGGACATTGAACTTTTTAGGGAGGAAGAAGTTCCTTATTTCTTGAGAGAAGGGAGATGTGCCGAGATCCTCAGTGTTGTAGGCATTAAGCCGATCTCGGGTGAAACCGACCACCTCCATGTTCCCCTCCACTATTTGTTTGACTTGTTTGCAAGCCATTCTCTCAAATCCTCATTGTCCTCCGGTCTTTGTCTTGACCTTTTTGAGTCCAGGTCCAAGTGGATGCTACTCGAACCTTCATCGTAAGCTCGGTCGCGCCTCTTGTTATTCAGGATTTGCCTCAAATCCTGTTCAACTGAAGGAGCTTGGTTGCATTTTGGGGGTGGATTCGTGGCCTTTGTCTTCTTCTGGAGCTGCTGTTGGAGTTGACGAATCAACTCTTCCTGCTCTTGTATAACAAGGTTTTGGGCCCTGATATCCTCGGGGAGAGGGTTGCAATCGTCGTCACCATCAGCGGGTTGCTTCCCATTATCCCGTGGGGGATGCTCCAGTGAAAGATCATTTTGCTGGGAATGCCCCGGCCGAAAGTTATCTTGTTGGGAGGCTGTTGTCACCCCCTTTAAAGATGAACCCGACCGAGTGTGATGACTTCCCATGCTCACTGCTCCAAACCTTGCCCCGGACCTCCTCTGGCGAGGGTCGTCGGCAATTGCGGTGGCAATGTTGATGGTGGTAAGTTTTTTGATGATTCTCCACCCTTTCTGACTTTTGGAGGCATGGTGTTTGGGAATTTGATTTAATTGTTCCCCACAGACGATGCCAATTGTAAGTGCCTAAATTACTACGGGCTTAAAAGAATGGATTAGGATCTTGATGAAGTTGCTTGGGGAAGATTGAATGCCTGAAACCTGGAAGGGAAGGAGAGAAAAGCAACCAAAGACTCTTGCCGCTATTAGCACAAGGTTCTCCGATGCCTAAGTTAGTTTAACAACTAGACAAAGGATGAAGAAGAAGGGAGACCTTAGAGAGACAAAGTTTTTGGGTATTATGCGTGTATGTGTATGCGTACCTATTTTGGATTGGCTCTTTCATATATATATATATATATAGGCAGGGAGTCCTTTGACTCTTGGAAGGGAGTCCCATGACTCTTAGCAGGGTACTTGAGAAGTACAGTCCCATCGGACCTCACCCTTCATTAAATGGTAGTCCCATCTGACCTTACCCTGGTTGACTTTAGAAGTAGAGTCTCATTGGACCCTACCTTGATGTAGACGCAGCCGCCGGATAATAATAACATTTTATGCCTTATCCGATGCATGTCATCATTACTCAACACGTTCTGTAACGGGGTTGAATCTTCATAGAGGTACAGTTGTCAGTACTCGTCTAGGTCAACATTCTGGCACTATTGCCGAGATGCGTGAGACCGAGACCGAGACATGGTACCGAGGTCAAGAATGACCTTAATATGGAAGCACTCTGGCACTATTCACTATTGCCAAGGTGCACTAGACTGAAATTGAGACATGTTTAGTCAGTACTTTTACTAAAACTAGGATATTCTCGGTATCTCGAAAATACCCCACACAATTTTGATTTGCAAAAATTAGTCGGTTGTATTTGTAGAAATTGGTCTCTGTTTGTATTGATGGGAATGATTTCTGTCCAACTTCTTTTAGCACAATATTATTTTTTCCTCCAACAAAACTTGACATTGTGGAGGCCATACTTATTCTTCAAACTGCAGAAATGGGTTAGGTTTTTTTTGTTAATGCCCTGCGCAATAAAGATGGAGTGTGACTATCTTCTAATCATTGAATTTTCTTAAGACACACTGATAAAGAGGTAAGCCAGAAACAGTGACAAATTGGGTTAGGCCTCATGTCCATTTCTAAAGATAACGAGTTTCAAAGGTAATTACTCTTATCTAATTACCTGTAAGAACCGACTGTGATTAATGAATATAAGCATTCAACTTCACTGCATATCTTGATAATGCATTCCGACTATATCAGAAAAAAATGTATTATTCTTTGGACTGCTCAATGACCGCAACAAATTTATTTGCTAAGCAAAGCATTGGAGGTGGAAGAAATGGATAAATACATGGTGTCTAGCCTTATAGCACTGCAATTATAGTTTTTAATGATGGACAGTCATGAAAGCATATTATTTGCTCCTGAATGTTTCTTTTTCAATTGTTGGCATCAGTAACATGGCTCACTGCCTCACTTCGTTCTCTTTCGTGTCTACTAATGTGTTGGCTTCTGATTATTATTGCCCATTGAAATATGGAGCTATGTGCTGGTGGACAAGTTGGATCGTTTGAACAATAATTTCTCTTGTTTCGTGACATGATCATGGGTCTTGTGTGGGGATATTTCCGAACTCGCCGGATGACTGGCCGGATGCTCTATCTCATGCTCCGGCGCCAGCTAGGCCATCCCGGCAAGGCCCGTCTCAACGTCCGCCAGTTCGGCCAAGTGCCCCCACTCCGGCCAGAGACTCATCTCGGCCCCTTGCACGACATTTCCACCTCGGCCAGGACGCTCCCAGCTCGGCTGAGCTCCACCTCGGCCAGGTCATCTCCAGCTCGGCCAGGGACTCCTCTCCGGTCCTCCACTTCGGGGTCTCTGCAAGGTCCCTAGCCAAGGCAGGGTCTGACAGCTGTCCACCCTTGGACACTTAAGCACGCTAGAGCACGCGCGACAAGACAAGGGTACGCCTATACTCTCTGACAGACAGAGCCTCCCATGCCGCCCATGCTTCCTGACAGATCGGCGTCCACAGACGCCAGAGTGGGCTGTGATGGGACGGCTAACCACCTCATTGTCTCTCCAAAGTCAACTATCTCCCTCTCCTCCTCTATAAAAGGGGCCAAACCAGAACAATAAGGGGACTCTCTCTCCCGTCCGAGAGAACCACTGGTATCACCTTCTCCCCCAAAATCTCCTCCTACTGTCCAGTACACATACTGACTTAGGCATCGGAGAGCCCTGCGCTGCCCACAGCCAGGGTCCTCTGACCTGTTTCTTCTCCCTCTTCCAGGTTCTCAGGCATCGGTTCTTCCATCAGCAACGAGGAAACGGGGAGCCTCAGCCTTCGTCTTCCTCAGTGAGTCGCAAGAACACCACCCCCCGGGTCCGTGAATTTTTGTGCACTTACAATTGGCGCCGTCTGTGGGAAATGCTACAAAAAGCCATCTTCCCAAACACCATGCCTCGGAGAACCAGAAAGGGAAAGGAACCGCTGACACTGTCGACACAGCTGCCGACGGTCCCCCACCGGGAAAGGTCAAGAGCAAGATCTAATCCAGCGAGCGTCCAACAGCAGGGTACTCAGTCGGGTTCATCCTCTAAGGGTTCGACCTCGACCCCACCTTCCAAAAAGCGCACCCTGAAGGACAACAGAAGCAACCAAGCTCCGGGCAACAACCACGACATCAGAAAGTGGCTTGATCGACGCATCGAGCAAGCAGTACGACAAAACTTGGAGGCTGCCGGTTTCGCTCGAGTTCGGCTGAACTCTGACGGTCTCGGCACATCTCCCCTCTCTCCAGAGATCAGGAGCTTCCCCCTTCCCGAAGACTTCAAAATCCCGAGGTTCGTCGTTTACGACGGAACCTCGGATCCAGCAGCACACCTCCGGCACTTCACTCAGAGGATGTCGGTGTGGGGCGAGGCAGGCCACATGAACTGCAGAGTTTTCTCCTCCAGCCTCGGGGACCTCCCCCTGAAGTGGTTCTGCGCACTCCCCCAAGGATCGATCAAAAGTTGGCAGCAGCTCCGAAGTTCCTTCATGACGAAGTTCCAAGCCCACAGGGTCGTCCCCAGGTCGGCCGCCGACCTGATGGCCCTCAGAATGAAGCAGACCGAGAACGTCACGCAGTTCGCCAAAAGGTTCTGGACTGTGTACAGCCAGACCGAGGGTACTTCAGATGCAATAGCGATCCTGTCTTTCCAACAAGCCCTCCTACCAGGCAACGAGCTTCGAAAGGACTTGGTCATGCATCCCGTGGTCACTATGGCAGCACTGATGACCAGGGTAAACCAGTTCGTCAGGCAAGAAGCAGACGAAGCCCGAGCCCAGAAGCATTTCAACAACAATCAACATGCAGCGTCCATCTCGGCGGACGCCTCCATCTCGGCGGATGCCTCCGGCTCCGCAGCAGCGTCCATCTCGGCGGACGCCTCCAGCTCCGCAGCACCGTCCATCTCGGCGGACGCCTCCATCTCGGCGAATGCCTCCAGCTCCGCAGCTCCGTCCATCTCGGCGGACGCCTCCATGACAGAAGTCTCCTCCAGCTCGGGGGGCTGCTGAAGCCTCCTATCATCTTTCAGCTTCGACCGCCCGTCAGCTTTGATCGCACGACCCTCTACCGTCATTTCTGGCGGCACGGTCCTCTACTGTCAGCTTCGATGGCGCCGTCAGCTGCGACGACATCGGTACGACCCTCTACTGTCGGCTTTGATCGTACGACCCTCTACTGTCATTTCGACGGCACGGTCCTCTGCTGTCAGCCTTGATCGCACGGTCCTCTGCCGCCGCTAGTCGTCCAGAGCTACGTACCCCTGGTGACGAGCCAGGGGGATCTCCATTGCGTGCGGCAGGCGCATCTCGGCCACGCGCCAGATGCCCGGCACAGGCCCCTGGTGACGAGCCAGTGGGGATCTCCATTGCGTGCGGCAGGCGCATCTCGGCCACGCGCCAGATGCCCGGCACAGGCCCCTGGTGACGAGCCAACGGGATCTCCATTGCGTGCGGCAGGCGCATCTCGGCCACGCGCCAGATGCCCGGCACAGGCCCCTGGTGACGAGCCAGCGGGATCTCCATTGCGTGCGGCAGGCGCATCTCGGCCACGCACCAGATGCCCGGCACAGGCCCCTGGTGACGAGCCAGTGGGATCTCCATTGCGTGCGGCAGGCGCGTCTCGGCCACGCGCCAGATGCCCGGCACAGGCCCCTGGTGGCGAGCCAGTGGGATCTCCATAAGCGCCTCTCGGTACTCACTCTCCAGCTCGGCAGTAGTGTGAATCTCCAGCTCGGCAGAAGCACCCTGTTACAGCTTAGCAGTGATGCCAACCTCTAGCTCTGGTTCATTGCCAGCCAGTCATCCTCCATGATACTTACCTTCTGACCTCAAAAGAGCAGTCTATCGAGCTCAGAAGCTGGGGGGCTATTGTGTGGGGATATTTCCGAACTCGCCGGATGACTGGCCGGATGCTCTATCTCATGCTCCGGCGCCAGCTAGGCCATCCCGGCAAGGCCCGTCTCAACGTCCGCCAGTTCGGCCAAGTGCCCCCACTCCGGCCAGAGACTCATCTCGGCCCCTTGCACGACATTTCCACCTCGGCCAGGACGCTCCCAGCTCGGCTGAGCTCCACCTCGGCCAGGTCATCTCCAGCTCGGCCAGGGACTCCTCTCCGGTCCTCCACTTCGGGGTCTCTGCAAGGTCCCTAGCCAAGGCAGGGTCTGACAGCTGTCCACCCTTGGACACTTAAGCACGCTAGAGCACGCGCGACAAGACAAGGGTACGCCTATACTCTCTGACAGACAGAGCCTCCCATGCCGCCCATGCTTCCTGACAGATCGGCGTCCACAGACGCCAGAGTGGGCTGTGATGGGACGGCTAACCACCTCATTGTCTCTCCAAAGTCAACTATCTCCCTCTCCTCCTCTATAAAAGGGGCCAAACCAGAACAATAAGGGGACTCTCTCTCTCTCTGGCCCGTCCGAGAGAACCACTGGTATCACCTTCTCCCCCAAAATCTCCTCCTACTGTCCAGTACACATACTGACTTAGGCATCGGAGAGCCCTGCGCTGCCCACAGCCAGGGTCCTCTGACCTGTTTCTTCTCCCTCTTCCAGGTTCTCAGGCATCGGTTCTTCCATCAGCAACGAGGAAACGGGGAGCCTCAGCCTTCGTCTTCCTCAGTGAGTCGCAAGAACACCACCCCCCGGGTCCGTGAATTTTTGTGCACTTACAGGTCTAATACAACATTATAATGGGTTGTTGTAAACAAGAAATGGCCTACAAATTGATAGACATTCTGTAATAACAAATTGATAGACGTTTCAACCATAAATTTCACTCATCAAATCATAGGTCTACAACCTGTTCACAATTTTTATTATCATAGGTCTACAACCTATTTTTGTTGATTACATCCCAATAAACTATCACAACTAATTTCACTCATCAAATCATCAACAACTCCAACAAAACAGAGCATGCACAGCTTAAAAAAATAGCTCCTCCATAGATCATAGCAACCCAACACAGTATTGTTCTTCCTTTTCTCCCCCTTTTCATACAATTGAAGCACTACAAAATAAAAGAAATGGAATCCATATGTTTGAAATTAGATAAACCCAAATTTTCTAACAAGAAAATAGCGAAGACAAAACTACATTTCCAAACTAACTCAAACGCAAATCATGATTCAGTTTGGCACCATCACTTCTTTACCACTTCAGACCTTCTCCTGTCACCCAAATATATTAAAAAAAAAAAAAAGCACAACACCAGAATATCAGGCCTTTTCCTTCGTGTATTCTAATTCTATTCAAATCAAAGGCCTTCACAAAGAAAATTTTTTTGGGTGAGCCATAACAGAAAAGGAATGGGGTCAATTCAACAATGATATATAAACTCACAAAGAACATCCAAATTAAAATTCACAGAGAAACAGATAAAGAAAATCAGCATAGTTAAACTCACAAAGAACCAATAGAAATCCAAAAAGGGATACCTCAAAATCCAAAAAACCCAAACAGAAAGAGCCCAAAAAGTTGGACAGAAATCATTCCCATCAATACTAACAGTGACCAATTTCTATTTCATTCTTTCAATTTCTACAAATACAACTGACCAATGTTTGCAAATCAAAATACAATTTTACACTTCTAAAAAAGGACTCAAAACCCCAATGTGCATATCAAAATACAAATTACACTTCCAAAAAATGATTCAAAACCCAACATGCATCAGAGTTCCAAAAAAGTAAATGGGAGGCAGCTTGGAAGTGAGGATCCTTCATAAAAGGATGAATCCCTTGAGTATTATCCATTCATGACTATTTATGCTTAGATTTGATAGACCATGCTTAAGATTAAATTATTTTGATGGTTTATATTTATCTTTGATAAGTAGTACTTAGTGAAGGAAGTCTTAGGTTTTTGAGTTTTATTTTAAAAAAGGGTTTTAAAAGATAGATCTTTTGAATCAAAATATTGATTTTTTTTATTTGAGTATTGATTGGGACAAGTTAGGATTATTTTCTAAAGAGATTGATTGAAACTTGGTGGATTATGGATGCTCTAATCACTTTCCCTATCTGATTTTCTTACTTCTTAGTTGTTTGGTTTTGTTCTTAGATTCATTGAAAATCTAATTGATTCCTAGTTTATTAGTTTAGTTCTCATAATTAAGAATTCTTTTATTCGGTTCTCTTTTACAGATAGCCATGCACTAGCAGTATAAATATTTCAAAGTTATAGCAATGGGTATGGTTGAAAACGTGTTCAGTTGGGTAAATGATGTTCTTTTTTTTCTCCTTTTTTTGAGAATTTTTCAAAAAGGCATTAAGTTTTTGCCTTATTTCAAAAAACGGGCACAAGGTTCAATGACCTTTCAAATTAGTTCTTAAGTTTTTTAAGAAGTTTTCAATTAAGGACATCAATCCATTTAAAGTTATTTTCCTACAACTTTTTTCCTTGATTTTTCTAATGCCCAAATTACTCTTCATTGAAATAAGACCATCCTCCACTTCTTCTATATTCTCCTCATTTTCTTCGCTGGCGTCCTCGTAGTTATCAAGGACAACCAACATCTCCACTGCATATAGCGGCTGCCGAAACTATGTCATGGCTTTAAACAAAGGGCAATTTGAGTATTTTAAAAGTCTTGAGGAATACAATCGCTAGAAAATACCTTTAAATGGTCGGATGTCTTTAATTGAAAACTTACTGGAAAACTTAGGGACTAATTTGAAAAGTCTTAAAAGTTGTATCCTTTTTTGAAATAAGACCAAAACTTAAGGCCTTATTTGAAAAGTTTGCTTTTAGTTTTTATTTTCACAAGATCACAAGATGTGTTGACTTATGTGGGGCTAGACATTTGTTTGATCCAAGCCATAGCATATCACTCCTCTCTAGTTCTTTCATAAACATGAATGAGCAGCAAAGCATTATAAACTATTAATTTAAACTCTCAATTTTCATTTATTGATAAATCCAATGGTGTATATTATGATTTATGACCAAAATGAAAATTAGACTATTATTGAGTAGATTGGATGCAGCAAAGGTGACTCCATTGTTTGTCACAGAAGGTGATAGATTAGAACGGTCAAGGTTAGTGCGAGCATTAGTTCATTTTAAATTTGAAAAAGAATAAAAAAAAGGATCATGCTTCCGTCGATGGATAGTGATGGTAACTAATATGAAATATATCTTGCTTGAGACCTACATGATATGTTTTGGTCCAAACCTACATTTGTTTTGGTCCATCTTTATAGGGGTAATTAGCCAAAAGTCATTCAGCACGGTCTTGTAAGGCCTCCAGTCCAACAACTTTTTCTCTAAAGCCTATAGTCCATACAGCTGGACATATTTTAGCGAGAGCACCTTAGATACGCCACATCATACATTTTCATGACTGATTTTCCCTTTCAACTATTTAGGCAAAAAAAATTGAATTTTAAAATTTCAAATCTTCCATTCCCCCTTGTTCCTAGGGCAAGATTCTCTCCCCTGTTTATCTGACGAAGAGTCTGAAGAGATTCCGATTGTCTGCAACTTGCGTCTCCTTCCTCTTCGGTGATGGCGCAACGGCAACGACGATGGAGACCGGTGGGATCTTCCTTCTCCGACGACGCGAGCAAAAAATCGGCAAGGGAAAGGTCAGCTTGACATGCAAACAGAGACGAGAGCGTCTCCTCCCTTCACTGGTTCTGGTTCTACAACAAGACCGGTAGTGGTCTTGTTCTTCTCCGACAACACCATAACCTTAATCGCCCTTCCTTACTCAATGTCTTCTCTGATAAGAACGTGGTGTCCAGCAAAAATTGAGAACCTAGTTCTCATTTTCTTCCCCGAGCTCACACCTACCATCGGCATGCTGCCCTCTTGTAAGACCCCGTCCCGAGTTAATCAAGTTTAACTCTACTTAATGGGAATTAAGGCTAATTAGTTATAATTAATTAAGTTAATAATGGTTTATAACCAATTGGACTTGAATTCATCTAAAATGAATGATTTAGGCTTAATGACATGATAATGAATGGACTTAAATGATTTGAAGGAGTTTCAAATTCAAACAAGAGAATGGGAGACTTTTACGTAAATACGAATTTCCACATATTTTTTCGAATACGGAAACTCTCGATACCAACACGCGTATCTCGAGGAGTACAGTAACTTTCATAATAGATGTGAACTCGTCCGATGAGAATTAGATCAAATGACCCTTCATTTGACTCAAAATGGAATGAAATAGGAATTGGATGGCCAAAATACAAATTTAGGCTTATAAGTCTTGAGATGAACTCAAGATTGAGTTCCTACACTCATTCCAGCTCAAGACAACCCTAGACTCATTTCTCCTTCCTTTCTCCTTCCATTTTCTCTCTGTTGAACATCAAGATTGAAGATTGGTGTGTGGTATTGAAGAAGCTTAATTTTCCTCACATATTCTCTTCCCTTGGTTCCATTTTAGAGCTGTGAAGCTTGAGAAAAGACTCAAGATCTTCATTTCTTTGGATTACAAGTAAGTAGATAGTTTCTTTTGTAGAATCTTCAAGTTCTATAGAGTGATATAGACTAGTTTCCAACTTAAAGAAACTTATAGATGTTGGGATTGGTGTATGCCCTAAAGCCCAATAGCTGCACTCTCATCTTTTGTTACTGGATATTTACTGGTTATTTAATGGAATGACTCTTTTTTGCTTAAACATGTATATATGTATGGTTGTGTCAGGCCCATTGTTTCTAGTAAATGAATTAGGTGTGTAGTGTCTACACACAAATAGGTCTAATTCATGGACACTGGAAACATCATATTTGTTCATAACTGAGAGATGGAGCTGGGCACTTCATCTTGGTATAAGTTATAATGAGAGACTCTCCTGCATTCAGGGTGACTTACCTAAGTCATGGGAGGGCTTTCCCAGATTTATCTCATTAGTGCATATGCAATGCATTGAACGGGACCATGGTAGGTGTGATCTATAAAATAGTACTATCACAGAGAGAGATCAAGTCACCTCATGCTACTGAGTGACCAGTGCTCTTAATCTTGAGCATTTGTGGATGAACTGATGAAGTCAAGTTCTTGTACTTTAATTCACTATGGGTGAGATTCTTTTCATGGGTCAACTACTATGTGTTTTGGGTACTCGGACTTGATCAGTTGGGACGTGCAGTTGCAATAAAGAATCTATGCCATCTAATGATGGAATGATCGTCCCCTTAGAATTATCCGATTAATCATCAAAATCTAAGATCTTAGTATATGGATGTTCCATATGGATATTGAACTTGTGGGTCGCTCACTGGACCAAGAGAATGATATCCGAATGATGATTGTGTTAAGGATATGAAGTTCTAAGGTTTAGATGTAATCGGGAAGGTTGATAGTACATGTGATAACCTGACTCGATTATGGATGTTACATAGAGGGGCATTCAGGTCATTACACTTAGTAGGTCGAAGACAACTGTCATTTTATGACGAGCTTATTATATTATATATTTGTCCTTGGAGTTCAACCATAACTCTTTAGTGGAATGAGTTAAGGTTAAAATGGTATTTATGTTGCTATGGGTTTAGCATGGACATTTTGGTCATTTTGGGAGCTAATGGCAAATATGTCTTTTGGTTCCTCCTCTAGTCACTTTCCAAGATTGGCATGGTTTCCTAAAATGTTTAGATAACATTTGGATGAATTATTTTAGTGGAAAAATAATTTTGAGTTTGAATTCAAATAGGCCTTTGATGGCATACATGAATTTAATTCTAGATAAATTGTATGTGGGCCATGGTGTGCATTAATATGTGGGACGTCCATAATGGGATTTCCATGGGTAAGGTTTCCAACTTTGAATAGGACTCTCCACTTGGAAAGTTGGACTCCTCTTTGGATTAGTATTCCTTTTTGGGTTAGAAACTTAAATTAGTAAGTGTTGTGAAACTAGGATTACTAATTGCCAAAGTTTGTGGGAAGTTCTTTAGTTTCCTTTTCTAATTGGAGTGTTTCTTAAAGGAAATAAATCTTTCCTTTTAGGACATCTATGAGAATTAGAAGAGATAAACTTTTAGGAAAGATTTCCACATAGTTTCTATAAAAGGAGACAAACCTCCCCTTGGACGTCCAACACTTTGAGAGCATCCTAGGAGTCCCACACTTCCAGCTTCTTGATTGTTTTCTTCTTCATTGAGGAGAGATTGAGATCTGAGATTTTTCCTTGAAAAAATAGATCTCAATTACTAGATTAAGATCCCACCATCTTAGCCAATCAGATTTGGAAGTGAGATAGAGAAGAAGATCAAAGGCAATACTACTGCAGAAAATTCCAGCAATTTGTTTGCTAGTTGCAAGTCTGAGTTCGGGCCTTTGGATCTATTTTTTCAGAGATTTGAAGTCTAAAAATCTTCGAGGTAATAGTCTTCTTCATTCTCCTTAAATTATACACTTGTTGGTCATGAATTCATGGAGTTCTCATGCGATCTATATGGCTGATTTATGCTGCCCAAATCAGATTTATAAAAATCTGTCATGTTACAAATTAGCCATGAATATCTTCCACTAGTAATATTCAGATTTGAATCGCAGTTTCTTTCAGTGGTATTGTTGACACCAAAAATGTCACTTTGCCTCTTCAAGATCTAAAGAGCTACATGAAGTCGCAACCTGCCATAAATAGGCAATGCTACTTCCAAAAAATCAAATCTTGTCAGAATCAAGCAAAAACTGCAAGATCCTTCAATACAGCCAAAAGAGGAGTACACAAGAAGTTTTGGGCCATTTCAAAATCATTTGGCCTAACTTCGCTTCTCCGGCAGCCGAAAAGGAGCTCCCGGCGGCGAAAGCATCGGAGACACCAAATCTTCGATCAGAGCCGATGGATGGTCTCAAAATACTTCCAAAAGGCTCCACGTCAAGTTCCGAGTCAAACCGACAACGTTTGACCCTACATCAACCCTCGAACAGCTAAATCAAGCCTCTCGGCGGTGAGAACCACCGAGGCCATTACTCATCAGATAGAGCACATGGACGGCTTCAAAATGCTTATAAAGGGCTACACGTCAAATTTCAGGTCATTTCGACAACATTTGACCATAGTTTGACGCTCGGAAGCCAAATCAGGCCTCTCGGCGGCAAAGCTCTCTGGGACCATGGTTTCCAAGACAGAGCCTATGGATCATATTAAAATGACTCCAATAGGTTCCCTGTCAAATTTCAAGTCAATCGGACATCGGTTGGCCGCACATCAAACCGCGACATCTTCATCGCGACAAAAGCGAGTCTACTGGTGATAGGACCCCAAACGGCTTCAAAACTCAAACAAAAGCCTATGTTGGTCTTATTTATTGCTCAAGAGGCTTCACACCAAATTTCAGGTCATTCCGACACCGTTTGACCTAGTTTCAGCTTCTGACGGAAAATCGGCAGCTCTGCGCGACAAAGTCTTCGGCTTTCTCAGGAAATTGGAAACTTTGCAAAATAAAATGCAAGGATTCTCATCAGGTTTCCTACAGGGAAATTTGGCCAATAAATGGTAAAAAATGTCAAGGAAAAATACAGATGAAAAAAGAATCGAAAAACAGCAAAAACGGACACAAAACGGGACAAAAAGGGGGAAAAACCCCCAGGGTCGCCGGGAAGGCCCCGGAATCTCCGGTTTTCGCCGTATTTTCGCGATTCGAAGCACCCAGCCTCTGGTATTTTTCAAAATTCATACTTTTGAGTCACCAAATCCTCTGACATCCGTCCAAAACACGGGTCAATCATCAAGAGTATCGAAAACAATATTGATCGCCATCCGGCCAATAAAAAAAAGTGTGCTTTCTACCCGACCGATCGAGAAATCGACAGGACAGATGGCACCGACCTGCTGTTGGCAACAAACACCTGTAATTACATGGTCATCCGATGTCGATCTACATGAAGATCCATCGATGATCATCGCCAGAAGAATCCCAAAAGACACGGCACGGCCCGCGACTCTTCAGATGCTCGGCGACCACTTAATGCGATTAATTGACTAGCTTTATTACAGTCATTAATCCATTTCTTTGGACAGACCAATCAGAAGCAAGCATCCGGGAGTTACAAGTCAACGGATTCATGGCATTTAACCCATGAAACTCCTCCCATCATGGCGATTAAAGGAGATTAAATGCCCTCAATCTCCTCCGGCCAATCAGAAGCCAAGAAAAAGGAGTTACAAAATAAAGAATTCAATTTTGTAACTCCTCCCTTTATGTAGCTTTATGACAATCAAGGCTCATAAACCCTCCTAAATGGCTACCTAAAAGCCTATAAATAGGAGAGCTCTCCAAGAAGAAAGAACATCAGACACACAAACAATAGACTGCAGAAAATCTGGAAACTCAGACAGAAAGAGGCATCAGAAATCTAAGAGAGAAAACTCTGCGGAAATCCTACACTGACCACCGCTACAAGGTGACAAAAGTCCCTTGGGGGGTACCCCCCCCCAAGGTCCATGCCTTCTCCTTCTGCCGCCAATGGCTTAGACATGGCTTTTCAAGCCCGTCTACTCGGTTTTTTATTGGACATAGGACCTTCTTTTGGTCTTTGTTCTCTAAAAACCTGAGGTTATAGCCAAGCCAAGCGAATCAATAGCATCCTCTGTTCTCATCTGCATGGATGATGGCGAAGCCCACATATGGCTTGCGACCGTCAATCTAAACGGGTCCCCCACAATCTCCTGAGAAGTTAGATCCTCCTTTTCTTGCTTTTCATTGTAGTTTGTATTTTCTCAAAAGAGACAAAAATCACAACTCTTGTTTTTCATTATTGATAAGGATTGTAAATCGGCTATAAACGCCAAAATCGGCTATAAACGCCAAAAATCGGCTATAAACGCCAAAATCGGCTATAAATGCCAAAAAAATCGCCTTTCACGGCAAACCAAGAAAATGTCTATTTTCTTAAATATATGTGCAATGGAAAACTTGAAAGAAGTTGATTTCCTTTTTACTTGCGAAGGTTGATCTCCGGATCACCACTTGCAATTCCAAGTAAATTAGAAAATCTGGCACACCCACACAAAAAAAGAAATGTTGATGCACGCCCTTGCCACCCGGTTACGAAAGGGTCGGACCCGATGGACTCCCACGTTCGCCGACCTCGGTAGAACCGAGCAGGAGCGCGGTCCATCAAGATGGCTCCACCCGGTGGGACCCGTTTATTTGAGAACACGATGCTAGAAATGAAATATTTGCATATCATATATTTTGCTCTATGCTTATATTTCTTTTCTCGATTCCTTGGCTACTTTATAATTGGTGGCCTATGTTGGATTCCGCATCTAAAAAAAATGAGATGAGATTTTTTGGAAAATTTTAATTCTTTGAATTTATTTCCACTCTTTCTCTTTTCAAAAAAAAAAAATTCAGATTTTTCAGTTTGAATTCAAAATTGAGAAACCTTGATCCGTTCCTATCGTTCATCGCGCTTGCAGAAATGTAAAGCCTATTCGACTAAGGCTTTGGGCCATCGTTTCTCTTCGATGAGTTCATTAAAGATCTAAAAAAAAAATAAAAAAAATAAAAAAAATTAGATTTCTCATTTTGGATTCAAAATTGAGAAACCTTGATCCGTTCCTATCGTTCATCGCGCTTGCAGAAATGTTGAGCCTGTTCGACTAAGGTTTTGGGCCATCGTTTCTCTTCGATGAGTTCATTAAAGATCTAAAAAAAAAGAAAAAAATAAAAAAATTAGATTTCTCATTTTGGATTCAAAATTGAGAAACCTTGATCCGTTCCAATCGTTCATCGCGCTTGCAGAAATGTTGAGCCTGTTCGACTAAGGTTTTCGGCCATCGTTTCTCTTCGATGAGTTCATTAAAAATCTGAAAAAAAAATATATAATAAAAAAAAATAAAAAAAATTAGATTTCTCATTTTGGATTCAAAATCGAGAAACCTTGATCCGTTCCTATCGTTCATCGCGCTTGCAGAAATGTTGAGCCTGTTCGACTAAGGTTTTGGGCCATCGTTTCTCTTCGATGAGTTCATTAAAAATAAATAAAAAATATATATATATAAATAAAAAATAAAAAAAAGACATAGACCACTAAGGTTAAACCAACTGTGTTCTTTGATCATGGTTGATTCAAAGAAAAGCCTTGTCCAGAGTGTGGAGACAGCTTGACTGTTCTAGGCAAGGGTCCTCCAAACGGGTTCATTAAGTAATCCTACCCTTACCTGGGGGCAATTCTATCAATCAAGATTTCATAAGACCGAGTTAGGAGGCCTATGTGTACTCTCTCGTCTTTTAAATAAATTTTTTTCAAAAAAATAAATTTTTTTTAAAAAATAAAAATAAAAATTTTAAAATAAAAAAAAAAAATTTTTTTTTTCAAAAAAAAATCTTAAAATAAAAAAAATAAAAAATAAGATTAAAAAAAAAATCTCTTCAAAAAAAAAAAATCTTCAAAAAAAAAAATCTTCAAAATTTTTTTTTTCTGTCATTTTGGGTTTAGATTGGAGAAATCTTGGTCTTCTCCTTTCTGAGCATTGGCGCTCGTGGAAATCGTTGAGCCCGTGTTCAGATTGGAGTGCCTTTTGATCTCTTTGATGAACCCGATATTGGCCTTTAAAAAAAAAACTCGTCATTTTTGGATTCAGATCCGAGAAATTATGGTTCATTTCTTTCTGAGCACTGGCGCTCGCGGAAATCACTGAGCCCGTGTTCAGCTCGGAATACCATCTGCTCTCTTTGATGAATCCAATCTTGACCTTTCAAAACAGAGAATCTCATCTCATGGATGCGGTCTCAAAACATTTGTGTCTAGCGGTACTAGTACGCCCTTTCAGGTTCTACTGTATTGCGACCGGCACATTTGTAACTCCAACTTTATATTCTTCTTACCTCGAGCAAGCTCTGCTTCTCGATAAGTCGAATTTAAGTTCACAATTGCTTCTTACAGTCACTGGAATGCTCATTCTGGGCTTACCATACCTGTGATCAGAACAATTATACCCTCTATGGCATCTTGCCTTCTTCATATTGCTTGGGTCATCTTCCTCGAGCAATTTGAAAAGACGAAACCATAGAACTTCCCATTTATGATCATTATATTCTTGTGATTACTAATGGATGTGGTCTTGTTTCAGAAAATTTTTCGAAAAAAACTAACATTGGCAGCATCGCTTACCATTACTTTCGATGAGAACAAGCACCAACTCATGCTTCAACAGAAGCAAACTACGCGCACCTACAAGCGCCCCATTAGCTGCCGAAGTGTCAACTCCCTCGGCAACTCTCTGAACTCCGGGTCGACCTCGACTCCCCGGACTATCGTCTTTGGGACGCTGGGACCATTCCCACTTCCCGAGGAACAAACTGCTCCCTCCAAGAAGCAGAAACTCGCCTCTCAACGTGTCAGTACTGTGACACCAAAGGCGAGCACCAGAAGGCCTGAAGCCCGTGGCACCCCCACGAAGCCTCGACCTGCAAGTAACCAGGTCTATCCCAAGACTTGGTCCCCAAGACCTTCACCAAAACAAAGAAGGTCCCAAACATCCACTAAGCCAGCATTCCTGGCCCCACTCAAGGAGAATCAGTTCTACCCTCTTGCTTACATGAAAGAGGAGAGACCCATCTCCAACCTGACTCTCAAGTCAACCTAGCATGAGCCGGCTTGTTTCTACAAGCCCAAAATCAGATCATGCATCACAAGGCCTCTACAAGCACCTGCTAAGGCCTACAAACCTGCAGTTCGACCCTTCATCTCTACAGGGGCCGAACTCCAAAAATTCAAAGCTTCGCTGCAACAGGCGAAGGACAGGGTTCGCATCCCGTCCTTGCCCAGCTGCAAAGAAGACAGGCTCGGATGCTGCGCCAGAGGGAGCACATCCTTCATCGTCAAAGCCCAGCCAGAGCTGACCGAAGCTCAAATTGCTCGTCGCATACGCCGCCGCGCGTCGTATAGACAAAAGAGACTAGAGAAGCAAAGGACCCAGCCTCCTACATTTCAAATCTCCCCCAAATGGGTCGAAAAAGAAAGACCCAACCAAGTTGCTGCTGTCCATATGGTTGGAAAAACTAGAAGACGCCAAAAGTCAGCAACAAGAATCCATGTCCGACGTCCGATGACCCGCAGCGTCTCCAGGACAAGAAGACATTCAGAAGAATTCCCTGCTCCTTCAAGCAAAGGACGGCAGAGTGATCCTTCCTCAAGCTCTTCTTCAAAAAGAATGAGCCCCAGCTCAGTCACCAGGACAGTTTCTTCGTTCGAATCACGAAGGATGAACGTCTTGGCTACAAATTCTGAGCCACCACCCCGCAACCCACCTCAAGATGATGCGATCACCCGCATCCAGCAGTTGGAACAAGGCCAACAGAGGATTGTAACTTTGATGGAAAACCTTCTCCTCGCCTTCCAAATTCAGGCGAACAATGAACCTCCTCCGAATCATCAAGACGATGAGGTAAATGGAGAAGAAAATGAGTCACGCGCCCTTACCAAAAAGGACGTAGACAGTATCCTCGCCAAAGCAAAAGAAGAGGATATACTCAAGGAGAATGGGATCAAGCCACCATATCCCTTATGGGTGGACTCGGTCCCGTTCCCTATAAAACTCAAGCATCCTACTCTCCGAACATATACGGGGAAAGGATCAGCCAGACAACACGTCATCCACTTCAAGATCCTGACGGGAGCTATCGGGGATCAAGATGCACTCAAGATCTGCCTCTTTGCAAGTACCCTAAAAGGTACGGCCTTCGATTGGTACTCCACTCTGCCGGAGGACTCCATCCAAAACTGGGCCATGCTAGAGACATGCTTCCTGACTCACTGCAAAGGTGAGGATCATCCCGCTACTATGGCTCAGCTGTGCAGCCTGAAACAGGGGGAGAATGAGTCAACTATGACTTCATTCACAAGTGGAAAGCAATGGCATACAAATGCTCTGATGTATTGCCACAAGCGTCGCTAGTCGACATTTGCCGAAACAACATGAGAGCCAGAATCCGCTCCATGATCATCGGCAACAAATCAAAAAACCTGGGAGAACTCCTAGAAGCTTCCATGGAAGCTGAAATGGTGATTAAAGACCTCAACAGTCAGAAATCATCAAGAAAAGAGCCAACCGCCATTGCAACCTCTAAACCAAAGAAAAAAGAGGTCCTCAATGTGTAGACCAAGTCAGCTCCTCAGCCACCAAAGAAAGCTGAAAATAAAGTTGCTGGTAAGAGACCTGAACTCTCAGATGCCTTCAAAGAACGAGTAGAGAAGAAATACCCGTTTGATGAAGACGTTGATGAAATCTTCGGGGCTCTTGTGGCAAACGGCAAGCTCACCTTGCCTGAACCAAAAAGACCGGGTGATGTTGGCAAAACCAACGATCCTCGGTACTGTCCATACCATCAGATGATCTCGCATCCTCTCAATCAATGCTTCGTTGTGAGAGAGAAAATAAATGAGATGTGGAAAAACGGAGTCATCACCTTTGACAAAAACTATGGGTCTGCCTCCGTCATCATGGTGACATGTGGACAAACATCAAAATCACCGAAGAAGAAGATCATTACTTCCTTCAAGGTGATAAACTCAATCCAAGCGTCCGAGGAACTGGTTCCTTACCCGACACCAGACGGACAACCGATATGGGTACATCCCGATCTCCTGGAAGATGAAAATTGGGAGGTCGTGAAAACAAAGCCTACAGCTCAACAGCGAAGGCAGGCTAGGAAACATCTCCTCAAGCTCAAATGGCAAGAGAAGACCCAGCCAAAACTAGAGGTCAAAGAAAAGGCAGAGGCTTCCTCTACCGCTTCACTGGAGGCAACAAAGACATCCCTTCCAGCGACTTCAAAGTGGGTAAGGAAATTCACTCTCAGTGATTTCATGCCACCTCAATTCAAAGAAGCCATGCAGGAGGCATCATACTCTTGCAATTCGGTAGTTGGATTCTCCATTGATGGATACGAATCCAGCGACACCGATGATGGATTCGAATCCAACTACACAGATGAGTGGGAGGAGTCCCTTGAAACAGGAGAATATCTCTCCGATGAAGAATGGGTTCCTGAGTCTCATCTTATGCCAGTAATCTGGTATAACCCCCTACAGCCACAAGGATCCTGGTCTGATGATGAAGAAGACCAAGAAGCTGTACAAGAAAATGCTGCTGACCCAGCACCTCTCATTACTCTAGTGGAAATCAACCATGTTGAGCCACAAAGAGTTGATGAAGAAGAAGATCCGGCTCCCATGCCTGATCTTGAAGAATATGCAAGGATCTTGCAGCGACTCGCTCTAGAACAAGAGCAAGAACACGTCAACGAGCCTCCTCGCAATCCAGAGCCTGAAGTCCCTGAAGACCATCAGGCAACGTCTCCCGTCAGAGCTTCCTGTAATGTGATAATTCGGGACTATAGCTCTTCCGAAGCATCGTCTGATGAAAGCACTTACACTCTCCGGCTTCGCAAACACAAACTGCGAATGAATCCTTTGAAATGCTTCTTCGGCGTCTCGTCGGGTAAGTGTCACGCCCCGAAACCGGGACCTGCAGCGAACCGATCTCGGGGTGCGAAATTTTGGAATAATTTGAAACTTTTTGTTATAGTTCCCAAGATCCGCGTGAATGAGGATAATCACATGCCAACACAATCAGAGTATATTTTTCGCGGAAGCTACACATGGTGTTACGACTCGGAATCCGTGGCCATCGGGTTCCGTGTCGCACGCAACCAATATCACAAAGCCATCTCTAAACAGACTGGCATAAATCATACATCAGAGCACACTGAGCTGGTAGTAACAAATCTATTATTTCCCGCATATTCAGATTACAATTAACAAATGTCTTAATTACAAACCCAAAAGAAAAAGGCTAACATAGCCATACAAAAATATAACCCACTAAACAGAAATAATACCCTCAAAGGTTTGATACGAACTCCGGTGCCAAACTTGACATCTAGATGATATCAATGGGCAGCCTCTCACGTCAGACCGGCGGTCCCACCGCCTCCTCTGATCAAACACCTAAAAACCAGAAAGAGAAGAAACTGGCACCAAACAAAAAGGGTCAGACACGACGGTCTGGCAAGCAAATAATCAAGTAATATGAAATAAAAGAACATACATAAAACCTGACGAAATCATCGTAAAACCAAATGAAGAGTCTAAACAATAATGGCAATAAAGCATGCTAAACGATCGAAAGACCGAACATAAATGTCAAAACAAGTAAAAGAGCAATATCAGATGTACGAATATCTCGAAAAGATAAAAGCCTGCATCAAACATTTAATCGTCGGAAATACATTTCAAATCCTGAATAATAGCGACAATATGATAAAGATCGATATCGTAGACATTAAACAAATCTGAGCATAAAAAGTATAACCAACGAGAATCACAAACTAAAGCAATATACAGATAAAACACTGGCAACCACAAATAGCTAAATCCTCCTATTACCGAAGTAATAAGAGCAGACAGAGCGTAGCCACTGAACGTGGTACTAAAAATGGGATCAGAACCGTAGCCATACAAATGGGACCGGCAAATCAGAAATCAGAACCGTAGCCATACAAATGGGACCGGCAGATAGTTACCGTTGCCATGGTCGGTACAGACAGAATCCAAGCTGCAGCTGGCGGACAGAGTAAAGATCCCAAGCCGGGTGATCAGCCCGACAAGGTGACCTAAGCCTAGTGGTGCCTTTAGTTTTCAAACTCAAACAGATACAAATCTAACATAATACTAATCCCTTTGGCTCAGGGGCTCACACCACATAGCTCTGGCCCCGTCTTGCCTCGGGGTTTTATTTTCGGAATCATAGCCTCTTTGGCTCATGGGCTCGCACCACATAGCTCTGGCCCCGTCTTGCCTCGAGGTTTTTATTTTCAAATACTAGTGTTGTCAAAACAATAGTCTTATCGAAGAAATCCCGAATGTAACGAACATACTCAATCTCTTTTCAAATCGAATCGGAGAAAACATACGAATATCTCTGGTAAACCGTTCAAATACGCATCAAGGTGATTTGTATAAAATCATACGATCAACCCTTTCGAACATGGGAAGACACATGATTTTATAACAAATCATCGATGCTATTTAAATTAGTTCACCAAAGAAAACAAATACAAATTCAAATACAAATACAAATACATTTTTTTGACTTGAAATGGAATGGATAGTGGAGAATGACTTAATGACTTACCAAGGAACCATCTCAATGCACATTTAACCTTTAAACATCGATTAGTAAGGAGTGTGTTTGATGCCAATGAAAATCCATAATGTTTAAATGATAAAGTGCGCATTGAGACACGAAAGGTTCCCGGATAATTTCACATACACTCATTCTCACATCATTCCCATTTCACAAATTTCCAAGCATCACAAACAATCCCAAATCTCATTAAAACAGGCCCATAGTTGGCCTTAAACCGAGCCCAAAACAGTCCTTAATAATAGTCCAAAGACTACTCTTAAATGGCCCACAAAACAAGTTTTCGAAACAGCCCAAAACTAATCTTAAGATGGCCCACAATACAAACCTTAAAACAGCCCAAAACTGAACCTAAGATGGCCCACAAACAAACTTTAAAACACAACCCCAAAACTAACCTGAACCAGGCCCACAAAACAAGTTTTAAAACAGCCCAAAACTAAACTTTGAATGGCCCAATAAACAGTTTTTAAAACAGCCTAAAACTGAAATTGAATTGCCCACAAAACAGATTTTAAAACAGCCCAAAACTGAACCTTAATCAAGCCCACGAAACAGGTTTTAAATCAGTCCAATGTCAGGCCCAAAGACGACCCAATATCAGATCTGAAATGGCCCAGAAACTGATTTGAATCAGGCCCAAGGAAGCCCCAAACAATCCGGCCCACCAAACATCCCAACTCGGGCCCAAACCAGCCCCCAGTCTGAGCTGGGCCTCGCTCGAGCGAACCCAGGTCCGCTCGAGCGGACCCAGACAGTAGCTGGGTCGCTCGAGCGGCCCAGTGGGTCGCTCGAGCGGACTGGGCCTGCCCAGTCCAGCCCGGCTGTGCAAGTTCTCCATCTCTTTGGATTTTTCTGATTTTTTTCTTGATTCTTTTGATTCCTTTTCTTTCATACTAATTTCCAAGAATTGTTGGGCCCTTCCTTGACCTTCCAAACTCATCAAAACCATCCATAAATCTATCCAATTGATCAAACACAACCCTTTTTAAAATCAAAGTTTTTCCCATACTTAGAACACAACACCATTAATACAAAGAAATCAAATTATCAAAGTGACTAAAATGAAACCAAACTCCCAATACATCATAAGAAAATAGCATAAGTGGAAATCAACATACATTAGTTCATTCATTCAATGTGAATCCATAAATCACAAAGGGTTAGAACATAATGAAGAAAAAGCCATGAAACCAAACAAGAAACATGAAAACATCATATTAGTTGAAAATTCTACTTGCCTCTAGCCAAGATATGAGTAAAATCACTCTCCAAACAATGCCTTAGAGCCTCAAGCTTCAAATCTACAAAAACCCCAAAATTTTCCCAAGAAAACCCTAAAATGTCAAGATTGGTAAATCTCCAAGGAAAACCCTAGCAAATGGGTTTAAAACACTCCAAATGGAGAGGAAAACGAGAATCTCAAGAAAAGAAAGCCATTGCTAACCTTTGGGTGTCCCAAACAAGAAGAAGAGCTTGAAAGATGGATCCTCTCTAGCTCAAACATCTCAAAAATGGCATCTAAGGGAAGCTTGAAAGATGGGGAAGAAGATGAGTAGCTCATTCCTCCATTTAGCATCAAGGAACAAGGGACACAAGAGGAGAGAGGAAGGGGCTGGGAGAGAAAACCCTAACTCCCCTTTTTGTTGCAGGAAAATGAAGAATGGGAGAGAAGAGAACCCAATGGTGGTTTTATAGAACAAATGGGCTGGGCCCCATGGGCCCCAAACTTACCAAAGCTGAAACTAATGTTTGCGGGTCCCGAATGAAAACGACGAAGAAGACAAAAACGATCGGCGAAATATCTACTTTCCAAAAAGTATATTTTCCCCAATTTCTGAAATTTTCGAAATTCATGGACAGATTTAGGGTGAAAAGTCAGTTTTGCCCTTTTTCCTCGAAAAACGTGATTTCTGAGTATCAAATCGAAATGATCA
Source organism: Litsea cubeba (assembly GCA_012931725.1). Taxonomy (NCBI): domain Eukaryota; kingdom Viridiplantae; phylum Streptophyta; class Magnoliopsida; order Laurales; family Lauraceae; genus Litsea; species Litsea cubeba. The sequence continues at coordinate 41,328,355 of CM022952.1, forward strand.
AAACATGAAAGTTGTTAAACTTCATCAAATGAGTCGAAATATGTCAAATCCAGCATTTTTAGGAATGAAAAGTAATTTCTCATAAAAATACAAATCATAAAGACCGGGTCAAACCAAAGTCAACGGTCTTCAAGGCTATGGAAAAATCCGGTCAAACTCAAAAACGAGGTCAAACTAAATCAAATCTCACTTAACAAGTTAAACCACGATTAAAACAATGCTAAACAAAAGGACTGGGGTCGGGATCTTACATCCTCCCCCCCTTAGAATCCATTTGGTCCTCCAAATGGCTTAAACCAAATCAAAATAAAAAACCCCAAAAGACAAACGAAGACACTGAAAACCTATGCTAGACCTTGGTGACTGAGAGATCCTCTTATCAAACCTGACGTTGAGATGCACGGTCCACCACATTCTGATTCGGTTGAAGGCTTCACACTGTTCCACACATCTGCTTGAAAACATACTTCTCTGACCAAACTAGTGCCCAACACTCCCAAGTATCCTTGGTGTTATCTGTCGTTCCTGCACTGAATCATTTCTTCTACTTATCTCATCATTCACTGTCAGTCCAAGAAACTGTAAGTTCTGCCTCTTTCCATCACTTTGGAATCATGTGCCTTAAATCCTTCAAAGCTGTACACGGTGCTCCTGACGCTTGTACAAAGATGTGATCGTAGACATGTTTCCTCTGAAATAATTTCCACTTCAAAATTCCTGGAATTCCGTACGCCTACTTACACTGTACCATTCAGACTCTGGCTTCTAAGAATACCGTCAATCCCTGAAGAACTGAAACTTTCAATTCCCTGTCTTGAATGATGTTTACTCTCTCATAAATCCAACTTTGTTTTCCAACTGAACCGGTACACATCCTGACATCCATCAACCCTTCACTTCACACACCTCCAAACTCCAGCCAAAAACTATTACAACTCATCCATTCAATGCGAAACAAATCTTAAAATTTTAAACATAGGGACTAAAACTATTACTTAGCTAAATCTCATTACTTTAAAACATAGTAAAAATTGAACTTCCAATCATCAAATAAAGCTTAATAAATAAAGTTTATCAAAGTTTGAATATTAAACGACATTATTCGTTTTGAAACTCGTGTTTTCATAACCCAACAAATCCTTGAAATACTCAACAATTTCAAATTAGGATTTCAAAAATAATCAAATTCATGTAATATGACCATACATTAAATTTTATTGAAATCCATTTTCCAACCAAACATATACAAAATTTTTGAAATCGTCAAGGTTTTGAAATGTGAGTGTCAACATTTAAGAGAATTAAAACAAGAGCAAAATTTCAAGATCATTGTGTAACCATGTCTTAAGAAGATTAAATAAAAATTCGAAACACAAGTCCTTATGAAAACCAAATCACGCGACTCATGAAAAGAGTATAATAACATAGTTTATTTCAAAATAAGCCTTAAAGAAAAAAAAAACATAAATCCATTGTTTAAACACTACACGGATAAATCATAAACATTAAGGAAAACATAACAAAGATGAAAAATATCATGAAAATCATTTTAAATAAGAAATGAACATCCAATTCACTGAGATACTCCCTTGCATCTGCATGTTGTCCAATCCAATACCCTGTAAATCGGTAAAGTCCACAAGGTTTCCTCTTCTGCCAAAAATTTTCTTAACTACAACTAACCATCCACTTGGTATTGCCTTTGGAAACTACACCGGCTACACTACAAGTTACCGAACTTCTCAACCAAAACCATGACCATGCTCGTCGAATCCGGGGAAATCCCTGAGTTTCTTGCACCACTCCAAATCTTACTAACTAAGGTCACTTCTCCCTTCATAAAAATTGCCAACTAATGTGTCTCCTGCAGTCCTTCATCTTGGAAAGATGGTCTGAGTTCACCCAAAAATCCACATTTACTTACCTTGGTACGCTGCATGATGATCTTCGATTAACTGAGAGGGGATCTTCAACTACTGCTCGAGTCCAACTCTGACGGGCAAATGCACAAATCTTCTCTCAATAACCACATTGAAGATGCTGAAGGCTGAAAGTCTGCTGATGTTCTCCGAAAACAACATATTGAATCAAGAAGGTTCTCAGTCTCCTACACAAACATAGACAAAAGACACTAGACAAGAGTATGGAGATTTTAAAATTCTCCACCACTAAGGAGGAAATTTGGCCATCCAAATCTCCTAACAACAGAACTAAAAGAAAAGACAAGCAAAATCTCTCGAACTGAAAGAAAAGCCGACTCAAATCCAACGAAACAAAGACACGAGAAAACAAATCGACACAATCTAACGAATCCTCACCACACGTCTTAATGTCTCTAGAGTATTTTATTTCCTAGAAACTAACCAGCTCTGATACCAAACCTGTCACGCCCCGAAACCGGGACCTGCAGCGAACCGATCTCGGGGTGCGAAATTTTGGAATAATTTGAAACTTTTTGTTATAGTTCCCAAGATCCGCGTGAATGAGGATAATCACATTCCAACACAATCAGAGTATATTTTTCGCGGAAGCTACACATGGTGTTACGACTCGGAATCTGTGGCCATCGGGTTCCGTGTCGCACGCGACCAATATCACAAAGCCATCTCTAAACAGACTGGCATAAATCATACATCAGAGCACACTGAGCTGGTAGTAACAAATCTATTATTTCCCGCATATTCAGATTACAATTAACAAATGTCTTAATTACAAACCCAAAAGAAAAAGGCTAACATAGCCATACAAAAATATAACCCACTAAACAGAAATAATACCCTCAAAGGTTTGATACGAACTCCGGTGCCAAACTTGACATCTAGATGATATCAATGGGCAGCCTCTCACGTCAGACCGGCGGTCCCACCGCCTCCTCTGATCAAACACCTAAAAACCAGAAAGAGAAGAAACTGGCACCAAACAAAAAGGGTCAGACACGACGGTCTGGCAAGCAAATAATCAAGTAATATGAAATAAAAGAACATACATAAAACCTGACGAAATCATCGTAAAACCAAATGAAGAGTCTAAACAATAATGGCAATAAAGCATGCTAAACGATCGAAAGACCGAACATAAATGTCAAAACAAGTAAAAGAGCAATATCAGATGTACGAATATCTCGAAAAGATAAAAGCCTGCATCAAACATTTAATCGTCGGAAATACATTTCAAATCCTGAATAATAGCGACAATATGATAAAGATCGATATCGTAGACATTAAACAAATCTGAGCATAAAAAGTATAACCAACGAGAATCACAAACTAAAGCAATATACAGATAAAACACTGGCAACCACAAATAGCTAAATCCTCCTATTACCGAAGTAATAAGAGCAGACAGAGCGTAGCCACTGAACGTGGTACTAAAAATGGGATCAGAACCGTAGCCATACAAATGGGACCGGCAAATCAGAAATCAGAACCGTAGCCATACAAATGGGACCGGCAGATAGTTACCGTTGCCATGGTCGGTACAGACAGAATCCAAGCTGCAGCTGGCGGACAGAGTAAAGATCCCAAGCCGGGTGATCAGCCCGACAAGGTGACCTAAGCCTAGTGGTGCCTTTAGTTTTCAAACTCAAACAGATACAAATCTAACATAATACTAATCCCTTTGGCTCAGGGGCTCACACCACATAGCTCTGGCCCCGTCTTGCCTCGGGGTTTTATTTTCGGAATCATAGCCTCTTTGGCTCATGGGCTCGCACCACATAGCTCTGGCCCCGTCTTGCCTCGAGGTTTTTATTTTCAAATACTAGTGTTGTCAAAACAATAGTCTTATCGAAGAAATCCCGAATGTAACGAACATACTCAATCTCTTTTCAAATCGAATCGGAGAAAACATATGAATATCTCTGGTAAACCGTTCAAATACGCATCAAGGTGATTTGTATAAAATCATACGATCAACCCTTTCAAACATGGGAAGACACATGATTTTATAACAAATCATCGATGCTATTTAAATTAGTTCACCAAAGAAAACAAATACAAATTCAAATACAAATACAAATACATTTTTCTGACTTGAAATGGAATGGATAGTGGAGAATGACTTAATGACTTACCAAGGAACCATCTCAATGCACATTTAACCTTTAAACATCGATTAGTAAGGAGTGTGTTTGATGCCAATGAAAATCCATAATGTTTAAATGATAAAGTGCGCATTGAGACACGAAAGGTTCCCGGATAATTTCACATACACTCATTCTCACATCATTCCCATTTCACAAATTTCCAAGCATCACAAACAATCCCAAATCTCATTAAAACAGGCCCATAGTTGGCCTTAAACCGAGCCCAAAACAGTCCTTAATAATAGTCCAAAGACTACTCTTAAATGGCCCACAAAACAAGTTTTCGAAACAGCCCAAAACTAATCTTAAGATGGCCCACAATACAAACCTTAAAACAGCCCAAAACTGAACCTAAGATGGCCCACAAACAAACTTTAAAACACAACCCCAAAACTAACCTGAACCAGGCCCACAAAACAAGTTTTGAAACAGCCCAAAACTAAACTTTGAATGGCCCAATAAACAGTTTTTAAAACAGCCTAAAACTGAAATTGAATTGCCCACAAAACAGATTTTAAAACAGCCCAAAACTGAACCTTAATCAAGCCCACGAAACAGGTTTTAAATCAGTCCAATGTCAGGCCCAAAGACGACCCAATATCAGATCTGAAATGGCCCAGAAACTGATTTGAATCAGGCCCAAGGAAGCCCCAAACAATCCGGCCCACCAAACATCCCAACTCGGGCCCAAACCAGCCCCCAGTCTGAGCTGGGCCTCGCTCGAGCGAACCCAGGTCCGCTCGAGCGGACCCAGACAGTAGCTGGGTCGCTCGAGCGAGGGCCAGGCAGTGCCTGGTCCGCTCGAGCGACCCAGTGGGTCGCTCGAGCGGACTGGGCCTGCCCAGTCCAGCCCGGCTGTGCAAGTTCTCCATCTCTTTGGATTTTTCTGATTTTTTTCTTGATTCTTTTGATTCCTTTTCTTTCATACTAATTTCCAAGAATTGTTGGGCCCTTCCTTGACCTTCCAAACTCATCAAAACCATCCATAAATCTATCCAATTGATCAAACACAACCCTTTTTAAAATCAAAGTTTTTCCCATACTTAGAACACAACACCATTAATACAAAGAAATCAAATTATCAAAGTGACTAAAATGAAACCAAACTCCCAATACATCATAAGAAAATAGCATAAGTGGAAATCAACATACATTAGTTCATTCATTCAATGTGAATCCATAAATCACAAAGGGTTAGAACATAATGAAGAAAAAGCCATGAAACCAAACAAGAAACATGAAAACATCATATTAGTTGAAAATTCTACTTGCCTCTAGCCAAGATATGAGTAAAATCACTCTCCAAACAATGCCTTAGAGCCTCAAGCTTCAAATCTACAAAAACCCCAAAATTTTCCCAAGAAAACCCTAAAATGTCAAGATTGGTAAATCTCCAAGGAAAACCCTAGCAAATGGGTTTAAAACACTCCAAATGGAGAGGAAAACGAGAATCTCAAGAAAAGAAAGCCATTGCTAACCTTTGGGTGTCCCAAACAAGAAGAAGAGCTTGAAAGATGGATCCTCTCTAGCTCAAACATCTCAAAAATGGCATCTAAGGGAAGCTTGAAAGATGGGGAAGAAGATGAGTAGCTCATTCCTCCATTTAGCATCAAGGAACAAGGGACACAAGAGGAGAGAGGAAGGGGCTGGGAGAGAAAACCCTAACTCCCCTTTTTGTTGCAGGAAAATGAAGAATGGGAGAGAAGAGAACCCAATGGTGGTTTTATAGAACAAATGGGCTGGGCCCCATGGGCCCCAAACTTACCAAAGCTGAAACTAATGTTTGCGGGTCCCGAATGAAAACGACGAAGAAGACAAAAACGATCGGCGAAATATCTACTTTCCAAAAAGTATATTTTCCCCAATTTCTGAAATTTTCGAAATTCATGGACAGATTTAGGGTGAAAAGTCAGTTTTGCCCTTTTTCCTCGAAAAACGTGATTTCTGAGTATCAAATCGAAATGATCAAAACATGAAAGTTGTTAAACTTCATCAAATGAGTCGAAATATGTCAAATCCAGCATTTTTAGAAATGAAAAGTAATTTCTCATAAAAATACAAATCATAAAGACCGGGTCAAACCAAAGTCAACGGTCTTCAAGGCTATGGAAAAATCCGGTCAAACTCAAAAACGAGGTCAAACTAAATCAAATCTCACTTAACAAGTTAAACCACGATTAAAACAATGCTAAACAAAAGGACTGGGGTCGGGATCTTACAGTAAGTTCCTCGGGTTCTTAGTTCGGAAAGCTGGAATAGAGCTTGACCCCATAAAAGTCAAAGCCATTCTAGAAATGCCCTCTCCAAGAACCTTGAGAGAACTCAAAGGGCTTCAAGGGAGATTGGCCTACATCAGACGGTTCATCTCCAATCTTTCGGGGAAATGCCGTCCATTCTCCCGGTTGATGAAAAATGGTGTAAACTTTGTCTGGGATGCTGACTGTGAAGCTGTTTTCCAAGACATCAAGTCATACTTGAGAAAACCTCCAGTGTTAGCTGCTCCTACCACTGGAAAACCATTCATCTTGTACACAAGAGCCCTTGATCACTCTTTGGGAGCTCTGCTTGCGCAAGAAAATGATCAAAGAAAAGAAGCTGCTCTATATTACCTCAGCCGCATGCTAGTAGGTGCAGAGCATCGCTACTCTCCAGTCGAAAAAGAATGCCTTGCAGTGATGTTCGCCGTACAAAAGCTGCGTCACTACTTGCTTTCCAACACAGTATACCTGGTCTCGAGGGTCAACCTCTTGAAGGTCCTTGTCACAAAGGCAGGTTCTCTCAATGCTCGACTGGCAAAATGGTCCATCCTTCTGTCACAATTTGATATTAGGTATGTACCACAAAAAGAAATCAAAGGGTAAGCTCTAGCGGAATTCCTCGCAGAGCATCCATTGCCTAAAGATTCTCCGCTCAGAGATGATCTCCCAGACGAACCAGTCTACAATGTGGAGACTTTCTCACAAAGTGCCTCCTGGGACATGTACTTTGACGGTGCAACCAGGACAAATGAAAAAAGACAGCTGATCTCGGGAGTTGGCATCCTCTTTGTTAGCCCCGACAAATACATGATTCCACACGCTTTCTCGCTACTGGAACCATGCACAAACAATGCAGCTGAATATCAAGCTCTAATCCTAGGATTGGAACTCGCCATCGAATCCGGTATCACCATGCTGGAAGTCTTTGGAGACTCTCAACTGATCGTCAACCAGATGAATCAGAAATTTGAAGTCAGGAAGCCAGATTTACTGCCTTACTACAACAAGGCACAATCGCTTCTGCAAAAGTTTGACATCTGTCACATCACCCACATTCGTAGAGGTGAAAACATATGTGCAGATGCCCTAGCTGGACTTGCCGCATCCATGGCAATTCAGGAAGGGGAAAACATGCAAATCACAGTGTGCGAAAGAAGAATCCTTCCTCCTCTTAACACACACCAAGCTGTTGCTGAATGCCACCAAGTGGTTGGAAGTAGGATTTCAATCCTTCAAACTTCAATCGGCGACTGGAGGGATCCATTCATTGATTACATTATGTTCGGAATCCTACCTGAAGATCCAAAAGAACGGGTAAGCACCCAAAGGCGAACCCCAAGCTTTCATTTGGATATTCCTTCAAAAATCCTTTACAGGAAATCCTTCAACGGAGTACTTCTACGCTGCTTGTCACAACAAGAGGCTGAAGAAACACTCAAAGAAGTTCATGCTGGTCTTTGCGGAGCTCATCAGGCTGGACCTAAGCTCTATGATCAGATAAAAAGGTTAGGATATTACTGGCCTACCATGGTAGCTGACGCAATGTAATTTGCTAAGCGCTGCCAACAATGCCAAGTTCATGGAGATTACATTCACATGCCTCCAGAATGGCTGCATCCTACAGCGATCTCATGGCCTTTCGAAGCCTGGGGTATGGACATCATAGGTCCTATTTCTCCCCCTTTGAGCAAAGGTCATCGCTTCATCTTCGCCGCTACGGATTATTTCTCCAAGTGGTCAGAAGCATTTGCGTTTAACGAAATGAAGACCTCATCAGTCCTTCAGTTCCTGCGCACCAACATCATTTGTCATTTTGGCATACCCAAAAGATTCGTCCATGATAACGGACCACAGTTCCGGGATCATCGATTCTACAGGTTCTGCGACAAATACAAAATCCAAAGCTGTCCTTCGACTCCATACAATCCGGCAGCAAACGGGTTAGCAGAAGCTTTCAACAAGACACTCTGCAAAATCCTCAAAAAAATGGTCTCTAGTCACAAAAGAGACTGGAGCGACAAAATGTCTGAAGCTTTGTGGGCCTATCGAACCACCGTTCGAGGACCAACCCATAGCACACCATTCTCCTTAGTCTATGGATGCGAAGCTGTCGTGCTCTTGGAAGTACAAATTCCTTCATTGAGGGTATCCTTGCAAAATGACATGACTCAAGAAAGCAATGTCAAATTGCGACTCCATGAGCTGGACAATCTCGATGAGAGACGGCTCGAAGCTCAACAAAGCATTGAACTTTACCAAGCACGCATGGCAGGATCTTTCGATAAAAAGGTCAGGCAACGCGCCTACAAAAAGAGTGACTTGGTTCTTGCGGTAAAAAGACCAATGGTCTTCGCTCACAAGTCCAAAGGCAAATTTGAGCCAAAATGGGAGGGACCCTACGTCATCGACAAGGTTTTCTCCAACGGCGCATATGCACTCCTAAACATGGAAGGCGACAGATGTTTGCTGCCCATCAACGATAAGTTCTTAAAGCGGTACTACACTTGAAGACTTACCCAACTGGGTAAGAGCAATGCCTGTATGGCCAAAACCGGTTTCCTTGTACACGCTCGCTAAACCCACCCTTTTTTTAGAATTTTCATATCAAATGTTGAAATTTCTAGAAATTTAAAACAATGCTTACTTTCATCGTTTCATTGTTCAAAAAAAAAAAAAAAACCAAGTTTTGGAACCTTTCCCTAACTTGACCAAAATTTTCAACCCTTGAACCCAAAATTCATGGTTTGAAACAAAATCCGGATTCAGGGATTTCTACCCTAGTCCACCCTGCCTTTTACCGCCAAAATGGTTTTAGGTCAAAGCTTATGACCCTCGTGTCTTTTAACAAAAAAAATGGTTTTTCAAAAAAACCGCGAGGAAGCGACGCTTAGTCGATACTCGCACAAATCGGAAGCATACGAACCACGTTCAACACTTCCAAAATTGCAGGGAAGCGACATTTCGTCAATACTTGCAAAATCCAAAATCGTGGAAATGCAACATTTCAGTTGATATCCACAACCCAAATTTCAAAGGTTCGAAAAAACCTAAAAAAACCATGGAACGCAACATTTCAGTTGATATCCATAACCCAAAGGTTCGAGAAAACCACAAATTTCAAAAATCATGGGGAAACGACATCAAGTCAGTACCCGCAAAACCAAAATTTTTGAAAAGCAAGGATGCGACATTCCATCAATACTTGCACCTAAATCCGCGAGGATGCGACATTCCATCGATACTCGCAACCGAATGAGCAAGGAGGCGACATTCCATCGATACTTGCAAGAACATTCAGTAGGGAGGTGACTTTTAGTCGATACTTGCATTTTTGAAAACCAAACCGGCTATAAATGCCATCAAAACAGGCTATAAATGCCACAAACCGGCTATCAATGCCACCAAAACAAAACCGGCTATCAATGCCACAAACAAAAAACTTGGATTTCAAAAAACTCGGCTATCAATGCCACAAAAACAAAACAGGCTATCAATGCCACCAAAAACCGGCTATAGATGCCACAAAACAAACCGGCTATCAATGCCACCAAAACTGGCTATAGATGCCACAAAAAAAAAAACCCGGCTATCAATGCCACAAAAAAAACTGGCTCTCATGCCAAAATTGGCTTCCATGCCACAAGCAAAAATCTGGCTTCCATGCCAAAACAATCATTTGACAAAAGATTTTCACAAAATGACAACCTTTTGATCAAATCCCATTTAACAATTACATTTATCAAAAAAAGATTAAAGTGAGCGTAGGGATAACAAAAAAAAAAAAAAGAAGAGCATCCTATTTAGCAATTACTTTTATCACAAAAAGATTCAAGTGAGCGTAGGGATAACAAAAAAAAGAGTACCAAAAAAAAATATACATGTGGTACCAAAAAAAAGAAAGTGTTCACAAGCACTACAAAAAAAAAGTACCAAAAAAATACAAGTGGTACCAAAAAAAGAGAGAAGGATGGTTTCTGTTAAAAAAAAAATACAGGAGCTCAATCAAAAATGGTCTCTAGCCAAGAGTTCAGCTCCTCAAGCAAACTTTTAGCCTCAGCCGTCAAGGATTCCAAGGCACGCTTCTTCAGGAATTTGCCATGAGATGCTGGAGTGGGTTGTACCCCTTCTTTCGCACCAGGAAGCTTATCTCGAGCAGTTCGCCATTGTTTGTTCTCATCAGACTTCCTTTTGAGAACCCGATCGGCATCTGCAATCCGGTGAATCAGAGCAGTCTCCCTTTCACGAACCTCTGTTATTGCACTCCACTTGGCAGCGACTTGTGCCTGCAGATGCTCAAGACGTCTCCTGGCCTCATCGACCTCCCTATCAAGGATGTTAAGGTCATGTGTCAGCCCAATGATGTTTAGCTCTTCTAAGTTCTTCTCTCGGACTACCTGCTTCCTGCTTTCTGTAGCCTCATTCAGGTTAGACTAAGCCATATTCGCAGGGTCCAGGAACATCTCCTTGAAGAACTGATCATCAGGAAAACCAATGGTCTCAAACCACCTGTCACCCAGCTCAATGATCCTATCAACGATCGCCCTGGCACTTGTGACATCTAGACTAGCCTCTTCAGCATCACCGAGAATCTCACGCACATGCTGGATCATCCCAAATCCGGCATCTAAGTGCCCATAAAGCAGAGTCTCAATCCAAGAGCTCAGAACTCGCACCACCACTTTCTTCGCAAAAAGAAGAGATGGCCCAGCTGAAGATTCGCCCAACTCCGTTGGTCGGCCGCTCATATCATCATCTGTTGGAAGAGTAACAAAAGAACTCTTTCCAGTTGAAGCTGCTCCTGCTTGGGAAGGAATCTCAGCATGAGGTATCTCCTCAACATTGTCAGAACTGGTCCCAGGAGTCTCTACCTCTGGATCAACCTCTGGCATCCCTTGCTCTGGTTATGAAGGAAGCGATGGACCCTTCTCTGTCACTTCAAAACCTGCCAAAGAAACACAAAAAGGTATGAATATGATCCTGTTTGAAAATCATTATCAGGGTTATAACTACAAAATACCTTCTTCGACGACTGGCGGAACACTTTCCTCCTCCATGAACTCATTGGATGCATCATCAACATTTGCGTCCATCGATGGTTCAAAGTCATCGGAATCCTGTGGCAAGTCAGCTGGCAAGAAATGTGTTAGTAAACCAAGTCACAGACAAAAAAAAAGAGAGAAAAAAAGGGGAAGTCGTACCAATTGGAGATTCTGGATTCACTCCAGAGTCCCTCGGTTCTTCTTCAGGTGCCTCGACAGGATCCGTCACCACCTCATCGACTGGAACCTCAGGCATCGCCAAGTCTTCCTCTGCTAAAAAAAAGGAAAAGCAGAAACAAGAAGCAAATCAGAACATGGAAAAATCCCATGAAAAGAAATGGAAAGAGAAAAAGGAAGAATCAAAGCAAGCTGCTCTCCAAACGCCATCTGACAAGCCGGAAAAATACAATGCGGCCTGATGTGCGTTCCATCTCCTCCAGCAAAAATAGCCTCACCAAGCCAATAAGTGAGGTAAACAGCGAGATCTCTCCGCAGTGCAATGTCAGGACACATGGCGTTTGTACTGGCACAGAAATCTCTCAACTCTTCTTGCATGGCCAAGATCTTCTTTGAACTTGGATCCTGAGCTCCGGCTTCTTGGGTCACGCTATCAGAAGACTCCCTGCTATCAAAAAAGTTGGGGAATGAAGAGTTAGAACTCTTCCAACTGCTGGATCTAACTTTCAAACCCTCCTTCTCCTTCAAAAAATCATAGAAGGCGACGAGCTGAAAGTACAGAAGCCTGAACTCCTCAGACTGTCCCTCGAGGACGCTGTCAGTCGGCATAAACTCCTCATAGAGTTTGCCGAGGATGGGCAATCCAGTAATGACGCTCAGCTCCTTCAAAGAAAAACCAATCTCACCATTCGTCACAACGAATGTATTGGTTTGTGGGAGGAATGATTCCAGCATAGCCATGAAGGCCTCGTCGGAAAAGATCACGGTCTCCCTAAAGGCGCGGACCGCATAAAAAATCCCGGCTTCCTTCAAAACGACACTACCAATCAGCAGGACGCGATCAGTCCATGACTTCCACTCGGAGTCAGCATTGAAACGGCCACGAAGTCGAAAAGGCTTGATCCAATTGCTGCCGTCACCGCTGAAAATACCAAGGCCCACCGGTCTCAAATCGACCGACGGATAATCAGAGCCCTGGTAGCCGCTGGATGGCATCAACAAGTCCATGTCAACAGGCGACCTCTCCGTATATCCAGGAGAACCGCCAACAAAAACCCGGTCTTGATTACATTTGTCCTTCTCACCCAGCTTGGAGGATCTTCCCTCTTAGAGCACGTGGGGGCAAGGCTCAGAATCGAGACGGTGCGATCAAACGTCGACCGGGTAACAACAGTCTTCTTCTCACCATCTGCTGTGAAAGAAAACTGAAAACACCTCCTCTGGTATGTCATGTCATCAGGGACTGCATCACCAAAGAAGAAGGTAGGCTTGGGCAAAACGCTCTGATCTTCCATCACCCATGGACGACTGCTTACCATGATCTTATAGAATTCCTCTCCCTTGAGAGTGATCAGTCGCTGCCTCATCTCATCTCTGTTGAGGGAGTCGCACTCTTCCAGATTTCTCTCAACATACTGGACCTTCTCAAAGGCCTGCTGAACGGCCGGATTAGAAGATCTAGAAGATCGACGAGGTACGCTTGTAGCAGGCTCTTTACCCTTGTCCGTTCTGGAGGAACCACCTGAAAAGGATGGAAAAGAAAAAGATCAAACATCAAAATGACAGAATCTCGCTAAAAAAAAATCTGGCGAAATTTTGACATGATGACGGGGCAATTCCGAAGAAAAGGAATTATCCCGAAAGAAATAGAAAGCTTGAAGATGGGCTCAACATCGCTGCGAGCTCCGAAACTCCAAACTTTCGAAACCTCAAAGTCTCCGCAAAATCAGGAAGGGCTCAACATCGCTGCGAGCTCCAAATTCCCAAATTTGCGAAAACTTTCAGGTATGCTATCACATCATGCTACAAATTTAATTTACAATTAAATGCATGCATGAACATCTAGGTTTGCTAAAAAAAAAGGGCATTATCATGATGAGCAAAAGAAAAAAAAAAGAAAAGAAACTTTCTTGAAAAAAAAAAGAGGGAAAGAAAACAAAAAAAAAGAAAAAAGAAGAAAAAAAGGGGGATGGCCCACAGGCCACGTGGCCGTACGGCCAGATCCGTACGGATCTGTCCGTATGGCCCACAAACAAAAAAAAAACAAAACATGAAAAAAAAAAGAAAGAAGGAAGCAAAAAAAAAAAAAACGTGTAAAAAAAAAGGGGAAGCAAACACGTGTAAAAAAAAAGAAAGAGGAAAACACGTGGAGAAAAAAAAAAAGAAAAGAAAAAGAAAGAAACAAAAAAAAGAAAGAAGAACTTTTTATTTTTCCTACAATGGAGTTTTCTTGAAAAAAGGGAACTTACTTGAAGCCATTGATGGAGAAGAAGAAGAAAAGTCTTGAAGATCTTGAAGAAGAAGAACTCTTGGTCTTGAAGCCCTCTTGAGATTATTGCAAAAGAAAGTAATAAGAGCAAGAGATCCAACCTCCTCCTTGCTTTTATAGAAGAGAGCAAACCAAAGAAGGCAAGAAGAAAGAGGTAAGTGTTACTAATTAGTAACCTTACCAAAAGAAAGAGATTAGAAAGATTCTTTCCCAAAAGAAAGATATCTTGAGGGATTCTCTCCCAAAAAGAAATCAATGAGAGATTTTCTCCAAAAGATAGAAATCAATGAAGGATTCTTTCCCAAAAGAAAGATATCTTGAGATATCCCATCCCAAAATAAAGGGAACATGAGAGATTCTCTCCAAGTAAAGATATTCTTAGATATTCTCTATCCAAATGAGATATTTTTGGATATTCTTTACAAAAATGACACCATATGAGATCTAAGCCATTTCAAAAGCTTAAGGTCCCATGGGTTAGCCCATATGAGCCAGGTTTGACCACCTAGGCACAAAAAAAATTTTGGGCTTTTAGTCAAAGAGAAATCCCTCTTACCAAGAGCATACAAAAATGGTTCCATTCCTCTTTTGAGTTGATTCAACCATACAAAGAGAATTCCAAGCCCCATGAGCTTCCAAAAATCAAACCATCCAGCCTCATATACCAAATTGAGCCAAAATCTTGAAATTGACATTCCACAAAAATCAAACCAAATCCTGGTCCCCTAACTTGCCACATACAGCTTGTTGGGTCACAAGACCAAAACCAAAAACCAAAACCTGATCCCCTAACTTGCCACATATAGCCTGTTAGGTCACAAGATCAAAACCAAAATTGATCCCCCAACATTCCACGTACAGCTTGTTGGGTCACACGATAAAAACCAAACCCGACCCCCTAACCTGCCACATATAGCCTGTTAGGTCACAAGGTCAAAACCCAAATCCACATCCCTGATGTCATCTTCAAAACTTTGCCTCGAGATGGTACGTGATCCCTTTCACTACCATAAAATTCCCCTGGAAGCTCAAAAGGCTACAAATACCAAAAAGAAAGACTGCTCAAAGACTCTTGGTCAAGTCACAGGCTCTCCTTCAAAAATCTCTTCGAGGCACATCGACTACAAAAGTTAAGCAACTCGTCGCTGTACCTTAAGGGGGCATTTGTTGACACCAAAAATGTCACTTTGCCTCTTCAAGATCTAAAGAGCTACATGAAGTCGCAACCTGCCATAAATAGGCAATGCTACTTCCAAAAAATCAAATCTTGTCAGAATCAAACAAAAACTGCAAGATCCTTCAATACAGCCAAAAGAGGAGTACACAAGAAGTTTCGGGCCATTTCAAAATCATTTGGCCTAACTTCGCTTCTCCGGCAGCCGAAAAGGAGCTCCCGGCGGCGAAAGCATCGGAGACACCAAATCTTCGATCAAAGCCGATGGATGGTCTCAAAATACTTCCAAAAGGCTACATGTCAAGTTCCGAGTCAAACCGACAACGTTTGACCCTACATCAACCCTCGAACAGCTAAATCAAGCCTCTCGGCGGCGAGAACCACCGAGGCCATTACTCATCAGATAGAGCACATGGACGGCTTCAAAATGCTTATAAAGGGCTACACGTCAAATTTCAGGTCATTTCGACAACATTTGACCATAGTTTGACGCTCGGAAGCCAAATCAAGCCTCTCGGCGGCAAAGCTCTCCGGGACCATGGTTTCCAAGACAGAGCCTATGGATCATCTTAAAATGACTCCAATAGGTTCCCTGTCAAATTTCAAGTCAATCGGACATCGGTTGACTGCACATCAAACCGCGACATCTTCATCGCGAGAAAAGCGAGTCTACTGGTGATAGGACCCCAAACGGCTTCAAAACTCAAACAAAAGCCTATGTTTGTCTTATTTATTGCTCAAGAGGCTTCACACCAAATTTCAGGTTATTCCGACATCGTTTGACCTAGTTGCAGCTTCTGACGGAAAATCGGCAGCTCTGCGCGACAAAGTCTTCGGCTTTCTCAGGAAATTGGAAACTTTGCAAAATAAAATGCAAGGATTCTCATCAGGTTTCCTACAGGGAAATCAGGCCAATAAATGGTCAAAAATGTCAAGGGAAAATACAGAAGAAAAAAGAATCGAAAAACAGCAAAAACGGACACAAAACGGGACAAAAAGGGGGAAAACCCCTCCAGGGTCGCCGGGAAGGCCCCGGAAACCCCGGTTTTCGCCGTTTTTTCGCGATTCGAAGCGCCCAGCCTCTGGTATTTTCCAAAATTCATACTTTTGAGACACCAAATCCTCTGACATCCGTCCAAAACACGGGTCAATCATCAAGAGTATCGAAAACAATATTGATCGCCACCCGGTCAACCAAAAAAAGTGTGCTTTCTACCCGACCGATCGAGAAATCGACAGGACAGATGGCACCGACCTGCTGTTGGCAACAAACACTTGAAATTACATGGTCATCCGATGTCGATCTACATGAAGATCCATCGATGATCATCGCCAGAAGAATCCCAAAAGACACGGCACGGCCCGCGACTCTTCAGATGCTCGGTGACCACTTAATGCGATTAATTGACTAGCTTTATTACAGTCATTAATCAATTTCTTTGGACAGACCAATCAGAAGCAAGCATCCGGGAGTTACAATTCAAGAGATTCATGGCATTTAACCCATGAAACTCCTCCCATCATGGCGATTAAAGGAGATTAAATGCCCTCAATCTCCTCCGGCCAATCAGAAGCCAAGAAAAAGGAGTTATAAAATAAAGAATTCAATTTTGTAACTCCTCCCTTTATGTTGCTTTATGACAATCAAGGCTCATAGACCCTCCTAAATGGCTACCTAAAAGCCTATAAATAGGAGAGCTCTCTAAGAAGAAAGAACAGCAGACACACAAACAATAGACTGCAGAAAATCCGGAAACTCAGACAGAAAGAGGCATCAGAAATCTAAGAGAGAAAACTCTGCGGAAATCCTACACCGACCACCGCTACAAGGTGACAAAAGTCCCTTGGGGGGTACCCCCCCCAAGGTCCTTGCCTTCTCCTTCTGCTGCCAATGGCTTAGACATGGCTTTTCAAGCCCGTCTACTCGGCTTTTTATTAGACATAAGACCTTCTTTTGGTCTTTGTTCTCTAAAAACCTGAGGTTATAGCCAAGCCAAGCGAATCAATAGCATCCTCTGTTCTCATCTGCATGGATGATGGCGAAGCCCACATATGGCTTGCGACCGTCAATCTAAACGGGTCCCCCACAATCTCCTGAGAAGTCAGATCCTCCTTTTCTTGCTTTTCATTGTAGTTTATATTTTCTCAAAAGAGACAAAAATCACAACTCTTGTCTTTCATTATTGATAAGGATTGTAAATCGGCTATAAACGCCAAAATCGGCTATAAACGCCAAAAATCGGCTATAAATGCCAAAAAAATCGCCTTTCACGGCAAACCAAGAAAATGTCTCTTTTCTTAAATATATGTGCAATGGAAAACTTGAAAGAAGTTGATTTCCTTTTTACTTGCGAAGGTTGATCTCCGGATCACCACTTGCAATTCCAAGTAAACTAGAAAATCTGGCACACCCACACAAAAAAAGAAATGTTGATGCACGCCCTTGCCCCCCGGTTACGAAAGGGTCGGACCCGACGGACTCCCACGTCCGCCGACCTCGGTAGAACCGAGCAGGAGCGCGGTCCATCAGGTATCAGAGCCACTCCATGTGAAATCATGATCCCATGTTGTGTCTAATTAATCCTAGATTGATTATGGGCATGGTGGCACCCTATTAAAGTTATGTTGTGATGCATGTTGTGTCCAAGTTTCATTAACATTGCTGGAATTTATTTTCCATATTTGTTTAATGATGCACATAGTGTGTTTGCATGCACTAACCTCTTTGTTTGCAGCCATGTATTACATCCTTGATGGTTCGCATGATTGTTATGTGGATTTGGATGTTTTTTCAATAGTTGGAAAGTGTACGATTGCGCGTTTAGCAATCATAGGAAGTTGTAATTCTTTCTTTACTTTTATTCCAACTAGTCTTGATGTAAGCTTTCTTGAAAAGCATAGGTATCTCCAATGTAATTTGGGGTTTTGTTTTTTATGGGTTTGCTTGTATAAATTTAATTTATTGGAACAAGCAAGAAGAAGAAAGTTTCAAGCAAGAAAGGTTGCATGTAACCGGATTCCTTAGTGGTGGAGGAGACAAGACTTCTTGGTGAAAGATGAGATCTATTCTTGATGTCCTAGTTCGATAAGGATTAGAAGTCCGAAGAGCAGGGAGCCATCAAGGATTGCATACTTTTATTTGCTTTTATATATGGAATGCATGGATAAATGCTTTATATAATTGCTATAATTGTCACCTAGAAACATGGCCACCATTAGGTTCTAAAATTGGCATCTTTTTTGTATTAGATTGTTTTTAGTTTGGCAAATTGTTTTAAACATAACTTAGACCAGCACCTTCTATTTGTCTAAGGTTTAAAATTGGATAGGGTTTAGTTTATCTTAGTACCCTTGGTTTCCAAAAGAGGCTAAACTAAAATCTAATTAGATGCTACCTATGGGTTTCCATAACCCAAGATAGGTTTTTGATTCTTTAAAGGGATTTTCTCAAATGTTTTAAAGCAAAGGTTATTTATTTTTAAGGTGACTTAAGTCATTAAGTCATAAATTTAATTAACCAAGTTTGCTAGATTTAAAAGAGCTTTTGAGTAAAACAATGTAAAGGTCAAAAAGTATAAACCCTAGTGATAAATAATCAAGTGGGAGAGGGGTTTTAGGAAAGACCCCACGGCCTTCCATTTTCGGTTCATGTTATCTCATTAAAGTGTTAGTAGGAGCGGCCATCCCTTCGGTGAAGTTCTTTACTAAAGACCGCTTTGATGGGTTAATGGGTGAACTAATATGAATATTCGTAATGAGGTGTTAGTAGGAGCGGCCATCCCTTCGGTGGAGTTCTTTACTAAAGATCACTTCTATAGAATGTCAATGAAGTGTTGGTGGGAGCGGCCATCCCTTCGGTGGAGCTCTTTACTAATGGTCACTTCTAGGATGGATAAAAGTCTCTTCCCTTCGGAAGACTTAATCATAGACATTCTGGAAAATTTCATAAGAGATGGTTATACACTTGACATAAGACGGTAATGACCTCTCCCTAGGAGTTAAAGGTTATTTGTCATTTGAGGCCAAACCAATCAGTGATTGGACTACCACTGGATGTGTATCCAGACAGTGATAATCCAAATAAGTATGCCTTAATTCAACGTGACTGTAGGCTCGGCCATCCCTTCGATGGAGGGTCTATGAGGAGGTTGAAACACTGATACATTATGATTGGGGTTGAATAATGTAAAAAGTTTTGTGCTTTGTTTTTCCTTTTGTAACAAGCACCATATGCATATTACATATATACTGCATGTCTGATTATAAACCGTTTTATATCCAGAAAGAGATGGGTAAAGATTCTTTTAGTCCGTTGATGTGCATTCTTCGTGAGAACAAACTGACTGGCCCTAACTACGTAGATTGGAAGAGAAATCTTGACATAGTACTCACTGCTGAGGAGTACAAGTATGTCTTACTGGAAACCTGTCCTGATATTGATGCTAATTCTACTGATGACCAGTTAGAGGCTGAGAGGAAATGGAAGAAAGCGAATAGCATAGCTAAATGCTACATGCTCGCTTCCATGTCCAGCGTGTTGCAAACGCAGCACGAGCATATGGACACAGCCTATGAAATCATGATGTCCGTGTCTGAGATGTTCGCAGACAAGAGCAGGCCAGCTAGGCAAGCTGCTATGAGGACTGTTGGAATTTGAGATGCCTTGAGAAGTCTTATGAAGCATTGAAGTGTTTAATATCTCAAGTATCATTTTGTGTTGGAATTATTGTCAACACAATGTCACAAGTGTGGTGTTGATAGTGTGGTGTTGATAGAGCTTCAAAGAGAAAATAGAGCTGAAACAGTACAGGAAATCAGAATTCCTGAAGCAGTGTGGCCGGTCGACCAAGGACCCCACGCGGTCGACCGGGCAAGAGAAATCTGCAGAAGACAGTCTCAGTTAGCTCCCAGTTATTTGTTGCCATAGTGTGTCGCCGGTCGACCGAGGACCCCACGCGGTCGACCGAGCACGGGAAACCAGAATTGCGCAGAAATAGAAGTTTTGCACGAAAATTCAGGAAACTTATGTATTTCGTTTGGGACTCTTTCTAAACGAATTCTAGCCTAATTTGAACACTCTTTAGGGTGACCATAACCTATATAAAGGCTTGCTAAGTTCGTTTTCATGATGAGAGAAGAGAAGAGAGAACAAAAGAGAGGGTTTTAGAGAGAAGAGTGATTGGAGAAGAAGGTGCTGCTGTGTGCTGTTGTGCTGCAAGTTTCTACAGCAAGTTGGACGAAAATATGCTCATGAAGATGGTGATTCGTCCATAGATAAGTGTCTCTCTTTTTATGCCTTAAATTTCAATTTGTAAGGGATTGAGAGAGAGAGATTGTAGAGGGGAAGGGCTGTAGAAAAGTTCTCTACTTTAATTCTGTAGAACATCAAGTTGGTGCTTGGTGTTAGGGGTTTGGTGATCCTATCTGTTGGTGCAGATAAATTATAAAGGGGGTAGGTGCTTCCTAGATAGTTGGTGCTATCTGAAACTTAAGGGTTGGTGCTCTTTGTCGTTGGTGCGACTAAATAGATTCAGACCTGTTACGGATCGGTGTTCGGACAGTCTTTGAACTGTGGACGTAGCCTTTTGGGGAACCACGTTAAATCTGATGTCCTTGTATGATTTGATTTGCTTTTGTTGTTAAATTAGACCTGTTTTTAAGGGATCACTGATTCACCCCCCTCCTCTCAGTGATCGCGATATCTAACAATTGGTATCAGAGCGCCAAGGCTCCCTTGATAAGCTTAACATGCTAAGGGTGATCTCTTGTCAAATCACATGGCATCCAATACAGGGAATATGAAAGCACCTTTGTTTGATGGTTCTAATTACTCCTTCTTGAAGATCAGAATGCAGGCTTTCATCAAATCACTTGGCTATGATGTCTGGGAGACTGTCAGAGTCAGTTACAATACTGCCATCGTACCCACAGATGCTGCAACGAAGAAGTTAGCAGACAACGACTCCAAGGCGCAGAATGCACTCTTTAGTGGTCTTGTGGACAGCGAGCTGGTCAAAGTAATTGCATGCAAAACAGCCAAGGAAATATGGGACAAGTTGAAAAGCATTCATGAAGGAGATGAGAAGATCAAAGAAGTGAAATTGCAAACTCATCGCTCTCAATTCGAGTCTCTTCGCATGGAGGAAAGCGAGAATGTTGACTTGTATTGCAACGAGTGAATGAAGTCACGAATGACATTCGTGGACTAGGGGAGGAGATTAAAGAACCAGTCATCGTAAAAAAGGTTCTAAGATCTCTTCTTCCCCGGTTTGATTCAAAAGTCTCAGCCATAGAAGAAGCCAAGGATCTGAATGAATTTATCATGGATGAGTTGCATGGTTCACTCACTGCCTATGAGATGCGCATAGGTAAGACGTCTTCATCTGATAGAGAAGCGGCCTTCAAAGTTCAGAAAAAGGGAAAAGAGACTGCTGGTCATGATGCTGATACTGATGATGATGAGCTTGAGGCTCAATTAGTTAGAAAGCTGAAGAAAGGAAGCAATGGAAAGTACAAAGGGAAGCTACCCTTTAAATGCTTTAATTGTGGCGGTGTTGGTCACTTTGCTGCGAAGCGTCCGCTGAAAGAAAACAATGATGATGACTCTTATGTTGATAAGAGTAAATGGAAGAAAAATCTCAGAAAGAGGGGCAAAGCAAAAAGCTTCATCAGTCAATATAATGACAGCACGTCTGAAACTTCAGACGATGATGAATCAGCCGAGGCAACTGAAGCTCTCTTCATGGTTACTGTTGAAGAAGAAGAGGAGCAAGAGCCGGAAGAGGAAGAGGAGGCTGAGGTCAATCTTGAAGAAGAACTCATTGCCGCACTTGAGGAGCTTAGCATGGAACGAAAAACAAGTAAGAAAAATCTGAAACTTTTTCATGAATCTGAAAGTTCAGTTATTGCTTTGAAAACTCAAGTTGAAGAATATAAAAGAATGGTAGAAGTCCTAGAAATACAAATCAGTACCAAAACTGAGGAAGTGGTGAAACTTGAGAATGAAATCCTTGGAGCAAGGACTAAAAATATACAAGTGAATCAAAAGCTCAAGGAATTCCAAGCAATCAATGGAACATTGAAGCTAAATGAAATACTGAAAGTTCAAAGGCCTCTTCACTTCAAATTTGGTCTAGGATTTGAGAATGGAGAATCCTCTAAGATTACACCTCCTGAAAAGACAAAACCTATGAAGCCCACTCAGCCTAGAAAAGAGTCCATTCATGTGAGAAAGGAAATGAA
Organism: Litsea cubeba; assembly: GCA_012931725.1. Taxonomy (NCBI): domain Eukaryota; kingdom Viridiplantae; phylum Streptophyta; class Magnoliopsida; order Laurales; family Lauraceae; genus Litsea; species Litsea cubeba. The sequence goes on from CM022952.1 coordinate 41,350,598, forward strand.
GTCTAACCAGCCACAAAGAAGATTCAAATTTTATGGTTACTGTTATCATTGCAATAGATATGGACATAAAAGGGCTGAATGCAAATTCTATGTTAGAAACAGCCCATTTGTGACTAGGAACCCCTTTTCAATCCTAAACAGCCACAAAATTGAGTGCTATAAGTGTCATAATTATGGACACTTGACTAGGGATTGTAGGTTGCCTATTGCTAACCAATTTCAGGTTGAAAAGAAACCCAAGTTAGTTAAGGCATAGAGGGCAAAGAAAAGGGAAGATAATTCCAAGGAATCTCTCATTGTGCAAATGGCATTCAATGCACAAAAGAAGGCAGCACCATGGGTCCTTGATAGTGGCTGTTCAAGCCATATGACAGGTGATAAGGAAAAATTCGTCAAATTACAGCACTATGAAGGCGGATCAGTGAAGTTTGGTAACAATGATGGTGCCAAAATCTGCGGAAAAGGTGTTGTTCAGCTAAAGGCAAACAAGATCAGATCAGAAGAGGTCTTATATGTGTCTGGACTGAGACACAACTTGCTTAGTGTGAGCCAGATCTGTGACAAAGGCCACGAAGTTGTCTTCACTAAGAATGGGTTTGCTATCAAGAAGTGTAGCAACGGCAAAACAGTGGCTACTGGATCTAGGACTGCTGAAAATCTCTATACATTGTCAGATGGAGCTGAAAAGACTTGCTTGATGAGTGGACAAAGGAAAGTTGGTTGTGGCACAAACGCCTTGGGCATCTAAACTTTGATAACATGTCAAAGATTTGCAATTCAAAGGCTGTCAGAGGTATGTCTACAGTTGAAAAGCCTTCCAACCCCATTTGCGATTCTTGCCAAAAGGGAAAGCAAACGAGGGTAATGTTCAAGTCAAAGGAGCATCATTCAAAGAAACCTCTTGAGCTAGTGCACACTGATCTCTGTGGACCGATGCGAACGCAAAGCACCAATGGAGATAAGTATTTTATGTTATGCATTGATGATTATACTCGTATGACATGGGTATTGTTTCTTAAGCATAAACATCAAGCACTTGATCGTTTTAAAGTGTTTAAAGCACAGGTTGAAAATATGCTTGGAAAACGTATCAAGATTTTAAGGTCTGATCGAGGAGGTGAATTCACATCTGAAGAGTTCACTAACTATTGTGAGCACCATGGCATTCAAAGACAATATTCAGCCCCTAGAACTCCACAGCAAAATGGAGTTGTGGAACGGAAAAATTGCACCGTGCAAGAGATGGCTCGCACAATGCTAACTGAGAGCAAGCTAGCTGACAAATACTGGAAGGAGGCAATCCATACGGCTGTATACATTCAGAATCGATGCTTGATCAGGCCACATGAAGACAAAACTCCTTATGAGCTATGGTTTGGGAGAAAAGCAACAGTCAAGCACTTCAGAGTCTTTGGTAGCAAGTGTTACATCAAGCGTCTTGAACAAAATCTGGGCAAATTTGAAGAAAGAGCTGATGAAGGTATATTTCTGGGTTACTCCTCCTCTAGTAAGGCTTACAGATGTCTTAACAAAAGGACCAGAAAAATCATAGAAAGTGCCGATGATAGAATTGATGAAAACCGTGAATCAAAGAACGTAACTCATAATGACAGTCCAGTTTATGAGGACTTGAGTGAGATTGATGATGAAGTGGCTGAACCTAATGATTCTGAGAAATCAAAGGATGACTCAGAGGATGCTACACCTAGAAAGAAAAGCACTTGGGTAGAGCAACACCCTAAGGATCAAATCATTGGAGATCCTGAGGCCGGTGTTAAAACAAGACAAAGTGTAGTTAGTAATTACTCACTTGTGTCCACCATTGAACCCAAGACTGTGGCTGAAGCCAGTCTCGATGAAAGTTGGTTGAAAGCTATGCATGAGGAGTTGGAGCAAATTGAGAAGAACTCCACATGGGAACTAGTTTCTAGACCTACCGATAAGAATGTTATTGGTACTAAATGGGTCTTTCGGAATAAGCTAAATGAAGATGGTCAGGTCATACGAAACAAAGCAAGGTTGGTTTGTAAAGGCTATGCTCAAGTTGAAGGCATAGATTTTGAAGAGACCTTTGCACCGGTGGCTCGTCTGGAAGCCATTCGTATGTTTCTTGGATTGGCTGCATACAAAACCTTCAAGGTATTTCAGATGGATGTAAAGTCAGCCTTCTTAAATGGATTACTTGAAGAAGAGGTCTATATTGAGCAACCTGATGGTTTTCTCATTAGCAAAAATTCAGACCTAGTGTGCAAGTTGAAAAAGGCTCTTTATGAGCTGAAACAAGCGCCAAGGGCGTGGTATGCAAGGCTGGACCTCTATCTCCGCAAGATCGGCTTTGGAAAAGGACTGGTTGATAGCAATCTTTATGTCAAAACAGAGTTGAGCAAACAGCTGGTTGTCATTGTTTATGTCGATGACATAATCTTTGGTGGCAATGATGAGGAAATGTGCAGGAATTTTGCTGAAGAGATGAAGAAAGAATTTGAGATGTCAATGCTTGGAGAACTAAAGTTCTTCCTTGGTTTATAAGTTCAGCAGCTGAAACATGGTATCTTCATATCACAGATGAAATACATCAAGGAAATGCTGAAGCGTTTTAACATGGAAGACAGCAAGCCAGTGAGCACACCAATGACAACGAACACAAAGCTAAGCAAAGATGATAGGGGTTCGACTGTTGATCACACCACTTATCGTTCTATAATAGGAAGCTTGCTTTATTTGATTGCTACAAGACCGGATCTTCTGCAAGCAGTATGTGTGGTGGCTCGATTTCAAGCATCACCAACTGAGAAGCACCTTATAGCAGTAAAAAGGATATTTCGATATCTGAAAGGTACCATGGAGCTTGGCATTTGGTATCCTAAAGGCAAATCCTTCACTCTTGTTGCATACTCTGACGCCGATTGGGCTGGATGTATAGATGATCGCAAGAGTACAAGCGGTGGTGCATTCTATCTCGGTGAAAGGTTGGTGGCATGGCATAGTAAGAAATAAGATTCAGTATCCCTTTCTACAGCGGAAGCGGAATATATTACAGCGGCAACTTGTTGTACGCAAGTGTTATGGATGCGGCAAATGCTCTCTGATCTAGGAGTTCCGACAACAGATCCTACGCCGATCCTCTGTGACAACACAAGTGCAATTCACATCTCTAAGAATCCTATTCAGCATTCTAGAACGAAGCATGTTACAATCCGCTATCACTTTCTCAAGGAAAAGGTTGCAGACGGTGAGGTAAAGTTGGAATATGTTCCAACTACTGAGCAAGTTGCTGATATCTTCACAAAACCTCTGCCAAAGGAAGTCTTCGAGTATCTCCGGAAAAAATTAGGAGTTACTCACTCTCCTAATCCTTAGGAGTTGTGCTTGAAAGTGGGAGCAATGTATTCCTTGAATATCCTATTCGCTCTTTGGTTGGTCCCTTTGGACTTGTTGTCAAAGGGGAAGAAAGCTATGCTAGGAGAAGTTATGCGAAGAAGTTATGCTATGATAACTTGGGGGAGATTGGTATCAAGAATGTGAATGTGAAGATCTTGATTCTGTTGGTTTTTTTAAGACAGGGGGAGCTATGGTTCTGAAGAAGCTTCATGAAGGTCAATTGGTTCAAAGTGTTCCAAGTGTTGAAGTTCCAAGTGTTGCCAACAATTCCAAAGGGGGAGATTGTTGGAATTTGAGATGCCTTGAGAAGTCTTATGAAGCATTGAAGTGTTTAGTATCTCAAGTATCATTTTGTGTTGGAATTATTGTCAACACAATGTCACAAGTGTGGTGTTGATAGAGCTTCAAAGAGAAAACAGAGCTGAAACAGTACAGGAAATCAGAATTCCTGAAGCAGTGTGGCCGGTCGACCGAGGACCCCACGCGGTTGACCGGGTAAGAGAAATCTGCAAAAGACAGTCTCAGTTAGCTCCCAGTTATTTGTTGCCACATTGTGTCGCCGGTCGACCGAGGACCCCACGCGGTCGACCGAGCACGGGAAACCAGAATTGCGCAGAAATAGAAGTTTTGCACGAAAATTCAGGAAACTTATGTATTTCGTTTGGGACTCTTTCTAAACGAATTCTAGCCTAATTTGAACACTCTTTAGGGTGACCATAACCTATATAAAGGCTTGCTAAGTTCGTTTTCATGATGAGAGAAGAGAAGAGAGAACAAAAGAGAGGGTTTTGGAGAGAAGAGTGATTGGAGAAGAAGGTGCTGCAAGTTTCTACAGCAAGTTGGACGAAAATATGCTCATGAAGATGGTGATTCGTCCATAGATAAGTGTCTCTCTTTTTATGCTTTAAATTTCAATTTGTAAGGGATTGAGAGAGAGAGTTTGTAGAGGGGAAGGGCTGTAGAAAAGTTCTCTACTTTAATTCTGTAGAACATCAAGTTGGTGCTTGGTGTTAGGGGTTTGGTGATCCTATCTGTTGGTGCAGATAAATTATAAAGGGGGTAGGTGCTTCCTAGATAGTTGGTGCTATCTGAAACTTAAGGGTTGGTGCTCTTTGTCATTGGTGCGACTAAATAGATTCAGACCTGTTACGGATCGGTGTTCGGACAGTCTTTGAACCGTGGACGTAGCCTTTTGGTGAACCACGTTAAATCTGGTGTCCTTGTGTGATTTGATTTGCTTTTGTTGTTCAATTGGACCTGTTTTTAAGGGATCACTGATTCACCCCCCCTTTCAGTGATCGCGATATCTAACAAGGACTATCATGAATACTAGGATGGCTGAAGGAACACCTGTCAGAGAGCATATGCTCAAGCTGATGGATTGTTTCAATAAAGTTGAGATTCCAGGGGCTGAGATTGATGTAGGGAGTCAAACTGACATGATTCTCGAAACTCTGCCGGATTCTTTCAATCAGTTCAAGCTCAATTTCAATATGAGCAAGAAGGACATGACTCTACCTGAGTTAATGAAAGAACTCCAGGCGGTAGAGGCCATCATGAAGCCCAAAGCCCAAGCTCATTTTTTTCAGTCTTCCTCTAAACTAAACCCGAAAGGGAAGAAGTTCAAGAAGAAGCAGAATAAGGAAAAAGGGCAGAAAAAGGACAACACTGGTAATAAGAAGGACAAGGGTACAGATGGAAAGCCCAAAGGGAAATGCTTCAAGTGTGGCCTCAAAGGTCATTGGAAGAAAGATTGTCCCAAGTTCCTGGCCTCAGTTAAGAAAGGTACATCTTTTTCATACTACATTGGAACTTGTCTAGTGGTTGATTCTACTGACTCATGGATAGTAGACTCAGGAGCCACTAATCATATCTGCAATTCATTGTAGGGGTTTCAGATAATGCAGAAAATTGAGAAAGGAGAGTTTGCTTTTAGAGTCGGAACTGGAGCTAAAGTTTGGGCAGTTGCAGTAGGAGTTGTTACCTTATATTTTCCATGTGATAGGATATTAGTTTTAAATAATGTTTTCTATATTCCGGACATGAGAAAGAATTTAATTTCAGTTTCCAGACTCATTGAATTTAATTATTCAGTTTCTTTCCATTCTGGTATTGATATCAGTAGAGATGGAAATATTATATGTTCCGGTAGAATACATGACAACTTATTTTATATATATACTATTGCTCCCACACTGCATAATGTACAACAAGAAAACTCAACTTCCCTTAAGAGGAAGGTATCTTCAATCAATGACACATATCTTTGGCACTTACGTTTGGGTCACATTAACCTAAAATGGATTCAAAGGTTGGTAGAAGATGGGCTTTTGAGCTCATTAGATTTTGAACCTTTTCCTCAGTGCGAATCTTGTCTCAAGGGAAAGATGACCAAACGGTCATTCTCTAGAAAGGGACTAAGGTCAAAGGAGTTGTTAGAATTGATTCACACTGATGTGTGTGGTCCTATGAACAAACCGGCTTGAGGAGGGTATGAGTATTACATCACCTTCACCGATGATTACTCTAGGTATGGATATGTATACTTAATGTGACGCAAGTCTGAGGCGTTTGATAAGTTCAAACAATTCAAGGCCGAGGCGGAGCTACAACTAGGGAAACCTTCGATCTGATCGAGGTGGCGAGTACCTCCTGGGTGAGTTCAAAGAGTATCTCACACAACATGGGATTGTGTCTCAGTTGTCTGCACCGGGTACACCCCAACAAAATGGTGTAGTAGAGAGAAGAAACCGTACCCTTCTTGATATGGTAAGGTCCATGATGAGTCATGCAACCCTACCTATATCTTTTTGGGGATATGCCCTAGAAGCAGCAGCATACATTTTAAATCTGGTACCTTCTAAATCAGTACCTAGGACCCTGCAAGAAATGTGGACAGGTCGAAAACCTAGTTTAAGACATATCCATATTTGGGGTTGTCCAGCCTATGTACTGAATGATAAAGCTACCAAGCTGGAACCCAGATCGGAAATGTGCTACTTCATTGGGTATCCTAAGGGAACGAGAGGTGGCATCTTTTATCATCCAAAGGAGCAAAAAGTGCTTATCAGCACTCATGCTAGGTACTTGGAGGATGATTGTATGATGCACCAAGAGCTTAGTTGTAAAGAAACCCTTGATGAGATTCTTCCGGGATCTCCTATAACATCTGTACCAGATCCTGAGGCGGTAGATGAACAAGATATTCCTTTGAACACTCCGGAGCCTCGTCGTAGTGGGAGAATTTCTAGACAACCAGAAAGATATCTAGGAGTGTCTTTTAAGACAGACTCTGAAGATCTGGTTGGGGATCCTACTAGTTATGATGAAGCAGTAACGGATATAGATCCTGACATGTGGCAGCAAGCGATGAAATCTGAAATGGATTCTTTGTATTCCAATCAAGTCTGGGAACTTGTAGATGCACCTGAAGGGATTAAACCCATAGGGTGCAAGTGGATCTACAAGAGGAAGAGAGGAGTGGATGGGAAGGTGGAAACCTTCAAAGCAAGACTGGTGGCGAAAGGATATACTCAGAAAGAGGGTATCGACTATGTGGAAACCTTTTCACCAGTGGCTATGCTTAAGTCCATAAGGATTCTCTTGGCCATCGCATGTCATTATGACTACGAGATATGGCAGATGGATGTCAAGACAGCTTTTCTTAATGGAAGTCTTGACGAATGCATCTATATGATGCAACCAGAGGGCTTCATTGCTAGTGGCCAAGATAACATGGTTTGTAAACTTAAGAAGTCCATTTATGGACTCAAGCAAGCATCTAGAGCATGGAACATCAAGTTTAATTAGGTAGTCAAATCTTTTGGCTTTGATCAAAACATTGATGAACCATGTGTGTATAAGAAAGGAAGTGGAAAAGCAGTTGCATTTTTGGTTCTGTATGTAGATGACATATTACTCATAGGAAATGATGTAGGTTTATTGTCATCCACAAATGTTTGGTTATCCTTTCAATTTCAAATGAAGGATTTGGGTGAGGCCAGCTATATCTTAGGGATCAAGCTTTTGCGTGATCGCAAGAATAAGATGTTAGCCTTATCCCAATCTTCATATATTGAGAAGATATTGGTCAAGTTTAACATGCATGACTCCAAGAAGGGCATCCTACCTTCTAGACATGGAGTACCACTGTCCCGAGATCAATGTCCAAAGACATCTGAAGAGATATAGAACATGAGGAGAGTTCCATATGCATCCGCTGTTGGAAGCCTCATGTATGCAATGTTATGTACTAGACCAAATATTTGCTTTGCCGTTGGCATGGTTAGCAGATATCAGTCAAACCCTGGACCTATGCATTGGACAGCTGTTAAGCATATATTCAAGTATCTTCGGAGAACGAAAGATTATATGCTAACCTTTCGAGCAGATGATCTAACGCCATTGGCGTATACAGACTCTGATTTCCAATCTGATAGTGATGCCAGAAAGTCTACCTCAGGGTACGTCTTTACTTTGTCAGGAGGGGCTATATCATGGAGAAGTGTCAAGCAATCCTGTACTGCTGATTCTACCATGGAAGCAGAGTATGTGGTGGCATCGGAAGCTACGAAGGAAGCAGTGTGGCTCAGAAAATTCCTGTTGGAATTGGGAGTTGTTCCTGCAGTACAAAAACCGATTGTCATGTACTGCGATAACACTGGTGCTATAGCACAGTGCAAAGAGCCCAGGAATCACAAGAAAGGCAAGCACATTCAGAGAAAGTACCACTAGATCCGGGAATTCATTCAGGATGGAGAGATAGTGGTGGGACATATTGCTTCAGCGAATAACTTAGTTGACCCATTCACTAAGACTCTTACTGAGAAAGTCTTTACTTCTCATGTTGAGTCTATGGGTGTTAGGTTAGGAAGTAGTGATCTTTGGTGCAAGTGGGAGTTTGTTGGGATTGATGTATGCCCTAAAGCCCACTAGCTGCACTCTCATCTTTTGTTACTGGATATTTACTGGTTATTTAATGGAATGACTCTTTTCTGCTTAAACATGTATATATGTATGGTTGTGTAAGGCCCATTGTTTCTAGTAAATGAATTAGGTGTGTAGTGTCTACACACAGATAGGTCTAATTCATGGACACTGGAAACATCATATTTGTTCATAACTGAGAGATGGAGTTGGGCACTTCATCTTGGTATAAGTTATAATGAGAGACTCTCCTGCATTCAGGATGACTTACCTAAGTCATGGGAGGGCTTTCCCGGATTTATCTCATTAGTGCATATGCAATGCATTGAACGGGACCATGGTAGGTGTGATCTCTATAATAGTACTATCACAGAGAGAGATCAAGTCACCTCATGCTACTGAGTGACCAGTGCTCTTAATCTTGAGCATTTGTGGATGAACTGACGAAGTCAAGTTCTTGTACTTTAATTCACTATGGGTGAGATTCTTTTCATGGGTCAACAGCTCTGTGTTTTGGGTACTCGGACTTGATCAGTTGGGACGTGCAGATGCAATAAAGAATCTATGCCATCTAATGATGGAATGATCGTCCCCTTAGAATTATCTGATTAATCATCAAAATCTAAGATCTTAGTATATGGATGTTCCATATGGATATTGAACTCGTGGGTCGCTCCCTGGACCAAGAGAATGATATCCGAATGATGATTATATTAAGGATATGAAGTTCTAAGGTTTAGATGTAATCGGGAAGATTGATAGTACATGTGATAACCTGACTCAATTATGGATGTTACATAGAGGGGCATTCAGGTCATTACACTTAGTAGGTCGAAGACAACTGTCATTTTATGACGAGCTTATTATATTATATATTTGTCCTTGGAGTTCAACCATTACTCTTTAGTGAAATGAGTTAAGGTTAAAATGGTATTTATGTTGCTATGGGTTTAGCATGGACATTTTGGTCATTTTGGGAGCCAATGGCAAATATGTCTTTTGATCCCTCCTCTAGTCACTTTCCAAGATTGGTATGGTTTCCTAAAATATTTAGATAACATTTGGATGAATTATTTTAGTGGAAAAATAATTTTGAGTTTGAATTCAAATAGGCCTTTGATGGCATACATGAATTTAATTCTAGATAAATTGTATGTGGGCCATGGTGTGCATTAATATGTGGGACGTCTATAATGGGATTTCCATGGGTAAGGTTTCCAACTTTGAGTAGGACTCTCTACTTGGAAAGTTGGACTCCTCTTTGGATTAGTATTCCCATAAGATAGTTTCATTTTTGGATTAGAAACTTAAATTAGTAAGTGTTGTGAAACTAGGATTACTAATTGCCAAAGTTTGTGGGAAGTTCTTTAGTTCCTTTTCTAATTGGAGTGTTTCTTAAAGGAAATAAATCTTTCCTTTTAGGACATCTATGAGAATTAGAAGAGATAAACTTTTAGGAAAGGTTTCCACATAGTTTCTATAAAAGGAGACAAACCTCCCCTTGGACGTCCAACACTTTGAGAGCATCCTAGGAGTCCCACACATCCAGCTTCTTGATTGTTTTCTTCTTCATTGAGGAGAGATTGAGATCTGAGATTTTTCCTTGGAAAAATAGTTCTTAATTCCTAGATTAAGATCCCACCATCTTAGCCAATCAGATTTGGAAGTGAGATAGAGAAGAAGATCAAAGGCAATACTACTGTAGAAAATTCCAGCAATTTGTTTGCCAGTTGCAAGTCTGAGTTCGGGCCTTTGGATCTATTTTTTCAGAGATTTGAAGTCTACAAATCTTCGAGGTAATAGTCTTCTCCATTCTCCTTAAATTATACACTTGTTGGTCATGAATTCATGGAGTTCTCATGCGATCTATATGGCTGATTTATGCTGCCCAAATCAGATTTCTAAAAATCTGTCATGTTACAAATTAGCCATGAATATCTTCCGCTAGTAATATTCAGATCTGAATCGCAGCTTCTTTCAATAGAACCCTCTTTCAATGTTTTCATGAAGTAGGGTTTCAATTTAGGGATTTTGATCTCAAGAGCAAGTGAATCAAAATGGTTTTTATCAATTGTTCTTCAAATAGAGGCAAGTATATGCATTTCTATGATTTATAGTGGTTTTAGAACTCATGGAGTTCAAATGAAGTTTTTCACTTCAGAAAATCTGAAGTTCTGAACTCAGAAACTTGAAGTTCTGGGTGCCGAACTGCTGACCGCCAGGTGACCGAACTCACCCAGGTTCGTTTTCACAGAAAGTGTCAGCTTCTGGAAAGCTGACCGTAACCCAACCACTAGATTCCAGTTAGCTGAGATTGAGATTTCGGCTAACCGAAAGGTGATCGCCGAGCTGACCGAAACCTTGGTCAGAAACCTATCAGAAGACAAGCTTCTGGAAAACTAATCGTAACTGAACGACATTATTTCGGTTAACCAAAATTGAAATTTCTGCTAGCCGCTAGGTGACTGAGATGAAGGACAGATTCCATCAGAAGTCAGGCTTCTGGAAAGCTGACCGAACTGAGTTCGGTTAGCCAAAATGGGGACTTCGGTCTACCGAAAGGTGACCGACATGTTGACTGAGACGCTTGGAAGCATCAGAATTCTGAAGCTTCAGGTTGTGGATCGCGGACGACCGAGATGTCGATCGGGTGAATTCGGCTTTCCGAAATGCATTTCGGTTAGCCGAATTCCTGACTTCGGCTAGCCCAAGGGTAACCGTCGAGGTGACCGAACTGGAGGAAAGGTGCACATTGAGGTATGATTTTCCTGAATTGAAGCCTAATTCATACAGGCTTATTTTCTTAATGTCTAAACCTTCATAGGTTTTAGCTAAGGTTATCCTAATGCACAAATTAAATATATAAGTGACGTTCATCAAGAATAATACGTGAATTGGGTAACGAACGTTTCACTCATCTGATTGGTTTAGAAGTCTGAATAGGATTTGAATTGATTTCCGCATCTAACAAGTTATTGTAATATCCTAAGCTCATTGTTGAGCTACACTGACATAATGCACTGAATTAATGAAATTAATGAATAGTTACTAAAGGTAACAATGTAATGAATAATCCTACTGCAGTAGATGTATGGGGCGTTTCGGAGCCTCGTGCGATGCTAGTGATATCTGATCAAGACACTGGTAAATTTCACCCATTTGATAAGTCATTGATAAGCCATGTAATAAAAAGAGTACTCATTGAACAACTCTGAATAAATGAATAATAACGAACGAAATGAAAGACTAGTATTTGTGTTTACAGATGCACCCACTGCTTCCGTTGGAAGAACTAAATTAAGATGAAATGAATACTACTGTATTAGTCATAAGTAATAATTGTTACTTGACTCCACTATTTAGAATTGTACACTGTTAATCGTATGGAATTGTATAGAACTGTTAAATTACTAAATTAACAGGTTCTTGTATATGATATCATAGGACTGTATATGCATTGTTGAACCGTCGTGTTCGCGGTGCTATTGATGACATCGCAGGCCCAGTTGCCCGTGGCAGTCCTGCAAAGGCCGCGCCGCCAGCGGAGGAGGCCCATCCGAATATCCGATACCTCTAGGAGGTTTAATCGAATGGAATCTAAGTGTAAACGAGAAGTAGTTTTGGAAACAGTTTTTGAAACAGTTTTTGTATTAGATATTTTGTAATGTAAATAGAAGTCCCCTGTATTGTATTTGAATATACAGTGGTTGACTTTAATAGAATGTGTGTAGTAAAGAACTTGTGTAATTAAAAGTTTCGTCAATGTATATGTATTCCGCAAATTTTATACATTTGACAGCTTTATGTGATTTGATATCCCTTGTGGATTTCATTTTAACTTCGGTTAATTCGGGATTTACGGGAGTAAGTATGTGATTCGTGACTCGGGGTTTGTCCGAAGTAATCAGAGCCCGGGTCGTGACACCTCTTCTTGGGCAACTCTAAATCTTGATAAGGTCCTCTGTATTCCGGATAGATCTGCTGATCCGGATCCAAAAGTCCCGATCCTCTGATGGACTGCGATGGTCCATTGCGATCAGAACCAACCCTACCAAGCAAATTTATCTATTTTTGGCAAAATCTATTTGAGTTTTTTGGCTAATTTACTTACATTTTTTGAAATCTATGTGTTTATGATTTTTTTTGTCTTTTGAAATTTGTTTGTATCGTTTCAAGTTTATTTGCGTTTTTTGAAATAAATTTAACCGAGTTTTGGCAGAAAACTTGAGTTTTGGCAAATTATTTTAAAATTTGAAAAATTGGTTTATCTTAGTTTTGGGAAATATATCTACATTTTTTAAGTTTATTTATGTCTTTGAATTTTATTTACGTCTTTTAAAATTTATTTACATTTATTGAAATTTATTCATGTCGTTTTAAACTTATCTACGTTCTTTTGAAATTTAATTGCATTTTTTGAAATTTATTTGCATTCTTTTTAAACTTATTTGCATTTTTTAGATTTATTTGTATTTTTTTATTGATTTGAAAATCTTATTAATGTGATTTTCATTAATCATGGCCAATTAAATGGTAGTTGACCATTATTAATGGCATGTCCCACTAATCATGGGATATCATTTATCTACTTTTAAAGAAAAGGCAACTTGGACGTTTTAGGTCTTCAAATTTGAAAAGGGACCTACCACACTATGAAAAAGGATTATGGATCTGAGGCCAGAAAGTGAAATGTTCAGGGACATATCACTGAATGTCCCTTCTTTATACATGAATATTGGCTCAAGATCACTTCAATTGACTTTGAGATGTACCATTTGATTGCTTGACTTGCAGAGTCTGCATGATGTATCCAACGGTCTCCTACCATCTTATTAAGGAATTGATTGTCATCTCCACAGGATCAAATCTTCTCAAAAAGAGTCCTTATGGATTCTTTGCTTCTTCTTGTGGGGTGCGTTAAGGAGATTCCCTTTCTCCTTATCTTTTAATCTTAGTGTCTCGTCTCAAAATTGGATATCTTTAATGGTTCCAATTTCATGATGTAACTAGTGTAGGATTTGAAGTCCTTAGACTTAATGAATAATTAACCCCACACCAACCCATAAGATATCACGGGTGAGTAAATCTGAATATTTCAAAACTTTTCCCGCGGAAGCATATAAACAGTTATAACATTTATTTATAAACAAGTAATAACAGAGCATAAGTGTCTCAGAGTAGCTACAACTGGTTAGTTAGGAAAATTTACAGATATGATATATAAATACAAAAGTCTGAAAGTTTCTCTGACTACTCATCACACTATCTGCTAAACTTTCCCGACCATTTCTTTCCTCAAAACACTTTCCAGTCATGATGGCAATTAGGTGTTTCATCAAGTTTATACAATCTCATTGAATGTCAAGTCACCTACTCTGGTCTCAATCTCCTAGAACGTCTCAATTCCCCTGGTACTTATGGTATTTCCTGTAACGTTAAATGTTACATCAGTAAAACCGAGCAAGTAAACTAATAATAATCAAAATAACAGGATACTGATAAACAACATAAATCTAAACAAAACATGATGCTGAAATACAAAAATATAAAAAATAATAGTAATAATAGGAAGGCAATATCGCAAATGCTAGATAATCAGAAAATACAAAATAATAGTTGGTGCCATGTATAGCAGAAGTTGACCATAGAACAGAACATAATATAAAGGCACCAGGAGTATAAAAATACTCCAACGTAACTGAAGGATGTAAATATAGCGGAAGCAGGGATCTATAGATGCTGGCTGCTACAAACGCAATTAGGACAATATCGGCCTGAATCAGGCAATGGTGTGGAGATCTATGACTGTCTACGAGAGATCAGTCACATATAAGTCACTCTTCAAGATCCAAGGGCAAGGATGGACACCCTGGATGCAGAAGCTGATGATGGAGAATTGGAGATCTAGTGAAAGGAAGATTAATTCTTCAAAGTTATCTCAAGCTATATTTCTCATGTCCATATATAGCCCTTAGGCTAATGGGTGATAAGATCTCTATTCAAATTCGAATTGAGAGATGATTATGATCAATCTCTCTCAATTTGAATTTGAATGTATATATGATAAAGAGATAGATAGTTGGATAAACCTCAAGCTATCCTTATCCATATCATTATGAGACTCCATGTGAGGGGTGTATCTTTGTGAGTGGGGTCCATCGACATGTTAACACAAGTGGGTCCCATCACAAATGCCAACAGTAACAGAACTAAATTGCAGTATACAGAATAAATATAGTCCAACCTTCACTGCATCCAATTTCAGAGGGACCAAGCCAAGTGGTGCCATTTATAGAATACTTCTGTATATAAAGCAAAGCATAACATAATTATAGACTGATCAAATACAGAGTAATTGAAACATTGATGATAACATATTAAATGTGTCATATTTTCATAAAAATTCAAGTAGTTATAGAAATTCCAAATGTAACACATAAATACATAATTAAGAAATAAGTCAATTAGATAATTAATATCAATAAATTCAGGAATATAGGATAATAGTGATTAATCTCTATAAACATGTTTATATTGTGTTTAAGAACAGTAATAAATTAATCATATAATTTGGAATAAAAATCTAATTTCTAAAATCTAAGCAAAAAATTCTCAATGTAGACAGTCGACTATCTGTTGACCGGAAGTTTACCGTGCATTAAGAAATTGAAAACTTCATTGTCTTAGGTTGCAGAAAACTGACTTACAGACAAAGTTACAAGCATGGGTAGAACTAGGAGGCTGGCAAGGGCCATGCCACCTCTAAATTTAAAAAAAAAACCCTTTGAATAATTGAAAACATAATGTTGTTTTTTGGAATGCCCCCTCAAATTTCAAAAAAACCCTTTGAATAAATGAAAAATAATGTTGTTTTTTGGAATGCCACCCACCCTCCTCCAAGAATTTTTCACAATGCGCCCCCCGCTAAGGTCTAAATTTTGGTCGACCTAGTACACAGGGAAAGTGAAAACTAGATTCCGGACTTTCTCTATTTCAATATGTAACTTAGTTCTTTACTTCCTTATCGTTTCCAAAAAAACTGAACTTCATTTACAGTGTTCCGAATTTACACAAAATAAAAAGATTGCATATATAAATAACACATCTGAATTTTAACAGAATTTACAAAAGTTTATAGAAAAACAGACACAAAATCGAAATGGGAAACTTACTTGCCTCTGAGTGAGCTTTACCAATTAGAGAAAACTATGGCTTTCAAAACCTCTAATAGATATCCAACAGAAAGTAAGCACTGATAAATGATTAGAAGAAGTAACAAAAAGATCACAAGAAGGAGGATGATGAAAATGATGGTTGTCATGGCTTTCAAGAGAAAAGAAGAAAACCAACTAAAACTAAGCTCAAGATTCTCCTGTGAAACTACCAACTTGTTGCTTGTCAAACTTTCAACCTCTCTAAAAGCCTTTTGCTTATGGGCAAATGCAACCATAGGAAAAAAAATGCTCTATTGTCGCTATGTTAGGAACTCCAATTTCTTCTCCTCCATCCACCTATCTTGGAGTTCAATTATTTTTTTGGAAGTGTCACTCCCCGAAACCGGACTCTTGCAGCGGCCCGACCTCGGGGAGCGTGAATTTGGAATTAAGTAAAAGTTTGTGTTTCCCCAGGATCTGCGTGTGTGAGGATAACAAATTCCAACCTGATTTGAATATTTCACGGAAGCTTATGTGGCGTCAACCTAGAGCATGTGGCCATCGGATTCCACGTCACACTCAACCGCTAGCTCAAAGCTATCATATTAAGGCCCATATCAGACTGGAACAAACCATTGCAATAATGTACAGAGCTGACAGTAACAGGCTAGTTTATTTCCCACATATTCAAGTTACAAATTATCAAAGTATATTAATTAAATCCCAAGGAGAAGGCTAATAAAAGCCATACAAATAACAAACTAAACAAGATACTACCCTCAGGATGACGTAGCTCTAATGTCAAGCTCAATGTTTACATGACATCGTCGACACTACAAACCTGCAATCTCATGGCTCTAAAGCCAACACATTCACTCAGCTCGGGGCGAAGAACCTGCTACCTAGAGCACCAAACAAACAGGGTCAGACACAATGGTCTGGCAGGTGAGTGAAGAGATATAAACATAATCATAATTTATAAATATGTCAATTAATAAAAACGTGTGATAAATCATGTTATTAGACCAAAAGCTGCACATATTTAAAACGTGTATAAAATATGAATATCTGATAAAGCAAGTATTTAAAACAAAAGCTACGAATATACATGAAGCACACATAAAAGCATGATATGCCCATAAAACGCGACATGGTCTCGAATTGAAATCTCCAAGTAAAAAGAAGTATAAATTAAGCTAACATAGCGGGGCATAATCTGGATGATAAAACAGGCTAGAAACAAAGTCGAGTTGATAGCAAAACACACTGACAGATTGGCAACCACACAAGCTAAGTTCTCCATCACCGAATTAACAGAGCATGCTAAGCATATATACATAGTCTCCAGCACACAAGGTTACAGGAGCACTCTAAGCATAATACATAGTCTCCGACACACGAGGTGATAGGAACATTCTAGGGACCAGTATAGTTGGCCATCACACTAGGCACCGGCCGCAGAATCTGGCAATTAACACGCTAAGGAACCCAAGCGGTTGGCTTAGTTAGCTAAGAGATTGATTAGGACCCCAAGCCGGTGGATCAAGCCGACGAGGTGGCCTAAGCTAAGTGGTGCCGACACACAAATCAAAAGCGAACTAGCACACAAGATATGGTGAGGAACTATTCAAATAGGTCAAGTCAAAAGCACACACACTAACATAAGAGTAGTCCTCTCAAGATACACATAAAAGCTCACTGGAACACACAAACTTGCAAAACTGATCGTTTTGGCCAAAACAAACTAAATCTCAAAATTGGTTATTTTAAGTCAAAACGAGCTAAAATAGCCCACATCATGATTGTTTTTAGTCGAAATGAACCAAATAACCTAAAATTGATTATTTTAGTCATAACCGAGTAAAATAATCCCAAACTGATTATTTTTAGTCAAGAACGAACAAAATAACTAAAGTGATTGTTTCTAGGCAAAATGAGTAAAGTAGAATGAAAAGTGGGCTTTCCACATGTATGTCGGACCACACATTGAGGTGTCAAGATTTAGTTCAATGCGTATAAAGATCTCGTATGTCAATTTTTATTTTTGGCTTGGCACTCTAGAAGATCAAGGACATTTCAAGCATCCATACACATTGGTAAATCAAATGTCCTCAATGTATCTCCGGGATGAGGTTTCTTTTCCATTCCAACTCCATACATCACTTCCTAGGTCCCACCATAGAGATAGGGCTCAAAACAAACGTTTCCCAACATTTTAAAGCACCCTTTTCAAGCTTCAAAATAGACCTAGGCTAGAAGGTGGGTTGGCTCGAGCGGACCCAAGGTCAGCTTGAGCCAACAAGCTTCTGGGATGGTCAGCAGGAGCGGACCCAAGGTCGGCTTGAGCCAACAAGCTTCTGGGAGGGTCGACTGGAGCCAACTCTACCAGGGCTCAGTTTCAGTGTTGTTTGGGGGTTCCTTTCTCCCTTTCTTTCAAACACTTGTGAGTTACAACTTTTCTATATAAAAGGGGACCTCCTTGCCTTCTCAAAACCACATTTGTCCCTCCATCAATCATAACATCACATGAAAACTCAATCTCATCTCAACCTCATTTATAACTAGAGCACCCATCATACATGAGCCCAAATATGGCATAAACATCATTCAACAAAAAATAGAATAAGCTAAGAGAAAACTCATCAAATTGCATTTATGAAATTAAATGAAACTAGAGCAAGAAGTTGAGAAGAATGCAAGCATAAAAATCATCATGAACCAAAAGAGTAAAACCAAGAATTTCTCACAAAACTTACTAGCATTCAAAATAAATCAATTCATCCACTTGCCTTGGTCTCCAATGGAACTAATTAACCTTCAAACTCGCTTCGAAGTCCACAATCCACAAGCTACCCAAAAAGCCCCAAAATACACCCATTAGAGCCCTAAAATGGCAAATCAGCAAAGACAAGGAATGGGCTCAAACAAAGCTAGGAAATGGGACCTAAGGGGCTACCATTACTCAAAATAGAAGATGGGAAAGAAGTTCTTACCTCTAAGACCATCAATCAATAAGAAGAAGCTTAGAAAAGGAGCTGCCCAACTTGGTTTTGCACAAAGATGATGTCCACGGAGACCTAGATGAATGGAGAAGAGGAAGTTGGGCTCCAATCTCCATTTTAACAACGTTTGGAGGGAGCAAGAAGAAGACGAAAAAGGGCAAGAAGCCCTAAGGAACTGGAGCTCCTCTCCGTCACACTCTGCTAGAATGAATGGGAAAGAAAGGGGGTGAGTGGGGTTTATATAAAGGGGTGGGTGTGGGCCCCACCCCATCTTAAACTTGTCAAGGATTAAAACAACGGTTTCTGGGCCCCGGTTGCAATCGACGAAGAAGGGAAATTTTTTTTTTCATAAAATCTAGTTTTCAAAAAGTATAATTTTTGCATGGTTCTAAGGTCTCGAATCTTGGGTCCAGATTCAATGTGAAAAGACTATATGCCCCTAGTGTTGGAAAAACTGGTTTCCGGCTCTTCAAACGAGTACGAAGTGAACATGAAAGTTGTAGGAAATGACGAGATTAGTCAAATGAAGCCAAAAAGGAAAATTTAGATAATCACGAAGAACCTCGCTACGCTGACCACGAATAACACATAGGACCCCATGGTCACAAACTAGGTTCACTGGCTCTCAAAACTCTCCAAAGCCAATGAAAAGTCATTCTAACTCACAAACTAAAGCAAACAACCATTAATCCCACTTAGAGAACTAATCCATAACTTAATCAACACTAATCCCAGAAATTAGGGGTCGGGGTCTTACAGAAAGCCCTAAAGTTACTTATTTCTCCAAGCTTCTGGATAAGATACGAGTGAAACTAACTAGTTGGAAGGCAAATGTCCTATCTTTTATTGGAAGGTTGATCATGGTAAAGCATGTTTTGGCTTATATTCCCATTCACATCTCTCTCTCCATCCCCTTCCCTAAGAAAGTTTGACTCGCCAAAGAAAAGATCATGAGGAACTTCATATGGTTTAGAAGCTTCTCTCAAACCAAAATAATCCTAATTCGTTGGGAGGTTCTTTGTCGTCCAAAAAAGAAAGTGGGTCTTGGCATTCACAAAATTAGTCAAAGGAATGGTGCTTCCTTCTTGAAGCTGGGCTGGACAAACCTCTTTGCATATTCGATTTGGGCAAATTGGTTCAAAGCTAGGTACTTCAAAGATTCCACCATTTGGAGCACTAAGTCTCCTTTGGTGCATTTGGAAGATAATTAGATACCTCTCTCTGTTCTTGAAAAATGGGAGTAGATGGACTATTCAAGAAGGAAGAACTATCAGTATCTGATTTGATCTATGGCTAGATCCTAAACCAATTACAACAAAATTCTCTCATTTTTTTCTCAATTTGAAATGGTTCCTGCTCTTATTAACCGTTGACATAAAAAATGTCACTTTGCCTCTTCATACACTTTCAACATCAAAGAAGCTACATGAAGCTGCATCTGGTTACAACGGGCAATGCTACTTTAAACATCAGATCTTGTCGAAACCATCCAGAAACTTCAAGATCCTTCAAAACAGTCATAAGAAGAGTACACATGAAGTTTTTGGTCATTTCAACATCATTTGGCCTAACTTCACTCTTTCAGCAGATAAACAGGAGCTCCCAATGGCGGTGAAGCTAGGAGACCTTGTTTCACAAAATAGAGCACACAATTTTCCTCAAAATGCCACTAGAAGGCTTTACATCAAATTTCAGGCCATTCCGACACCGTTTGGCCCAAAATGCAAAAAGCCGCATTCTCCATGTGACAAAGCCAGCCCAATCGGTGACAACAGCATCGGAGACGTCAAATCTTCAACTAGAGCCTATGGATGATCTTTAAATACTTCAAAGAGGCTCTATATCAAATCTCGGGTTAAACCGGCAACGTTTGACCCAACATCCACCCTTAAACAGTAAAACCAGGCCTCTTGACGGCGGAGACCACCAAGGCCATCACTCATCAAACAAAACACATGGATGGTCTCAAAATGATTTCAAGGGGCTACATGTAAAGTTTCAGGTCATTTCAACATCATTTGACCAAACTTTGAACCCCGAAAGCTAAATCAGTTATGTTAGGATTTTTGTTTGTTGCTAATTTGATGGCTACACTTTCACTTTGACCGTCATCTGATCACACACTCTTGCATAGTAATTTGGACCTTGAAATCTGAACCTTAGACTTGCATATGCATTTGATTTTCAAAGACTTCATCCTGCATGTTTTAGAACTAAAAATGCACTTTCGAAAATCTAGTTCTTCATGCATAGTTTTGAAAAATCAAGTTAATCTTCATGGTTCAATTTTTGCATACAAATCTCATTTTTAGAATCCTTTTAGTACGCATGAATCATATTAGCTTGGAGTTCCTAGTTTCATAAATCAGTTTTTCAGAAAACTGAACAGAACTCCTCCCAGGCCAGTGTACCTGGTCGACCGAGCCATGCACCCGGTCGACTGAGCCAACTAGCCGTTGGATCCGGTCGACTGAGGGGTCATGGGGTCGACCGGGAAAACTAGCCGTTGGGATGTTGTTTCTATTTAAGTCCATTTCATTCCCTTATTTCAAGAGGTTGTTGGAGTGAATCTTTGGAACCGTTTTGAAGCCTAAGAAAGGGGAATGAGCTGAGAAGGCTAGAGGGTAAATGGAAATCCAAAACCTTGAGACATAAAGGTACATCTTTTTAAGTTAAGTTTGATTTCCATTCCATTTTGAAATCCATGCTTGTTCAAATCTTTGAAACTTCATTTTAGCATGATTTCTAGCTTTGACTGAGTTGTTCTACGAACATCAAATCACTTTAGCATATTAGATTGTTTTGCAAACACTCATGTCTTAATCTCATGTGTTTTGATGTTTAATCTTTCATACAACTTGTCTAGTTGGATAGAAATGTCTTTCCAAGTTGTTTTTAATTAACTCATGTGATTAGCTCACTACTTCAATCATTAATTTTTGTCCTTAGAATCTTAAATACATCAAGCATTCATTTAGGAGCTCCATTTTAGATATTGATTGAAGTAAACATACATACACACTCATCTTAGCTAATTGTAAGTGTATGGTTGTAACTTGATTTACACTTTCATATCAGCCTAATTAAGAGGCATTGTATTTAAGCTATAATTGTATCTCTTAAAGTGTTTTGTGTCGGCACTTCTTTAAGAGAAAATCTTCTTCTTGTAAAGGTTATTGCTTAGCCTTGAAAAGCATCTTGTAAAGGTTTATGCTTAGCCTAGAAAAGCACATTGATAGGTTGCTGTTAAGCCTTGAAAAACATCTTTATAAAGGTTGTTGCTTAGCCCTTTAAAAAGCATAAATAATGGAAATCCGGTGGGGTGTTGGATCACAAGCCGGTAGTGGATGTAGGCATTGAGGCCGAACCACTATAAATTCTTGTGTCGTGGTGATTGTTGTGATGTTTGATTTAATTAGCTTTCGCATTCAGTTTTATTATCATCACTAGTGGCTAGTTAATTTAAAGAAGTTTAAAATTGGTCATTTTGGTCACTAAGTAGTAGCTCACCCTATTCACCCCCCCCCCCCTCCTCTAGGGTAAGGATCCAGGACTTTCAAGTTATCCCTGCAATGGAAACCCTTGGGACCATGATTTGCAAATCAGAGCTAACTAATCATCTTAAAATGATTACAAGAGGCCCCTTGTCAAATTACAGATTGATCAGGCATCGTTTGACCGTACATCAACGCACGGCGGCTTCCTCGTAACAAAATCAAGTCTACTGGCGACACAACCCCACACGGCTTCAAAACTAAAACAAAAGCCTGTGGTTGGTCTTATTTCTTGCCCACGAAGCTTCACCTCAAATTTCAGGTCATTCCGACATCGTTCGACCTAGTTTTGGCTTCTAGCGGTAAATCGACACCCATGAGATTCATCCAAATGCTTCATACATCGCCAGACTAGTTGCCATCATCGACACCAAGGAGAAGATGCTTCGGACCCGAACCACTCAATGGGTAAGGGTCCCGTGGGAGCATCACAATCCAGCAGAGGCTACGTGGGAGTTACGCGACCAGCTGTTGAAGAAATATCCGCATCTACTACCTCATGTATGTTCTAACTTTATTTTTACATCTGGGGACCAAATGTTCTTTAGGAGGGAGTGATGTGAGGTCCTACCCCTTGTGGACCCTCACTTTGATTTGAATATTATAATTATAGTCTATGTTACCTAATTATACTATTTAATAGGGATTAGTAACGGTAGAGTAGTACTTTAGCCTATTTTCTAAGAATTATTCCATTTTTGTATTTCATAGGTTATATAGGGTGTCTCTTATAATTGTTAGAGTTTGTTAATTAGTTAGAGGCCCTAGCTAGTAAATAGAGTTAATAGGAGGGGTTTCCACTTGAGAATATTCTAATCTTTTCCAAAGGACCCAAATGCCCATGTACTTATCTTCATTTTCTACTAAACTAGGAAGGACCCTTTGGTCATTAGCCACCCAACTCAACCTATAAACTAAACCCTCCCATCGCAAACGAGCTCTAACTCTGTCACTCTCATTTCCCTCTCTTTTCTCTATTCTCTCTCATTTTTCCTCCAATTCTCTCATTTCCCTCCCTTCCTTTCTCTAGAAATCCTAGATCTAGAACCCTAGCTACAAGAAGAAGGAGATCATCTATAAGCTTTAGCTATCATCTCTTCTCAGGAGCTCTTATATCTTATAAATTTCTTATCTCTCTTCAATTCAAGGTATTCTTCTTCTTCTAGTTAAATTTCCTTAGAATTTTCTCTTTCTCCCTCTAGATTCCTTTCATTATTGCAATTCTCTTGTGGTTTTGGGATTAGGTGTTAGAGATCTCTTCAGATCTGTGTTTTTGGGATGATTGAGTGATTGGAAGACCTTAGTAGCTTGGATTTCTATTTGGAACTTGGATCTCTCTACTTTTTCCTAATTTCATTGCAATTTGGAGTTAAGCACAATATACCTATTTAGCATAAAATGCATGTTTTCATTTGCTTGATTATGTAATTTCAATTCAATTGATGATGGAATGTTTAGATCTATCTTTTGAGCTAGTTTTCATGGTTTTTGGCCATTGATGGATGAGATTCTCTCATTTGGAAGATCAATGGCCCAATTGTGGCTGGCTTGATGATGTTGAAGTGTTTTTGTTGTTTATGTATGTTTCCATGATGGATGGACGAGATCGGGGGTGATTTTGATGCCAATTGGGTCGAATGGAGGAAGTTGTAGAATTCTGAAATTTTGGAATTTTGGTTTACCCGGTCAACCGGTCCCTGCTGGGTGTTGATCGGATACAAAGGAAATCTAGAAAATAATTGAGAGTTGAACCCTCTCTCAGTCCCATTGAACTCTCTCTCTCTCTCTCTCTCTCTCAGTCCCAGAAAATCTTGTGTCCCCGGTCAACCGCCCATGTTGGGTGTCGACCGGGTACAAAGGGTTTCTAGGGTTTTAGCTGAAACTGGAATTCTCTCTCAAACTCAGAAATCCAGTGTACCCGGTCGACTTCCAGGCCAGGCGGTCGACCGGGCACATTGTGGAATTTCTAGAAACAGAGTGACGCCCCCCAGTTGTTTGTCCCAGATGTCATGTGTCCTGGTCGACATCCTGGCCACAATGTCGACTGGATATACTGCAAGGGATGTCGACCTGGGCCAACATCCTGACTTCCCCAGTGTACCCAGTCGACCGGCCCTTGGGGATGTTGACCGGATACACTGTAGACAGTGAGTTTCCAATTTTACAGTTTCTGAGATTCTAATATGTTGTGGGGCCTATTGACCATCCAAATGGACTTCCATAGATGTGCCAAGCATGAGTCAATGGGCTCAACCTTGACTCATGGGGGCCACTAAGTAGAGTCTAGTGTATTGATTGGACTTCGATTCGATCCTTGAACGTTGTCGAAGATGCTCGTAACTTCTGAAGACCTAACTTACTCTTCAAATAAAAATAAAAAAAACTTCAGGAGCACCAAATACAATATCCTTGGCATCTGAAACTTCATTTATGAATCAAATTGACTGACATGGACCTAGACCGGAAAAGGGGGCCATTTCTTAGGTTGGACCTTTGTTATTTCCCTTTGATTGTTTTTTTTTTTTTTGGAGATTTACTATACTTAGTTCTTTACTATCACTCTTGCATCCTCTTTATTGTTAATACTTGTTAATTAAATAGAAATCGGATGACCTGAACCTAGGATTGCCTAGTGGTGACCTGATGTTGTGGATTGGTGGTTAATAACCTGTGTCTGTGGCTAGGCGGGCCATCATATGTCCTAAGAATGGATGGCTGTGATACCTTAGAATGAAGAGGTTGGATACTGTGGACTTGTGACGCATTTATGAATGGGAATGGACTAAATACTATTGGACTGAACTAGGATGTTGTACTTCGACTGTTTTGGAATAAGGCCATGGCATTAGTGGGCCTAAACATGGATTCAATGATGGACTTGGACTTGGATTGTATTTATGGATTTTGACATACACCTTGGACCTCTTATGGACTTGGTAGGACCTTGCTCGCGGAAGGCAAGCCTAGACAGACACAGACCTTTACTTGTTTCCTTGAGTCGGCATTAACATCCACTCAGTTATTATAAGCTTAACATTTGGACTGATCATCACTGGTGAGAGCTATATTGGTTATTGTTGAGAGTTATCATGATGAGCTATGGCTAGACGGACGGTGTGATTTCGATTCTGGTCTATTGAGTGTGAGGGTGTTGATATTGATATTGATGTTGTTATTATTGGTGGGGCTCGTCATCCCTTGCACTTTTACTCTATTTTCCCGCCGCGACTGTTTATAGTATGGGAGGGCCGCGGCATAATATCTTGCTGTGTCCAGCTTGTGTGAATGTGCCACCATGATGTACAGCTATAATAGATGCATTACTTTCATTCTGATTATATTTGATACATCTTGCTCAATTGCTTAGCATTTGTACTATTGTTAATCTTCTGATATTATGATTATCTCTATTGCCTTTGATGCATACATCATATGTTACTTGTATACCGTGCCTTGCCAAATCTTTGGATTTGACTCTATTATTGGTGCTTAGGTATTGACCCCGATCTCGAGGACGACGCGCCCGTAGAAGCGCCCGTAGCTGGAGACTACAGATGGGGACTGGCTGACCACGTGGTCGAGCTGGAGGATGGAGTGCCTGCACAGGGGGTTTGAGTGCAGTTCATTTTAGGGCTTGAGTGTTCTTGTTGTAAGCAAGGAGATAGTATGATATGTACTTTTATTTCTAACTTTGAGATTAGTAGACAGATGCCCTGCTACATTTACTTTATGACAGTTTCAATACCTTATTGCTTCCACGATTATATGATGTTGCTTCCGCAATTAACCGTTGATCATTATATTTTTTCAAAAAGTTTTAAATTGGACCTCACTGCGGACTATGATCTTGGAAGTTCTCGGATTTTCCGGGAAGTAGCGCACCAATTTCGGATACCTTGGCGGTAACCTCGGCATTCTGAATTGGGGCATTACAAGTACAGCCTTGGTCTTTTTCCATGTTATTGCCGTCATATGAAATTGCAGGAATGAGGCTACCTTTGACAACAAAACAACTTCAATAGAAGGAGTTAGGAAGCACCTATCCGAAAATCTCTCCCTCTCCATCAAGTGTTTACCGAGTAATGTTTAGAGACTATCTCAAGATATTCTCCTCCATTTTTTAGAAGCTTTAACTCCTTTAACACATTGTTGACCATCTTTGTTTTCCTTTTGGCTTCTTTGATCGTTTTTTTTTTTTTTTTGCTGATATGAGCCTTCTTTTTTGTCTCATATGAGCTTGTATAGTAGTTGATTTCCAGCTCTGGTTTCCTTTATTTTCAATATATATTTAGCTTTTTCCAAAAATAAAATAAAATTACTAACCACTGCACTTAATAAACAAAATACAAAAATCTCTCACACCTCATGATCACCAACCCTTTAACCAAAACCTCAACAAACACAAGAGTAGAGATGAAAGTAGTAAGGTAACATGTCACTCGCCCTTTTTTTCATCTCCATAAATGGTCAAATCTCTACACCTCACCATCACCAAAGCGTCGGACACCAGTAATCATAAACACAAGGTAAAGGCCTGAAAACATGTGGAGTCCAAGAGCAGTATCAATATATCACTGTCTTTACCCAAACAAAAAATCCAATATATCACTATCATCATCAATGGTGTTGTTTGTTAGTTGCATTAGAGAAGTTGTTTAAATCCTTTCTATAGTCGGCCAGTAATCCTTGGTGGTCTAAGAGAGAGGGGATGAAGATTGAGGGGATGAAGATTGGGGGGAATTTAATGGAAAATTTAAGCCCCCTTTTGAAAAGTGGCCTTTTTTGTTTTTAGGAAACTACATAAAACTTGAGCTCTTTTTGGAAAGTTTTCCTAAAAGAAAAATGGGTCTCACATACTTAAGTCCAAACCTTTTTAGTGAACCAGACATTTACTTGAATCATATCATGGCCCATAATCAGATTCATCACAGATAATATGTTTCATCATCTCTGAAGTTTTATTTTAACTAGTTTATCATGAACAATCTAGATTTCAGACAGTGGGCAAATTCCAAGAGTCGTTCTTGATTTGAAAACTGAAGGGAAATTTTCAAATCAGGGCTAAAATTTTTGCCCTATTTTAGAAAAGGACACAATTTTTAAAAAATTTCAAATTAGCCCCTAAGTTTTCAAAGAAATTTTAAATTACCCTTCATTTAAAGTTATTTTCCTGCGATATTTTTTTAAACTACCTAAATTACCCTTAAGAGAATTTACTGGGAAAAACCCCATAGGACAAATGATGACCCATTTGGACTTTAGAGACAAGAGAGGTCCTTTTGTTGCTTTTCAGTCTTTTTTTTTTTTATCATTTTGCTATATGGTCGATATCGACCATCGTTTCAGTAACATGTGAAATACCAGCTTTAGTTATTTATAACTGTGGCTGACAGTTCGATCGATATCAACCATTAGCCATGGTCGATATTGACCATCTTTTCAGTTAACCTACAAAATAATAGGTTCAGTTATTTCTCATCATGACTGACAGGTTAGTCGATATCGATCATTAGGCATGGTCGATATCTACCATCTTTTCATGTCAGTACAAAATTACAGGTTCAATTATTTCTCAATTTGATCGATAGGTTAGTCGATGTCGACCATCTTTTCATAACACGTAAAATGAAAGCTTCAGTTATTTGGCAACTATGACTGGAAGTAGGGTTGCAAACTGGTACCCGAATATCCAAATACCCGGGATTTCCGACCAGCAAAAAAGCAGGTCTGGAACCATATTTGAGTTCCGATTGCTAATCGGATAAGGGTCTGGAACCCATTTCCTTATCCGAAATTAGAGCAGGTCCGGATCCGGATCCATATAGGTACCGAGGGGAACTGGACCCGTTTTAAACCCAGGGGACAGATGTGTCATTTTCAAGGTTAGGGTTCCAACCCTTTGAGTAACAAGTCAATTCGTTCCCACTTGCCCTCTCATCTCCTTTGTTTCCCCTTACCGCAGAACCCTACCTTCCCCATCTCTCTACATCGGCTCCGACATCAAGACATAGGGTACGTTCACGCTCCTCCATCTTCTTCTTCTTTCTCTCTCCAGTCATCCGCGCAGGGCTAATATCCTGTAACATCCCGACCCTTAACCTATATTAATTATAGCTAATTACTTGATTAGTTAGTAAGTGTGTTTAGAGTCTTAGCGAGTCGGGTTTGACGTATGAATCGTGTGGGTGAAATCTCACGTGATTCAGAGCATGTTTGGGTACAGTAAGGGGGTGGTTTGCAATTTGGGAAGTTTTCAAGGGCTTAATTGAGATTATGAGTTTTTGTGAATTTGGGTGCATTGGATAGGTCTCGTCATTTCATGAACTTTAGTCTTCTATTGCGTTTCGATTCGGCGCGAGGAAGAGGCCCAAATAATCATTTAGGCTAACCAAGGACTAAACCCATAATTCTCCATACTTATCCTATGACTAACCACTCATTCTCTACAACTTATTCTATATGACAACACCTCATCCGGATGACTCATTCCTTCTCATCTCTATCACCATTTCAATACTATTCACTCCCTTCTTCTTCCTCTTCACTGACTCCTTGCCAAAACCAGCCATAGAGCTTCCATCTTCACCGGCTAAGTTTCACATCTTCTTCCTCAAGCTCCAAGGAATCTAACCATTCCATTTTCAAGAAATTCTAACCACAACCCATTGAAAGGTAGGCTTCCAAAGCTTTTAACCATAGTGAATCTTCTTCTTTTTAGTTAGAAATGGATTAGGAATACTCACTACTACCTATTGCATTCATTTTGTAGAGTGATTTTGGGATTGAGAAGCTTTTACACCCTTTGAGCTCAAAAAAGAGAGATTTCCTTAATTCTCTTGATTTTTGGTTTAGCTCATCACTAAGGCAAGTTAATATATATATTTATGCTTGGATATGCTGTTTCTTCCTTGAATTGATGATTGATTATGTCTAGATAACCCAATGCTCTAATCTTGACAATTTGAATTGAAAACATGATAAATTGGGTTAATCATCTAATGAATTGAATTGGAAATGAAAATGATAAATTGAGAAGTTTATAGAACCTGAAATGATGTGGGTTTTATTCTCAAAAGACTATGAAATAGGTTCATAGATGATGGGAATGGAAAGGGACCAATTACACATCAGTTACAGAACAGATGTTCTGTAACCATGTGTATGCGGTCGACCTGCATAGGGATGCGGTCGACCGAATACATATGGACGGGTGCGGACAGCACCTGACCAAATTACTGTTCACAATTTCTGCACACTACTGCAGGTCGACCCGGGCTGTGCCAGGTCGACCGGGATAACTGCTGGGGACCTTTTTAGGAACCCTTTTGACCTCTTTTTCTATTGGACTTGTATGGAACCTTGGCTACCTTTATGGACTCATTTGACTTGATATGAGGAGTGTTTTAGAGCATGCATTTCTCATTGTTATTCCTATTTTCTCGGTATTCAACTTATATCAATCTTGAACGGTACGGGATAACGGGATACCCTCTCTTATATCTATGCACGAAGATTGTTTGTTCGGGTATCGCGAACCTTATTCCTTTCGTTGACTGAGTATAGTTGTACGAGACTATGGTAATAACTATTGACCTAAGATTGGATTGTTATTGCTCTCAACTCTAAATAGTACAATTGGGTACTTTCTACATGAAATGTTCATGTTCTATAGATTGCTTTACTTGTTTTGGTTTTGGGATCACATGATGAACTTAGATGAAGACCTAGGATCCCCTTAATGTCTTGTTTAATTTGTATACGGTTGATAGAAGTGTTGAGACTAGGTAGCTTTGATTGTAAAGCTTGATGAGAACTACTTAAGGATTGATGAAGCTTGCTTGATTGTTTTTGATTTGATATATGGAAAAGTAGTCTCTCTGTTGATTGATGAATCTTGTTCACGCAAGAAAACCTATTCTCCTCACTCCTACTTGTCTAGGACTCTTGTGTCAGGCATCACTCAGTTGTCAACGCCCAACACAGGGTGGGGCACCACCTGTGTGAGGACCTTGGTTTGAAAGTCTGCGCAGTACTACTTTTTATATTTTGATGGATTGTACACCATCGGATACATCTTGCATTATTGATCTTGTTTGGCCTTTAGTATCCATCTTGCTTGCTTACTTGTTTGCCGGGTTTTCATCCCGTGCCACTCTACCACAACTCTCATGTTGAGTATGGAGGGTCCTTGTTGAAACTATCCGTGGTGTATTAGCTTGTGTGATTTGCCTATTTGCTAGATTGTTTATGACTCGTATACTATGTATTTCTTATGTCTGAAATGCATATGTTTCTATTAATCTTGTCTCTTGTCTACTCTGATTCGATATGTATATCTTGTTGTCATTTGTATATATATTGCTTGCCAATCATCGTGTTGACGATGTTACTCTTGGTGCATAGGTACCGAACCCTTCTATATCGAGGAGGAGACGACGGAAGAAGTACAGGCGGATCAGTCTGATGACTTCTTAGATTTTAGTACGGACGGCATTGTATAGCCGTACTGACCCCGTACTCGAGAGCCTTCATGCTTATCTTGATAGATTCATCTTTTGTACTTTTGTTTATCTTTTGATTAGGCCTCAGTGTTGATGTGGCCTAATGTTGTAAATAATACTTTTGAGTTAAAGTGTTTAAACTCTGAACTTTAATGATGATATTTAGTATGGTTCCAAACTATGCATCTTTAAGATACCATTTGTAATTATAAAGCTTCCGCTATTGATTGTTTGTATTTGAGGAAATGTTTATACCTCACAGCAGTCTTCGATCCAATTGGGACACGATTGGGGCTAAGTTATATTTGACTTATGTTGGAAAAAGTTTTAATTAGCCCTAATCTCACGTATAACCCCGGTTTAAATTTTGGGGACGTGACAAGTGGTATCAGAGCATTATTGGTTTCTAGATTTAAAAACAAGTAGAAACTAAGACGTGTGAGGATTGGATTTTTATTTTTGGGTATCTTAGCTTTTGTAGATTGTATAGTTTGTTTGTTAGATCAAATCCCATAGGACTAACGATTCTTATGTTTCAGGATGGCTGGCAGAAATAGGCGTTCTAACAGTGCTGGTAACCCAGAAAGTAGTAATGCTAATGCCAATGACCGTGATTCCATGGAAGACAGATTCAACAAGCTGATGCAAGCCTTTGTTGCTTCGCAAGAATCACAAACTCAGATGATGGCTGTATTACAGAGGCCAATTCCAGCTACACAGGTCATTATGCCAGAAAGAGCAATAGATCCTAATGATGTATTTGACAAATTTAAGAAGAGGAATCCGCCAGAATTTTATGGAAATGAAGATCCACTTGATGCTGATGAGTGGGTTGTACAGATAGAGAAGATATTTGATGTCTTCAAATGCACAGGGAAGGAGCGGGTTCAACTGGCAGCTTATATGCTTCGAGGTACAGCAGAAATGTGGTGGAAATCAGTCAAGACTCCTTTTGTTACAATTGAGGATGAGACAGCTTGGGTATCTTTTAGTACATTGTTTCGTACTAAGTTTATTCCACCTCATATTACAGCATTGAAGATAGCAGAATTTGAGACCCTTCAGCAGGGAGAAGACTCAGTTCAAGTTTATGAACAGCGGTTCACTAACCTATCCCGGTTTGCACCATCGCTGGTACAAACCGAAGCAGATAAGGTTATGAGGTTTATTAGGGGACTGAACCCCAACATCAAAGAAATGGTGACCAGCGTTACTTTGGTCACCTATGAAGAAAACCTCAAGCGTGCTTATTGGGCTGAAGAATCCATCAAGGAGAAAGCCCGTTACAATCAGAACCTCAGACAATTTCAGATAAGAGCCAGACTTCAAACTATCAGTATCAGCAATACCAGCAGCAATACCAGCAACGTCCACAACAACAACAGTATCAGCAGCAGAAGTCACAGCCACAGTATCAGCAGCAAGGCAAGAAGCCTAAGTTTGATCAACCCCAGAGACTTCATTGTGTTCATTGTGGTAAGAACCACCTGTCAGTTGAATGCAGAGTGATGTCAGGAGCATGTTTTGAGTGTGGCTTGCAAGGTCACCAAGTGAAAGATTGTCCTAAGAAGCATGGGCAAGGTGTGAGGAATGTAGCTCCAAGACCACCTATTGCAGCACAGCCTTTAAGGCAAGTTCCACAGCAGCACCAGCAACAACTTCGAATTCCAGCACCACCACAAGGCAGGGGACAATTCAGACCCCAAGGACAGCAGGGACAGCAAAGGCCTCAGGGATTTCAGCAAGGACAACAGCAGAAGTATCAGCAGAGATCTCAGCAGCATGGTAGACTTAATGCCTTGGATATGCAGGAGGGAGAGGATATTGGAGGAGTTGTGGAAGGTACACTCTCTATTTTAGATGTACCTGCTAGAGTCTTATTCGATTCTGGTTCCACACACTCGTTTATATCACCTATTTTTGCTGCATGTTTGGTGGGTGACATAGCTCCATTGCATTATATTTTGTTAGTTAGTACTCCCTTAGGGAAAACTGTGCGGTGTGAGTCCTATTTTCCAGCGTGCAAGTTGCGGGTAGGGACTTACATCCTATCTGCAGATTTGATCATCCTAGAGATGCAAGATTTTGATGTGATTTTGGGAATGGATTGGTTATCCATATACCGGGCAGTAATGGACTGTTTCAACAAGACCATCAGATTGCAAGTGTTAGCAGACACTGTGGAGATCGTTGGTAAGCGGAGACCCATATCCACTAGTGTTATTTCAGCCTTGAGGGCAGATCGTTTGATTAAGAGTGGATGTGAAGGTTATGTGGCATTTATCACGGAGGATAAATTGTCCAAAGCGGTGGAGGATATTCCAGTTGCATGTGAATTCCCGGATGTCTTTCCGGAGGAGATACCTGGATTACCACCGGTTCGGGAGATAGATTTTACGATTGAGCTTGTGCCAGGGACGGCACCAATTTCAAAAGCTCCTTATCGTATGGCTCCAGCGGAGCTAAGAGAATTGAAAGCTCAATTACAAGATCTCTTGGACAAAGGATTTCTGAGACCGAGTGTGTCACCATGGGGTGCACCGGTTTTGTTTGTAAAAAAGAAAGATGGTACAATGCGTATGTGCATAGACTATAGACAGCTGAATCAGGTTACAATTAAGAACAAGTATCCTTTACCTAGGATAGATGAATTATTTGATCAGCTGCAAGGAGCACAGTACTTCTCTAAAATTGATTTGAGATCAGGCTACCATCAGTTGCGAGTCAAGGACTTAGATGTGCAGAAGACAGCCTTCAGGACCAGATATGGTCATTATGAATTCTTGGTGATGCCATTTGGGCTAACCAATGCACCGAGTGTATTCATGGCCTTGATGAACAAGATCTTTGCTCCATGCTTAGACCAGTTCACAGTGGTGTTCATAGACGATGTTTTAGTCTATTCGAGGTCCAGAGAAGATCATGCGGAGCATTTGAGAGCTTCATTACAGATCTTGAGAGAGAATCAGCTCTATGCCAAGCTAAGTAAGTGTGATTTTTGGCTGGAGCAAGTGTCTTTTCTGGGACACATCATCTCTAAAGAAGGTTTGGCAGTAGATCCAGCGAAGATTGAAGCAGTTGTCAGTTGGCAGAGTCCGAAGACAGTAGCACAAATCAGGAGTTTTCTAGGTTTGGCAGGGTATTACAGAAGATTTGTGAAAGGATTTTCCAGCATAGCAGCTCCATTGACTAAATTGACAAGGAAAGATGTTCCTTTTGTCTGGACAGAACAGTGTGAGGCAAATTTTCAAGAGTTGAAGACTAGATTGACTACAGCTCCAGTTCTTACTTTACCTACGGAGACCGGAGGGTTTGTAATTTTTACAGATGCTTCAGGTATTGGTTTAGGATGTGTACTCATGCAGGAAGGAAAAGTAGTAGCCTACGGGTCCAGGCAACTGAAAGAGCATGAGAAGAAATAGGCTACCCATGATTTGGAACTAGCAGCAGTGGTTATGGCACTGAAGTTATGGAGACACTACCTGTACGGAGAAAAATTTGAGGTTCACTCGGATCACAGGAATCTTCAATACTTGTTCGGGCAGAAAGATCTGAATATGAGGCAGACCAGATGGATGGAGTACATCAAAGACTTCGATTTTCCGATTAAATATCATCCCGGGAAAGCAAATGTGGTTGCAGATGCATTGAGCAGGAAGGAAGCAACTACCGGATGTTTACAAGTAGAATGGTCTTTGATAGAAGTATTCAGAGATTTAGATATAGAATTCCAGCCTCAGTCTGAGAGGGTGATGATTGCAAACATGCATACTTGGGAGCCAGAGATTTTGGACAGAATCAAGAGCAGTCAAGGAGAAGATCCTGAATTAGTCAGAGTAATTGATAACATATCAGACAGACCAGAGTTCAGACTCGTGGAGGGTGTGCTATATTGTCAGGATAGATTGTGTGTTCCGGATGTACATGATTTGAAGAACGAGATTATGGTTGAAGCACACCATTCTCGTTATGCTATCCATCCAGGAAGTACCAAAATGTACCAGAATTTGTAGAACTTCTATTGGTGGAATAACATGAAGAAGGAGATTGCAGGATTTGTCTCAAGATGTCTTGTGTGTCAACAAGTGAAGGCTGAACATCAGAGACCTCCAGGATTACTTCAGCTATTGCAGACACCGGAATGGAAGTGGGAGCACATTACAATGGACTTCGTTGCAGGATTACCACCTACGAAGGAACATGACAGTATTTGGGTGATTGTCGACAGACTCACCAAGTCAGCTCATTTCATTCCAATGAAGATGAGAGGATCCATGGATATTTTGGCACGCAAGTACATAGATGACATAGTCAGATTACATGGAGTTCCAGAGTCTATTGTATCAGACAGAGACACGAGATTTGTGGGTAGATTTTGGGTTAGTTTGCAAGCAGCCTTGGGTACGACATTAAATTTTAGTACTGCGTATCATCCTCAGACCGATGGACAGACTGAGAGGACGAATCAAACTATGGAGGATATGTTGCGGGCATGTGTTCTCGATTTCGGGAAAGACTGGGAGAAGAGTCTTCCTTTGTGCGAGTTTGCCTACAACAACAGCTATCACTCCAGTATCGGGATGGCACCGTTCGAAGCTTTGTATGGACGTAAATGTAGAACCCCGATTTGTTGGGAAGAGATTGGTGTTCGTAGTTTTCATGGACCTTCGATCATCAGTGATACCAGTGAGAAAGTGAAGCAAGTCATTGACAGGCTGAAGATTGCAAGGAACCGCCAGAAGAGTTATGCAGACCTCAAGAGGAGAAATTTAGAATTCAAGGTTGGAGACAAGGTTTTTCTTAAGGTCTCACCGACTAGAGGGACTATGAGGTTTGGGCAGAAAGGTAAGTTGACTCGGAGGTTTATCGGACCTTTTGAGATTGATATGCGCGTGGGAGAAGCGGCTTACAGATTGATTTTACCGCCAGCATTATCAGGAGTTCACAGGGTTTTTCATGTTTCCATGTTGAGGAGATATGTACCAGACCCTACCCATGTGCTTCATTATGAGCCTTTAGATGTCCAGCCGGATACAACATTTGTTGAGAGGCCGAAGGAGATCATAGACACCAAGGAACATGTTTTGAGGACTAGGACTATTCACTGGGTCAAAGTACAGTGGGAGCATCACAGTCCGAACGAAGCAACTTGGGAACTCAGGGATCAGATTAAAGAGAAGTATCCAGAGCTTCTACCAGAGGTGTGTGAGATATTTGGAGGACCAAATAGTCCAAGGGGGGGAGGATGTAACATCCCGACCCTTAACCTATATTAATTATAGCTAATTGCTTGATTAGTTAGTAAGTGTGTTTAGAGTCTTAGCGAGTCGGGTTTGACGTATGAATCGTGTGGGTGAAATCTCACGTGATTCGGAGCATGTTTGGGTACAGTAAGGGGGTGGTTTGCAATTTGGGAAGTTTTGAGGGGCTTAATTGAGATTATGAGTTTTTATGAATTTGGGTGCATTGGATAGGTCTCGTCATTTCATGAACTTTAGTCTTCTATTGCGTTTCGATTCGGCGCGAGGAAGAGGCCCAAATAATCATTTAGGCTAACCAAGGACTAAACCCATAATTCTCCATACTTATCCTATGACTAACCACTCATTCTCTACAACTTATTCTATATGACAACACCTCATCCGGATGACTCATTCCTTCTCATCTCTATCACCATTTCAATACTATTCACTCCCTTCTTCTTCCTCTTCATTGACTCCTTGCCAAAACCAGCCATAGAGCTTCCATCTTCACCGGCTAAGTTTCACATCTTCTTCCTCAAGCTCCAAGGAATCTAACCATTCCATTTTCAAGAAATTCCAACCACAACCCATTGAAAGGTAGGCTTCCAAAGCTTTTAACCATAGTGAATCTTCTTCTTTTTAGTTAGAAATGGATTAGGAATACTCACTACTACCTATTGCATTCATTTTGTAGAGTGATTTTGGGATTGAGAAGCTTTTACACCCTTTGAGCTCAAAAAAGAGAGATTTCCTTAATTCTCTTGATTTTTGGTTTAGCTCATCACTAAGGCAAGTTAATATATATATTTATGCTTGGATATGCTGTTTCTTCCTTGAATTGATGATTGATTATGTCTAGATAACCCAATGCTCTAATCTTGACAATTGAATGAAACATGATAATTGGGTTAATCATCTAATGAATTGAATTGGAAATGAAAATGATAAATTGAGAAGTTTATAGAACCTGAAATGATGTGGGTTTTATTCTCAAAAGACTATGAAATAGGTTCATAGATGATGGGAATGGAAAGGGACCAATTACACATCAGTTACAGAACAGATGTTCTGTAACCATGTGTATGCGGTCGACCTGCATAGGGATGCGGTCGACCGAATACATATGGACGGGTGCGGACAGCACCTGACCAAATTACTGTTCACAATTTCTGCACACTACTGCAGGTCGACCCGGGCTGTGCCAGGTCGACCGGGATAACTGCTGGGGACCTTTTTAGGAACCCTTTTGACCTCTTTTTCTATTGGACTTGTATGGAACCTTGGCTACCTTTATGGACTCATTTGACTTGATATGAGGAGTGTTTTAGAGCATGCATTTCTCATTGTTATTCCTATTTTCTCGGTATTCAACTTATATCAATCTTGAACGGTACGGGATAACGGGATACCCTCTCTTATATCTATGCACGAAGATTGTTTGTTCGGGTATCGCGAACCTTATTCCTTTCGTTGACTGAGTATAGTTGTACGAGACTATGGTAATAACTATTGACCTAAGATTGGATTGTTATTGCTCTCAACTCTAAATAGTACAATTGGGTACTTTCTACATGAAATGTTCATGTTCTATAGATTGCTTTACTTGTTTTGGTTTTGGGATCACATGATGAACTTAGATGAAGACCTAGGATCCCCTTAATGTCTTGTTTAATTTGTATACGGTTGATAGAAGTGTTGAGACTAGGTAGCTTTGATTGTAAAGCTTGATGAGAACTACTTAAGGATTGATGAAGCTTGCTTGATTGTTTTTGATTTGATATATGGAAAAGTAGTCTCTCTGTTGATTGATGAATCTTGTTCTCGCAAGAAAACCTATTCTCCTCACTCCTACTTGTCTAGGACTCTTGTGTCAGGCATCACTCAGTTGTCAACGCCCAACACAGGGTGGGGCACCACCTGTGTGAGGACCTTGGTTTGAAAGTCTGCGCAGTACTACTTTTTATATTTTGATGGATTGTACACCATCGGATACATCTTGCATTATTGATCTTGTTTGGCCTTTAGTATCCATCTTGCTTGCTTACTTGTTTGCCGGGTTTTCATCCCGTGCCACTCTACCACAACTCTCATGTTGAGTATGGAGGGTCCTTGTTGAAACTATCCGTGGTGTATTAGCTTGTGTGATTTGCCTATTTGCTAGATTGTTTATGACTCGTATACTATGTATTTCTTATGTCTGAAATGCATATGTTTCTATTGATCTTGTCTCTTGTCTACTCTGATTCGATATGTATATCTTGTTGTCATTTGTATATATATTGCTTGCCAATCATCGTGTTGACGATGTTACTCTTGGTGCATAGGTACCGAACCCTTCTATATCGAGGAGGAGACGACGGAAGAAGTACAGGCGGATCAGTCTGATGACTTCTTAGATTTTAGTACGGACGGCATTGTATAGCCGTACTGACCCCGTACTCGAGAGCCTTCATGCTTATCTTGATAGATTCATCTTTTGTACTTTTGTTTATCTTTTGATTAGGCCTCAGTGTTGATGTGGCCTAATGTTGTAAATAATACTTTTGAGTTAAAGTGTTTAAACTCTGAACTTTAATGATGATATTTAGTATGGTTCCAAACTATGCATCTTTAAGATACCATTTGTAATTATAAAGCTTCCGCTATTGATTGTTTGTATTTGAGGAAATGTTTATACCTCACAGTGGTCTTCGATCCAATTGGGACACGATTGGGGCTAAGTTATATTTGACTTATGTTGGAAAAAGTTTTAATTAGCCCTAATCTCACGTATAACCCCGGTTTAAATTTTGGGGACGTGACATATCCTCTCCCTCCCTCTCTGTTATAGTAATTCGATATGGGATTTGATATCTGACTCCACTGCTCCTTCAATGAACTAAGCCCCAATGTCAGTACCAAACACCCCAAGACTACCTTTTTGAAATTCGACCCATAAACCCCAATGTCAGTACCAGACACCTCCACTTCATCCATCTCTTGTTTTATTATCTTTAGGTGAAAAAGTATGATTAAGTAAGAAAACGGTTGTTGTTAGGTTCTATTTTCTTCCAACCCATTTTGTATATTTGCATATTGAAACTTGAAGAAGATGGCCCTATGAAACCAACTTCAAGGATTTTTTTTTCATGAATCTCTCTCTAGCAAAGAGTTAGGTTCCGGAACCGAAACTAAATCCGGAAAATGTAAATGGAGTCGGAACCGGAACCATGAAATGGGTTCCATCTTGGAATCGATTCGATTCTGGAACCATCATTTACAAACTTGTCCGGACCGGATAGAGCTTGGTTCCGTTCTAAACCCGGCCCGTTTGCATCCCTAACTAGAAGGTCACACATATTGAAGCAAGGTAATGGTTGACAACCTACATATTGAGGCAATCATGTTTACATCCCCACGAGGGGCTTGCATCAATACGACTAGTTCACAATTATGCCTGAAGCATTCTTAGAACCCACACATTATAAGTTCATTCACACGACCATCCATAGATACATCAATCTTTTGCAGAAAGGGTTTGGACTATACAAGACCAAAAAAACCCAGATTGTTAGCAAGAAATTCAACAAAGTCCGTCACTCCACTTACAATCCATTCACATCACTACCAACAACATATTCAAACATTGGACAACCAGACTTTTAGCAAAAACTTTAATGCCTCGTAGTAAAAATAAATCCCTACAAAAGCATTCAACCTCCACTTAAAGTAGCACTTGTTAATTGTTCAAGCTTGTTTAGACCCCCTAATTTTATATAAACCCATCCACACATACAATAACACATCACCACATCATCCACCTATCCACATTCAGTGTATAGCTTCTGGCCATCTCCACCAACCTCAACGCAGTATGCAAATTTCTTTGCCTCAGACTCCTCAGCCATGAAGTGGAGGAAAGCCATGTGGACAGGCCTAGTTTCCATATGGAAAGCTTCAAAATGTAGCAGAAATGATGCCCAAAGCAGTTGAAAAGCCGAGAGAGAGAAAAAAAAAATTAAACAGATTAATGGATGCAATCGACAATTGAAAAGGAAACATGTATGCCAATAGGAAAATTAGATTTAGATTAATGGACGCACCACAAACATGAAGAAAAGAAATAGATACGTCAGGGAGGCTCATCCATTTCATACCACCATGAGGAAATGCAAGCCATTCTCCATGTCCCATCTAAAGATTACATTTAAAAAGACCTTAATAACCATATATGCCCCTCTTGAATGTGACGAAGCCATAGCCCTTGAATTTTCTGGTGGCCTTGTCGAGGACGACGACGGCCTCATCGAGGTCACCATAGGAGGAGAAGAGGGTGTGGAGGCTGTCATTGTGCTCCCATCCAAGGCCGCGGATGAAGAGCTTGCACTGTACGTGGTCGCGATCAACGATGTTACAAACGGCGTCGAGGACGTCGGGTTGGTGGACGGCGATATCCTGAAGGATTTCTAGGAGCTGGTTGGTGGTGAAGGGTGAAAGTCCAAGATCCGAACCCTAAAGGGGGTGAATAGGGTGAGCTCGAAAAACTAGACCAATTTTGATTTTCTAATGCCAATTATACTTTGAAAATTAATTAAATTGACTACAAGTGAAGTTTCTAAGTCTTATATGAACAAGTAAAGAAACTATGTAATAATTCAACATTGGCATTAATGAAGAAACATTAAGTATATGAGCATCATTCACACATTAAAAGATCAACCACCATAATAAGTAAATTTATAGTGGTTCGGCCAATCATGCGTACATCCACTCCCAATTTCCTTACCAGAATTTTCACTATATCAACTTGAGGTTTTAGGCTGACCTATAATCTTACAACCACATATGCTTTTCAATAGGTGAAGCATTAACCTTTACAGCCACTTATGCTTTTCAAAGGCTTAGGAATAACCTTTACAACAAAATATTTTTATCTCAATTTTTATGCCTAAAGATGCACAAGAAGAGATGCAATTGAGTACATGTTGATGCCTATTAACATAGGCTAATATAAAAGTGAAAACTAATCTAAGACATATGCATGATGAATGCAAAGATCTATGAAAGATGCATATGCTTGAAATCTTCTATCTCTTTTTGAAATTGAATGCTCATAAATGATGTAAAGATACAAACTATAAATGAGAGATAGAATACTTAAATGATGCACACATGTTTTTTTTTTTTTTTTTAAATGATGAACAAACTTGTTTTGGAAGGTGAAATTTAAATCTACCAAGTTTGTTTAAAATATTAATTGACTAACACCTGTAGAGCAATTCAAATGATGAAGTTAAAATGATAATCATGTTTAAAATCAAAGCATGTTTAAACAACATTTGAACACTTTGAATACTAAATCATGCCATTTAATGAAAATAAGGTAAAAGGGCATGAATTAATTTAAGGTAAGAGGAGCAAACCCATTTGAAGAATCAAATGTTTGAAATCATTGATTTGCCCTCCTAGCTTGCCTCTAGCATAGCATGGATGCTCCACCTTCCTTGGCCCTCAAAAGGCTCAAAAGTGTTGGCACAAATCCCAAAGAAGTGCTCATTTTATATAAAAAGTAAGCTCCAACGACTCTCTATTCGGCCAGCATTCGACTACCTATTTTTTCCAACGGTTAGTTCAACGGTCATATTTTTCAAAAACATTGTAAATTCGGCTAGTCGAATGGGTTGGTTGGCTAGCCGAATGGGTATGTTCGGCTTGCCGAACTGGTGGCCGAACACAGCCTAAGAGAAAAAAATGCTTGCTGATCAGGCGGCCGAATGACCTTTAGTTGGCCGAGTTCTTGGCAGATTTCTTGATATGAAAATGATTTTTCTAAGTAGGAATTTGCCCATGAATAAGTTGATTTGAAAAGAGACTAACATGTTTTTAAAAGAGGAGTTTCAAAATGTGAAACAGAACATACTTATGCATGACTTTTCAAAATTCTTTTGATGGTAACATTAAAACCTAATAATGCATGAAGATTCCAATATTAAGAAGTATAAGCGCATGAGAGATCAAGTTATTTAAAATGAATGCATCCAATCAAAATGCAACAAATCAAAACCCTAGCAAAGGGCTCAAGGATCTGGGAGGTGGATTCGAAGGCGACAGCGCCGTTCTCATTGACCTTGTGCTTCTTCGAGGAGGGATTCATGGCGGCAAATGGAGGAGGAAGAGGTTGCTGCATCGATTTGAGAAGAATGATTTTCAAATATGTAAAACCCTAACCCTAGAAGAAGACTAGTGCAGGATATAAAAGCCCTTTTGGCCTTTACTATCAAAATAAATAAATTGGAGCCAAAGGACCCCTCTTGTCTCCGAAGTCCTAGTGAATCCTCATCTGTCCTATGGCTTCTTATGGGATTTTTTTCCTGTAAAATTTCCTTAAAATAACACCATCATTCACTTC
This sequence comes from Litsea cubeba, assembly GCA_012931725.1. Taxonomy (NCBI): domain Eukaryota; kingdom Viridiplantae; phylum Streptophyta; class Magnoliopsida; order Laurales; family Lauraceae; genus Litsea; species Litsea cubeba. Next base: position 41,392,747 of record CM022952.1, read on the forward strand.
CTTTATATTCTTGTCATTTTCTTCACCAATATCTTCACAGTGATTGAGTATAACCAGCATCCACACGATAATCGGTTGGATGTAGTGGCTGCTGAAACAATATCATGAAAAGCAGCTGAAACAATGTCATGAATTTAAATAAAAGGTAATTTGGATATTTTAAAAAAATCAAAGGAAAAGGTCACCAAAAACATTCCTTTAAATGGCAGAGAAACTTGTGTCTTTTTTTAAAAGGGAGTTGCTACTGGCACACCAAATTTAACTTTTTCCGCACAAATTCTCTCTACACACATTCCTATAATTTAAAAAATACATTAGTTCTTTTCACACACAATAAAATTTCCTAAACTACCCATCCCTCCATTTCCCTCTTTCTTCCCACACACATCCTCATTCCTTTCTTCCCACACACAAAAATCACCAGTTTCTCCGGCGTTCCTCCGTCATTCCTCCGGCGTACCAGTCCGCTCCACCATCTCCACAGTCCTCCGGCGTTCCCTTTATCCTTCACCATTTAGTCTTCTTTCCCATCTCTTATTTACCATTTTTTCCATCTTAGATTACCTTTTTTTTTTTCATGAAAACTTGTTATGGGGATAGATTCTCATTCAATGTAAGTTTTTAGAAACAATGTGAGTGTTTTTTCATGCATTTGGGTGCGTTTTATCCATCGTCGCAAGGGTTTTTAACCCAGAAATTGCGACTATGTTCGATCTTTCAGGACCGAACAGAATGCATATGTTCGGAAGTATAGAACCGAATAAATGCCTTATGTTCGAAATTGTATATCCGAACATATACTATTTGTTCGGTCCTGAAAGACCGTACATATCAAGAACCTGCAACTCGTTCCAGGCGAGAAAAAAATTTAAAAAAAGAGGCGTAAAACTGGCTTCTTCATCTCCTTTGTTCAAAACACTTCCATTTGCACAAAAATTTTCCCTGCTTCTTCAATCCCCGCTCTGCCCGGTCCTTCTTCGTTATTGGCAGATTCAAAGCAAGCAGAAGTCATGATTCTATCAACACACACCATAACATCGTCAACCATCTCTCTCTATGCTCTGTTTCTGCTCTGTATTTAATTATGAGCTTCTGTAAACAACAGAGGAATGCAGAGAAAAAGAGGAGAAGCTGAGTTCATAAAGAAGGGGAGCTTGTGTGTGAAAATAAATTTGGTTTTGAGTTCTTGTGGGATATTGGATATTTTGGTCATTTCATGAAGGGGTAAGAATGTAATAAAAAAATGATAAATTCTTTGTGTGGGAAAAGATAAATTTGGTGTGCCAATAGCAGTACCATTTTAAAATAAGGTAAAAACCTAAGTCCTTAATTAAAATTTTCTCAAAATTGAAATATCCATCTATCCGGATTCGAGAATGTCCTCCTGAATTGCGGAGTTTAAAACCCGAGTCGTTTTCTATCAGAAATCAGAGAGGACACTTTTGCGAAAGTGCTCATCACTTCTTCTATGGAATTCTCTGCTCGTCTTCCACTATTTCCACACTTACTCTTCCTCCTCTCTCTGCTCTCCTCCACCTTCCTCCTCTCATGGGCTTCTCAGAATTCAACATCAGAGATCGAAGCTTTCTCTAAAAAGCTTTTGAAGTCCGCGAGAGAACCCTAGTTCTTCGATTGGTTGAAGAACGTAAGGAGAAGGAGAAGAATACACGAGTATCCAGAGCTTGGTTTTGAGTAGCAAAAGACGAGCGAGCTCATCTGATCAGAGATTGATTTTCTTAGAATCAATTATTCATGTCCGTTCGCTAAAACTGGGGTTGTTGGGTCAGTTGGGCCTGGTGGATTCCCTTGGTTTGCCCTTAGAGCTGATATGGATGCTCTTCCTGGATACCTTTTTTCCCCCTCTTGTAGCAATTTTATGAATGTATGATTTTGAGCATAGACATCTAGGAAAAATCTGTGTGAGAAGAATTCTGCAAGTGTCTAACTAGTATGACACATGCTCATCAATCCTAACTGTTCAATCAATGGGCGATAGCCAAGAAGGATTGTCACCCATTAATAGATAGCCTGGAAAGATGATTCGGCTCTGGAAAGATAATTAGGCTGCTGAATTGATCATTACGTAAGTCAACTTATGCTGTCATTTGATAATACGACCAGCACTGTATATATCAATTAATGGGGCCCACCTACACTCGAGTGGGAGATATGCCCAACATCAGATTGATCTTGTGTGAAACATGTTATTTGCAAAAATGTTTAAAAAATGTATTATGAATGTGACCAATCTGATAGTTCCCTCTATGATTAGAGTACAATTTGGCCTGGTACCAATTAAGGGGAATCTTGATTTTGAGCAGTTTGGGCTATTGTTTACGGAGGGGAAATGAGGGTCCAGGGCATGTGTTTTACGGGTTAATACTTAGTGATGCATGTTAGACAACACTGCCTTTTCCCCTGCCCAAAACACATGCTGACATCAGCATTTTCTAGAAGCCTCCTCAAATCATCCAACCTTATCTCCCCAACTCTAGCAATCTCAGAACCCACCTTCAAACCGACATCATCAAACCGTCTCACTTTAAACCATCTCAACAAGTGGTCCTAAATAAGACACGTGGCCCATTTGATCACCATATGTTCCCACTGCCATTGATCCTTGGAGACTATAAATATGGGTGAGTTGCACCATTTGGTGTGCTTGAGAGCAGAAAGAAGTGATAGCAAGTAATGCCTTTAGGGAGTGTGTGTGCAAGTGAGGAATAGTGTAAGCAGAGAATAGTGCAAGAAAAGTGTTATGAGTACTTGGGTCCCTTGAGTGCAAAGAGTAACTATCACGTCCCCCGAACCCGATTAAAGAAATAATCGAATCCGGAGAGTGAATTTTAGGACTATTTTAAAAATTTATCCTTTGGGCCCATGGATCGTAGTCCGCGGTGAGGATTTAATATTTCAAACCTCAAACCTCATGTGGTACAATACAAATAGAGTCCAAACAACTCTAGACATATGGAATCTCAAGCAATGGATAATAATCTCATTAAATTAAAGTTTGAAAGAAAGAGAAACAGAACTAAAAAGTTAAGTAATTTATTACAATGGCCAACCCACTAAACATGGTCAATCAAAGAAACAGAGTCAATGTAATATAAGGTTCGACGAGAAAAATAATGAATGAAAGATAATCTAATGAAACCAAGTGTATCTCTCTCGTGCCAGGAGTGATGACGCTACTCTACGTCATCGGCACGCCACTCTCGTGCCTCCTCTGCTGGTTGAAGATCCTCTGGGATCTCCTCACATGCCTGCTCCTCGTAATAGATGTATTCACCTGATGTGTCTGCACACCAAGGAACAAAGTCAACGACATGTTGAGGAATAGATATACAAAACATAATAAATACGACATGCATCAAGTGTAGAGTAATGACAAGTATAAGATCATATGAATACAAGAATATGAAGCTAAGCATAAAGCGAGATTAATATCTGGGAACAATCACAGAAATCCTAGCAATCATCTAACAATAACCACTATCCATGCAAATGCAAGCAAGACAAGCAAGAGGAAGACTCCGAGGATGTCCTATGCCACCTCCCGGGGTACCAGTAACAATCCCCTTGGACTACTGATACCATAGTCCGGCTCTAGTGGGATCCTAGCTCCCTGTCCTGGGAATAGCAGCACGGTCCTAGCCCGCTCCCAGCTATTCAACGCCATGGACGCCGTCCTACGCCGACTGCCCACCCCGACAACTGGAGTAACCGATTCGTCATTAAATCCCAAACTGCAGATGGCCATGATATGCAAATAATAATAAAGTGGTTTTGACTCATGGACAGAGAAGACAAGCAAGTCTGGATAGTTCCAAGTACAAGACAAGTTCTTAGGGATTATCTCTTCCAGATCAATACAAGACAAGCCACGTGATAATCCCCTTCATACTAGCCAGTCATGTTCATCAAAACAAGACACGGGTTCCTATGGTACACTCTAAGTCAAGTCCAAGTCCTGTATTCTATAAGAATTTATGTTTCATATGTAATTAAGTATTTTATGTCAAGAGAGTGTACAAGGAATAGTAACAACGGATACAAGTCACAAGTCAAGGAAGAATTACTATCCAATCCTAGGTACGTGGTGTCATCCCTGTATTCGACGTGTTCTATCAGAGTACATGTGGAAATTGAATCAATGATGCTTCTAGGGAATTCCCTTGGTGTACAATCATGTTAAGCATCGTTCAATCCAACTCCATATGCATTCGGTTACACCACGCGTAATACACGAATACCTAGACAACCCATCGAAGCACACCAAGCCACGTACTTCGATTTCAATCCCATTAATGGTCAAGTGAGAGTAAATTCATGGTTTCCAATATCTAATGCCCAAACTTAGGTTACCAGTCTCATTTCCAATATAAAAATAAGTTGTATTAATAATTCAAGTATTTACATCACTTCCCGACCTCCAATCGTGATGAAACCAGAACCATTGGATTCTATGTCTCAAGGGCTTTCCAACGGTATATAGAACTCCAAATTCTGACGAACGGATCAAAAGTTATGTTCATTCGAAGTGGACGTTGCTGTCTGCACAATGCAGTCTCGCTATAGCGAGAATGCATTCTGCCTGGGCTTTAGAACAGTAGCAAAGCTCGCTATAGCGAGGGTTAAGCCCGCTAGAGCGAGCCTGCTTGCTGCCTGAGCCCGGAATGAAGCAAATTTGACCTGTTTTAAGGTATTTCCAATCCCATTCACTTAGGGTCCATTCCCTTCATTCCTAAGCCTTTCCAGGGCATGTACCTGCATGAGAAGAGCCTCCATGCTCTCTCTCTCTCAAACCACATTCCATTCCATTCATCAAGCCATATACAAGTAAAGTCCATTCAACCCATTTATCCAATTTAGCATATGTAATCCAATTAACCATGACAAGCTTGGAATTTAGGCATTCTAACATGAAACATAATCAATCAAAGAAACAATACAGACATATATATTATGAAATACATATCTACTTGCCTTAACCAAGACGAAGATTGGAAAAATGGGTGAAATTTGAGGAGAAGCTTTTCTACCCTCAAAATCACAATCTACCCCGATCAAACACAACCTAATACACCAAGGAGAAGAAAGAAAGAAAAAGAATCAAGATCGGACCTAAATCTAACCAAAAGAAAGACGACATAAAAAGATGAAGTTATCGGAAACCTTACCAGGTTGATACCGGAAGCAAGAGGGAAACGCGAGGATGACTTCTAGCGGATCAGATCTTCAAACGGGGTCTTCTTGGACTGAGATCTGGTTTGAGAAAGGAAGAAGAAAAAGATGGCTGCGGTTCTCTCTTCCGTTGCAGAGAATAAAAGTTGGAATTAGGGTTAAAACATCGTTTAAGAAGACGATAGGAGAGGAAAAGACTGAATTGTCCTTTAAGTGGGTCCGGTGAAAGAATGGACCACTTGAAAGGTTTCTGATCGCTGGATCGCGATGAGTCAAGAGACAAAAGTCATCAGAACGACGAGACCTTTCCAACGAACCCAAAAATCACGGCGTTTGGAATATTTCGAAAAAACACTCAATTTTCCCTAAATTGCAAACTACCCCCTTGCTATGATTAAACGAACTCGGAATCAAACGAAACTTCGCAGATACTATTCTAATGCTAAAAGAAACTCGCTCATGATCTAAACCCACTTAAATATCTAAAAATATAATTAATTATAATAATAACAATTAAGCGGGTCAACGGGCTGGGTTATTGGGCCCAACTGACCCAGTAAGGTCACAGACCTTACAACTCTCACAAATAAAAAGAACATTTGGTCCCCCAAATGCCTAAACATATCTGGAAAAAGATATGGGTACACTTTCTGAATCTGCTCCTTCAACTCCCACGTAGCTTCCTCCGGACTGTGGTTCTCCCACTGTACTTTGACCCATTGAATGGTCTTGGTACGCAACACTACCTCCTTCGTGTCGATGATCTGCACTGGACGCTCCACGTAGGTGACATCCGCCTGAAGCTGAAGTGGCTCATGCTGCAACACGTGGGTGGGATCGGGAATATACTTCCGAAGCATTGAGACATGAAATACGTCGTGCATGCCCGCTAACTCTGGCGGTAGCACTAGACGATAAGCCACGTCTCCAATCTTGCTCTTAATCTCAAATGGTCCCACAAACCTCTTGGCAAGCTTCCCTTTCTGCCCAAATCTGACAACACCTCTCATCGGAGACACTTTCAGGAAAACCATATCTCCAACCTGGAATTCTAAAGGTCTCCGCCTCTTATCTGCATAGCTCTTCTGACGATCACGAGACTCCTTCATTCGCATCTGGACAACTCTGACCTTCTCGCTGGAATCAGCAATCTCTGATGGGCCATGAAAACTCCGAACTCCAACTTCGTCCCAACATGCTGGGGTTCTACATCTCTTTCCGTACAATGCCTCAAATGGTGCCATACCAATACTTGAATGATAACTGTTATTGTAGGCAAACTCACATAGAGGCAAACTCTCATCCCAACTCTCCTTGAAATCCAAAACACATGCTCGGAGGAGATCTTCCAATGTCTGGATTGTACGCTTTGACTGTCCATCTGTCTGAGGGTGGTAAGCTGTGCTGAACTTCAACTGAGTACCCATAGATGACTGCAAAGTAGACCAAAACCGAGAGACAAACTTAGTGTCTCGATCGGACACTATGGACTTAGGCACTCCATGCAACTTGACTATATTGTCCCTGTACATTTTAGTCATCTTATCCATAAACTGTCCAGTCTTGAATGGCAAGAAATGGGCTGATTTAGTCAATCTATCCACAATCACCCAAATAGCATCATTGCCTTTCTTGGTATTCGGCAATCCCGACACGAAATCCATGGTGATATTCTCCCATTTCCATTGTGGAATTTCCAACGGGTGAAGTAAACCAGGAGGCTTCTTGTGCTCTGCCTTAATCTGTTGACAAGTCATACATCTGGAGACAAATTCTGTAATCTCTTTCTTCATTTTCACCCACCAATAGTGATTCTTCAAATTCTGATACATCTTGGTGCTTCCTGGGTGAATAGAGTATCTGGTGTGGTGCGCATCTGTCATCAATTCTGACTGGATATCTTGAACATCTGGCACACACAATCTATCCTTGTAGTACAAAACTCCCTCTATCAATCTGAACTCTGGCTTGTCATCCACATGATCAATGATTCTCTGAATTTCTGGATCAGCCTTCTGGCATTTCTTGATCCTGTTAACTATCTCTGGCTCCCAAACTCCCATAGTAGCAACTAGGACCTTCTGATTAACTGGCCAGACTTCCACATCCATATCTCTGAATTGCTCCATCCATCTCCATTCAGGCATTATACATCCACTAAATGCTGCCTTTCTACTGAGAGCATCTGCTACCACATTCACTCTTCCAGGATGGTACTTGATTGGAAAATCATAATCCTTTATGTACTCCATCCATCTCCTCTGCCTGTTATTCAGATCACCCTGTGGAAACAGGTATTGCAGACTCTTGTGATCTGTATGCACCTCAAATCTCTCCCCATACAAATAGTGCCTCCACAATTTCAATGCAAACACCACTGCTGCTAACTCCAAGTCATGTGTGGCATACTTCTTCTCATGATCTTTCAATTGTCTCGATCCATATGCTATCACCTTATCGTGCTGCATGAGAACACATCCCAATCCTACTCCTGATGCATCTGTGAAAATCACAAATCCTCCACTTCCAGCGGGTAAGGCAAGTATGGGTGCTGTAGTCAATCGGGTCTTCAGCTCTTGGAAACTCTTTTCACACCCTTCCGTCCATACAAATGGAATATCCTTCCTTGTTAACTTAGTCAACGGAGATGCGATGGTAGCGAATCCTTTCACAAACCTTCTGTAGTAACCTGCAAGTCCAAGGAAACTACGAATCTCCGCTACATTTCTCGGGCTACTCCAATTGATAACTGCTGCAATCTTCTTGGGATCCACTGTTAATCCTTCCTTAGAGATAATGTGGCCCAAAAATGCCACTTGCTCCAACCAAAACTCACATTTGCTTAACTTAGCATACAGTGTTATAATTTGAAGAAGCTTTAAATGATTTGAATGGTAATCATGGTTTAAGGTTGTAATTGTTGTCAATCCATGTCAACATGATGAGAGGATGAAGCTCAACTATGCAATGGAAATCAGATGGAAATCAGATGGAAATCAGAATGGAAAAAGAGCTGAAAAGTGTACAGAAAACAGTTTTTCTGTAGCAGAGTGGCCGGTCGACCGGGCACTTGGCCGGTCGACCGGGCAAGAAGGAACCTGCAGAAAACTAGTCTCAGTTATTTTGTAACTGATTTCTGCACAGGGTGTTTAGCCGGTCGACCGGGCTCTTCATGCGGTCGACCGGGCAAGAAGAAATCTGCAGAATACAGGTCTCAGTTAATTTGTAACAGATTTCTGCACAGTCTGTTTGGCCGGTCGACCGGGGCCTTCATGCGGTCGACCGGGCACGGGTTTCCTGATATACGCAGAATTAGTAAACTTCAGCTAAAAGTCAGGGAAAGTTTGTAGATCGGTTGGGACTCTTTCTAAACAAATTATAGCCGAATTTGGAGACTTGCTAGGGTTATTAAAACCTATAAAAAGGCTTGATTAATTCGTGATTGCAATAGAAGAACAGAGAAGAGTTTTAGAGAGAAAATTGAGAGAGTTCTTGAGAGAAAGAAGAAGCTGCTGCTGTGTGCTGTTGTGGTGCTGTTGTGGTGACGTTTTCTACAGCAATTGTGGACGAGATTGTGCTCTTGAAGATGGTGATTCGTCCATGAGTTAAGTGTCTCTCTTTATGCTTTAGATTTCAATTTGTAAGGGATTGAGAGAGAGAGAATTGTAGAGGGGAAGGGCTGTAGACAGAGTTTATCTTCTATTCTGTTTTTACATCAAGTTGGTGCTTGGTGTTTGGGGTTTGGTGATCCTATCTGTGGGTGCAGATAAATTGTAAGAGGAGTAGGTGCTTCCTAGATAGTGGGTGCTATCTAAAACACAATGGTTGGTGCTCTTTGTCGTTGGTGCGACTAAATATATTCAGACCTGTACCGGATCGGTGTTCGGACGGTTTTGATCCGTGGACGTAGCCTTTTGGTGAACCACGTTAAATCTGGTGTCATTGTGTGGTTTGACTTGTTTTGTTGTTGAATTGGACCTGTTTTTAGAAATCACTGATTCACCCCCCCCCCCTCTCAGTGATCGCGATATCCAACAATTGGTATCAGAGCGAGGCTCCCTTGATCAGTTTAATATGCTAAGGGTGATCTCTTGTCAAATCACATGGCAGCCAATACAGGGAATATGAAAGCACCTCTGTTTGATGGTTCTAATTACTCTTTTTGGAAGATTAGGATGCAAGCCTTCATCAAATCTCTTGGCTATGATGTTTGGGAGGCTGTCAGAGTCGGTTACAATGCTGCCACCGTACCCAATGATACTGCATCGAAGAAGTTGGCAGACAACGACTCCAAGGCGCAGAATGCACTCTTTAGTGGCCTTGTGGACAGCGAGCTTGTCAAAGTAATTGCATGCAAAACAGCCAAGGAAATTTGGGACAAGTTGCAAAGCATACATGAAGGTGATGAGAAGATTAAAGAAGCCAAATTGCAAACTCATCGCTCTCAATTCGAGTCTCTTCGCATGGAGGAAAGCGAGAATGTTGACTCGTATATGCAACAAGTGAATGAAGTCACGAATGACATTCGTGGACTAGGGGAGGAGATTAAAGAGCCGGTCATCGTCAAAAAGGTTCTAAGATGTCTTCTTCCCCGGTTTGATTCAAAAGTCTCAGCCATCGAAGAAGCCAAAGATCTGAATGCATTTTCCATGGATGAATTACATGGTTCTCTAACTGCCTATGAGATGCGCATAGGAAAGACGTCTTCATCTGATGAAGAAGCGGCCTTCAAAGTTCAGAAAAAGGCAAAAGAGACTGCTGGTCATGATGTTGATTCTGATAATGATGAGCTTGAGGCTCAATTTGTTAGAAAGTTGAAGAAAGGAAGCAATGGCAAGTACAAAGGGAAGCTACCCTTTAAATGCTTCAATTGTGGAGGTGTTGGTCACTTTGCTGCGAAGTGTCCGCTAAAAGAAGACAATGATAATGACTCTTATGCTGAAAAGAGTAAAGGAAAGAGAAATTTCAGAAAAAGAGGCAAAGCTAAAAACTTTCTATGTCAACAAGATGACAGCACGTCTGAAACTTCAGACGATGATGAATCAACCGAAGCTCTCTTCATGGTCACTGTTGAAGAAGAAGAAGAGCTAGATCCGGAAGAGGAAGAGGAGGCTGAAGTCAATCTTGAAGAGGAACTCATAGTCGCACTTGAGGAGCTTAGCATGGAACGCAAAACAAGTAAGAAAAATCTGAAACTTCTCCATGAATCTGAAAGTTCTATTATTGCTTTGAAAACTCAAGTAGAAGAATATAAAAGAATGGTAGAAGTCCTTGAAAACCAAATAAGTATAAAAAAGGAAGAGGCTATGAAACTTGAAACTGAGATCGCTAGAGCAAAGGCTGAAAATTTAGGAAAATAGCAAAAAACTCAAAGCGCTCCAAGCGATTGAAGGGACTATGAAACTCGATGAACTACTGAAAGTTCAAAGACCTGCCCACTTCAGATTTGGTCTAGGATTTGAGAAAGGTGAATCCTCTAAGATTGCACCTCCTGAAAAGAAAGAATTTGTGAAGCAAGTCACTGCACCTTCTAACTCTATGAAGCCCACTCAACCTAGAAAGGAGTCCATTCCTGTTAGAAAGGTAATGAAGACTAACCAGCCACAAAGAAGATACAAATTCTATGGTTATTGCTTTCATTGTAATATGTTTGGACATAAAAGAGACGATTGCAAATTCTATGTAAAATACAGCTCACTTGTGACTAGGAACCCTTTTTCAATCCTAAGTAGCCACAAAATTGAGTGCCATAAGTGCTATAATTATGGACACTTGGCTAGGGATTGTAGGTTGCATATTGCTAACAAATTTCAGGTTGAAAAGAAACCCAAGTTAGTCAAGGCTTGGAGAGCAAAGCAAAGTGCAGAAAGTCCCAAAGAATCTCTCATTGTGCAAATGACATTCAATGCACAAAAGAAGGCAGCACCATGGGTCCTTGATAGTGGTTGTTCAAGCCATATGACTGGTGATAAAGAGAAATTCATCAAATTACAGCACTATGAAGGCGGTTCAGTGAAGTTTGGCAACAATGATGGTGCCAAAATCTGCGGAAAAGGTGTTATTCAGCTTATGGCAAACAAGATCAGATCGGAAGAAGTCTTATATGTGTCTGGATTGAGACACAACCTGCTTAGTGTGAGCCAGATCTGTGACAAGGGTCACGAAGTTATCTTCACAAAGAATGGGTTTGCCATCAAGAAGAGTAGCAACGGCAAAACAGTGGCAACTGGATCAAGAACTGCTGGAAATCTCTATACATTGTCAGATGGAGCTGAAAAGACCTGCTTGATGAGTCGGACAGAGGAAAGTTGGTTGTGGCACAAACGCCTTGGGCATCTAAGCTTTGATAACATGTCAAAGATTTGCAATTCAAAGGCTGTAAGAGGCATGTCTACAGTTGAAAAGCCTTCCAATCCCATTTGCGACTCTTGCCAAAAGGGAAAGCAAACGAGGGTTATGTTCAAGTCAAAGGAGCATCATTCCAAGAAACCTCTTGAGCTAGTGCACACTGATCTCTGTGGACCGATGCGAACTCAAAGCACCAACGGAGATAAGTATTTCATGTTATGCATTGATGATTATACTCGTATGACATGGGTATTGTTTCTTAAGCATAAGCATCAAGCACTTGATCGTTTTAAAGTGTTTAAAGCACAGGTTGAAAATCAATTGGAAAAACGTATCAAGATTTTAAGGTCTGATCGTGGAGGCGAGTTCACATATGAAGAGTTCACTAAATATTGTGAACATCATGGCATTCAAAGACAGTACTCAGCCCCTAGAACTCCACAGCAAAATGGAGTTGTGGAACGGAAGAATCGCACCGTACAAGAGATGGCTCGTACGATGCTAAGTGAAAGCAAGATGGCTGACAAGTATTGGAAAGAGGCAATTCATACGACTGTATACATTCAAAATCGATGCTTGATCAGGCCACATGAAGACAAAACTCCCTATGAGCTATGGTTTGGAAGAAAAGCAACAGTCAAGCACTTCAGAGTCTTCGGCAGCAAGTGTTACATCAAGCGGCTCGAACAAAATCCGGGCAAATTTGAAGAAAGAGCTGACGAAGGTATATTTCTGGGTTACTCCTCTACTAGCAAGGCATATAGGTGTCTTAACAAAAGAACCAAAAAAATCATAGAAAGTGCTGATGTGAGAATAGATGAGAATATTGAACCAAAGAATGCAACTCATAATGACAATCCAGTTTATGAGGACTCGAGTGAGATTGATGATGAGATGGCTGAATCTAATGATTCTGAGAAATCAAAGGATGACTCAGAAGATACTACACCTAAGAAGCACAGCACTTGGGTAGAGCAACACCCTAAGGATCAAATCATTGGAGATCCTAAGGCAGGCGTTCAAACTAGACAAAGTGTAGTTAGCAATTACTCACTTGTGTCCACCATTGAACCCAAGACTGTGGCTGAAGCCAGTCTCGATGAAAGTTGGTTGAAAGCTATGCATGAGGAGTTGGAGCAAATTGAGAAGAACTCCACAAGGGAACTTGTTCCTAGACCTACTGATAAGAATGTTATTGGTACTAAATGGGTCTTTCGGAATAAGCTGAATGAAGATGGTCAAGTCATTAGAAACAAAGCAAGGTTGGTTTGTAAAGGCTATGCTCAAGTTGAAGGCATAGATTTTGAAGAGAACCTTTGCACCGGTGGCTCGTCTGGAAGCTATTCGTATGTTTCTTGCATTGGCAGCATACAAAACCTTCAAGGTATTTCAGATGGACGTAAAGTCAACTTTCTTGAATGGTTTACTTGAAGAAGAGGTCTACATTGAGCAACCTGATGGTTTTCTCATCAGCAAGAATTCAGATCTAGTGTGCAAGTTGAAAAAGGCTCTTTATGGACTGAAACAAGCGCCAAGGGCATGGTATGCAAGGCTGGATCTCTATCTCCGCAAGATCGGTTTTGGAAAAGGAATGGTTGATAGCAATCTGTATGTCAAAACTGAGTTAAGCAAACAGCTGGTTGTCATTGTTTATGTTGATGACATAATCTTTGGTGGCAATGATGAGGAGATGTGCAGGAATTTTGCTGAAGAGATGAAGAAAGAATTTGAAATGTCGATGCTTGGAGAACTAAAGTTCTTTCTTGGTTTACAAGTTCAGCAGCTGAAACATGGCATCTTCATATCATAAATGAAGTACATTAAGGAAATGCTGAAACGGTTCAATATGGAAGACAGCAAGCCAGTGAGCACACCAATGTCAACGAACACGAAGCTTAGCAAAGATGATAAGGCCTCGTCCGTTGATCATACCACCTATCGCTCTATGATAGGAAGCTTGCTCTACTTGACTGCTACAAGACCAGATCTTCTACAAGCAGTATGTATGGTTGCACGTTTTCAAGCAGCACCAACTGAAACGCACCTTACAGCAGTGAAAAGAATCTTTCGATATCTGAAAGGTACTATGGAGCTTGGTATCTGGTATCCCAAAGGCAAATCCTTCACTCTTGTTGCATATTCTGATGCCGATTGGGCTGGATGCGTAGATGATCGCAAGAGTACTAGCGGCGGCGCATTTTATCTTGGAGAGAGATTAGTTGCTTGGCATAGTAAGAAGCAAGACTCAGTATCCCTTTCGACAGCAGAAGCGGAATATATTGCAGCGGCAACTTGTTGTACGCAAGTGTTATGGATGCGGCAAATGCTCTCTGATCTAGGAGTTCCTACAACGGATCCTACGCCGATCCTATGTGACAACACGAGTGCAATTCATATATCTAAGAATCCTGTTCAGCACTCTCGAACAAAGCATGTAGCAATTCGTTATCATTTTCTTAAAGATAAAGTTGCTGATGGAGAGGTCAAGTTGGAATATGTTCCAACAACTGAGCAAGTGGCTGATATTTTCACGAAACCTCTGCCAAAGGAAGTCTTCGAGTATCTCCGGAAAAAGTTAGGAGTTACTCACTCTCCTAAACCGTAGGAGTTGTGCTTGAAAGGGGGAGCAATGCATTCATTGATTATCCTATTCGCTCCTCGGTTTGGTCCCTTTGGACTTGTTGTCAAAGGGGGAGAGATGTTATGCTATGATAGCAATGAGAGATGTTATGCTATGAAAGCTAGGGGGAGATTGTTGACAGTGCATGGTTGTTATTTCAGAATTGGTTCCAAGTGAGTGTTGAAAATAACTTGGAAGAGCTGCAAGCTGGAGTTGAAAGAGTTGAAGAGTTGTTAGCATGTTGACAAAGTTGTTAAAGTTGACAACAATTCCAAAGGGGGAGATTGTTATAATTTGAAGAAGCTTTAAATGATTTGAATGGTAATCATGGTTTAAGGTTGTAATTGTTGTCAATCCATGTCAACATGATGAGAGGATGAAGCTCAACTATGCAATGGAAATCAGATGGAATCAGATGGAAATTAGAATGGAAAAAGAGCTGAAAAGTGTACAGAAAATAGTTTTTCTGTAGCAGAGTGGCCGGTCGACCGGGCACTTGGCCGGTCGACCGGGCAAGAAGGAACCTGCAGAAAACTAGTCTCAGTTATTTTGTAACTGATTTCTGCACAGGGTGTTTAGCCGGTCGACCGGGCTCTTCATGCGGTCGACCGGGCAAGAAGAAATCTGCAGAATACAGGTCTCAGTTAATTTGTAACAGATTTCTGCACAGTCTGTTTGGCCGGTCGACCGGGAGCCTTCATGCGGTCGACCGGGCACGGGTTTCCTGATATACGCAGAATTAGTAAACTTCAGCTAAAAGTCAGGGAAAGTTTGTAGATCGGTTGGGACTCTTTCTAAACAAATTATAGCCGAATTTGGAGACTTGCTAGGGTTATTAAAACCTATAAAAAGGCTTGATTAATTCGTGATTGCAATAGAAGAACATAGAAGAGTTTTAGAGAGAAAATTGAGAGAGTTCTTGAGAGAAAGAAGAAGCTGCTGCTGTGTGCTGTTGTGGTGCTGTTGTGGTGACGTTTTCTACAGCAATTGTGGACGAGATTGTGCTCTTGAAGATGGTGATTCGTCCATGAGTTAAGTGTCTCTCTTTATGCTTTAGATTTCAATTTGTAAGGGATTGAGAGAGAGAGAATTGTAGAGGGGAAGGGCTGTAGACAGAGTTTATCTTCTATTCTGTTTTTACATCAAGTTGGTGCTTGGTGTTTGGGGTTTGGTGATCCTATCTGTGGGTGCAGATAAATTGTAAGAGGAGTAGGTGCTTCCTAGATAGTGGGTGCTATCTAAAACACAAGGGTTGGTGCTCTTTGTCGTTGGTGCGACTAAATATATTCAGACCTGTACCGGATCGGTGTTCGGACGGTTTTGATCCGTGGACGTAGCCTTTTGGTGAACCACGTTAAATCTGGTGTCATTGTGTGGTTTGACTTGTTTTGTTGTTGAATTGGACCTGTTTTTAGAAATCACTGATTCACCCCCCCCCCCCCTCTCAGTGATCGCGATATCCAACATACAGTTGGTTATCCCTCAAAAGTTGCAAAGAAGTTCTCAACTGATGCTCATGCTCCTCCTTAGTCTTCGAGTATACCAAAACATCATCTATGAAGACTACCACAAACTGATCCAAGAAAGGAGCAAATGCCTTGTTCCTCAAAGCCATAAAAACTGCTGGAGCATTTGTCAATCCAAAAGGCATCACGAGAAACTCAAAATGTCCATATCTCATCCGGAATGCAGTCTTAGGAACATCCTCCTTCCTGACTCGCAACTGATGATAACTGGAACGCAGATCTATCTTCGAAAAGAATTGGGCTCCCTGCAACTGATCAAATAGCTCATCGATCCTCGGTAACGGGTACTTGTTCTTAACAGTCATCTGGTTCAACTGTCTGTAATCAATACACATCCTCATAGTCTCGTCCTTCTTCTTCACAAATATCACCGGAGCTCCCCACGGTGAAACACTAGGCCTGATGAAACCCTTATCCAACAGATCTCCGATCTGAGTTTTCAACTCTTTCAATTCTGCTGGTGCCATCCTATAAGGGGCCTTTGAAATAGGTGCTGTCCCTGGCTGCAATTCAATCGTGAAATCCAACTCACGAACAGGTGGCAATCCAGGAATCTCCTCCGGAAACACATCCGGGAATTCTCGTACCACTGGAATCTCATCAACCGACTTGGACTCCTTGTCTTCCGCAATAAATGCGATAAAACCTTCACAACCGCTTCTCATCAATCGCTCTGCCTTCAATGCAGAAATCATTCGAGTGGAGATGGGCTTTTCAGCTCCAATAAACTCAACACTACGATCTGCACTCTGCAACTTCACAGTCTTATTAAAACAATCTAACACTGCTCGGTTCTTAGCTAACCAATCCATACCGAGTATCACATCAAACTCCGCCATTGGTAAGATGATCAAACTGACGGTCAGCTTAACTTCCCCAATCTGAATACTACACCTAGGGTAGATGACATTACAAGCTACATGTCTACCTACAGGGGTAGCTACTATCAAATCATAGGGTAGTATCTCCTTATCCTCCCCCAAATGCAGTGCAAATGCTGGTGCAACAAACGAGTGTGTGGATCCAGGATCAAACAGAACTTTAGCATCAAATCCACAAACTAAAAGTGTACCTTCAATGACATTTCCTGCAGCCTTTGCTTCCTCATGCGTCAGAGCATAAGCTCTCCCTGCCTGCTGGGGACGCTGCTGATGATACTGCTGCGGTGGTCTCTGACCACGCCCCTGGAATCTGGGTGCTGGGGGTCTCTGCTGATAGCGCTGCTGAGGTACTGGAGGGCGCTGCTGCAGTGGCTGAGGTGGTCGGACAATCATCTGCTGCTGCTGCTGCTGTGGCCTGGCCTGTCCAGGAGGCATCTGTCTCAACGACTGCGCAGGATGTGCTGGCCTGGGCGCCGGAGTTGGAAAAGGTGGTGGTGGTGCTACTCCTGTCTTCCCTGGGCAAAAACGAACCTTATGCCCTGGATCTCCACAGTTGAAACATGCACCGGACTGCTTCCTGCAATCACGGCCAAAATGATTCCCGCCACAATGCACGCAAGAAACTCGATGTGGCTGCGGTCGGAGTGTAGGCTCAAACCGTAGCCTCTTAGGTGCAGGCTGCTGATACGATAGAGACGAAGATCCCTGTGTCCTGGGTGGAGGGATCAATGCTAAGATCCTCTGCTGCTCCAAAGCAATCACCTCCTTCAGGGACTCCTCTGCCCAATAAGCTTCCTTGACCACATATCATAGTTGGTCAATCTGCTGCGCTGTACTTGCATCTTAATATCAGCTCGCAGTCCCTTGATAAATCTCCGGACTCTCTCTGACTCTGGCTGAATCAGACTCTCAGCAAATCGGGATAAATGGGTGAAGGCAATCTCATAATCCTGTACTGTTAAGTCACCCTGTACCAGCCTCTCAAACTCCTCCATCTTTTGATCCCTATAGTGCTCCGGGATAAACTTCTTCTGGAATTGCTCTGTGAAAGTCTTCCAGGCTACCTCCTCAGCAATCTCCTCATAGGGGTGTTTGACGGTTTTCCACCATCTCTCTGCTGCTCCACGGAACATGTGGGCTGCGAGCTGCACTTGCTGATTACCTGTGCATCGAAATACCTCATAGATCTTCTCTATTTGAACTACCCACTCATCTGCTACAGCGGGGTCCTCTATGCCATGGAACTCAGGTGGGAACCTCTTTCTGAACTTCTCAACCAACTCATTGAGATCATACTCCTTGGCCTGTGGCTGGCCCACCTTCTGCACTGCCTCAAGCATTTGAGCTTGGAATACTGCTTGATCCTCATTTTGTTTCTGGCTCTGCTCAGCCATATCTTTTTGGGACTGGATGAAGGCTGCCATAAACTGGTGGAATTGATTCTCAGAGCCATTCTGAGATGAACTACCCTCACCTCGAGTATTGTGTCTACCAGCCATAATCCTGTAAAACATTCAAGGTTAGTTCCAATATGCCCTAAGCTAACATCACAATGCTAGAAAATAAAACTAAGAGATCAACCTACTGACTAACGAAATCCTCACACGCGTCCTATGGTTTCTACAATTTTTACCCTGAGAAACCAACCACTGCTCTGATACCAATCTGTCACGTCCCCCCCAACCCGATTAAAGAAATAACCGAATCCGGAGAGTGAATTTTAGGACTATTTAAAAAATTTGTCCTTTGGGCCCACGGATCGTAGTCCGCGGTGAGGATTTAATATTTCAAACCTCAAACCTCATGTGGTACAATACAAATAGAGTCCAAACAACTCTAGACATATGGAATCTCAAGCAATGGATAATAATCTCATTAAATTAAAGTTTGAAAGAAAGAGAAACAGAACTAAAAAGTTAAGTAATTTATTACAATGGCCAACCCACTAAACATGGCCAATCAAAGAAACAGAGTCAATGTAATATAAGGTTCGACGAGAGAAATAATGAATGAAAGATAATCTAATGAAACCAAGTGTATCTCTCTCGTGCCAGGAGTGATGACGCTACTCTACGTCATCGGCACGCCACTCTCGTGCCTCCTCTGCTGGTTGAAGATCCTCTGGGATCTCCTCACCTGCCTGCTCCTCGTAATAGATGTATTCACCTGATGTGTCTGCACACCAAGGAACAAAGTCAACGACATGTTGAGCAATAGATATACAAAACATAATAAATACGACATGCATCAAGTGTAGAGTAATGACAAGTATAAGATCATATGAATACAAGAATATGAAGCTAAGCATAAAGCGAGATTAATATCTGGGAACAATCACAGAAATCCTAGCAATCATCTAACAATAACCACTATCCATGCAAATGCAAGCAAGACAAGCAAGAGGGAGACTCCGAGGATGTCCTATGCCACCTCCCGGGGTGCCAGTAACAATCCCCTTGGACTACTGATACCATAGTCCGGCTCCAGTGGGATCCTAGCTCCCTGTCCTGGGAATAGCAGCACGGTCCTAGCCCGCTCCCAGCTATTCAACGCCATGGACGCCGTCCTACGCCGACTGCCCACCCCGACAACCGGAGTAACCGATTCGTCATTAAATCCCAAACTGCAGATGGCCATGATATGCAAATAATAATAAAGTGGTTTTGACTCATGGACAGACAAGACAAGCAAGTCTGGCTAGTTCCAAGTACAGGACAAGTTCTTAGGGATTATCTCTTCCAGATCAATACAAGACAAGCCACGTGATAATCCCCTTCATACTAGCCAGTCATGTTCATCAAAACAAGACACGGGTTCCTATGGTACACTCTAAGTCAAGTCCAAGTCATGTATTCTATAAGAATTTATGTTTCATATGTAATTAAGTATTTTATGTCAAGAGAGTGTACAAGGAATAGTAACAACTGATACAAGTCACAAGTCAAGGAAGAATTACTATCCAATCCTAAGTACGTGGTGTCATCCCTGTATTGGACGTGTTCTATCAGAGTACATGTGGAAATTGAATCAATGAAGCTTCTAGGGAATCCCTTGGTGTACAATCATGTTAAGCATCGTTCAATCCAACTCCATATGCATTCGGTTACACCACGCGTAATACACGAATACCTGGACAACCCATCGAAGCACACCAAGCCACGTACTTCGATTTCAATCCCATTAATGGTCAAGTGAGAGTAAATTCATGGTTTCCAATATCTAAGGCCCAAACTTAGGTTACCAGTCTCATTTCCAATATAAAAATAAGTTGTATTAATAATTCAAGTATTTACATCACTTCCCGACCTCCGATCGTGATGAAACTAGAACCATTGGATTCTATGTCTCAAGGGCTTTCCAACGGTATATAGAACTCCAAATTCTGACGAACGGATCAAAAGTTATGTTCATTCGAAGTGGACGTTGCTGTCTGCATAATGCAGTCTCGCTATAGCGAGAATGCATTCTGCCTGGGCTTTAGAACAGTAGCAAAGCTCGCTATAGCGAGGTTTAAGCCCGCTAGAGCGAGCCTGCTTGCTGCCTGAGCCCGAAATGAAGCAAATTTGACCTGTTTTAAGGTATTTCCAATCCCATTCACTTAGGGTCCATTCCCTTCATTCCTAAGCCTTTCCAGGGCATGTACCTGCATGAGAAGAGCCTCCATGCTCTCTCTCTCTCAAACCACATTCCATTCCATTCATCAAACCATATACAAGTAAAGTCCATTCAACCCATTTATCCAATTTAGCATATGTAATCCAATTAACCATGACAAGCTTGGAATTTAGGCATTCTAACATGAAACATAATCAATCAAAGAAACAATACAGACATATATATTATGAAATACATATCTACTTGCCTTAACCAAGACGAAGATTGGAAAAATGGGTGAAATTTGAGGAGAAGCTTTTCTACCCTCAAAATCACAATCTACCCCGATCAAACACAACCTAATACACCAAGCAGAAGAAAGAAAGAAAAAGAATCAAGATCGGACCTAAATCTAACCAAAAGAAAGACGACATAAAAAGATGAAGTTATCGGAAACCTTACCAGGTTGATACCGGAAGCAAGAGGGAAACGCGAGGATGACTTCTAACGGATCAGATCTTCAAACGGGGTCTTCTAGGACTGAGATCTGATTTGAGAAAGGAAGAAGAAAAAGATGGCTGCGGTTCTCTCTTCCGTTGCAGAGAATAAAAGTTGGAATTAGGGTTAAAACATCGTTTAAGAAGACGATAGGAGAGGAAAAGACTGAATTGTCCTTTAAGTGGGTCCGGTGAAAGAATGGACCACTTGAAAGGTTTCTGATCGCTGGATCGCGATGAGTCAAGAGACAAAAGTCATCAGAACGACGAGACCTTTCCAACGAACCCAAAAATCACGGCGTTTAGAATATTTTGGAAAAACACTCTATTTTCCCTAAATTGCAAACTACCCCCTTGCTATGATTAAACGAACTCGGAATCAAACGAAACTTCGCAGATACTATTCTAATGCTAAAAGAAACTCTCTCATGATCTAAACCCACTTAAATATCTAAAAATATAATTAATTATAATAATAACAAATAAGCGGGTCAACGGGCTGGGTTATTGGGCCCAACTGACCCAGTAAGGTCACAGACCTTACAGTAACTCTCTTGGTTGTAGTGTACTATGTTAGTTTTATGATCTCAATCCAGTAGATGATATAATAAATTGATTAATTTATTTATTTATCAATATATTCATGCTTTCTTATTATATACTTGCATATAACGAATACGAATGACATAATGGTTCATGAGATGAACCGGAGTTCACAAGTGTATTAAATGTAACACATGTGTATGGCTGAGATCCACATACGGGAGACATGTATGGCAAATTTATACTTAAATAGCTTCATGTCAGACCTCGACCCAGGTTTGGAATATTTAATTATATTTTAACCGTGATTAGTAGATAAGCGGGGATTAGTGGACGATTAGCTTATTTTCTTAAGCTAGATTAGAATGTTTGAATAGCTTTGGAAATTTTTGAGAGTCGTTGACTTAGGCTTGACGCGGGCCGGGGCGCCCGTGTGTTGTGTGTGAACCTTTGGGGTTTAACTTTGACTTTTGTAAAATCCCGATTTTTATGTATTTTGACTCATTTCATTTAGATTATCAACTTTAATGTTTTGACCGTCTTGACTTAATGATCAGAAATCGCGTTTTTCGAGAAAAAGGGCAAATCTGACCTTTCACACAAAATCTGTACCCAAATTTCAAAAATTTCAGAAATTGACAAAAATATACTTTTTGGAGAATAGATATTTCGCTGATCGTTTTTGTCTTCTTCGTCGTTTCCATTCGGGGCCCGCAAATACCCTTTTCAGCCTTGTGAAGATTGGGACCCACAAACCCATCTTATAAGAGAGAGAGAGCTCTCTTCTTCCCTTCATTCTCTCTTTTTCCTGCAACGGTTTGAGCCAAGGGATTTTCCCACTTCCAACAACTTTCTCTCTCCTCTAGAACACCCATCTCTTGAGGTTTCTTGAAGGATTGATCTCCTAGGTTTCTTCCTCCCTCTTCAAGCTTTCCAAAGAACCTATTTTCAAAGGATTTTAGCTAGGGCAAGGTTCTCTTTCAAGCTTCCCTTCTTTGTTTGAGTTCTTCAAGGTTAGCAATGGCTTTCCAAACTTGAAATCTTTGTTTTCCTCTTCATTTATAGTGTTTTCATCACACATGCAAGAGTTTTCCCTTGAGATTTACAAATGTTGATTTTTAGGGTTCTTCTTGGGAAACTTTTGGGGGTGTTTGTAGATTGGGAGCTTGAGACCCTAGAGGATTGTTTGAAGAGTATCTTAGCTCTCATCTTGGCTTGAGGCAAGTGGATCCTACAATTAATATGATGATTCCATTTATTTAGTTTCATTTCATGGCTTTTCCTTCCTATGTTCAAATGTTTCATAGATTTGTTTTGGATAAATGGAGTAATGTGTAGGTGTGATTTCATTTGTGTTATTGTTTTAGAATGAATTGGAAGCTTGTCTTCAATTTGGTCATCTTGGAATTTAACCATCTTTATGTTAAGTTATTGTATTCAAAGAATGGGGGAAAACTTTGATTTAAAAGTGTTTGTATGATTGATTGGAATGATCAAATGGATGATGATTTGATGAGTTAAGGAGGTCAAGAAAGGGCCCAACTAATCTTGGAAATGTGTACGAAAGAAGGTGAAAGAAAAGGAATGAAAAGGATTGCAAAAATAGGAAAAAAGACCCAGCCGAGCCGGACTGGACAGAGCCCAGTCCGCTCGAGCGACCCAGGTTCTGTCTGGGCTTCGCTCGAGCGGACCTTGGGTCGCTCGAGCGAGCCCAATCCAGACTGGGGGCCTGTTCAGGGTCTGGTTTTGAGATCCATTTCAAAATCTGATTTTGGCCCATTTGAGGACTGTTTTGGGCTTGGTTTAAAGCCTGATTTGGACCTGTTTCAAGGTCTGATCTGGGCTATTTCAAGGACTATTTTGGGTCAGGTTGAGGACTGTTTTGAGCTTGGGTTAAGGCCAGATGTGGGCGTGATTTAAAAAGGTTTAAACCATTCTTTTTGGGGACTCATTGGATTATTTTTCAGGTTCACTTCCAGCCCATATTCAAGCCCAATTCAGTCCAACCCCTGTTCTATATTGAACCCCATTCAGCCCATTTACAATCTTGGAACCATTATGTAAAGTGGTTTGAATTATGATCAAAACCATTTGGGAACCCTTCAAGTCTAAATGTGCACTTCATCCCTTGTAATTGTCAAGGATCTTCTGTGGCACCAAATTACTTTCAATTAATGACAATAAAGGGGGTTAAATGTGCAGCAAGACGACCCGCATTAGATGGTTAAATCATCATTCACTCATTCCATGTAAAAAGGTTTTGTCCGGATCCATTTTTAAACGTATTTGAATGCTTTGGGCTGGTTTACCACATTTATGGATATTGATAAGACTACTCATCTATTTTGCTCGGATTCGTCGATATGTGAGATATGTATTTGTTCGGAGTAGTTTTCTTATTGATTTTTGGGAAATATATGTTTATGAACAGATTTATATTCCTTGAGGTTTCGAACTTTTACTCTAATGGCACCACTAAGCTTAGGTTATCTTGTCGGACTGATCATCCGGCTTGGGATCTTTAAATTATCTGCCAACTGCAGCTTGGATTCTGTCTGTACCGACCATGGCAACGGTTTTATTTCCGGTCCCATGTGTAGTGGCCATGGTTCTGTTTGATAACGACTTTGTCGTTCCGGTCCACATTTGTGGCTACGGTTTCTATCTGCTCCCGTTACTTCGGTAATAGGAGAATTTAGCTGTACGTGGTTTGCCAATGTTTTATATGTCTGACGTCGTATCTTATGGTTCTTGTTTATTTCACTTATTATAGTCTTGGATTCTTTAATATTTGAGGAATTGATCTTTATCTCGTCATTTCTAATATTGAGGATTTTAATCGTGGTTCTCATTTATTTAATGTTTTACTCTTTCTATCATCCCATTATTTGTTTTATTTGCTTGCCAGACCGTCGTGTCTGACCCTTTTTGCTTGGTGCCAGATGTTGAGCCCCTTGCCGTTGAGGCGCACTTTGAGGCGGAACCAATAGTTCTCGTGGAAGGCGAGTGGCAGCCCGATAATGTCGCTTAGACATCGGGTTGTTTTTGGAGCTTCGATCACATTTTGGAATAGATACTATTCTTTTTGGGGATTTGTTGTAGCCATTGTTGGCTTATTCTTTTTGGGAAATTGTAATTATTGGCTAACTTGACTTTTGTATTAAACTTGAAACTAATATTGGGGCCTATCTATAGAATGTTTCTCTTTTTGATGCTAGTCTTGTGCGTTCTCATTATACACATATGATATGGACTTTTATGTTTGCTACAATGCTTCCGCGTAATTTATTCGTGTGAATGTGATTCTTAATAATCACTGTTGGATCGATTTTTCGAGGATCCTTACCGCGGAAACCTGTGGGGAACTAGCGTGTGCGGGCGGAATTTTTCGGCCCGTCGCGCTACGACCCCGGATTAAAGTCTTGTTTAACGGGTCCTTGGTCCGGGGCCGTGACAGGCTTGGTATCAGAGCGAGAAATATTTGAGGCAATTAAAATTGGATTAAAAACATAAGGACGTAGCAAGGACTCATTAGAACTACCGTTAGCTAGCATAGATTGGGTTTGGGAACGCCTTATTTATTATATTTTTTTGTACTAACAAGTTGTTTTGCAGCACTATGCCTCCACGCAGACCTCCAGCGAATGCGAATTCATCAGGCAGTAACAATGACAGTGGGGTTGAGAATCAGATGACAGGTCAATTTCAGCAACTCATGCAGATGTTAGTTGAACAACAACAGGGAGCCAATGAGAATCAAGCAAGATTCCAAGAGTAGATGCCAAAGAAAGATGAAGAGTTGACTCAGGTTCCGAGACAGTTGCTTGAAGTTTTGGGTAGGAGACCAGAACTAATGCCTAATATGGAAGTTATGCAGAACAGAGATCGGGATCCTAATGTCTTGTTTGAGAAGTTTAGAAAGAGAGGCCCTAAGGAGTTCACAGGACAAGAAGATCCTTTAACAGCTGATGACTGGTTAGCCCACACGGAGAACATCTTTGATATTCTTACATGCACAGGCAGGCAACAAGTTCATCTAGCAGCTTCCATGTTCACCGGATTAGTATATATTTGGTGGAAAACTATTAAGGAAGGTTATCAGAATATTAAGAATGAGATTGCTTGGGCCACCTTCAAACAACAGTTCAGTGAAAAGTATGTCCCCGCACACATCAAGAAGTAGAAAGCAGCAGAGTTTTAGTTGCTCAAGCAAGAGGACATGACCGTCCTTGAATATCTTACAAAATTTGAGAAATTGTCTCGTTCTGCACCGGAGCTTGTGGACACGGAAGATAAGAAAATTACCAAGTTCATGGATGAACTTAATCCCATCATCTTGAGGGATGCATTAGGTGTAGTACCACCAACTACTTTCCAAGAGGCTATCAAAAGAGCTTACAGATTTGAAGATATAAATAATCAGATCATCAAGGATAATCAGAGGAAGAGACAGTAATACCAAGGGCAGAAATCCAACCAAGGCAAGAGATAGAGAAAACAACAGAATACTCCAGCTCAAGGTGGGTGTGAGCATTGTGGCAAGAACCATCCTACTCAGTAGTGCTATAAAGTTACTGGTGCATGTTTTAAGTGTGGTGGCACCGATCACCAAATGAAAGATTGCCCAAATAACAGAAATCAAGGCAATAGGGCACCTCAGCAGCCACCAAAGCAGGCACCTCAGCAGAACCAGCAGGCAGTTCAGAATCAACTAAGACAGCAGCAGAATCAGCAGCCCCGTCAGCAACCGCAAAATCAGAATGTCCATCCACCGCAACAGAATCAGAATGTGCAGCAAGGAAGGCAGAATCAGAACCAGAATAGACCGCGTCAGCAAGGCCGCCTCAATCACCTTAACCAAGTGGACGCTGAAGCAGTGGGAGATGTTGTGGAAGGTAAACTCTTAATTTGTGAAGTATAAGCTAAAGTGTTGTTTGATCCGGGATCTACCCACTCTTTCATATCTCCTGTGTTTGCTAAAATGATTAGTGTGCCTGCTAGAGAGTTAGAATTTGTTTTGACTGTTACGACTCCGGTAGGGAAACAAGTTGTGTGTAGTACATTTTACCCTAGTTGCTCAGTGAAGATAGGAGATGTCATTTTCCCTGCAGACCTTGTCATCTTAGTTTTGCATGACTTCGATGTCATTCTAGGCATGGATTGGTTAGCGGGACATCATGCCTCCACGGATTGCTATAGCAAGACCATTGCTTTTAGATTGGATGGGATATCCTCCGGGGTGAAGTTTCAGGGAGAGAAGGGTTTCTTCGGCTAGGTTTATTTCAGCTCTTTCCGCAGCTAAGTTGTTGAGATCGGGATGCGAAGGATTCATTGCATTTATCACCAAGGATGAACAGGCCCAATGGGTGGAGAACATTCCGGTAGTGTGTGAGTTTCCTGATGTTTTTCCGGAAGAAATTCCAGGTTTACCACCTGTCAAAGAAGTTGAATTCACAATAGAATTGATGCCATGGACTACTCCGATCTCCATTGCTCCTTACAGGATGGCTCCAGCAGAGTTAGGAGAATTGAAATTACAATTACAAGAGTTACTAGACAAAGGCTTAGTAAAGCCAAGTGTTTCACCATGGGGAGCCCCAGTACTATTTGTTAAGAAGAAGGATGGAAGCTTGAGGATGTGTATAGACTACAGGAAATTGAACCAAGTGACCATCAAGAACAAGTACCCTTTGCCAAGGACAGATGAGTTATTTGAGTAGTTGCAAGGAGTATAATTTTTCTCGAAGATAGACTTGAGGTCCGGGTATCATCAGTTGAGAGTTAGAGAATCAGACATTCCGAAGACAGCTTTCCGGACTAGATACGGGCACTATGAATTTTTGGTGATGCCCTTTGGACTGACGAATGCACCAGCGGTATTCATGGCTCTTATGAACAAGATCTTCACACGTTATCTAGATCAGTTCACAGTCGTCTTTATTGATGACATATTGTGTATTCCAATTCAAGAGAAGACCATGAGCAACACTTGAGGACTTCATTACAGTTGTTGAGAGATAATCAATTATATGCGAAGCTTGGGAAATGCGAGTTTTGACTAGAACAAGTCACCTTTCTGGGTCACATCATCTCTAGAGAAGGACTAGCAGTTGATCCAGCAAAGATAGAAGCAGTCATTAATTGGGAGAAGCCGAAGAATGTGACTGAGATTAGGAGTTTTCTGGGGTTAGCAGGATACTATAGGAGATTTGTACAAGGATTTCCATCCATTACAGCACCCTTGACCAAGTTGACCCGAAAGAATGTGCCGTTCGTATGGTCAGAGAAATGTGAAGCTAGTTTTGAAGAATTGAAGAAGAGGTTAACTCCAGCACCTGTCCTCACCTTACCTTCGGGGAGTGGTGGTTTTGTTATCTATACTGATGCTTCAGGTGTAGGACTTGGATGTGTTTTGATGCAAAATGGGAATGTGATAGCGCATGGCTCGAGGCAATTGAAGGAACACGAGAAGAAATATGCGACACACGATTTGGAATTGGCAGCGATAGTGTTCGCGTTGAAGATGTGGAGACACTATTTATACGGAGACAAATTTGAAGTTCATTCGGATCACCGTAGTCTCCAATATTTGTTCTCTCAGAAAGAATTAAACATGAGGCAAAGGAGATGGATGGAGTACATCAAAGACTATGATTTCCCAATCATTTATCATCTGGGGAAGGTTAACGTAGTGGCCGATGCATTAAGTAGAAAATCAGTTTGTTTGGCCAGTTTGCAAGGGTTTTACAATTTTCAGCAATTCGAGGAGTTGAGGGTGGAATTCCAACCCTTGAAGGAAGAAGTTATGTTGGCAAATATGACAGTTTCTGAGCCCGTCTTCATTCAGAAAATCAAGGACAGTCAGATTCAAGATCCAGACTTGGCTAAAATTGTGGAGCACATCTCAGAACGCCCAGATTCTCAGATCATGGATGGAGTTTTGTACTTCTGTGGCAGACTATGTGTTCCAAAGATTGATAATTTGAAGAATGACATTATGGTAGAAGCTCACAATACGAGGCATTCTGTACACCCGGGGAGCACGAAGATGTACCAAAATTTGAAGAGTCGTTTTTAGTGGAACAATATGAAGAGAGAGATCAGCCTTCGTATCCAGATGCATGACTTGTCAATTGGTGAAGGCAGAACATCAGAAACCACCTGGTCTTTTGCAGCCCTTAGAAATTCCAGAGTGGAAATGGGAACACCTAACTATGGATTTCGTCTCGGGTCTACCGGCTACAAGCAGAGGGAACAATGCTATTTGGATCATAGTGGATCGGTTAACGAAGTCGGCACACTTTATTCCTTTAAAGACCGGGAAGAAAATGCACATGTTGGCTTTAGCATAAGCCTTCGTGAAGGAGATTGTTAGTCATCATGGTCAGCCGGTCTCCATTATTTCAGATCGAGATAGTAGATTTGTTTCGAAATTTTGGAAGACCTTACTTCGAACCGTTGGAGAAGATGCCACCTACATTGAGAAACCGGCAGAGATTATTGACACTAAAGAGTAAGAACTGAGAGATAGAACAATTGGGTAAAGATTCGTTGGGAGAATCATGGACCAGAAGAGGCCACTTGGGAACTTCGTGATCAGGTCCAGAAGAAATACCCTCAGCTATTTCCAGAGGTTAGTGATCATTTGGAGGACCAAATGTGATTTTTAGGGGTGGAGGATGTCAGACCCCGACCCAGGTTTGGAATATTTAATTATATTTTAACCATGATTAGTAGATAAGCGGGGGGTTAGTGGACGATTAGCTTATTTTCTTAAGCTAGATTAGAATGTTTGAATAGCTTTGGGAAATTTTGAGAGTCGTTGACTTAGGCTTGACGCGGGTCGGGGCGCCCGTGTGTTGTGTGTGAACCTTTGGGGTTTAACTTTGATTTTTGTAAAATCCCAATTTTTATGTATTTTGACTCATTTCATTTAGATTATCAACTTTAATGTTTTGACCGTCTTGACTTAATGATCAGAAATCGCGTTTTTCGAGAAAAAGGGTAAATCTGACCTTTCACACAAAATCTGTACCCAAATTTCAAAAATCTCAGAAATTGACAAAAATATACTTTTTGGAGAATAGATATTTCGCTGATCGTTTTTGTCTTCTTCGTCGTTTCCATTCGGGGCCCACAAATACCATTTTCAGCCTTGTGAAGATTGGGACCCACAAACCCATCTTATATGAGAGAAATAGAGCTCTTTTCTTCCCTTCATTCTCTCTTTTTCCTGCAACGGTCTGAGCCAAGGGATTTTCCCTCTTCCAGCAACTTTCTCTCTCCTCTAGAACACCCATCTCTTGAGGGATTGATCTCCTAGGTTTCTTCCTCCCTCTTCAAGCTTTCCAAAGAACCTATTTTCAAAGGATTTGAGCCAGGTTCGCTTTCAAGCTTCCCTTCTTTGTTTGAGTTCTTCAAGGTTAGCAATGGCTTTCCAAACTTGAAATCTTTGTTTTCCTCTTCATTTAGAGTGTTTTCATCACACATGCAAGAGTTTTCCTTTGAGATTTACAAATGTTGATTTTTAGGGTTCTTCTTGGGAAACTTTTGGGGGTTTTTGTAGATTGGGAGCTTGAGACCCTAGAGGAATGTTTGAAGAGTATCTTAGCTCTCATCTTGGCTTGAGGCAAGTGGATCCTATAATTAATATGATGATTCCATTTATTTAGTTTCATTTCATGGCTTTTCCTTCCTATGTTCTAATCTATTTATCTTTCATAGATTTGTTTTGGATAAATGGAGTAATGTGTAGGTGTGATTTCATTTCTGTTATTGTTTTAGAATGAATTGGAAGCTTGTCTTCAATTTGGTCACCTTGGAATTTAACCTTCTTTATGTTATAAGTTATTGTAATCAAGGAATGGGGGAAAACTTTGATTTAAATGTGTTTGTATGATTGATTAGAATGATCAAATGGATGATGATTTGATAGTTAAGGAGGTCAAGAAAGGGCCCAATTAATCTTGGAAATGTGTATGAAAGAAGGGGAAAGAAAAGGAATGAAAAAGATTGCAAAAATAGGAAAAAAGACCCAGCCGAGCCGGACTGGACAAAGTCTAGTCCGCTCGAGCGACCCAGTGGGCCGCTCGAGCGGACCGGGTTCTACCTGGCCTCGCTCGAGCGACCCACTAGGCCGCTCGAGCGACCCAGGTTCTGTCTGGGCTACGCTCGAGCGGAACTTGGGTCGCTCGAGCGAGCCCAGTCCAGACTGGGGGCCTGTTCAGGGTCTGGTTTTGGGATCCATTTTAAAATCTGATTTTGGCCCATTTGAGGACTGTTTTGGGCTTGGTTTAAAGCCTGATTTGGACCTGTTTCAAGGTCTGATCCGGGCTATTTCAAGGACTGTTTTGGGTCAGGTTGATGACTGTTTTGAGCTTGGGTTAAGGCCAGATGTGGGCCTGATTTAAAAAGGTTTAAACCATTCTTTTTGGGGACTCATTGGATTATTTTTCAGGTTCACTTCCAGCCCATATTCAAGCCCAATTCAGTCCAACCCCTGTTCTATATTGAACCCCATTCAGCCCACTTACAATCTTGGAACCATTATGTAAAGTGGTTTGAATTATGATCAAAACCATTTGGGAACCCTTCAAGTCTAAATGTGCACTTCATCCCTTGTAATTGTCAAGGATCTTCTGTGGCACCAAATTACTTTCAATTAATGACAATAAAGGGGGTTAAATGTGCACCAAGACGACCCACATCAGATGGTTAAATCATCATTCACTCATTCCATGTAAAAAGGTTTTGTCCGGATCCATTTTTAAACGTATTTGAATGCTTTGGGCTGGTTTACCACATTTATGGATATTGATAAGACTACTCATCTATTTTGCTCGGATTCGTCGATATGTGAGATATGTATTTGTTCGGAGTAGTTTTCTTATCGATTTTTGGGAAATATATCTTTATGAACGGATTTATATTACTTGAGGTTTCGAACTTTTACTCTAATGGCACCACTAAGCTTAGGTTATCTTGTCGGACTGATCATCCGGCTTGGGATCTTTAAATTATCTGCCAACTGCAGCTTGGATTCTGTCTGTACCGACCATGGCAACGGTTTTATTTTCGGTGCCACGTGTAGTGGCTACGGTTCTGTTTGATAACGACCTTGTCGTTCCGGTCCACATTTGTGGCTACGGTTTCTGTCTGCTCCCGTTACTTCGGTAATAGGAGAATTTAGCTATACGTGGTTTGCCAATATTTATATGTCTGATGTCTTATCTTATGGTTCTTGTTTATTTCACTTATTATAGTCTTGGATTCTTTAATATTTGAGGAATTGATCTTTATCTCGTCATTTCTAATATTGAGGATTTTAATCGTGGTTCTCATTTATTTAATGTTTTACTCTTTCTATCATCCTATTATTTGTTTTATTTGCTTGCCAGACCGTCGTGTCTGACCCTTTTTGCTTGGTGCCAGATGTTGAGCCCCTTGCCGTTGAGGCGCACTTTGAGGCAGAACCAATAGTTCTTGTGGAAAGCGAGTGGCAGCCCAATGATGTCGCTTAGACGTCGGGTTGTTTTTGGAGCTTCGATCACATTTTGGAATAGATACTATTCTTTTTGGGGATTTGTTGTAGCCATTGTTGGCTTATTCCTTTTGGGAAATTGTAATTATTGGCTAACTTGACTTTTGTATTAAACTTGAAACTAATATTGGGGCCTATCTATAGAATGTTTCCCTTTTTTATGCTAGTCTTGTGCGTTCTCATTATACACATATGATATGGGCTTTTATGTTTGCTACAATGCTTCCGCGTAATTTATTCGTGTGAATGTGATTCTTAATAATCACTGTTGGATCTATTTTTCGAGGATCCTTACCGCGGAAACCTGTGGGAAACTAGCATGTGCGGGCGGAATTTTTCGGCCCGTCGCGCCACGACCCCGGATTAAAGTCTTGTTTAACGGGTCCTTGGTCCGGGGGCGTGACAGTTCACAACCAGTGATGAGACTGGACATCTCATACTGATAAGGTTGCAGTACTTTGATTACTATGAGATAGTATGATTTCTCTCGATCATCAGAATGTAAGATTCTGGATCAGAGTGCTGGTACATTGGATGTATTGAAGGACTATGAGAAGCACCTTATGAACATTGTCTTTACTTTAAGGTCTGCTCTCATAATTCCCTAGCAATAGGCTCTCAATCCTATGACATTAATGAACTCAAGTTTCTATCTATTTATTTGTTTTTAGTCACCAATGAGTGAGACCAACTGTAGGTAAACACCTCGGTGATTTGGGTACCTAGTAGTAGAGCTATGGGAATATTCAATGGTCAAGATGAAATCTATCTCTAATATTTCCTTGTGCCAATTAATCGATTTATCATTGGTAAGTGCGCACCCATTCCGATTAAGAGTTAATTGGAAATTTATGTATGATCATTATAACTAATTGAGACTCAAGGATAATAAGATATTGATCTAAGTTTGGAAGACATGTCCAATTGATCCATGGATATTAATAGAGGGGCCTACTTGTGGTAATGTGGAAGTTTATGGTCTTCTATGTAATATTCCTAAGATTGGAGTTCAATTGCATTTATATAGTGGAGTTATTTGCAATTAACTATGGGCCCAAACTACACATGAGATATGGGGTCGCGAGTCCCAGTTAGAGCCAGCTTTCTAAGGAATCCCTTATGGTCCCCACGCTAGCCCAATTATTAGAAAGTTTCTAATTCTAGTTAAACTTTAAAAGAAAAGTTACCATTTCTATTTGAAGTGAGACTTTTAATAGTGGTAATAGTAAAGTTACTAATTTTAGTAGAAGTAAGACTTCTATTTTAATTAGAAATGAATTAGAAAGATATTAATCATATATGACGTGAGACTTCTAATTATGATATAGTAAGTTACTAATTATTGTGGAAGTAAGACTTCTATTTTAATTAGTAAAATAAGAGACTTACTAATTGTTAGAGAAGTGAGACTTCTATTTCAATTAGAAAGAGAATGAGGCTTTATGCTATAAATAGGAGAGGAAATATGTGTTGCATGTCTGATGCAATAATCCCATAGGGATTCACGCCCAATGGTTTTGAGGACCAAGAGTTGGATGTCCCACACCTTTGTGCAAGAGTTGCACATGGTCATTCTCCTTTCCCTTTTCTAGTTCTTCTTCTAGTTCATCCTTTGAGTTCCTAGTAGCTCTCTCTTAGAGATCCTACCTCTTCTTGAGAAAAGGAGAATCTGATACGGGTCATAGCGTGGAAGATCAAGAGGTCTTGAAGATTCTTATTTGATTAGTGAAAGAGTTTCATCATCAAAGAAAGACACAACTCCTCGATTAGAGCACAACCGGGTTCCAAAGGTATAATCCACTTCCTTGAATGTTGTAGATTATTATGGATGCTTGTTAGTTGTTGTTTCTATCTTCTAGATAGATTGTATTTACTGATCATGATGGCTGAGATTGAGGGTTTACATCTTTGATTGATTTTGGTAGCCTTCTGGATAGTTGATCCCTGCATCAAGCGGGTCAAAAGTTTTGAAACCTATCCTAAAGGCCCACCACTATTTCCTTCATACTATGCATGTGTTTGTTAGAATAGTGCAGTGAAGTGTAAAACGTGCTTATGCATGTACCCATTTGTATAATTTGTATTAATAAATAGTTAAAGGTATATTTTGTATAAGTGTTGTGTGAAAATATGGTGCACCTATATTGTATGCTAAATTATCCATTAAGGCACTCTTACTCTTGCAATCGATATGGATATATGATCTGTAACAAGGATCACCAAGGCGAGTATTCATATCAACAGTAAAGTTGGCATTCATCGATCAAGCTTCATAAACCGAGGAATTCTTTTGAATATTTGGTGAAATTGGATGGAGATGTTGTGAGGCTTCTCTAGGTTAATTTCTCATAGGCATCCCAATATTAACCCTTAAGTGGAAGGTTTCAAGTTAATTGTACTTGAAAAGTTACTATTTGGGGAATGCACACGAAATTTCTTTTAAATGCATGTGGCCTAACATGGCCCAACCCGCCCACCTTGGCCTGGGAAACATCCCCCCACCCAACCACCACAACGAAACAACAAAAAAAAGGTAAAATATAAGGGGTATTTTGGTACATTTAACCTCTTCCCCTCATTTTCTCAAAACTCATCTACACTCTCTCTAAGCTCTCTCTCTCTTCAAGGTATTTATTTATTTAAACTCATATTTTAAAAGGGTTACTGCTTTCTGTTATAAAAAAAAGGGTCACTGCTTTGGTGCAATAGTAAAAGTCTCGGGTGCTATGCGTGATAACACAGGTTCGAGACCTTCAAGCAACTATTTTGTGCAAAATTGTCAAAGGCTATGTTTGTTTCCAATCTAAACCCTCCTAGGACCCTGCTACAGCGGGACCCACACTGGGTAATGACCCTTATATTGATAATATATAATAAGTCTCATCTTCTCCCCTTTCTTATATAAATTATCACAACAAATACATTTTTAGTTTTTTTTATAAACTTTGTTTTTGAAAAATGGCTGGACGATCACAACAATTCAACTATGACTTATAGTATAAATTATTCAAATGTTGTAAATTTGGGCCTAGATCAAGATCTAGAGGTAAAAGAAAAAATCCTGAATCCATACCCAACGTCAAACCTCAACTAAAAAGAAAAGAAAATTGACATCTAAAGTTTGGAAACATTTTGACTTACTTGAGTAAAGATCCCATTGAAAATACAATGGAGAAGGCAAAAAGCATATTCTGTAAAAAATGTTACAGTTATAAGTCATCAGGCGGCACTGGCTACTGTAATGGACACATGCGAGTATGTATGGCCAAACTTACGGGAGGGAATGTCAATCCGGCGGCAGGGAGTAGTGGCACGCAGACTCTACTATCTCAAAGTTCTTCATCTGGTAGTTTAGAAGTTTTTAATTATAATCCTTCTGTTGCTAGATACCAACATGTAAAAATTATTGTAATTAATCAATTACCATTTTTAATTGCTGAGAATGAATCATTAGAAGAATTATTGAATGAAGCCTTCACCCCTTTATTTAAAAAGATTCCTAGAAACACTATCAGAAATGATGTAGTAAAAATGTTTACAACAGAAAAAGAGAATTTAAAAATTGTTCTTCAAAACATACCCAAAAAAATAGGATTAACTTCGGATTTATGGACCTCCGAACAAAATGTTGGGTATATTTCAATGGTTGCACATTATATTGATAAGGACCGGATTATGCAGAATGATTTCATTCTCTTTACTTGAGGACCCATATCTTGGTGCTAGGATAGGGTCCATTATCGTAGAAAAAAAATCAGAGAGTATAATAATAAAAATAAAATAATTTCTATAACTTTAGATAAATGCAAACTACAACAATAACGCTGTTAAAATACTAAAACTGTACTCTCACTTAATTTACACGGGGTTATTTTTCACAATAGATGTGCATGTCACATCTTATATCTTATAGTACAAGATGAATTAGGATTTATTAACCCTATAGTAGAAGTGATTAAATGCATTGCAGGTTACATGCATCTCCTTCAAGGAAACAAAATTGAAAGGAAATATGTAGAAGTCTTCATAAAAATCCCACAAAACTACAATCAGATGTAAAGCATAGGTGGGATTTTACTTATAAATGTTAAGAGAAACCTGCAATTATAAATGTATAATTAATCAATATTGTGCTTTTATTTAACACATGTAGATATTAAAATAAGTGAAGAAAATTGGCCAGTTCTTAAAATAATAAGAGATCTTTTAGAAGTTTTATTTATTTATGATGCAACATTATTTTTTTCCGTGGCATATTATCTACCTCACAACTCAAGTAACCTTATTTTTTACTGTGGTATATTATCCTACCTCAACTCAAGTTTTGAACCACTTTTATGTAATTAGTCTTTTGTAAAATGTAGAAATATAGTGGATATGTGTACAACAATGGAAATGAAGTTTTCACTCTGCCGAAGAAATGCTCCATTAACATTTTGTTTAGCCTTTATATTAGATCCTAGGTTAAAATTAGTAGGTGTAGAATCTTTATTTGAAGCAATAAATGATAATATGAATGCCACTAATGTAAATAATATTTCTATCATCAAATCTTATTTAGATGAACTTTTTATTGAGTATTCTACCCAACTGGGTAGATCGGAAATAACCTATACCCCTCCCCAACCACGGGCAGGGAAAAAGAAAGCCCAAGGAATATTCTTAGGAGCTCTTGAGACAACCATTTTTTTGGACCTAGTCAAATTGTGAATCAATTATCAGTGTATCTCCAGACTAGTTCCATTGATGTCGTTGATGATGACACCAGTTTCAACCTTTTGGCCTGGTGGAAAGCAAGTGAAAGTAAATTTCGTGTGCTTTCTGCCATGGCCCGTGATTTACCAAACAACCCTAGTGTCTACAGTTGCATCGGAGCAAGCTTATAGTGCAGGTGGGTGACTTATCGACAACAGGAGGGCGATGCTATCAGAAGAAACGATGGAAACATCCACGTACCTATGGGATTGGTTTTTGGCAGAGAAGAGAAAGCAAAACTTGATCCTAGAATAAAAAATAGAAGACGACTTTTCAGCATTAGAAACATCATATTATTAAAAAAAATATCATAGTTATAATTTGTAAGATTTATTTCAAGTTGGACACTATCATCATAGTTAGTCATACTTATAATTCTTATTTATAATTTTTTTAAAGTTGAAATTATCATCAAACTTGTAAATCTTATTTGAAGCTAAAAATTATCATCAAAGTTGTTGTAAACTTTATTTCAAGGAATATAAAATAGTTAAAGTTTTAATTTTCCTTTGTAAATTAGGATCAATGTTTGTGCATTTATTTTATTAATTTCAACTTTATTTCAAATTGAAAACCCTAAGTCCATAAATTCCATTTCAATTTTTAGAAAAAAATATTAGGAGGGGCCTGTGGGCAAGGGCAAGCTTGTCCCAGCCCAGACTGTGGCACAACCCAGTCTAGCACGTGGGTTGGCATGACCTAGCACGTGCTGGGCCGAGCCCCTGCCTGCCTGGGCACGAGCCGTGACTTTCCACAAGTCGGCATAGGGCTGGGCCGACTAAACTGTGGGCCGTGTCGTGCGTTTTACACCCCTACTCATCTCTCAATGAAAGCTTCTATATTTGTGTTTACCTTTTCTTAAATAAAATTCAGTTGATTTTCAAGAAAAAAAGGAAAAAGAAAAGGTAGGATCAAAGAGTTGTAAAATTGTTGGTGAGAAATATTGCATTGGTAGTTTGACACAAATCCAAATTTGAGGCAGGCCTACTGGACCCCGCCTGAAGGTTTATACCAAAAGGCCCAAGTCCCACAAGGCCCAACAACGAAGGATTCTCCAACTGCCTTTTCGAACAGCTTTCCTAGATGTTAGTAATTACTATGATTTAGCAGTAATTAGTTAGTTTCTAACTCTATTATGGCTTGTTGTCCAAGTTAGTCCTTAGGCTAAAACTATATAAGGACGTAATCCCTTGTCTTTGGGACAGATTACAATTGAATGAAAGTTAATTTTCCCTATCGTGAGTGTTAAGATTTTGTATATTGTAATTTGATGGATGCATATTCATTTTATTCATCACTTGAATTTTCACACATGATTTAGAATTAGAAAATCTTGAAATCTGGATTTATATATGCATTGTTTTAAATATTACAAATCTTATAGTTTGTGAATGTTTTGGATTTAAATCTTGGATGCATTTGTTTTTTAAAAGAATTTTTACAAATCAAGCAAGCCTATGTTTTAAAGTTTCAAATTATATTTGGCCTTTTATGTTACATAATTTTTTAAGCACTTGGATTGGCTTAAATCATGTTTCCATGCTTGATTTAATGGCTTAAAAATCCCCATGCAAGAACCCTTAGAATTATACTAAAAATGGGATTTTTCATCACAGTCTGTCGGTCGACCGACGACAAGGTGTCGGCTGACCGACAGAGAACCGAGGCCAACCGAGAACCTCTGTCTGTTCCATTTCCAGAGAGCTAAAATTTTCAGAAATTCTCTTTCGGTTCTGGTGTCGGTTCATGTCGGTTAAACGACAGATGTATAACGGTCATAAAACTTTTGAAAACATGATCGTTGCTTAATGACCATTGAGGTGTCGGTCGACCGACACCTACCTGTTGGTCGACCGACAGGTAGCCGTTGGCAGCTTTTTTCTATAAAAGCATGCTCATTCCTTTGGCCAAAGTTGATGATTTTGAAGCCATTTTTGAAGAGCTTTGAGGCCGAAGAAAGGGGAAGAGCTAAGGAAGGCTAATGGTCATTTAGAAAAGTTAAAGCTTGGATTAATGAAGTTAAACCACCAAGTAAGCTTTGCCTTTATTAATCATATGTTTTTATGCTTTGTCTAAATTATTGGTAAATAATTTTAAGCAAATTAACTATGTTGTGTTGAATCCTCTACTTCTCTTAATCTTTGATTTTAGTTATTGGATTCTTCACCCTTGATTTCAAACCAAGTTTTGTTTTAAACTTTGTTAATCATGCTTAGCCAAAATCTTTGATTTCTTTTGTGGCATGATACATTAACTTGTTTGAATCTTTCTTTGTTGTTTTCATTCATTTGAATCCTAATTAAACCTTTGTTTTTTGAAAACAACATTGCACATGCATCACTTGATTAGTCTTAATCATTTTCATACCACTTGTGATCTTTAGATTTTCATATCATACAACTTGTAATTGTTCAAGTGATTTGCATTTGACTTCAATTATATCTTTTATGTGCTTTAAACTTTGAAATGCTTTAAGCATAAAATTCACTGGACTTAATTTTAACTTGATTGAAGTTCTACACACACACACCTCATGAGCATTCATCTTTGCATCTCTTAGTGTGGTGTGTGAGTTTGTTTTACAATTTCATATCCACCTTTTTAGAGGCAATTTATTTGAGCTTAAATTGTAATCTCTTAAAGTCTTTGTGAAGACACCTTCTTGAGAGAAAATCTTTATTTGTAAAGGTTATTGCTTAGCCTAAGAAAAACATTGTGTAAAGGTTCTTGCTTAGCCTAGAAAAACATATTGTATAGGTTGTTGTTTAGCCTTGAAAAATAACATTGTAAGGTTATTGCTTAGCCTTTTGGAAAAGCATACTTAGTGGAAATCCGGTGGGGTGTTGAGTCACAAGCCGGTAGTGGATGTAGGCATTGAGACCGAACCACTATAAAT
This sequence comes from Litsea cubeba, assembly GCA_012931725.1. NCBI lineage: Eukaryota > Viridiplantae > Streptophyta > Magnoliopsida > Laurales > Lauraceae > Litsea > Litsea cubeba. The sequence continues at coordinate 41,432,134 of CM022952.1, forward strand.
CTTTGTGTAGTGGTGATTGATTTGTGGTGATTGTTGTGTTTAAGCTTCCGCATATTGTATGATTAATCATCACATGTGACTAGTTATTTTCAAGAATTAAAATTGGACATAATTAGTCATTAAGTGTAGCTCACCCTATTCACCCCCCCCCCCCCCTCTAGGGTTAGGATCCCTTGGACTTTTAATTGGTATCAGAGCAAGGTTGCTCTATATTTAGGATCAAGTGTTTGAGACTCTTGATTAGGTGTAAAAACCTAGAGTTTAAACCCTAGTTTATATTTTATGAAAATCATTAGAATGGATTCCACTATGCTAGACTTTGTAGATTCTTCTAGAACACTTCTTCCATCCATTGGAGATTCAAACATCAAAATTAAAGAATCTCAACTTAAATTAAAAGAGAAAGAAATTAAAGAAAATGAAAATGATATTCAACAAGCTTATGATGATTTATACACATTTTCCTTAGAGCTTGTTAAGAAGAATAAAAGATTAGAAGAAAAATCTAAAAGTCTAAACAAAGAATTAGTTTCTTAAAAAAAAAAGAACTTAGAGAGAAAGAAGAATTAATAAATTGTGTAGACTCTAAGTTTATGATCTCTTTGCATAACCTACAAAATCCTCAAGATGAGTTAATTAAATTAAAGATAGGTTGTGATAATCTTAAAAAGGAAAATTTGAAACTAAGAGATCAATTACAAAGGCAAGATAAAAACATTAGCAATCTTGAATCTAAGTTGACTATCACTAAGGAAAATTTATCTAATGCTCAAAATAAGATAAATACCCTAGAACTTGGATCTATTGAAGTTAATGAACTTAAATCTAAGTTAAAACTTGCTCATGAAGAGCTAAACAAATTTAAGAACATTCAACTAACAAAAGTTAAAAATGAGAATTCAACCCTTAAAAACCAAGTCACTGAACTTGAAACCTACAAACAAAAGTATGAGTGCAAATTTACCAAAAATGAAGAAAATCTTGAAAAGTTATTTAAATTGGGTAAATCTCAAAGAGATAGGATAGGTCTTGGTTATGATAGGAATATTTCACATGACCCTTAATTCACCAATACATTTGTGAAAGGTGAGTCCTCATTCTCTAGCACTCACACTTCTTTGTCCATGACTAAATGCAATTATTGTGGCATCGAAGGACATTTTAGGTTTGAGTGCAAATCAAGAAGAAGTCATGTGTCTAAAATCACTTTTGAACCAAAGAAAGTAAAATAAAATTCTATGATGGTTAAGACACTAAAAACCAAGGAAGACTCCAAGAAGACTAAACAAGTAAAACCTATTAAAAAGGAGTCTCCTAAAATAGATTCTAAAAAGATTAAACAAGTTAAATCTAGTATAAAAGAATCTATAAATAAAAAGCTTCTCAACCTACCTCTCCTAACTCAACAAATGAAAGAACTTTTGAATAAAGTTGTTAAGTTAAATCTAAAATTCAAAAGTCAAATAAAGGGAGGAAATAAGAAGTGAACCAATCCCCTAAGAAGAAAAGTCACCAACCTCAAAACACTAATCACCAACCTAAGCTTAATTTAGTCAAATCTAAACATCATGGTGATAAGTCTAAATTGAAAATTTATCAAGTCAAATCTCCTATAGTTGGTGGGACTTTTAAGATGGACCTCAAAGACTTAACCTCTCAAGACCATAGGTGGATTTCCAAAGTTATATACTTAGACAAACCTTAAGGCCTTGGACCTCATTGACCAACCTATCCTTTTTAGTTAAATCCTTTTGTTGGTCATGATGTTGCATTTGCATTTTATATTTTCTTAGTTACATTTATTAAAATGCAATGTTTATTTGTAATCAATTGATTTTGTCATCATGCACCATTCTAGTTAAATATCATGGTTTTCAAAATCACTTTGATTATAATTTTCTCATGTTAGAATTTGCCTTTTGCTCACATATAGTTATATATCTTGCAATGCATTTCTACATGTTCAATTGATTATGGTTTCAAAAGTTTTAATAGCTAGATCCTACATAATCAATTGATTTTGAAAAATCATTTGTTTGAATGTTATAGTAAGATTTTTCTTTAAAAACAAATGATTTGAATCAATTTAAATTTTCCATAATCTTACTAATTATATCCCTTGGTATGGAAAATATGTGTTCAATTTGTATGAGCCCTTGTAGTTTTATTCTTTGGAATACAAATTGAAAAATGTTTTCTCTTCATTTGCATACTCATTTTGTCCATTGTTGGATTTTTTTTAAGATTTGAAGATTGTTTGAATGGAATTGCTTTAAAACATCATTAGTTATATTCATCAAAGCATGTTCCATGTACTCATTTCCTTATGTATTTGATTATGTCATTGCAAATGGGAATGAATGTTGTTTTAAGCTATCTGCATCTTTGCTCATTTAGTTACATTCTTTATGCAAATGTTTATTTGTTCCATGCATGGTTGTGCTCTTTAATTGTTTTTGTAGTTACCATACTAGAACCCAAAAATCCATCTTTTGTGCATTCTAGTCATTATATTTGAAATGGATGGTTATTATGTTTGATTCATGTATATTATCTTTTCATCCAAATACATGTTTCAACTTCATATTAGTGTGCTTGATCATATGAACCTCTTTGAAATTCATTCCTTGTATTTCATAGTTATATCTATTGTTTGATGCATTTCTTAGATGTTGAATTCATATGATTTTGACACTTTGAAAATTGCATGATTTACAAACTTATATCATTTTAATGCAATTTATCATGTTCATCACTATGCTCATTAATCATATTATTCTAAGTGATGAATATCATTTTATGATGCTTGTTGGAATTTTGTGTTTGTCACATGCTTGCTCTTAATCATGTTTCATATTCAATTGGTATCATTTTTAATTAGTATCTATATCCAATTGGTATCATATCTTGAGTTTGTGATAGACCTTGTGTACATTGGATTGAACTTGATAGTCATATGTCTTTTGTTCCATGTCACATTCCTTTAGCTTCTTAATTTTCATGTTTGCCTCCTCTCATGCTCTTATAGGTAAATCACATGACTACCATGTTTATGTGTTCATAATCTTGGTTGGTTAATGGTAGAGGTAGGCTTCATGTTTGAAACTTCATTTCACTCATCTTGCACATCATAGTCCTATTTTATGATTGAATGAAATGATTTCAAAATATTCATAGCACATGATTTTCATAGTTATATTATTTTATACTATGTTTAGTATATCCCAATGACCTTGCTCTTTATATTGGTAATTTGATCATATTGAGCTTTATAGTCAAATATTATTATCAATTGAATCTAATCCGTCACTTGAAGTTAACCCTCAATTGTTTAAACAATCTTCTTCTTGTACCAAATAGTTATATTCTTGTCAAAAGTTTGACAAAAGGAGAGAATGGATTGAGGGGGAGTGAATCTTCATAGGAAGTATTAGTTTTGATCAAATTCACCCTTATATTGGCTCTGATACCCTTATAGCGTATTACCCATGCATGATAACCTGTTACGTATTTCATTTTTTATTTCCTTTGTTAACATGTGCTACTAAAAGATATTTTCCTTGTTTCATGTGTATAGGTATCCCTCTTCAATTGATACCTTTGCAATTTAATGGCAAAAGGGGAGCAAGTTCTCAAGTTTAATGGCAAAGGGAGGGAAAGTGTTCAAGCTATCCAAAGGGGGAGAGAATGCACATCTTGCCAAAAGGAGAGTGCATGATCAAAGGGGGAGAAATGAAATGAAGAAAGCTTGGGAGCTAAAGAAGATGCTTGGTCTAAAGAAAGGAAGATGAAGAGAAAGCTTGAAGATTGATCAAGCTCCAAGCATCAAGGAGAATGAAGAAAAAGAGCTTGAGCCCAAGCTAAATGAAGAAGCATTCAAAGAGATTTCAAGAATTGTCCAGCTGAGGAGGAGCTGAAGACTATGTGTTAAGTTTTAGTTTTGAGCAAGGTTTGCCAACATATTGAAGGTTTGCCATCAAATTGCAATGGGGGAGATTGTTAGGATTTTGTATATTGCAATTTGACGGATGCATATTCATTTTATTCATCGCTTGAATTTTCACACATGATTTAGATTTAGAAAATCTTAAAATCAGGATTTATATATGCATTGTTTTAAATATTGCAAATCTTATAGTTTGTGCATGTTTTGGATTTAAATCTTGGATGCATTTGTTTTTGAAAAGAATTTTTACAAATCAAGCTAGCCTATGTTTTAAAGTTTCAAATTATATTTGGCCTTTTATGTTACATGATTTTTTAAGCACTTGGATTGGTTTAAATCATGTTTCCATGCTTGGTTTAATGGCTCAAAAATCCCCATGCATGTTGACACAAAAAAAAAAAAAATTTGTGCGTCACTTTGCCTCTTCAACATCAAGAGAACTATATGAATTCGCAGCCTGCCATAAATAGGCAATGTTATTTCCAAAAATCAAATCTTGTCAGAATCAAACAAAAACTACAAGATTCTCCAAGACAACCAAAAGAGGAGTACACAAGAAGTTGCGGGCCATTTCAAAGTCATTTGGCCTAACTTCACTCCTCCAATAGCTGAACAGGAGCTCCCGGCGGCGACAACATCGAAGACACCAAATCTTCGATAAGAGCCTGTGGATGATCTCAAAATACGTCCAAAAGGCTCCACGTCAAGTTCCGAGTCAAACCGACAACGTTTGACCCTACATCAACCCTCGAACAGCTAAATCAAGCCTCTCGGCGGTGAGAACCACCGAGACCATCACTCATCAAAAAGAGTACACGGACGGCTTCAAGATGCTTACAAAGGACTACACGTCAAGTTTCAGGTCATTTCGACAACATTTGGCCATACTTTGACTCTCGGAAGCCAAATCAGGTCTCTCGCCGGCGAAGCTCCCCGGGACCATGGTTTCCAAGACAAAGCATGTGGATCATCTTAAAATGACTCCAATAGGTTCCCTGTCAAATTTCAAGTCAATCGGACATCGGTTGCCCACACATCAAGGCGCGACATCTTCCTCGCGACAAAATCAAGTCTACTGGCAACAGGACCCATATGGCTTCAAAACTCAAATAAAAGCATATGGTTGGTCTTATTTATTGCTCAGGAAGCTACATCTCAAATTTCAGGTCATTCCGACATCGTTCGACCTAGTTTCAGCTTCTGACGGAAAATCGGCAGCTCTACGCGACAAAGTCTTCGACTTTCCCGGAAAATCGGAAACTTTGTACTCCAAAAAGTAAGGATTCTCGTCAAGTTTTTTGCAGGGAAATCAGACCAATAAATGTACAAAAATGTCAAGAAAAATACAGAAGAAAAAAGAATGAAAAAATACCTCAAAACGGCCGCAAAACGGGGACCAAAGGGGAAAATTCCCCCCAGGGTCGCAGACCCCCGCGACCCTGGCCGAGGGTCGCCAGCCCCTCCTACCCTGGCCTAGGGTCGCTGGCGACCATGGATCGCCGGGTCGCCGAGTTCGCCTCGGAAGGCCCGTTTTCCATCGTTTTTTTGCGATTCGAAGCTTCCAACTCTTGGGATTTTCTAAAATTCATACTTTTGAGGCACCAAATCCTTCGACATCCGTCAGAATCACGGGTCAATCATCAAGTGTATCAAAATCAACATTGATCACCAACCGGTCAACCAAAAAGTGTGCTTTCTACCCGATCGATCGAGAAATCAACAGGACAGATGGCACCAGCCCGCTATTGACAATCAATGCCTTAAGTTACGTGGTCATCCGATGTCGATCTATATGAAGATCCATCAATAATCATCGCCAGAAGAATCCCAAAAGACGCGGCATGGCTCGCGACTCTTCAACTGCTCGGCGACCACTTAATGCGATTAATTGACTAGCTTTATTGCAGTCATCAATTCATTTCTTTGGATGGCCCAATCAGAAGCGAGCATCTAGGAGTTACAAGTCAATTGATTCATGGCATTTAAACCATGAAACTCCTCCCATCATGGTGATTAAAGGCAACTAAATGCCCTCAATCTCCACCGGCCATTCAGAAGCCAAGAAAAAGGAGTTACAAAATAAAGAAATAAATCTTGTAACTCCTCCCTTTATGTAGCTTTTGTTAGATATCGCGATCACTGAGAGGGGGGGGGGGGGGTGAATCAGTGATTCCATAAAAACAAGTCCAATTTAACAACAAAAGCAAATCAAATCACACAAGGACACTAGATTTAACGTGGTTCACCAAAAGGCTACGTCCACGGTTCAAAGACTGTCCGAACACCGATCCGGAACAGGTCTGAATCTATTTAGTCGCACCAACGACAAAGAGCACCAACCCTTAAGTTTCAGATAGCACCAACTATCTAGGAAGCACCTACTCCCTTTACAATTTATCTGCACCAACAGATAGGATCACCAAACCCCTAACACCAAGCACCAACTTGATGTTCTACAGAATTAAAGTAGAGAACTTTTCTACAGCCTTTCCCCTCTACAATCTCTCTCTCTCAATCCCTTACAAATTGAAATTAAAGCATAAACAGAGAGACACTTATCTTATGGACGAATCACCATCTTCATGAGCACATTCTCGTCCACACTTGCTGTAGAAACGTGCAACACAACAGCACACAGCAACAGCACCTTCTTCTCTCCAAAACCCTCTCTTTTCTTCTGTACTCTCTTCTCTTCTCCTCTGTACACTTGAAAACGAACCAATCAAGCCTTTATATAGGTCATGGTAACCCTTAAGAGTGTTCAAATTAGGCTAGAATTCGTTTAGAAAGAGTCCCAAACGAAAGACATAAGGTTCCTGAATTTTCGTGCACAACTTCTAATTTCTGCACAATTCTGGTTCCCGTGCTCGGTCGACCGCATGGGGTCCCCGGTCGACCGGCGACACACTATGGCAAGATTTAACTGGGAGCTATCTGGGACTTTCTTCTGCAGAGTTCTCTTGCCCGGTCGACCGCATGGGGTGCCCGGTCGACCGACCACTCTGCTTCAGGAATTCTGAATTCTTGAACAGTTTTAGCTCTGTTTTCTCTTTGAAGCTCTATCAATACCACACTATAAACACCACACTAGTGACATTGTGTTGACAATAATTCCAACACAAAATGATACTTGAGATACTAAATACTTCAATGCTTCATAAGACTTCTCAAGTCATCTCAAATTCCAACAATCTCCCCCTTTGGAATTGTTGGCAACACTTGGAGCTTCAACACTTGGAACACTTTGAACCAGTTGACCTTCATTAAGCTTCTTCAGAACCATAGACCAACAGAATCAAGATCTTCACATTCTTGATACCAACCTCTCCCTAGCTATCATAGCATAACTTCTTCTAGCATAGCTTTCTCCTAGCATAACTTTCTCCCCCTTTGACAACAAGTCCAAAGGGACCAATGAAGGATCGAATAGGATATTCATGGAATACATTGCTCCCCCTTTCAAGCACAACTCCTAAGGCTTAGGAGAGTGAGTAACTCCTAATTTTTTCCGGAGATACTCGAAGACTTCCTTTGGCAGAGGTTTTGTGAAGATATCAGCAACTTGCTCAGTAGTTGGAACATATTCCAACTTTACCTCACCGTCTGCAACCTTTTCCTTGAGAAAGTGATAGCGGATTGCAACATGCTTCGTTCTAGAATGCTGAACAGGATTCTTGGAGATGTGAATTGCACTTGTGTTGTCACAGAGGATCGGCGTAGGATCTGTTGTCGGAACTCCTAGATCAGAGAGCATTTGCCGCATCCATAACACTTGCGTACAACAAGTTGCCGCTGCAATATATTCCGCTTCCGCTGTAGAAAGGGATACTGAATCTTATTTCTTACTGTGCCATGCCACCAACCTTTCACCGAGATAGAATGCACCACCGCTTGTACTCTTGCGATCATCTATACATCCAGCCCAATCGGCGTCAGAGTATGCAACAAGAGTGAAGGATTTGCCTTTAGGATACCAAATGCCAAGCTCCATGGTACCTTTCAGATATCGAAATATCCTTTTTACTGCTGTAAGGTGCGTCTCAGTTGGTGATGCTTGAAATCGAGCCACCATACATACTGCTTGCAGAAGATCCGGTCTTGTAGCAATCAAATAAAGCAAGCTTCCTATCATAGAACGATAAGTGGTGTGATCAACGGACGAACCCTTATCATCTTTGCTTAGTGTAAGATCCCGACCCCAGTCCTTTTGTTTAGCATTGTTTTAATCGTGGTTTAACTTGGTAAGCGAGATTTGATTTAGCTTGACCGCGTATTTGAGTTTGACCGGATTTTTCCTTGCCTTGGAGATTTTGTAGACCGTTGACTTTAGTTTGACCCGGTCCTTAGGATTTGTATTTTTATGGGAAATTACTTCGGATTTCTAAAAATTCGGGATTTGGAGTATTTCGACTCATTTTACGAAGTTTAACAACTTTCATATTTTAACCATTTTGATTTGATGATCAGAAAATGCGTTTTTCGAGAAAAAGGGCAAAACTGACTTTTCACCCTAAATCTGTCCATGAATTTCGAAAATTCCAGAAATTGGGGAAATTATACTTTTTGGAAAGTAGATATTTCGCCGATCGTTTTTGTCTTCTTCGTCGTTTTCATTCGGGACCCGCAAACATTAGTTTCAGCCTTGGTGAGTTTGGGGCCCATGGGGCCCAGCCCATTTTCTCTATAAAAGCCATGGGCTCTTCTTGTCTCCCCCATTCTTTCTCTCATTTCCTGCAACAAAGTGGGGTTAGGGTTTCTCCCAGCCCCCTTTCTCTCTCCTCATGTATCCCTCCTCCCTTGATGCTAAATGGAGATTTGAGCTCCTCTTCTTCTTCCCCATCTTCCTAGCTTCCCCTAGACACCATTTTTGAGATGTTTGAGCTAGAGAAGACCCATCTTTCAAGCTCTTCTTCTTGTTTGGGGCACCCAAAGGTTAGCAATGGTTCTCTTTTCTTTTCATCTTTGTTTTCCTCCTCATTTGGAGTGTTTTAATCCCACATGCAATGGGTTTTCATGAAGGTTTACAATGGATTGGATTTTTAGGGTTTTCCATGAGCTATTTGGGGGTTTTATGATTTTGGGAGCTTGAGGCCATTAGAGGACTTTCATGGAGTGTTTTACATCTTCTCTTGACTCAAGGCAAGTGGATTTTCAATTAATGTGATGTTTTCATGTTTTTGTTGGGTTTCATGGTTTTTCCTCATGTTATTCTAATCCTTTATTAATCATGGATTTACTTTGATTGAATGAACCATTGTTATATTGATTTCAATATATGTTATTGCTTTACAATGCATGGGAGGTTTGCTTTCACTTGGTCATTTAGAAAGAAAATTGGACTATCTTGTGTTTGGTGTTCAAAGAGAAACTTTGTTTTGAAAAGGCTTGTGTTTGATCAATTGGATGGACTTATGGATGGTGATTGATGAGTTTGGAAGGTCAAGAAGGGCCCAAAGAATCTATGAAATTTGTATGAAAGGTTGGAAATGGAAAATGATCAGAAAAAAATCAGAAAAAATGCAAAAGAATGGAGTTTGCTGCACTCGGGCCGGACTGGGCAGGCCCAGTCCGCTCGAGCGACCCACTGGGTCGCTCGAGCGGACCAGGCACTGTCTGGGTCCGCTCGAGCGACCCACTGGGTCGCTCGAGCGACCCAGCTTCTGTCTGGGTCCGCTCGAGCGGGCCTGGGTCCGCTCGAGCGAGCCCAGCTCAGTCTGGGCTCGGGTTTGGGCCCAAGTTTGGATTGTTTGTGGGCCAGATTGTTTGGGGCTTTCTTGGGCCTGATTCAGGCCAGTCCTTGGGCCATTTCAAGACCTGATGTTGGGTTAGTTTAGGGCCTGATAGTGGGCTGTTTTAGAATTTGTTGGTGGGCCTGTTTTATGGTTAATTTGGGTTGGTTTAAAACTTGTTCCTTGGGCCTGATTCAAATTAGTTTTGGACTGTTTTTAAAATCAGTTTTGTGGGCCTGTTCAGTTTAGTCTCGGGCTGTTTTTAAGGTTTGTTTGTGGGTCATCCTAGGTTTAGGTTTGTGGGCCTGTTCGAAGTTTGTTTGGGCTGTTTTAAGAATTGTTTTGAAGGCCATTTAAGTATTAGTTTTGGACTGTTTTTAAAATCAGTTTGTGGGCCACTAAAGGTCTAGTTTGGGTCGCTTTAAAAATCAGTTTTGTGGGCCTGTTCAGATTAGTTTTGGGCTGTTTTTAAGATGTGTTTTGTGGGCCATTCAAGTTTGGTTCTGGGCCGTTTTAAGGTTTGTATTATGGGCCATCTTAAGATTTGTCTTGGGCTGTTTTGAAAACTCGTTTTGTGGGCCATTTAAGAGTAGTTTTTGGACTGTCATTTGGGACTATTTTGGACTCGGTTTAAGGCCAACTATGGGCATGTTTTAATGAGATTTGAGATTATTTGTGATACTCGGAAATTTGTGAAATGGGAATGATGTGAGAATGAGTGCATGTGAAATTACCTGGGAACCGTTCGGGTCTTGATGCGCACTTATCATTTAAATATTATGGATTTTCATTGGCATCAAACTCACTCCTTAATGATTAATGTTTAAAGGTTAAATGTGCATTGAGATGGTCCCTTGGTAAGTCATTAAGTCATTCTCCACTATCCATTCCATTTCAAGTCAGAAAAATGTATTTGTATTTGTATTTGCATTTGTATTTGTTTTCTTTGGTGAACTAATCTAAATAGCATCGGTGATTTGTTATAAAATCATGTGTCTTCCCATGTTCGAAAGGGTTGATCGTATGATTTTATACAAACCACTTTGATGTGTATTTGAACGGTTCACCATCGAAATTCGTACGTTTTCTCCGATTCGATTTGAAAGGAGATTTGGAGTATGTTTGTCACATTCGGGATTTCTTCGATGAGACCACGATTTGTTAAGATTAGTATTTTGAAAATGAAACCTCGAGGCAAGATTGGGCCAGAGCTATGTGGTGCGAGCCCATGAGCCAAAGAGGCTATGACTTCGAAAACAAAACCCCGAGGCAAGACGGGGCCAGAGCTATGTGGTGTGAGCCCCTGAGCCAAAGGGATCAGTATTATGTTAGATTTGCATCTGTTTGAGTTTGAAAACTAAAGGCACCACTAGGCTTAGGTCACCTTGTCGGGCTGATCACCCGGCTTGGGGTCTTTACTCTGTCCGCCAGCTGCAGCTTGGATTCTGTCTGTACCGACCATGGCAACGGTAATTATCTGCCGGTCCCATTTGTATGGCTACGGTTCTGATACTTTTGATCTGCCGGTCCCATTTGTATGGCTACGGTTCCGATCCTCTGTTTAGTACCACGTTCAGTGGCTACGCTCTGTTTGCTCTTATTACTTCGGTAATAGGAGGATTTAGCTATTTGTGGTTGCCTGTGTTTTATCTGTATATTGCTTTAGTTTATGATTTCCGTTGGTTATGCTTTTTATGCTCAGATTCGTTTAATGTTTACGATATCGATCTTTATCATATTGTCGCTATTATTCAGGATTTGAAATGTATTTCCGACGATTAAACGTTTGATGCAGGCTTTTATCTTTTCGAGATATTCGTACATCTGATATTGCTCTTTTACTTGTTTTGACGTTTATGTTCGGTTTTTCGATCGTTTAGCATGCTTTATTGCCATTATTGTTTAGACTCGTTATTCGGTTTTTCGATGATTTCGTCTGGTTTTATGTATGTTCCTTTTGTTCATATTATTTGTTTATTTGCTTGCCAGACCGTCGTGTCTGACCCTTTTTGTTTGGTGCCAGTTCCTTCTCTTTCTGTTTGTAGGTGTTTGATCAGAGGAGGCGGTAGGACCGCCGGTCTGACGTGAGAGGCTGCCCATTGATATCATCTAGATGTCAAGTTTGGCACCGGAGTTCGTATTAAACATTTGAGGGTAGTATTTCTGTTTAGTTGGATATATCTTTGTATGGCTTTACCAGCCTTTGTCTTTGGGTTTGTAATTAAGACATATGTTAATTGTAACTTGAATATGTGGGAAATAATAGATTTGTTACTACCAGCTCAGTGTGTTGTGATTGATGGCTTGTGATATTGGTTGAGTGCGACACGGAACCCGATGGCCACGGATTCCGGGTCGTAACACCATGTGTAGCTTCCGCGAAAAATATACTCTGATTGTGTTGGCATGTGAATATCCTCATTCACGCGGATCTTGGGAACTATAACGAAAAGTTTCAAATTATTCCAAAATTTCGCACCCCGAGATCGGTTCGCTGCAGGTCCCGGTTTCGGGGCGTGACAGGTTTGGTATCAGAGCTGATTAGTTTCTAGGAAATAAAATACTCTAGAGACATTAAGACGTGTGGTGAGGACTCGTTAGATTGTGTCGATTTGTTTTCCCGTGTCTTTGTTTCGTTGGATTTGAGTCGGCTTTTCTTTCAGTTCGGGAGATTTTGCTTGTCTTTTCTTTTAGTTCGTGTTGTTAGGAGATTTGGACGGCCAAATTTCCTCCTTAGTGGTGGAGAATTTAAAATCTCCATACTCTTGTTCGGTGTCTTTTATCTTTGCTTGTGTCGGAGACTGAGAACCTCTTGGATTTAGTATGTTGTTTTCGGAGAACCTCAGCAGATTTTCAGCCTTCAGCATCTTCAATGTGATTATTAAGAGAAGACTTGTGCAATTGCCCGTCAGAGTTGGACTCGAGCAGTAGTTGAAGATCCCCTTTCAGCTAATCGGAGATCGTCATGCAATGCACTAAGGTAAGTTAATGTGGATTTTTGGGTGAACTCAGACCGTCTTTCCAAGATGAAGGACTGCAGGAGACACATTAGTTGGCAATTTTTACGAAGGGAGAAGTGACCTTAGTTAGTAAGATTTGGAGTGGTGCAAGAAACTCAGGGATTTCCTCGGATTCGACGAGCATGGTCATGGTTTTGGTTGAGAGTTTTGGTAACTCGTAGCTTAGCCGGTGTAGTTGATTCAGCAAGGGAGTACCTCAGTGGTTTGGATGTCCATTTCTTATTTAAAATGATTTTCAGGATATTTTCATCTTTATTATGTTTTCCTCAATGTCTATGATTTATTCTTGTAGTGTTTAAAAATGGATTTATGTTTCTTCTTTGAGGCTTATTTTGAATTAAAAACTATGTTACTATACTCTTTTCATAAGTCACATGAGTTCGTTTTCGTAAGGATTTGTGTTTCGAATTTTTGTTTAATCTTCATAAGATATTATCTTATAATGACCTTAGAATTTCGCTCTTGTTTAGTTTTCTTAAATGTTGACACTTACATTTTAAAACCTTAAAGATTTCAAAACTTTGTATGTGTTTGGCTGGAAATGGATTTTAACAAAATTTAATGTATGGTCATATTACATGAATTGATTTATTTTTTTTTGAAAATCCTAATTTGAGGCTGTTGAGTATTTCAAGGATTTGTTGAGTCATGAAAACATGAATTTCGAAAATGAATAATGTTGTTTCATGTTCAAAACTTTGGAAAACCTCATCTTTTGAGCTTTATTCGATGATTTGGAAGTTCAATTTTTACTATGATTTGAAATGATAAAATTTAGCTAAGTAATTATTTTGGTCATTATGTTTAAAATTTAAAGGGTTGTTTGGCATCGAATGGAGTGAGTGGTAATAGCTTTTGGTTGGAGTTTGGTAGTATGTGAAGTGAAGGGATGATGGATGTCCGGATGTGTATTAGTTCAGTTGAGGACAAAGTTGGATCTATGGGAGAATCAACATCATTCAAGACATGGATTGAAAGTTTCGGTTCTTCAGGGATTGACGATGTTCTTGGAAGCATGAATCTGAATGGTACAGTGTAAGTAGGCGTATGGAATTCCAGGAATTTTGAAGTGGAAATTATTTTAGGGAAAACATGTCTACGATCACATCTTCGTACAAGCATCAAGAGCACCATGTACAGTTTTGAAGGATTTAAGGCACATGATTCCAAGGTATTAGAAAGAGGCAGAACTTACAGTTCTTTGGACCGACAGTCGCTGACGAGATAAGGAAAAGAAATGATTCAGTGCAGGAACGACAGATGACACCACGGATACTTAGAAGAATTGTTGCACACCAGTTTGGCCAGAGGAGTTTGTTTCGAGCAGATATGTGCAACAGTGTGAAGCCTTCAACCGAATCAGGATGTGGTTGACCGTGCATCTCAACGTCGGGTTTGGTCAGAGGTTGTCTCTCAGTCACCGAGGTCTAGCATAGGGTGTCAGTGTTTTCGTTTGTCTTTTTGGGTTTTCGATTTCGATTTGGTTTAGGCCATTTGGAGGACCAAATGGATTCTAAGGGGGGGAGGATGTAAGATCCCGACCCCAGTCCTTTTGTTTAGCATTGTTTTAATCGTGGTTTAACTTGGTAAGCGAGATTTGATTTAGCTTGACCGCGTATTTGAGTTTGACCGGATTTTTCCTTGCCTTGGAGATTTTGTAGACCGTTGACTTTAGTTTGACCCGGTCCTTAGGATTTGTATTTTTATGGGAAATTACTTCGGATTTCTAAAAATTCGGGATTTGGAGTATTTCGACTCATTTTACGAAGTTTAACAACTTTCATATTTTAACCATTTTGATTTGATGATCAGAAAATGCGTTTTTCGAGAAAAAGGGCAAAACTGACTTTTCACCCTAAATCTGTCCATGAATTTCGAAAATTCCAGAAATTGGGGAAATTATACTTTTTGGAAAGTAGATATTTCGCCGATCGTTTTTGTCTTCTTCGTCGTTTTCATTCGGGACCCGCAAACATTAGTTTCAGCCTTGGTGAGTTTGGGGCCCATGGGGCCCAGCCCATTTTCTCTATAAAAGCCATGGGCTCTTCTTGTCTCCCCCATTCTTTCTCTCATTTCCTGCAACAAAGTGGGGTTAGGGTTTCTCCCAGCCCCCTTTCTCTCTCCTCATGTATCCCTCCTCCCTTGATGCTAAATGGAGATTTGAGCTCCTCTTCTTCTTCCCCATCTTCCTAGCTTCCCCTAGACACCATTTTTGAGATGTTTGAGCTAGAGAAGACCCATCTTTCAAGCTCTTCTTCTTGTTTGGGGCACCCAAAGGTTAGCAATGGTTCTCTTTTCTTTTCATCTTTGTTTTCCTCCTCATTTGGAGTGTTTTAATCCCACATGCAATGGGTTTTCATGAAGGTTTACAATGGATTGGATTTTTAGGGTTTTCCATGAGCTATTTGGGGGTTTTATGATTTTGGGAGCTTGAGGCCATTAGAGGACTTTCATGGAGTGTTTTACATCTTCTCTTGACTCAAGGCAAGTGGATTTTCAATTAATGTGATGTTTTTATGTTTTTGTTGGGTTTCATGGTTTTTCCTCATGTTATTCTAATCCTTTATTAATCATGGATTTACTTTGATTGAATGAACCATTGTTATATTGATTTCAATATATGTTATTGCTTTACAATGCATGGGAGGTTTGCTTTCACTTGGTCATTTAGAAAGAAAATTGGACTATCTTGTGTTTGGTGTTCAAAGAGAAACTTTGTTTTGAAAAGGCTTGTGTTTGATCAATTGGATGGACTTATGGATGGTGATTGATGAGTTTGGAAGGTCAAGAAGGGCCCAAAGAATCTATGAAATTTGTATGAAAGGTTGGAAATGGAAAATGATCAGAAAAAAAATCAGAAAAAATGCAAAAGAATGGAGTTTGCTGCACTCGGGCCGGACTGGGCAGGCCCAGTCCGCTCGAGCGACCCACTGGGTCGCTCGAGCGGACCAGGCACTGTCTGGGTCCGCTCGAGCGACCCACTGGGTCGCTCGAGCGACCCAGCTTCTGTCTGGGTCCGTTCGAGCGGGCCTGGGTCCGCTCGAGCGAGCCCAGCTCAGTCTGGGCTCGGGTTTGGGCCCAAGTTTGGATTGTTTGTGGGCCAGATTGTTTGGGGCTTTCTTGGGCCTGATTCAGGCCAGTCCTTGGGCCATTTCAAGACCTGATGTTGGGTTAGTTTAGGGCCTGATAGTGGGCTGTTTTAGAATTTGTTGGTGGGCCTGTTTTATGGTTAATTTGGGTTGGTTTAAAACTTGTTCCTTGGGCCTGATTCAAATTAGTTTTGGACTGTTTTTAAAATCAGTTTTGTGGGCCTGTTCAGTTTAGTCTCGGGCTGTTTTTAAGGTTTGTTTGTGGGTCATCCTAGGTTTAGGTTTGTGGGCCTGTTCGAAGTTTGTTTGGGCTGTTTTAAGAATTGTTTTGAAGGCCATTTAAGTATTAGTTTTGGACTGTTTTTAAAATCAGTTTGTGGGCCACTAAAGGTCTAGTTTGGGTCGCTTTAAAAATCAGTTTTGTGGGCCTGTTCAGATTAGTTTTGGGCTGTTTTTAAGATGTGTTTTGTGGGCCATTCAAGTTTGGTTTTGGGCCGTTTTAAGGTTTGTATTATGGGCCATCTTAAGATTTGTCTTGGGCTGTTTTGAAAACTCGTTTTGTGGGCCATTTAAGAGTAGTTTTTGGACTGTCATTTGGGACTGTTTTGGACTCGGTTTAAGGCCAACTATGGGCCTGTTTTAATGAGATTTGAGATTATTTGTGATACTCGGAAATTTGTGAAATGGGAATGATGTGAGAATGAGTGCATGTGAAATTACCTGGGAACCGTTCGGGTCTTGATGCGCACTTATCATTTAAATATTATGGATTTTCATTGGCATCAAACTCACTCCTTAATGATTAATGTTTAAAGGTTAAATGTGCATTGAGATGGTCCCTTGGTAAGTCATTAAGTCATTCTCCACTATCCATTCCATTTCAAGTCAGAAAAATGTATTTGTATTTGTATTTGCATTTGTATTTGTTTTCTTTGGTGAACTAATCTAAATAGCATCGGTGATTTGTTATAAAATCATGTGTCTTCCCATGTTCGAAAGGGTTGATCGTATGATTTTATACAAACCACTTTGATGTGTATTTGAACGGTTCACCATCGAAATTCGTACGTTTTCTCCGATTCGATTTGAAAGGAGATTTGGAGTATGTTTGTCACATTCGGGATTTCTTCGATGAGACCACGATTTGTTAAGATTAGTATTTTGAAAATGAAACCTCGAGGCAAGATTGGGCCAGAGCTATGTGGTGCGAGCCCATGAGCCAAAGAGGCTATGACTTCGAAAACAAAACCCCGAGGCAAGACGGGGCCAGAGCTATGTGGTGTGAGCCCCTGAGCCAAAGGGATCAGTATTATGTTAGATTTGCATCTGTTTGAGTTTGAAAACTAAAGGCACCACTAGGCTTAGGTCACCTTGTCGGGCTGATCACCCGGCTTGGGGTCTTTACTCTGTCCGCCAGCTGCAGCTTGGATTCTGTCTGTACCGACCATGGCAACGGTAATTATCTGCCGGTCCCATTTGTATGGTTACGGTTCTGATACTTTTGATCTGCCGGTCCCATTTGTATGGCTACGGTTCCGATCCTCTGTTTAGTACCACGTTCAGTGGCTACGCTCTGTTTGCTCTTATTACTTCGGTAATAGGAGGATTTAGCTATTTGTGGTTGCCTGTGTTTTATCTGTATATTGCTTTAGTTTATGATTTCCGTTGGTTATGCTTTTTATGCTCAGATTCGTTTAATGTTTACGATATCGATCTTTATCATATTGTCGCTATTATTCAGGATTTGAAATGTATTTCCGACGATTAAACGTTTGATGCAGGCTTTTATCTTTTCGAGATATTCGTACATCTGATATTGCTCTTTTACTTGTTTTGACGTTTATGTTCGGTTTTTCGATCGTTTAGCATGCTTTATTGCCATTATTGTTTAGACTCGTTATTCGGTTTTTCGATGATTTCGTCTGGTTTTATGTATGTTCCTTTTGTTCATATTATTTGTTTATTTGCTTGCCAAACCGTCGTGTCTGACCCTTTTTGTTTGGTGCCAGTTCCTTCTCTTTCTGTTTGTAGGTGTTTGATCAGAGGAGGCGGTAGGACCGCCGGTCTGACGTGAGAGGCTGCCCATTGATATCATCTAGATGTCAAGTTTGGCACCGGAGTTCGTATTAAACCTTTGAGGGTAGTATTTCTGTTTAGTTGGATATATCTTTGTATGGCTTTACCAGCCTTTGTCTTTGGGTTTGTAATTAAGACATATGTTAATTGTAACTTGAATATGTGGGAAATAATAGATTTGTTACTACCAGCTCAGTGTGTTGTGATTGATGGCTTGTGATATTGGTTGAGTGCGACACGGAACCCGATGGCCACGGATTCCGGGTCGTAACACCATGTGTAGCTTCCGCGAAAAATATACTCTGATTGTGTTGGCATGTGAATATCCTCATTCACGCGGATCTTGGGAACTATAACGAAAAGTTTCAAATTATTCCAAAATTTCAGACCCCGAGATCGGTTCGCTGCAGGTCCCGGTTTCGGGGCGTGACACTTAGCTTTGTGTTCGTTGTCATTGGTGTGCTCACTGGCTTGCTGTCTTCCATGTTAAAACGCTTCAGCATTTCCTTGATGTATTTCATCTATGATATGAAGATACCATGTTTCAGCTGCTGAACTTGTAAACCAAGGAAGAACTTTAGTTCTCCAAGCATTGACATCTCAAATTCTTTCTTCATCTCTTCAGCAAAATTCCTGCACATTTCCTCATCATTGCCACCAAAGATTATGTCATCGACATAAACAATGACAACCAGCTGTTTGCTCAACTCTGTTTTGACATAAAGATTGCTATCAACCAATCCTTTTCCAAAGCCGATCTTGCGGAGATAGAGGTCCAGCCTTGCATACCACGCCCTTGGCGCTTGTTTCAGCCCACAAAGAGCCTTTTTCAACTTGCACACTAGGTCTGAATTTTTGCTAATGAGAAAACCATCAGGTTGCTCAATGTAGACCTCTTCTTCAAGTAATCCATTCAAGAAGGCTGACTTTACATCCATCTGAAATACCTTGAAGGTTTTGTATGCAGCCAATGCAAGAAACATACGAATGGCTTCCAGACGAGCCACCGGTGCAAAGGTCTCTTCAAAATCTATGCCTTCAACTTGAGCATAGCCTTTACAAACCAACCTTGCTTTGTTTCGTATGACCTGACCATCTTCATTCAGCTTATTCCGAAAGACCCATTTAGTACCAATAACATTCTTATCGGTAGGTCGAGAAACTAGTTCCCATGTGGAGTTCTTCTCAATTTGCTCCAACTCCTCATGCATAGCTTTTAACCAACTTTCATCGAGACTGGCTTCAGCCACAGTCTTGGGCTCAATGGTGGACACAAGTGAGTAATTGCTAACTACACTTTGTCTTGTTTTAACACCGGCCTCAGGATCTCCAATGATTTGATCCTTAGGGTGTTGCTCTACCCAAGTGCTTTTCTTTCTAGGTGTAGCATCCTCTGAGTCATCCTTTGATTTCTCAGAATCATTAGGTTCAGCCACTTCATCATCAATCTCACTCGAGTCCTCATAAACTGGACTGTCATGATGAGTTACATTCTTTGATTCACGGTTTTCATCAATTCTAACATCGGCACTTTCTATGATTTTTCTGGTCCTTTTGTTAAGACATCTGTAAGCCTTACTAGAGGAGGAGTAACCCAGAAATATACCTTCATCAGCTCTTTCATCAAATTTGCCCGGATTTTATTCAAGACGCTTGATGTAACACTTGCTACTGAAGACTCTGAAGTGCTTGACTGTTGCTTTTCTCCCAAACCATAGCTCATAAGGAGTTTTGTCTTCATGTGGCCTGATCAAGCATCGATTCTGAATGTATACAGCCGTATGGATTGCCTCCTTCCAGTATTTGTCAGCTAGCTTACTCTCAGTTAGCATTGTACAAGCCATCTCTTGCACGGTGCGATTTTTCCGTTCCACAACTCCATTTTGCTGTGGAGTTCTAAGGGCTGAATATTGTCTTTGAATGCCATGGTGCTCACAATAGTTAGTGAACTCTTCAGATGTGAATTCACCGCCTCGATCAGACCTTAAAATCTTGATACGTTTTCCAAGCATATTTTCAACATGTGCTTTAAACACTTTAAAACGATCAAGTGCTTGATGTTTATGCTTAAGACACAATACCCATGTCATACGAGTATAATCATCAATGCATAACATAAAATACTTATCTCCATTGGTGCTTTGAGTTCGCATCGGTCCACAGAGATCAGTGTGCACTAGCTCAAGAGGTTTCTTTGAATGATGCTCCTTTGACTTGAACATTACCCTCGTTTGCTTTCCCTTTTGGCAAGAATCGCAAATGGGGTTGGAAGGCTTTTCAACTGTAGACATACCTCTGACAGCCTTTGAATTGCAAATCTTTGACATGTTATCAAAGTTTAGATGCCCAAGGCGTTTGTGCCACAACCAACTTTCCTCTGTCCGACTCATCAAGCAAGTCTTTTCAGCTCCATCTGACAATGTATAGAGATTTCCAGCAGTCCTAGATCCAGTAGCCACTGTTTTGCCGTTGCTACACTTCTTGATAGCAAACCCATTCTTAGTGAAGACAACTTCGTGGCCTTTGTCACAGATCTGGCTCACACTAAGCAAGTTGTGTCTCAGTCCAGACACATATAAGACCTCGTCTGATCTGATCTTGTTTGCCTTTAGCTTAACAACACCTTTTCCGCAGATTTTGGCACCATCATTGTTACCAAACTTCACTGATCCGCCTTCATAGTGCTGTAACTTGACGAATTTTTCCTTATCGCCTGTCATATGGCTTGAACAACCACTATCAAGGACCCATGGTGCTGCCTTCTTTTGTGCATTGAATGCCGTTTGCACAATGAGAGATTCCTTGGAATTATCTTCCCTTTTCTTTGCCCTCCATGCCTTAACTAACTTGGGTTTCTTTTCAACCTGAAATTGGTTAGCAATAGGCAACCTACAATCCCTAGCCAAGTGTCCATAATTATGACACTTATAGCACTCAATTTTGTGGCTGTTTAGGATTGAAAAAGGGTTCCTAGTCACAAATGGGCTGTTTCTAACATAGAATCTACAATCAGCTCTTTTATGTCCATATCTATTACAATGATAGCAATAACCATAGAATCTGAACATTCTTTCTTTCTTAGGTGGCTGGTTAAACTCCACAAACCTTTTCTTATTGACCATCTCAATACTAGGCTGAATTTGAAGCTTTGTAGCCTTGAGAGGTATGGCACTTTGTTTCATAAACAAAGAAGGTGCAGCTTTAGAGGACTCTCCGGTCTCAAATCCAATACCAAATTTATTGTGGAAGGGCTTTTGAACTTTCAGAATTTCATTGAGTTTCATTGTCCCTTCAATTGCTTGGAGCACTTTGAGTTTTTGGCTACTTTCCAAGTTTTCAGCCTTTGCTCTAGCGATTTCAGTTTCAAGTTTCATAGCCTCTTCCTTTTTGATACTTATTTGATTTTCAAGGACTTCCACCATTCTTTTATATTCTTCAACTTGAGTTTTCAAATCAATAACTAAACTTTCAGATTCATGAAGAAGTTTCAGATTTTTCTTACTTGTTTTTCGTTCCATGCTAAGCTCCTCAAGTGTGGCAATGAGTTCTTCTTCAAGATTGACCTCAGCCTCCTCTTCCTCTTCCGGCTCTTGCTCCTCTTCTTCTTCAACAGTAACCATGAAGAGAGCTTCAGTTGCCTCGGCTGATTCATCATCGTCTGAAGTTTCAGACGAGCTGTCATTATATTGACTGATGAAGCTTTTTGCTTTGCCCCTCTTTCTGAAATTTTTCTTCCATTTACTCTTATCAACATAAGAGTCATCATCATTGTTTTCTTTCAGCGGACACTTCGCAGCAAAGTGACCAATACCGCCACAATTGAAGCATTTAAAGGGTAGCTTCCCTTTGTACTTTCCATTGCTTCCTTTCTTCAGCTTTCTAACAAATTGAGCCTCAAGCTCATCATCATCAGTATCAGCATCATGACCAGCAATCTCTTTTCCCTTTTTCTGAACTTTGAAGGCCGCTTCTCTATCAGATGAAGACGTCTTACCTATGCGCATCTCATAGGCAGTGAGTGAACCATGCAACTCATCCATGGTAAATTCATTCAGATCCTTGGCTTCTTCTATGGCTGAGACTTTTGAATCAAACCGGGGAAGAAGAGATCTTAGAACCTTTTTGACGATGACTGGTTCTTTAATCTCCTCCCCTAGTCCACGAATGTCATTCGTGACTTCATTCACTCGTTGCATATACGAGTCAACATTCTCGCTTTCCTCCATGCGAAGAGACTCGAATTGAGAGCGATGAGTTTGCAATTTCGCTTCTTTGATCTTCTCATCTCCTTCATGAATGCTTTTCAACTTGTCCCATATTTCCTTGGCTGTTTTGCATGCAATTAATTTGACCAGCTCGCTGTCCACAAGGCCACTAAAGAGTGCATTCTGTGCCTTGGAGTCGTTGTCTGCTAACTTCTTCGTTGTAGCATCAGTGGGTACGATGGCAGTATTGTAACCGACTCTGACAGTCTCCCAGACATCATAGCCAAGTGATTTGATGAAAGCCTGCATTCTGATCTTCCAGAAGGAGTAATTAGAACCATCAAACAAAGGTGCTTTCTTATTCCCTGTATTGGATGCCATGTAATTTGACAAGAGATCACCCTTAGCGTGTTAAGCTTATCAAGGGAAACTTCGCTCTGATACCAATTGTTAGATATCGCGATCACTGAGAGGGGGGGGGGGGTGAATCAGTGATTCCTTAAAAACAGGTCCAATTTAAAAACAAAAGCAAATCAAATCACACAAGGACACCAGATTTAACGTGGTTCACCAAAAGGCTACGTCCACGGCTCAAAGACTGTCCGAACACCGATCCGGAACAGGTCTGAATCTATTTAGTCGCACCAACGACAAAGAGCACCAACCCTTAAGTTTCAGATAGCACCAACTATCTAGGAAGCACCTACTCCCTTTACAATTTATCTGCACCAACAGATAGGATCACCAAACCCCTAACACCAAGCACCAACTTGATGTTCTACAGAATTAAAGTAGAGAACTTTTCTACAGCCTTTCCCCTCTACAATCTCTCTCTCAATCCCTTACAAATTGAAATTAAAGCATAAACAGAGAGACACTTATCTTATGGACGAATCACCATCTTCATGAGCACATTCTCGTCCACACTTGCTGTAGAAACGTACAACACAACAGCACACAGCAACAGCACCTTCTTCTCTCCAAAACCCTCTCTTTTCTTCTGTACTCTCTTCTCTTCTCTTCTGTACACTTGAAAACGAACCAATCAAGCCTTTATATAGGTTATGGTAACCCTTAAGAGTGTTCAAATTAGGCTAGAATTCGTTTAGAAAGAGTCCCAAACGAAAGACATAAGGTTCCTGAATTTTCGTGCACAACTTCTAATTTCTGCACAATTCTGGTTCCCGTGCTCGGTCGACCGCATGGGGTCCCCGGTTGACCGGCGATACACTGTGGCAAGATTTAACTGGGAGCTATCTGGGACTTTCTTCTGCAGAGTTCTTTTGCCCGGTCGACCGCATGGGGTGCCCGGTCGACCGACCACTCTGCTTCAGGAATTCTGAATTCCTGAACTGTTTTAGCTCTGTTTTCTCTTTGAAGCTCTATCAATACCACACTATAAACACCACACTACATTGTGTTGACAATAATTCCAACACAAAATGATACTTGAGATACTAAATACTTCAATGCTTCATAAGACTTCTCAAGTCATCTCAAATTCCAACAGCTTTATGACACTTAAAGCTCATAGATCCTCCTAAATGGCTACCTAAAAGCCTTTAAATAGGAGAGCACTCCAAAGCATTCCATAGATCGGAAAAATCACAAAGATCCAGAAAACCACTCCCAAAGCATAGAAAATCCAGAGAAAGAAAGAGAGAAAACTTTGCAAAGTTCTGCACTGACCACCGCTGACAAAAGTCCCTTGGGGGGCACCCCCCCCCCCCAAGATCATTTGCCTTCTCCTTCTGCCTCCAATGGCTTAGATGTGGCTTTTCAGCCCTTCTACTTAGCTTTTTATTTGACATAAGACCTCCTCTTGGTCTTTGTCCTCTAAAAATCTGAGGTTATAGCCAAGCCAAGCGAATCAAGAGAATCCTTTATTCTCATCTGTATGGATGATGGCGAAGTCCACACATGACTTGCGACCGTCAAACTGAACGAGTCCCCCACAATCTCCTGAGAAGTTAGATCCTCCTTTTCTTGCTTTTCATTGTATTTTGTGTTTTTCTAAAAGAGACAAAAATCACAACTCATGTCTTTCATTATTGATAATAATTGTAAGTCGGCTATAAATGCCAAAATCGGCTATAAACGCCAAAAATCAGCTATAAATGCCAAAAAGCCGCCTTTTACGGCAAATCAAGAAACTGTCTCTTTTCTTAAATATATGTGCAATGGAAAACTTAAAAGAAGTTGATTTCCTTTTTACTTGCGAAGGTCGATCTCCGGATCACCACTTATAATTCCAAGTAAAATAGAAAATCTGGCACACCCACACACAAAAAAATGTTGATGCATGCCTTTGCCCGCCGGGCGCGAAAGGGTCGGACCTCACGAACTCCCACGTCCGCCGACCTCGGTAGTACCGAGCAGAAGCGCGGTCCATCAAGCTGGCACACCTGGTAGGACTCATTCATTTGAGAACACGATGCTTGGAAATGAAATATTTGAATACCATATTTTTGCTCTATGCTTATACTTCTTTTCTGGATTCCTTGGCTACTTTCTAGTTGGTGGCCTACATATTGGATTTCGTATCTAAAAAAAATGAGATGGGATTTTTTGAAAATTTCTAATTCTTTAAATTTATTTCCACTCTTTGTCTTTTAAAAAAAAAAATTCTCAGTTTGGATTCAAAATTGAGAAACTTTGATCCTCTCCTTTCGTTCGTGTGCTCGCATAAATTGTTGAGCCTGTTCGAATTAGGATTTGGGCCATCATTTTTCTTCGATGAGTTCATTAGAGATCCAAAAAAAAAATCAGATTTCTCATTTTTGGATTCAAAATTGAGAAACTTTGATCCTTTCCTTTTCGGGCACCGGTGCTTGTAGAAATGTTGAGCCTGTGACGAATCGGGGATTGGGCCATCGTTTCTCTTCGATGAGTCTGTTCAGGATTTCAAAAAAGAAAAAATTAGATTTCTCATTTTGGATTCAAAATTGAGAAACTTTGATCCTTTCCTTTCGTTCGTGTGCTCGCAGAAATTGTTGAGCCTGTTCGAATTAGGATTTGGGCCATCGGTTCTCTTCGATGAGTTCATTTGGGATTAAAAAAAAGACATAGACCACTAAAGTTAAACCAATTGCGTCTTTGATGATGGTTGATTCAAGAAAAGCCTTGTCCAGAGTGTGGAGACAGCTTGACTGTTCTAGGCAATGGTCCTCCAAACGGGTTCATTAAGTAATCTTACTCTTACCTGGGGGCAATTCTATCAATCAAGATTTCATAAGACTGGGTTAGGAATAAAAATTTTAAAATAAAAAAAATTTTAAATTTTTTTTTAAAATAATAAATAACAAAATAAAAAAAAGGTTTTTAAAAAAAATAAAAAAAAAGTGATTTTCAAAAATAAATTCTAAAAATAAAATAAAATAAAAGATTTTTTTTTTAAAAAATCTTTAAAAAAATTTTCAAAAAAAAAAACTTCCGTCATTTTTGGGTTCAGATCGGAGAAATTTTGGTCTCCTCCCTTCTGAGCACTGGCGCTCGCGGAAATCATTGAGCCCGTGTTCAGACTGGAATGCCTTTTGCTCTCTTTGATGAACCCGATCTTGGCCTTTCAAAAAAAAAATCTCCTCATTTTGGATTCAGATCCGAGAAATTATGGTTCTTTCGCTTTTGAGTACTGGCGCTCTCGGAAATCGTTGAGCCCGTATTTAGATCGGAATACCATTTGCTCTCTTTGATGAATCTAATCTTGACCTTTCAAAATAGAGAATCTCATCTCATGGATGCAGTCTCCAAACATTTGTGCCTAGCAATACTGGTACACCCTTTCAGGGTCTACTGTATTCGCGACCGCCACATTTGTAACTCTAACCTTATATTCTTCTTACCTTGAGCAAGCTCTGTTTCTCGATAAGTCGAATTTAGGTTCACAATTGCTTCTAGCAGTCACTGGGACGCTCGTTCTGGGCTCAACATACTTGCGATCAGAACAATTGTACCATCTATGGCTTTTTGCCTTCTTCATGTCGCTTGGGTCATGTTCCTCGAGCGATTTGAAAAAACAAAACGATGGAACTTCCCATTTATGATCATTATAATCTTATGATTACTAATGGATGTGGTATTATTTCAGAAATTTTCAAAACTAACAATGGTAGCTTCCTTGACCATTACTTTTGATGAGAACAAGCACCAGCTCATGCTTCAATAGAAGCAAACCACACGCACCTACAGGCACCCTGTCAACTGCCGAAGCGTCAACTCCCTCGGCAACTCTCTGAACTCCGGGTCGACCTCGACTCCTTGGACTATCATCTTTGGGACGATGGGATCACTTCCCGAGGAACAAACTGCACCTTCCAAGAAGTAGGAGCTCGCCTCCCAACGTGTCACTACCATGACACCAAAGGCGAGACCAAAAAGCCCGAAGCCCATGGCACCCCCTTGAAGCCTCAACCCACAAACAACCAGGTCTATCCCAAGACTTGGTCTCCAAAACCTTCATCAAAACAAAGAAGGTCCCAAACATCCACCAAGCCAGCATACCTGGCCCCACTCAAGGAGAACCAGTTCTACCCTCTTGCCTACATAAAAGAGGAGAGATCCATCTCCAACCTGACTCCCAAGTCAACCCAGCATGAGCCGGCTTGTTCCTACAAGCCCAAAATCAAGTCATGCATCACAAGGCCTGTGCAAGCACTTACTAAGGCCTGCAATCCTTCAGTTCGACCCTTCATATATACAGGGGCCGAACTCAAAAAATTCAAAGCTTCGCTGCAACAGGCGAAGGACCGGGTTCGCATCCTGTCCATGCCTAGCTACAAAGAATACAGGCTTGGCTGCTGCGCCCGAGGGACACATCCTTCATTGTCAAAGCCCAGCCAGAGCTGACCGAAGCTCAAATTGTTCGTCGTATACGCCGCTCCGCGTCGTATCGACAAAAGAGACTAGAGAAACAAAGAACCCAGCCTCCTACACTTCAAGTCTCCCATAAATGGGTCGAAAAAGAAAGACCCGACCAAATTGCTGCTGTCCATATGGTTGGAAAAACCAGAAGACGCCAAAAGTCAGCATCCAAAATCCATGTCCGACGTCTGGTGAACCGTAGCGTCTCCAGGACAAGAAGACATTCAGAAGAACCCCCTGCTCCTTCAAGCAAAAGGATGACATAGTGATCCTTCCTCAAGCTCTTCATAAAAAAGAATAAGCACCAGCTCAGTCACCAAGATGATTTCTTCGTTCGAATCCCGAGGGATGAACGTCCTGGCTACAAGTTCTGAGCCACCACCTCGTAATCCACCTCAAGATGATGCGCTCACACGCATCCAGCAGTTGGAACAAGGCCAACAGAGGATTCAAACTCTGATGGAAAACCTTCTCCTCGCCTTCCAAAATCAGAACCTCCTCTGAATCATCAAGATGATGAGGTAAATGGAGAAGAAAATGAGTCACTCGCCCTCACCAAAAAGGACGTAGACAGTATCATCGCAAAAGCTAAAGAAGAGGATATACTCAAAGAGCATGGGATCAAGCCACCATATCCCTTATGGATGGACCTGGTCCCGTTCCCTACAAAATTCAAGCATCCTACTCTCCAAACATATACGGGGAAAGTATCAACCAGACAGCATGTCATCCACTTCAAGATCTTGACGGGAGCTATCGCGGATCAAGATGCACTCAAGATCCGCCTCATTGCAAGTACCCTAAAAGGTGCGGCCTTTGATTGGTACTCCACTTTGCCGGAGGACTCCATCCAAAACTAGGCCATGCTAGAGACACGCTTCCTGACTCACTTCAAAGGCGAGGATCATCCCGCTATTATGGCTCAGCTTTGTAGCCTAAAATAGGGGGAGAATGAGTCAACATACGACTTCATTCACAAGTGGAAAGCAATGGCGTACAAATGCTCTGATGTACTGCCACAAGCATCGCTAGTCAACATCTGCCGAAACTTCATGAGAGCTAGAATGCGCTCCATGATCATCGGCAACAAATCAAAGAACCTGGGAGAACTCCTAGAAGCTTCCATGGAAGTTGAAACGGTGATTAAAGAAATCAACAGTCAGAAATCATCAAGAAAAGAGCCAATCGCCATTGCAACCTCAAAGCCAAAGAAAAAAGAGGTCCTCAATGTGCAAACCAAGTCGGCTCCTCAGCCACCAAAGAAAGCTCAAAACAAAGCTGCAGGTAAAAGACTTGAACTCTCAGATGCCTTCAAAGAGCGAGTAAAAAAGAAATACCCATTCGATGAAGATGTTGATGAAATCTTTAGGGCTCTCGTGGAAAACGGGAAGCTCACCTTACCTGAACCCAAAAGACTGGGTGATGTTGGCAAAACCAACGATCCTAGGTACTGTCCATACCACCAGATGATTTCGCATCCTCTCAATCAATGCTTCATTGTGAGAGAGAAAATAAACAAGATGTGGAAAAACGGAGTCATCACCTTTGACAAAAACTATGGGTCTACCTCCGTCAACATGGTGTCATGTGGACAAACACCAAAATCACCAAAGAAGAAGATCACTACTTCCTTCAAGGTGATAAACATAATTAAAGCGTTCGAAGAGCTGGTTCCTTACCCGACACCAGACGGACAACCCATATGGGTACATCCCGATCTCCTGGAAGATGAAAGTTGGGAGATCGTGAAAACAAAGCCTACAGCTCAACAGTGAAGGCAAGCTAGGAGACATCTCCTCAAGCTCAAACGGCAAGAGAAGACCCAGTCAAAACAAGAAGTCCAAGAAAAGGCAGAGGCCTCCTCTACCGCTTTACTGGAGGCAACAAAAACGTCCCTTACAGAGACTTCAAAGGGGGTAAAAAAATTCACTCTCAGTGATTTCATGCCACCTCAATTCAAAGAAAAACGCCACGTAGGGGGAATCATTCTCTTGCAATTCGGTAGTTGGATTCTCCATTGATGGATACGAGTCCAGAGACATCGATGATGGATTTGAACCCAACTACACCGACAAGTGGGAGGAATCCCTTGAAACAGGAGAATATCTCTCCGATGAAGAAAGGGTTCATGAAACTCACCTTATGACAGTAATCTGGTATAACCCCCTACAGCCACAAGGATCCTGGTCTCATGATGAAGAAGACCAAGAGGCTGTACAAGAAAATGCTGCTGGCCCAGCACCGGTGATTGCTCTAGTGGAAATCAACTATGTTGAACCACGAAGAGCAGACGAAGAAGAAGATTTAGCTCCCATGCCTGATCTTGAAGAATATGCAAGGATCGTCCAGCATCTGGCTCTAGAACAAGAGCAAGACCGCGTCAACGAGCCTCCTCACAATCCAGAGCCTGAAGTCCTTAAAGACCATCAGGTACATCCTCCCTTAACTCCTGAAAATGGAGAAAATTACTGGATAGACGATCCTCTTACATCCGAGGATGAGTCTGACTCCGAACAGGCAACGTCTCCTGTCAGAGCTTCCTGTAATGTGATAATTCGGGATTATAGCTCTTCAGAAGCATCGTCTGATGAGGTCACTTATACTCCTGCGATGCCTAGCAATGTATCCTCTGGAGCTACCTCTTCTCACATGACTTTCACAGAGATAGCACCCTCTCAGGTTTCTCCTCCTGAGACTGTGACTTCAGAGCTTATACCCTTCCTGACTGAAGAATCCCTAGCTATTGATGCTTGGGACGATGAATTAGTCAACGAAGAAGAAAGGTCGCTGGATGCTGTTCAGGACTTGCTCCCGAAAAATTCTCCGTGTAACACAATCACTGAGGGTGGCAACTCTGCTGCAGATACATCCTCAGCAAATGAAAAATGATAACCTCTTGATCATGAAGACAATCTTCCAAATGAAGACCCTTCTCAAGAGGCTCTCGAAGTTGGTAGAGGCAGCTGCTCTGGCCTGGACTACCATAAGAATTAGAACCAATCTTCCTTTACTTCTGTAAATCCTTCCGGAAAAGATGTTGTAAGCGCCCCTAGTGGCAACAATGATGAACATGCAGGCCCCAAGGAGGCTTTCAAGTGCCTCTCGGTTCAAAAGGCAGCCAGTGCAACCATCGCCTTCACTAAGGAAGACCTCCTACTTGGCGAAACAAGGCACAACCGACCCCTGCACTTCACAGGGTAAATCAAGGAAATGCCTATGCAAAGAGTTCAGATCGACCCAGGTTCTGCACTCAACCTCATCTCCACTTCGGCTCTCGAAGAGTTGGGCATCCCACCCAGCAAGCTGAGCCACACATCTGTATCTATCTTTGGATACGATGGGAGTATTGAAAGGCCTATCGGCAAAATCAGGTTTAAGTTGCAAATCGGTGATCTTATCTCTGAGGTCACTATGTATGCAATAAAAACCCCTTCATACTACGACATCCTTCTTGGACGCCATGGATCCACGAGAATGGTGTTGTCCCATCAACTCTACATCAAATTCGTCGGAAACGACGGCATGATACATTGAGTCTTTGCGGACAGAAAATGCTTCAGAGGTAAAGAAGTCCACTTCGCAGACTCACAGATGTATGAAGGTGAAAAAGAAGAAGAGGAGAAGGAAATAACACCCTTTGCCGAAAATCTCCAGAAAGATAAAGGCAAGGCTCCTCAACAATCACCGAAAAAAAAAAAACAAACCCTCCGGTCAATCCGAAAAGAGCATTCAAACTCCCTTCGTCATCTCCCTCAAGACTTTGAAGCCTTTGGTCATCACAACTAAAGTGAAGAAGGCAAAGCAAAAGTCTGGAGGCAAATTTGTTATCACTTTCGTGTCTATCATGCAAGACACGGATTCGGATTTAGAGCCAGAAGACGACGCATCGTCAGGCCAAGCTGACACTCAGCAAGTTTAGCCTGCTCTTACTCCAATGGAGATGCCTGCTGATGTAAAATATCCTACATCAGTTTCCTTCATTGTTCCAGCAACTTCAGCAAAAGAAAAGCCGATCTTCTTCGATAGATCAGATGCTTCTTTATCAAACTCCATGCTTGAAGCTTTCCAAAATGAAGGTATGCCACAACTATCCTTATATAGTCCTGTGGAACAAGCTATTATGAAGAAAATGGGCTATGATGCTCAAAACCCAGTCTGTTTGGGAGAAGGCCGCGGTATTCTCACACCATTAGGGCCCATCTTGACCAAAAGCCAGCAGGAGGATTGGAGACTCTACGGCCATGTAGAAAAGTCTTAACACGGGTTCGGGTCTGATCCCGACACTCCTCTGAGACAGTTGACACAAAGGCTTAAAAGTCAATTTACCGACCAAGCCTCAACATCTCGTATCCATGAAGACATCGATCTCCCTGGATATCTCTTCGATGAGTCACCTGACAAAGATCCAGGAAGCTCATCCAATTGGTACGATTTCTATGACGATGAAGAGGAATTGTCCGATGGCACAGACATGTGGTCTTCTGACCCAGAAGAGCCCTCATTTCCAAAAGAAGTACCTTACTTTAACCCAGTTTTAACAGGCGATTAGGACCATCTCACAGCAAGCCTTGAGAAGATCACCGATCAAGAAGACCCATGGAAAGGAACAAAACCTTGGTCTGGAAATGCCCTTGAAACCCCAGAAGGTTTCGTTGAGCTGGAAGCCTCCGAAAATATTGTGGAGGAACCACCTTCGAACCTTCCAATAGAAGATCATGTTCAAAAGATAGACTTGGAAACACGAGATAACCCACGTCCTGTATTCATAAGCAAGAATATAAAGGATGACGAGTTACCCAAGTATATCACTTTTCTTCATGAGTTTGTCGATTGCTTCACATGGTTTTACGCTGAAATGCCTGGTTTAGATAAGGTAGCAGTCCACAAACTCAATCTTCAGGAAGACATCAAGCCTGTCAAGTAGGGCCAAAGAAGATTCCGTCCAGATGTGATGGATAAAATTGAGCAAGAAGTTCAAAAAATCAAAAGCGTCGGCTACATCCGTGAGGAACAACATCCTGAATGGTTAGCCAACATTGTCCCCGTGACAGAAAAACAGGCAGATCAGGGTCTGTATTGACTATAGAGATCCGAATGGCACATGTCCTAAAGATGAATTCCCACTCCTTATACTGGAGGTAATGATTGACAATACCTGTGGATTCATGCGAATGACATTCATGGATAGCTTCTCTGGCTACAATCAGATAAAGATGCATCCTAAAGATGAAAAACATACATCCTTTCCGACCCCATTTGGCGTGTATTGCTACACTGTCATGCCATTTGGTCTGAATAATGCTGGTGCCCATATCAGAGGGCTATGATGAAAATATTCCAAGATATGCAGCACAAGATGGTCGAATGTTATGTTGATGACCTCGCCGTCAAAAGCAAAAAAAAAGAAGACCATCACAAAGATCTTCGAGAAGTCTTCCTCCGGCTTCGCAAACACAAACTGCGGATGAATCCTCTAAAGTGCTTCTTCGGCGTCTCGTCGGGTAAGTTCCTCGGATTCCTAGTTCGGGAAGCTGGAATAGAGCTTGACCCCATAAAAGTCAAGGCTATTCTAGAAATGCCCTCTCTAAGAACCTTGAGAGAACTCAAAGGGCTTCAAGTGAGATTGGCCTACATCAGACGGTTCATCTCCAATCTTTCGGGGAAATGCTGTCCATTCTCCTAGTTGATGAAAAAAAGGTGTAAACTTTGTCTGGGATGCTGACTGTGAAGCTGCATTTCAAGATATCAAGTCATACCTGACCAAACCTCCAGTATTAGCTGTTCCTACTACTGGAAAACCATTCATCTTGTACACAAGAGCCCTTGATCACTCACTGGGCGCTCTACTTGCACAAGAAAATGATGAAAGAAAAGAAGCTACTCTATACTACCTCAGCCGTATGCTAGTAGGTGCAGAGCATCGCTACTCTCTAGTCGAAAAAGAATGTCTTGCAGTAATGTTCGCTGTACAAAAGCTGCGTCACTACTTGCTTTCCAACACAGTCTACCTGGTCTCGAGGATCAACCTCTTGAAGGTCCTTATCACAGAAGCAGGTTCTCTCAGTGCCCGACTGGCAAAATGGTCCATCCTTCTGTCACAATTTGATATTAGGTATGTACCGTAAAAAGCAATCAAAGGGTAAGCTCTAGCGGGCTTTCTCGCAAAGCATCCATTGCCTGAAGATTCTCCACTCAGAGATGGTCTCCCAGATGAACCAGTCTACAACATGGAGGCTTTCTCACAAAATGCCTCCTGGGACATGTACTTTTATGGTGCAACCAGGACAAATGAAAAAAGACAGCTGATCTCGGGAGTTGGCATCCTCTTTGTTAGCCCCGATAAATACATGATTCCACATGCTTTCTAGCTACTGGAACCATGCACAAACAATGCAGCTGAATATCAAGCTCTAATCCTAGGATTGGAACTCGCCATCGAATCTGGCATCACCATGCTAAAAGTCTTTGGAGACTCTCAACTGATCGTCAACTAGATGAATCAGAAATTTGAAGTCAGGAAGCCCGATCTACTGCCTTACTACAACAAGGCACAATCGATTCTACAAAAGTTTGACATCTGTCACATAACCCACATTCGTAAAAATGAAAACATCCGTGCATATGCCCTGGCCGGACTTGCCGCATCTATGGCAATCAAAGAAGGGAAAAACATGCAAATCACAGTGTGCAAGAGAAGAATCATCCCTCCCCTTAACACAGATCAAGCAGTTGCTGAATGCCACCGAGTGGTTGGAAGTCGGATCTCTATCCTTCAACCTTCAATCGGCGACTGGAGGGATCCGTTCATTGATTACACTATGTTCGGAATCCTACCTGAAGATCTAAAATAACGGGTAAGTATCCAAAGGCGAACCCAAAACTTTTATTTGGATATTCCTTCGAAAATCCTTAACAGGAAATCCTTCAACGAAGTACTTCTACGGTGCTTGTCACAACAAGAAGCTGAAGAAACACTCAAAGAAGTTCATGCTGGTTTTTGTGGAGCTCATCAGGCTAGTCCCAAGCTCTACGATCAAATAAAAAGGTTAGGTTATTACTAGCCTACCATGGTAGATGACGCAATGCAATTTGTTAAACGCTGCCAACAATGCCAAGTTCACGGGGATTACATTCACATGCCTCTAGAATGGTTACATCCAACAGCGATGTCATGGCATTTCGAAGCCTGGGGTATAGACATCATTGGTCCTATTTCTCCCCCTTCAAGTAAAGGTCATCGCTTCATCTTCGCCACTACGGATTATTTCTCCAAGTGGTCAGAAGCAATTGCGCTTAACAAAATGAAGACCTCATCAGTCCTTTAGTTCCTGCGCACCAACATCATTTGTTGTTTTGGCATACCCAAAAGATTCGTCCATGATAACGGACCACAATTCTGAGATCATCGATTCTACAAGTTCTTCGACAAATACAAAATCCAAAACTGTCCTTCGACTGCATACAATCCGGCAGCAAACGGATTAGCAGAAGCCTTCAACAAAACACTCTGTAAAATCCTCAAAAAAATGGTCTCTAGTCACAAAAGAGACTAGAGCGACAAACTGTCTGAAGCTTTGTGGGCCTATCGAACCACTGTTCGAGGACCAACCCATAGCACACCATTCTCTTTGGTCTATGGATGCGAAGCTGTTGTACCCTTTGAAGTACAAATTCCTTCTTTAAGGGTATCTTTGCAAAATGACATGATTCAAGAAAATAATGTCAAATTGTGACTCCATGAGCTGGACAAACTCGATGAGAGACGGCTCGAAGCTCGACAAAGCATTGAACTTTACCAAGCACGCATGGCAGGATCTTTCGACAAAAAGGTGAGACAACGCGCCTACAAAAGGGGTGACTTGGTTCTTGTGGTAAAAAGACCAATGGTCTTCGCTCATAAGTCCAAAGGCAAGTTTGAGCCAAAATGGGAGGGACCCTACGTCATCGACAAGGTTTTCTCCAACGGCGCATACGCACTCCTAAAATGGAGGGTGACAGATGTATGGTGCCCATCAACGATAAGTTCTTAAAGCGGTACTACCCTTGAGGACTTACTTAACTGGTAAGCGCAATGCCTGTATGGCCAAAACCTATTTCCAGGTACTCGCTCATCAAACCCACTCTTTTAGAATTTTCATATCAAATGTTGAAATCTCTAGAAATTCAAACAATGCTTACTTTCATCGTTTCATTGTTAAAAACAAAAAACCAAGTTTAGGAGCCTCTCCCTGACTTGACCAAAATTTTCAATCCTTGAATCCAAAATTCATGGTTTGAAACAAAATCCGGATTTAAGGATTTCCACCCTAGTCCACCTAGCCTGTTACCTCCAAAATGGTTTTAGGCCAAAACTTACGACCCTCGTGTCTTCAAACAAAAAAAATGTGTGGTTTTTAAAAAAAACCATGAGGAAGCGACGCTTAATCGATACTCTCACAAATCGAAAGCATGCGAACCATGTTCAACACTTCCAAAATCTCAAGGAAGCGACATTTCTTCGATACTTGCAAAATACAAAAAATTATGGAGACGCAACATTTCAGTTGATATCCACAACCCAAATTTCAAAGGTTCGAGAAAACCAAGAAATCGTGGAGATGCAACATTTCAGTTGATATCCACAACCCAAAGGTTCGAGAAAACCGTAAATTTTAAAAATTGCGGGGAAACGACATCAAGTTAGTACCCGCAAAACCAGAGTTTTGAAAATCAAGGATGCGACATTCTATCGATACTTGCACCCATATCCGCGAGGATGCGACATTCCATCGATACTCGCAAATGAATGAGCAAGGATGCGACATTCCATCGATATTTGCAAGACCATTCAGCAGGGAGGCGATTTTTAGTCGATACTTGCATTTATGAAAACCAAAACCAGCTATAGATGCCACAAACCGGCTATAAATGCCACAAAACAAACCATCTATCAATACCACCAACTAGAACTTGGCTTAAAAAAAAAAGGCTATAAATGCCACCAAAACCGGCTATCAATGCTACAAACCAGCTATCAATGCCACAAAAACTAGCACTCATGCCAAAATCGGCTCTCATGCCATAAACAAAATCTGGCTCCCATGCCAAAACAATCATTTGACAAAAGACTTTCACAAAATGACTAACTTTTGATCAAATCACATTTAGCAATTGCTTTTATCACAAAAAGATTTAAGTGAGCATAGGGAAAAAAAAGGAGTACAAAAAAAAAGCATGTGGTACCAAAAAAAAGAAAGTGTTCACAAGCACTACAAAAAAAGAGTACAAAAAAATACATATGGTACAAAAAAAAAGAAGGATAGTTTCTACTACAAAAAATCAGGAGCTCAGACAAAAATAGTCTCTAGCCAAAGTTTTAGCTCCTCAGGCAAACTCTTGGCCTAAGCCGCCATAGTTTCCAAGGCGCGCTTCTTCAGGAACTTGCCATGAGATACTGGAGAAGACTGCACCCTTCTTTTATACCAAGAAGCTTATCCTGAGCAGTTTGCCATTGTTTGTCTTCTTGAAACTTCCTTTCGAGAACTTGATCGGCATTTGTGACCCGACGAATCGAAGCACTCTCCCTGCCACGAGCCTTTGTTATAGCAGTCCACTTGGCAGCGTCTTGTGCCTTCAAATGCTCAAGACGTTCCCTAGCCTCATCGACCTCCCTATTAAGGATGTTAAGGTCGTGCCTCAGCCCGATGATGGCTAGCTCTTCTAAGTTCTTCTCTCGGTCTACCTGCTACCTGCTCTGTGTAGCCTCATTCAGGTCAGACTTAGCCCAGGTAGCAGGATCCAAGAACGTCTCCTTGAAGAACTAGTCATCAGGAAAATAATTTGTTAGCAAATCAAATCACAGAAACAAAAAAAGGGAGAAAACAAAAGAAGTTATACTAATTGGAGATTTTGGATTCACTCCAGGTCCCTTAGTTCTTTTTCAGGTGCCCCCACAGGATCCGTCATCGCCTCGTTGGTCGGAACCTCAGGCATCGCCAAGTTTTCTCCTTCAGCTAAAAAAAAAAAGAAAGAAGAGAAAAGCAGAAGTAGAAAGTAAATCAGAATATGGAAAAATCCCATGAAACGTACGGAAAGAGAAAGATGAAGAATCATACCTTCACCGACAGTCTCTTCTTCTCGGCTCCTCTTTTCTGGAGGCTCGTCAGCATTCCCTGGCACCTCCTCATTGATAGTAAGAGGGACTTCCATATCAGAAGAGTCTTCGTGATGCTCCTTGTTGCAATACTGACTCCTCTTCCTCTTACCTCTATGGGCTCGCTTCCTAGAAGAACTTGCCCCACTGTTAGAGTCAGGTCTCTCACTTGACTCCTCGCTGGATGGTCTACCCTTATCAGTAGACTCCACAGAAACGCGCCTCTGTGCCACTTGCATCCAAGCGTCAAGCTCAGCTTCCTCCTGTTCTACCTGCTCTAAAGCCTTATCAAGTATTTCTCGAACAGCTTCGAAACCAATGACGCCCTGGTCACCTAGAAAGCCTATCTTGTGCTTCTCTCCAGAAAGGAAGGCCCAAACTTCCTCTAGCGGATGCCATCCGACTTTCCAAGGCCTTTTCCAGACGACAGCTTCACATCAAGCTCCTTCTTGGAAAGCCCCCGATATGCCGAAAAGCTCTCCGCGAACCACTTCGCGAAGCCGGCAGTCCAGGAAGTCGACAACACAGGATAGGAAATCATGGCTGTAGTATCTTTAGCACTATAGAAAGCCCATGTGTTTTTCCTGTCCTGTAAACCTCCAAAGCATTTCACCATGCTTGAAGGCGCTCCAACAACGCCTTGAGAAAAACCCAACTGCAGAGCAAAGTGAGAAGGTACATACGGTTGGATGTCGACAAAGAGATGTCTATGGTACACCATCAACACCGACACGTATGCTAAAAAGCCACTCCTTATCTGCATTTGTCAAGGTGTAATGCCTTCTCGACCCTGCCCTGGTAGAGTCTCGGGAGACACCAAAGTCAAAAGCCTTCTTCCGCAACTCCGGAGAAAGCTTCACTGAAGACTGCCCCATCTCGACATCCCTGAACCGTCGGATCCTCATGCAGGCAAACAAAAGTGATTCGGACACGACTTTCCCCTTAGTCAGTCGAATCATCAGAGAATCATCATCCTGTGCAGCACCCAGCCAATGGAAGCCAGGACAGTGGTATACAAACCACGAATAAAAAATATGAGCTGAAAATACCCTCTTCATGGGAAGCCCAAGCCGAACCAAGAAAGCAGCAACCTGCAGTTCGGTGCATAAGTAGGAGTAAAGAGTAGGCACTAAAGCAAGCTGCTCTCCAAATGCCACCTGACAAGCTGAAAAAATACAATGCGGCCTGATGTGCGTTCCATCTCCTCCTGCAAAAACAGCCTCACCTAGCCAATAAGTGAGGTAAATAACGAGATCTCTCCAAAGTGCAATGTCAGAACAAATGGCGTATGTACTTGTGAAGAAACCCCTCAACTCTTCTTGCATAGTTGAAGTCTTCTTCGAACCTGGATCCTGAGCTCAGCTTCCCAGGTCATACCATCAGAAGATTCCCTACTGTCAAGAAAGTTGGGGAA
Source organism: Litsea cubeba (assembly GCA_012931725.1). Classification (NCBI taxonomy): domain Eukaryota; kingdom Viridiplantae; phylum Streptophyta; class Magnoliopsida; order Laurales; family Lauraceae; genus Litsea; species Litsea cubeba. Next base: position 41,470,605 of record CM022952.1, read on the forward strand.
CAAAGAGCCAGAACTCTTCCAACTATTGGATCTAACTTTCAAGCCCTCATTCTCCTTCAAAAAATCAAAGAAGGCGACAAGCTGAAAGTACAGGAGCCTGAACTCCTCCGACTGCTCCTCAAGGACACTGTCGATCGGCATGAACTCCTTGTAGAGTTTGCCAAGGATGGGCAATCCAGTAATAGCGCTCAACTCCTTCAAAGAAAAACCAATCTCACCATTTGTGACAACGAAGGTATTGGTTTGTGGAAGGAATGACTCCAACATAGCCATGAAGGCCTCGTCGGAAAAGATCACGGTCTCCCTAAAGGCGCAGACCGCATCAAAAATCCCGGCTTCCTTCAAAACGGCGCCACCAATCAGCAAGACACGATCAGTCCATGACTTCCACTCGGAGTCGGCACTGAAACGGCCACTAAGTCGAAAAGGCTTCACCCAATTGTTAGGGATTTTGTGTGTTTGCAATTTGATGGATGCATTATCATTTTATTCATCTCATGAATTCTCACACATGCATTGATTTAGAATATCTTGAAATCTTTATTTTCACTTGTATGGTTTTAAAACTTTCAGAATTCATGTTTCATGCATATTTGTGTTTTAAACTTGGTTGCATTTAGTTTGAAAAGGATTTTTTATAAATCAAGTTAGCCAATGTTTTAAAAGTTTTAAATCATCTTAGGCATTTTAGTTTTCATGTTTTTAAAACTCTTAAAATGATTTAAAACATGTTTCCTAGCTTGATTCTATGGCTTAAAGTCCCCACAAGAAAATCTCTCTTAAAATAGTTTTTCGGTTACCTCGCGGCTAGCCGCATGAATAGTAACATCACTATTCACTAGCCATTTGAATAGTAACATCACTATTCACTGTATACTAGCCATTTGCACAGTAACATCACTATTCACTGTTCACTAGCCATTTGAACAGTAACACTATTCACTATTCACTGTTCGCTAGCCGTTTTATAACCGTTGGGCTAGCCGTTTGCAACCTTTTTGGCTATAAAAAAGGACATTTTCTTTGAGAAAAAATGTAGAACTTTTGAGGAGTTTTGAGGCCGAAGAAGGAGGATGTTTTAAGAGCATTAGTGAGGGGAATATGGGGCTATTCCATTGATTCAATCTTGGAATCTTTTTCTAATGGGTATGCTCCCTTTTCTTTAATTATATCATGCTTTGTTTTAATTATTGGTAAATGAATTTTAGCATGATAACTATGATGTGTTGAATCCTTTATCTTATTTAATCTTGGATTTATTTATGTTGGATTCTTCACCTTAATTCAAACCAAGTTTGTTTTAAAAACTTCATTAATCATGCTTTGCCAAAACATTTGATTTCTTTTATAGCATGATTCATTTAGTTGGTTGAATCCTCATTAGTTGTTTTCAATCACTTTAGAACATTAGTTAAACTAGTTTGTTTTGAAAACAACTATGCACATGCATCACATGTTTAGTTAAATAGTTTCATACAACTTGTGAGCTTTTGATTATCAAATCATCAACAAGTTAGTTTTTATACATGTGATTTGCATTTCTCTTCAATCAAATTTTTTATGTGCCTTAAATTTTTTTATTGCATTAAGCATATATTGATTGGACTTATTATAAAACTTGATTGAAGTATTCACACACACGCAACATGAGCATTCATATTTGCATTTCATAGTGTTTGTGTGAGTTGATTTTATACTTTCATATCCGCCTAATTAAGAGGCAATTTATAGAGCTTAATTGTATCTCTTAAGAGTGTTTTGTGAAGATACTTCCTTGAGAGAAAATCTATTTATGTAAAGGTTATTGCTTAGCCTAAGAAACGCGTTGTGTAAAGGTTATTGCTTAGCCTAGAAAAGCATCTTGTATAGGTTGTTGTTAAGCCTAGAAAAACAACAGTGTAAAGGTTATTGCTTAGCCTATTGAAAAGCATACATAGTGGAAATCCGGTGGGGTGTAGGTACACAAGCCGGTAGTGGACGTAGGCATTGAGGCCGAACCACTATAAATCATTGTGTCATGGTGCGTGCTTTGTGGTGATTCTTTTCATTAGCTTCCGCACTTTAGTTCTATATCATCACGTGTGACTAGTTAATTGAAAGAAGTTAAAATTTGTCATAATTGGTCACTAATTCATAGCTCACCCTATTCACCCCCTTCTAGGGTTCGGTTCCCGGACTTTCAATTGGTATCAGAGCCTCGTGCTCTATTTTAGGATCAAGTGTTTGGAACTCTTGATTAGTTGTAAAAAGCTAGAGTTAAAACCCTAGTGTTGTGTTTTTATGAAAATCATTAGAATGGATTCCACTATTTTAGAATGTGTAGATTCTTGTGTAGATTCTTCTAGACCCCTCCTTCCCACAATTGGAGATTCAAACTTTGAATTTAATGAATCTCAATTTGAATCAAAAGAAGAACAAATTGATGAGAATGAAGATAATATTCAACGAGCTTATGATGAATTGCATACTTTGTACTTAAAGCTTGTCAAGAAAAATAAAAAATTAAATGAAGAATCTAAAAAGTTAACCAAAGAATTAGTTTCTTCAAAAGATGAACTTAGGGAGAAAGAAGAAGTAATAAATTATGTAGACTCTAAGTTTATGATCTCTTTGCATAACCTACATAATATTAAAGATGAATTAAATGAATCAAAGATAGGTTATGATAATCTTAATAAGGAAAACTTAAAACTAAGAGATCAATTACAAAGGCAAGATGAAAACATTAACAATTTAGAATCCAAGTTGACTATCACTAAGGAAGATTTATCTAATGCTCAAAACAAGATAAAAACTCTAGAACTTGGATCTAATGTTATTAATGAAATTAAATTTGAATTAAAACTTGCCCATGAAGAAGTAAACATCTTTAAGGGAATTGAAAATGAATTAACAAAAGTTAAAAATGAAAATTCAACCCTTAAAAACCAAGTCACTCAACTTGAAAGTTACAAACAAAAATATGAGTGCAAATTTACCCAAGGTGAAGAGAAATTTGAAAAGTTATTTAAATTGGGTCAATCTCAAAGAGATAGGACGGGTCTTGGATTTGATAGGCATATTTCACATGACCCTAAATTCACCAACACATTTGTGAAAGGTGAGTCCTCATTCTCTAGCACTCACTCTTCCTTGCCCATGACTAAATGTAATTATTGTGGCATTGAAGGACATTTTAGGTTTGAGTGCAAACTAAGAAGAAGCCATGTGTCTAAACCTATCTATGAACCCAAGAAAGGAAAATCAAACTCTATGATGGATAAGACACTAAAAATCAAGGAAGACTCCAAGAAGACTAAAAAATTCAAACCTATTAAAAAGAAGTCTCCTAAGATAGATTCTAAAAATGTTAAACAAGTTAAACCAAAAATAAAAGAATCTATCAACAAAAAGCTTCTCAACCTACCTCCCTTAAATCAACAAATGAAAGAACTTTTGAAGAAAGTTACAAAGTTAAATTTAAAATTCAAAAGTCAAATAAAGGGAGAAAATAAGAAGAAAAGAAAATTGAATCAATCCCCTAAGAAACAAACTCACCAATTTCAAGAGACTTATCACCAACCTAAGTTTAAATTATTCAAATCTCATGGTGATAGGTCCAAAATCTATCAAGTCAAATCACCTAGAGTTGGTGGGACTTCTAAACTAGACCTTAAAGATCAACCCTCTCAAGACCTTAGGTGGATTCCTAAAGTTAGATTCTTAGACAAACCTTAAGGCCTTGAACCTCATTGATCGACCAACCTATCCTTTATAGTTAAATCCTTTCGTTGGTCATGATACATTTGCATTTTGTTCTTTCATAGTGACATTTCTTAAAATGCATTGTTTCCTTATGATTAATTGATTTTGTCTTCATGTACTTCTCTAGTTACATATTATGGTTTTCAAAATCATTTAATTATAATTTCCTCATGATAGATTTGCTTTTTGCTCTTATATAGTTATATCACTTGTATTGCATTTCTATATATGATCAATTGATTATGATTTCAAAAGCTTTCATAGCTAGATTATTCATGATCGATTGTTGTTGTAAAATTATTTGTATGGATGTCATAGTTAGATTATTTTGAAAAACAAATGATTTGAAAAAATTTGGATTTTCCATGGATTTCTAAGTTATACTTTCATATGGAAAATTAGTGTTTTGAAAAATCAACTTGTATGTGTTTCAAATAAGTTATATCATTTAAAAAAAAATGCAAGTTGAAAAGATTTTCATTATATACTTACTAAGTTAGATTCTTTATATGAAAATCAAATTCTTTGATATACTTGAGATTCAATTGGTTAGAGTCTTATAGTTATACTTTTTATTTGAATGTGTTTTCCAATTGATATCAAGTCATACTTGTTCAAGTTAATTTGTATGAGCACTTGTAGTTATATTCTTTAAAATACAAATTGAAAATTGATTATGTGTTATCTTCAAAATCATCCTCTTTATGCTCATTGTTGAATTTTGTTTATTGAAATGATTTGAAGATTGTATGAATGGAAATGCTCTAAAACATCAATAGTTATAATCACTAAAGCATGTTCCATGTTCTCATTTCCTTATGCATTTGGATATATCATCTTAAAACTGGAAATGAATGATGTTATAAACAATTTTCTTCTTTGCTCTTCTAGTTACTTTATTTTATGAGCAAATTGATTTGTATGATTTGTGAATCATGAAATAGTTTTGCATTCTATACATAGACTTGTTCATCTTTTCAATGCATAATGATAATGTTTCATGACTCTCATAGTACATTTGCTAGAGTGGAGTTTTTACATGTTAGATCTTGATTTTAATTAATCCTCTCTATTCAAATGTCTATTGGTTCCTTGTATGGTTGTGTTCTTAGTTATATTTGTGCATACCATACTAGAACTCTCAAATCCATCTTTTGTGGTTTCTAGTCATTATTTGAAATGAATGGTTATGAAGCCATTGATGGAGAAGAAGAAGAGAAGCTTGAAGATCCTTGAAGAAGAAAAACTCTTGGTCTTGGAGCACTCTTGAGATTGTTGCAAAAGAAAGCAATAAGATCAAGAGATCCAACCTCCCATTGCTTTTATAGAAGAGAGCAAACCAAAGAAGGAAACAAGAAAGAGGTAAGTGTTACTAATTAGTAACCTTACCAAAAGAGAAAAATTAGAAAGATTCTTTCCCAAAAGAAAGAAAGCTTGAGGGTTTCTCTTGAAAAAAGAAAGCAATGAGAGATTTTCTCCCAAAAGATAGGAGATTTGAGATAGTCTCTCCCAAAGAAAGATATCTTGAAATATTCTCTCCCAAAATAAGGGGAACATGAGAGATTCTCTCCAAGTAAAGATATTCTTAGATATTCTCTATCCAAAGGAGATACTTTTAGATATTCTTTACAAAAAATGGCATCATATGAGATCTAAGCCATTTCAAAAGCTTAAGATCCCATGGGTTAGCCCATATGAGCCAGGTTTGACCACCTAGGCACTAAAAAGAAAATTTGGGCTTTTAGTCAAAGAGAAATCCCTCTTACCAAGAGCATAAAAAAAATGGTTCCATGCCTCTTTGGAGTTGATTGGACCATACAAAAAAGAATTCCAAGCCCCATGAGCTCCCGAAATTCAAACCATCCAGCCTCATATATCAAATTGAGCCAAAATCTTGAAATTGACATTGCACAAAAATCCAAACCAAATCCTGGTCCCCTAACTTGCCACATACAGCTTGTTAGGTCACAAGAGCAAAACCAAAAACCAAAACCTAATCCCCTAACTTGCCACATACAGCCTGTTAGGTCACAAGATCAAAACCAAAATCGAACCCCCAACATTCCACATATAGCTTGTTGGGTCACACGATCAAAACCAAATCCGACCCCCTAACCTGCCACATACAGCTTGTTAGGTCACAAAGTCAAAACCAAAAACCCAAATCCACATCCCTGATGTCATCTTCAAAACTTTCCCTTGAGACGGTACGTGATTCCTTTCACTAACATAAAATTCCCCTGGAAGCTCAAAAGGCCACTCTACCAAAAGAAAGACTGCTAAAAGACTTTTGGTTAAGTCATAAGCTCTCCTTCAAAAATATCTTCGAGGCACATCGACTACAACAGCTAAGTAACTCGTTGTTGTACCTCGAGGGGGCATTTGTTGACACAAAAAAAAATGTGTGTCACTTTGACTCTTTAACATCAAGAGAACTAGATGAAGTCGCAGCCTGCCATAAATATGCAATGCTATTTCCAAAAATCAAATCTTGTCAGAATCAAACAAAAACTGCAAGATTCTCCAAGACAGCCAAAAGAGGAGTACACAAGAAGTTTTGGGCCATTTCAAAATCATTTGGCCTAACTTCGTTTCTCCGATAGCTGAACAGGAGCTCCTGGCGGTGACATCATCGAAGACACCAAATCTTCGATCAGAGCCAGTGGATGATCTCAAAATACGTCCTTAAGGCTCCACGTCAAGTTCCGAGTCAAACCGATAACGATTGACCCTACATCAACCCTCGAACAGCTAAATCAAGCCTATCAGCGGCGAGAACCACCGAGGCCATCACTCATCAAAAAGAGCACATGGATAGCTTAAAGATGCTTACAAAGGGTTACACGTCAAGTTTCAGGTCATTTCGACAACATTTGACCATACTTTGACTATCGGAAGCCAAATCAGGCCTCTCGGCGGCTAAGCTCCCCGGGATCATGGTTTCCAAGACAGAGCCTCCGGATCATCTGAAAATGTCTCCAATAGGTTCCCTGTCAAATTTCAAGTCAATCGGACATCGGTTGACCGCACATCAAGGCGCGACATCTTCAAAATCAAGTCTACTGGCAACAGGACCCATACGCCTTCAAAAATCAAATAAAAGCCTATGGTTGGTCTTATTTATTGCTCAGGAAGCTTCACCTCAAATTTCAGGTCATGCCGACATCGTTTGGCCCAGTTTCAGCTTGTGACGGAAAATCGGCAGCTCTACGCGACAAAGTCTTCGACTTTCCCAGAAAATTGGAAACTTTGCACTCCAAAAAGCAAGGATTCTCGTCAAGTTTTCTTTATGGAAATCAGACCAATAAATGTACAAAAATGTCAGGAAAAATATAGAAGAAAAAAGAATGGAAAAATACCTCAAAACGGCCGCAAAACGGGGACCAAAGGGGAAAATCCCCGCCAGGGTCGCCGGCGACCATGGCACCCCGGGTCGACGGGTTCGCCCCGGAAGGCCCGTTTTCCGTCGTTTTTTCGTGATTCGAAGCTTCCAACTCCTGGGATTTTCCAAAACTCATACTTTTGAGGCACCAAATCCTTCGACATCCGTCAAAATCACGGGTCAATCATCAAGAGTATCAAAATCAACATTAATCACCAACCGGTCAACCAAAAAGTGTGCATTCTACCCGATCGATCGAGAAATCGACAGGACAGATGGCACCGACCCGATGTTGACAATCAATGCCTGAAATTACGTGGTCATCCGATGTCGATCTATTTGAAGATCCATCAATGATCATCACCAGAAGAATCCCAAAAGACGTAGCACGGCCCACGACTCTTCAACTGCTCGGTGACCACTTAATGCGATTAATTGACTAGCTTTATTGCAGTCATTAATTCATTTTTTTGGATGGCCCAATCAGAAGCGAGCATTCAGGAGTTATAAGTCAATTGATTCATGGCATTTAAACCATGAAACTTCTCCCATCATGGTGATTAAAAGCAACTAAATGCCCTCAATCTCCACCAGCCATTCAGAAGCCAGGAAAAAGGAGTTACAAAATAAAGAAATAAATCTTGTAACTCCTCCCTTTAGTAGCTTTATGGCAATTAAAGCTCATAAATCCTCTTAAATGGCTACCTAGCTAAAAGCCTATAAATAGGAGAGCACTCCAAAGCATTCCATAGATCGGAAAAATCACAAAGATCTAGAAAACCACTTCCAAATCATAGAAAATCTAGAGAAAGAAAGAGAGAAAACTCTGCGAAGTTCTACACCGACCACCACTACAAGGTGACAAAAGTCCCTTGGGGGGCACCCCCCCAAGGTCATTTGCCTTCTCCTTCTGCCTCCAATGGCTTAGATGTGGCTTTTCAGCCCGTCTACTTAGCTTTTTATTTGACATAGGACCTCCTCTTGGTCTTTGTCCTCTAAAAATCTGAGGTTATAGCCAAGCCAAGCGAATCAAGAGCAGCCTTTGTTCTCAACTGCATGGATGATGGCGAAGTCCACACATGGCTTGCGACCGTCAATCTGAACGAGTCCCCCACAATCTCCTAAGAAGTTAGATCCTCCTTTTCTTGCTTTTCATTGTATTTTGTATTTTTCTAAAAGATATAAAAATCACAACTCTTGTCTTTCATTATTGATAAGAATTGTAAATCGGCTATAAACGCCAAAAATCGGCTACAAACGCCAAAATCAGCTATAAACGCCAAAAATCGGTTATAAATGCCAAAAAACCGCCTTTCACGGTAAATTAAGAAAATGTCTCTTTTCTTAAATATATATGCAATGGAAAACTTGAAAGAAGTTGATTTCCTTTTTACTTGCGAAGGTCGATCTCTGGATCACCACTTACAATTCCAAGTAAAATAGAAAATCTGGCACACCCACACATAAAAAATGTTGATGCACGCCTTTGCCCCCCGGGCGCGAAAGGGTCAGACCCCACGGACTCCCACGTTCGCCGACCTTGGTAGCACCAACCAGAAGTGTGGTCCATCAATGCAAGAACCCTTAGAATTATGCTAAAAATGGGATTTTTGGTCACAGTCTGTCGGTCGACCGACAACAAGGTGTCAGCTGACCGACAGAGAACCAAGGCTGACCGAGAACCTCTGTCGGTTCCATTTGCAGAGAGCTAGAATTTTCAGAAATTCTCTATCCGTTCAGGTGTCGGTTCATGTCGGTTCTGGTGTCGGTTCATGTCGGTTAACCGACAGATGTATAACGGTCAGAAAACTTTTGAAAACATGACTGTTGCTTAGTGACCGTTGAGATGTTGGTCGACCGACACCTACCTGTCGGTCGACCGACACCTAGCCGTTGGCAGCTTTTTTCTATAAAAGCAAGCTCATTCCTTTGGCCAAAGTTGATGATTTTGAAGCCATTTTTGAAGAGCTTTGAGGCCAAAGAAAGGGGAAGAGCTAAGGAAGGCTAATGGTCATTTAGGAAAGCTAAAGCTTGGATTAATGAAGTTAAACCACTAAGTAAGCTTTACCTTTATTAATCATATGTTTTTATGCTTTGTCTAAATTATTGGTAAATGATTTTAAGCATATTAACTATGTTGTGTTGAATCCTTTACTTCCCTTAATCTTTGATTTTAGTTATTGGATTCTTCACCCTTGATTTCAAACCAAGTTTTGTTTTAAACTTTGGTAATCATGCTTAGCCAAAATCTTTGATTTTTTTTGTAGCATGATGCATTAACTTGTTTGAATCTTTCTTTGTTGTTTTCATTCATTTGAGTCCTAACTAAACCATTGTTTTTGAAAACAATATTGCACATGCATCACTTGATTAGTCTTAATCATTTTCGTACAACTTGTGATCTTTAGATTTTCATATCACTCACAAGTTTGTAATTGTTCAAGTGATTTGCATTTGACTTCAATCATACCTTTTATGTGCTTTAAACTTTGAGATACTTTAAGCATAAAATTCATTGGACTTAATTTTAACTTGATTGAAGTTCTACATACACACACACCTCATGAGCATTCATCTTTGCATCTCTTAGTGTGTTGTGTGAGTTTGTTTTACAATTTCATATCCGCCTTTTTAGAGGCAATTTATTTGTGCTTCAATTGTAATCTCTTAGAGTGTTTGTGAAGATACCTTCTTGAGAGAAAATCTTTGTTTGTAAATGTTGACACCAAAAATGTCACTTTGCCTCTTCAAGATCAAAAGAGCTACATGAAGTCGCAACCTGCCATAAATAGGCAATGCTGCTTCCAAAAATCAAATCTTGTCAGAATCAAACAAAAACTGCAAGATTCTTCAAGACAGCCAAAAGAGGAGTACACAAGAAGTTTCAGGCCATTTCAAAATCATTTGGCCTAACTTCGCTTCTCAGACAGCCGAAAAGGAGCTCTCGGCGGCAAAAGCATCGGAGACACCAAATCTTCGATCAGGGCCGATGGATAGTCTCAAAATACTTCCAAAAGGCTCCACGTCAAGTTCCGAGTCAAACCGACAACGTTTGACCCTACATCAACCCTCGAACAGCTAAATCAAGCCTCTCGGCGGCGAGAACCACCGAGGCCATTACTCATCAGATAGAGCACATGGACGGCTTCAAAATGCTTATAAAGGGCTACACGTCAAATTTCAGGTCATTTCCACAACATTTGACCATAGTTTGACGCTCGGAAGCCAAATCAGGCCTCTCGGCGGCAAAGCTCTCCGGGACCATGGTTTCCAAGACAGAGCCTATGGATCATTTTAAAATGACTCCAATAGGTTCCCTGTCAAATTTCAAGTCAATCGGACATCGGTTGACCGCACATCAAACCGCGACATCTTCATCGCGACAAAAAGCAAGTCTACTGGTGATAGGACCCCAAACGGCTTCAAAACTCAAACAAAAGCCTATGGTTGGTCTTATTTATTGCTCAGCAGGCTTCACACCAAATTTTAGGTCATTCCGACATCGTTTGACCCAGTTTCAGCTTCTGACGGAAAATCGGCAGCTCTGCGCGACAAAGTCTTCGGCTTTCTCAGGAAATTGGAAACTTTGCAAAATAAAATGCAAGGATTCTCATCAGGTTTCCTACAAAAAAATTAGGCCAATAAATGGTCAGAATGTCAAGGAAAAGTACAGGAGAAAAAAGAATCGAAAAACAGCAAAAACGGACACAAAACGGGACACGAAAGGGGGAAAACCCCCCAGGGTCGCAGACCCCTGCGACCCTGGGCCAGGGTCGCCGGCGACCTTGGAACCCGGGGTCGCCGGGAAGGCCCCGGAAACCCCGGTTTTCGCCGTTTTTTTCGCGATTCGAAGAGCCTAGCCTCTGGTACTTTCCAAAATTCATGCTTTTGAGACACCAAGTCCTCTGACATCCGTCCAAAACACGGGTCAATCATCAAGAGTATCGAAAACAGTATTGATCGCCACCCGGTCAACCAAAAAAAGTGTGCTTTCTACCCGACCGATCGAGAAATCGACAGGACAGATGGCACCGACCCGCTGTTGGCAACAAACACTTGAAATTACATGGTCATCTGATGTCGATCTACATGAAGATCCATCGATGATCATTGACAGAAGAATCCCAAAAGACGTGGCACGGCCCGCGACTCTTTAGCTGCTCGGCGACCACTTAATGCGATTAATTGACTAACTTTATTACAGTCATTAATCCATTTCTTTGGACGGCCCAATCAGAAGCAAGCATTCGGGAGTTACAAGTCAAGAGATTCATGGCATTTAACCCATGAAACTCCTCCCATCATGGCGATTAAAGGCGATTAAATGCCCTCAATCTCCTCCGGCCAATCAGAAGCCAAGAAAAAGGAGTTACAAAATAAACAATTCAATTTTGTAACTCCTCCCATTATGCTGCTTTATGACAATCAAGGCTCATAAACCCTCCTAAATGGCTACCTAAAAGCCTATAAATAGGAGAGCTCTCCAAGAAGAACGGAACATCAGAAAAAAGCACAAACACACAGACAGACAGAAGCACAGAAATCCAGAGAAAGGAAAAAGAGAGAAAACTCTGCGGAAGTTCTACACCGGCCACCGCAACAAGGTGACAAAAGCCCCTTGGGGGTACCCCCCCCCAAGGTCCTTGCCTTCTCCTCCTGCCTCCAATGGCTTAGATGTGGCTTTTCAGCCCGTCTACTCGGCTTTTTATTGGACATAGGACCTCCTTTTGGTCTTTGTCCTCTAAAAACCCGAGGTTATAGCCAAGCCAAGCGAATCAATAGCATCCTCTGTTCTCATCTGCATGGATGATGGAGAAGCCCACATATGGCTTGCGACCGTCAATCTAAACGGGTCCCCCACAATCTCCTGAGAAGTTAGATCCTCCTTTTCTTGCTTTTCATTGTAGTTTGTATTTTTTCAAAAGAGACAAAAAATCACAACTCTTGTCTTTCATTATTGATAAGGATTGTAAATCGGCTATAAACGCCAAAATTGGCTATAAACGCCAAAATCGGCTATAAATGCCAAAAAAATCGCCTTTCACGGCAAACCAAGAAAACGTCTCTTTTCTTAAATATATGTGCAATGGAAAACTTGAAAGAAGTTGATTTCCTTTTTACTTGCGAAGGTTGATCTCCGGATCACCACTTGCAATTCCAAGTAAAAATAGAAAATCTGGCACACCCACACAAAAAAAGAAATGTTGATGCACGCCCCTGCCCCCCGGTTACGAAAGATTCGGACCAAACGGACTCACACATCCGCCGAACCTCGGTAGGAACTCGAGCATTGGAGCGCGGTCCATCAAGCTGGCACACCCAGTGGGACACGTTTATTTGAGAACACGATGCTAGAAATGAAATATTTGCATATCATATATTTTGCTCTATGCTTATATTTCTTTTCTCGATTCCTTGGCTACTTTATAATTGGTGGCCTATGTTGAATTCCGCATCTAAAAAAATTGAGATGAGATTTTTTGTTTGGAAATTTCTAATTCTTTGAATTTATTTCCACTCTTTCTCTTTTCAAAAAAATTTTTTTTTTTTTAAAAAACAAAAAAAAAATCAGATTTTTCATTTTGGATTCAAAATTGAGAAACTTTGATCCTCTCGCTTCGGGGCACTGACGCTCACGGAAATCGTTGAGACCGTGTTCGGATCGGGGGTTGGGCCATTGTTTCTCTTCGATGAGTTCATTAAAGATCTAAAAAATATATATATATATATATAAAATATATAAAAAAAAATTTTGGATTCAAAATTGAGAAACTTTGATCCTCTCCCTTCTGGGCACTGGCGCTCACGGAAATCGCTGAGACCGTGTTCAGATCGGGGGTTGGGCCATTGTTTCTCTTCGATGAGTTCATAAAAAATAAAAAATAAAAAAATATAAAAAAAAAAGACATAGACCACTAAGGTTAAACCAACTGTGTTCTTTGATCAAGGTTGATTCAAAGAAAAGCCTCGTCCAGAGTGTGGAGACAGCTTGACTGTTCTAGGCAAGGGTCCTCCAAACGGGTTCATTAAGTAATCCTACCCTTACCTGGGGGCAATTCTATCAATCAAGATTTCATAAGACCGGGTTAGGAGGCCTATGTGTACTCTCTCGTCTTTTAAACAAATTAAAAAAAATATATAAATTTTTTTAAAAAAATAAAAAAAAATTTTAAAAAAAAAATAAAAATAAATTTTTTTTTTCAAAAAAAAAAATCTTAAAAATAAAAATAAAAAATAAAAAAATATAAAAAATAAAAAAAAAAGATTTTTAAGATTTAAAAAAAAAAAAAAATTCTTCAAAATCTTCAAAAAAAAAAAAAAAACTTCCGTCATTTTGGGTTTAGATTGGAGAAATCTTGGTCTTCTCCTTTCTGAGCACTGGCGCTCACGGAAATCGCTGAGACCGTGTTCAGATTGGAATGCCTTTTGCTCTCTTTGATAAACCCGATATTGACTTTTCAAAAAAAAAACTCGTCATCTTTAGATTCAGATCCGAGAAATTATGGTTCATTTCTTTCTGAGCACTGGCGCTCGCGGAAATCGCTGAGCCCGTGTTCAGATCGGAATACCATCTGCTCTCTTTGATGAATCCAATCTTGACCTTTCAAAACAGAGAATCTCATCTCATGGATGCGGTCTCAAAACATTTGTGTCTAGCGGTACTAGTACGCCCTTTCAGGGTCTACTGTATTGCGACCGGCACATCTGTAACTCCAACTTTATATTCTTCTCGCCTCGAGCAAGCTCTGCTTCTCGATAAGTCGAATTTAAGTTCACAATTGCTTCTAGCAGTCACTGGGATGCCCATTCCGGGCTTACCATACCTGCGATCAGAACAATTGTACCTTCTATGGCATTTTGCCTTCCTCATATTGCTTGGGTCATCTACCTCGAGCAATTTGAAAAGACGAAACTATAGAACTTCCCATTTATGATCATTATATTCTTGTGATTACTAATGGATGTGGTCTTGTTTCAGAAATTTTCGAAAAACTAACAATGGCAGCTTCACTAACCATTACTTTCGATGAAAACAAGCACCAACTCATGCTTCAACAGAAGCAAACCATGCGCACCTACAAGCGCCCCATCAGCTGCCGAAGTGTCAACTCCCTCGGCAACTCTCTGAACTCTGGGTCGACCTCGACTCCCCGGACTATCGTCTTTGGGACGCTGGGACCATTCCCACTTCCTGAGGAACAAACTGCTCCCTCCAAGAAGCAGAAACTCGCCTCTCAACGTGTCAATACCATGACACCAAAGGCGAGCACCAGAAGGCCTGAAGCCCGTGGCAGCCCCACGAAGCCTCAACCTGCAAACAACCAGGTCTACCCTAAGACTTGGTCCCCAAGACCTTCACCAAAACAGAGAAGGTCCCAGACATCCACTAAGCCAGCATTCCTGGCCCCACTCAAGGAGAACCAGTTCTATCCTCTTGCCTACATGAAAGAGGAGAGACCCATCTCCGACTCGACTTCCAAGTCATCCCAGCATGAGCCGGCTTGTTCCTACAAGCCCAAAATCAAGTCATGCATCACAAGGCCTCCACAAGCACCTGCTAAGGCCTACAAACCTGCAGTTCGACCCTTCATCTCTACAGGGGCCGAACTTCAAAAATTCAAAGCTTCGCTGCAACTGGCGAAGGATAGGGTTCGCATCCTGTCCTTGCCCAGCTACAAAGAAGACAGGCTCGGCTGCTGCGCCCGAGGGAGCACATCCTTCATCGTCAAAGCCCAGTCAGAGCTGACCGAAGCTCAAATTGCTCGTCGTATACGCCGCCGCGCGTCATACCGACAAAAGAGACTAGAGAAGCAAAGGACCCAGCCTCCCACACTTCAAGTCTCTCCTAAATGGGTCGAAAAAGAAAGACCTAACCAAGTTGCTGCCGTCCATATGGTTGGAAAAACCAGAAGGCGCCAAAAATCAGCAACAAAAATCCATGTCCGACGTCCGATGACCCGCAGCGTCTCAAGGACAAGAAGACATTCAGAAGAATCCCCTGCTCCTTCAAGCAAAGGACAGCAGAGTGATCCTTCCTCAAGCTCCTCTTCAAAAAGAATGAGCCCCAGCTCAGTCACCAGGACAGTTTCTTCGTTCGAATCACGAAGGATGAATGTCTTGGCTACAAATTCTGAGCCACCACCCCGCAATCCACCTCCAGAAGATGCGATTACCCGCATCCAGCAGTTGGAACAGGGCCAGCAGAGGATTGAAACTCTGATGGAAAACCTTCTCCTCGCCTTCCAAAATCAGGCGAACAATGAACCTCCTCCGAATCATCAAGACGACGAGGTAAATAGAGAAGAAAATGAGTCACGCGCCGTTACCAAAAAGGACGTAGACGGTATCCTCGCCAAAGCAAAAGAAGAGGATATACTCAAGGAGCATGGGATCAAGCCACCATATCCCTTATGGATGGACTCGGTCCCGTTCCCCACCAAATTCAAGCATCCTACTATCCAAACATATACGGGGAAAGGATCAGCCAGACAGCATGTCATCCACTTCAAGATCCTGACGGGAGCTATCGCAGATCAAGATGCGCTCAAGATCCGCCTCTTTGCAAGTACCCTAAAAGGTACGGCCTTCGATTGGTACTCCACTCTACCGGAGGACTCAATCCAAAACTGGGCCATGCTAGAGACACGCTTCCTGACTCACTTCAAAGGTGAAGATCATCCCGCTACTATGGCTCAGCTGTGCAGCCTAAAACAGGGGGAGAATGAATCAACATATGACTTCATTCGCAAGTGGAAAGCAATGGCATACAAATGCTCTGATGTATTGCCACAAGCGTCGCTAGTCGACATCTGCCGAAACAACATGAGAGCCAGAATCCGCTCCATGATCATCGGCAACAAATCAAAAAACCTGGGAGAACTCCTAGAAGCTTCCATGGAAGCTGAAACGGTGATTAAGGACCTCAACAGTCAGAAATCATCAAGAAAAGAGCCAACTGCCATTACGACCTCAAAACCAAAGAAGAAAGAGGTCCTCAATGTGCAGACCAAGTCAGCTCCTCAGCCACCAAAGAAAGCTGAAAACAAAGCTGTTGGTAAGAGACCTGAACTCTCTGATGCCTTCAAAGAACGAGTAGAGAAGAAATACCCGTTTGATGAAGATGTTGATGAAATCTTCGGGGCTCTTGTGGCAAACGGCAAGCTCACCTTGCCTGAACCAAAAAGACCGGGTGATGTTGGCAAAACCAACGATCCTCGGTACTGTCCATACCACCAGATGATCTCGCATCCTCTCAATCAATGCTTCGTTATGAGAGAGAAAATAAATGAGATGTGGAAAAACGGAGTCATCACCTTTGACAAAAACTATGGGTCTGCCTCCGTCAACATGGTGACATGTGGACAAACATCAAAATCACCGAAAAAGAAGATCACTACTTCCTTCAAGGTGATAAACTCAATCCAAGCGTCCGAGCAACTGGTTCCTTACCCGACACCAGACGGACAACCGATATGGGTACATCCCGATCTCCTGGAAGATGAAAATTGGGAGGTCGTGAAAACAAAGCCTACAACTCAACAGCGAAGGCAGGCTAGGAAACTTCTCCTCAAGCTCAAACGGCAAGAGAAGACCCAGCCAAAACTAGAGGTCAAAGAAAAGGCAGAGGCTTCCCCTACCGCTTCACTGGAGGTAACAAAAACATCCCTTCCAGAGACTTCAAAGGGGGTAAGGAAATTCACTCTCAGTGATTTCATGCCACCTCAATTCAAAGAAGCCATGCAGGAGGCATCATACTCTTGCAATTCGGTAGTTGGATTCTCCATTGATGGATACGAATCCAGCGACACCGATGATGGATTCGAATCCAACTACACAGATGAGTGGGAGGAGTCCCTTGAAACAGGAGAATATCTCTCCGATGAAGAATGGGTTCCTGAGTCTCATCTTATGCCAGTAATCTGGTATAACCCCCTACAGCCACAAGGATCCTGGTCTGATGATGAAGAAGACCAAGAGGCTGTACAAGAAAATGCTGCTGACCCAGCACCTCTCATCACTCCAGTGGAAATCAACAATGTTGAGCCACAAAGAGATGATGAAGAAGAAGATCTGGCTCCCATGCCTGATCTTGAAGAATATGCAAGGATCTTGCAGCGACTCGCTCTAGAACAAGAGCAAGAACGCGTCAACGAGCCTCCTCGCAACCCAGAGCCTGAAGTCCCTGAAGACCACCAGGTACATCCTCCCTTAACTCCTGAAAATGGAGAAAATTGCTGGATAGATGATCCTCTCACATCCGAGGATGAGTCTGACTCTGATCAAGCAACGTCTCCCGTCAGAGCTTCCTGTAATGTGATAATTCGGGATTATAGCTCTTCCGAAGCATCGTCTGATGAGAGCACTTACACTCCGGCGATGCCTAGCAATATATCTTCTGGAGCCACCTCGTCTCACGTGACTTTCACTGAGATGACACCCTCTCAGGTTTCTTCTCCTGAGACCGTGACTTCAAAGTTCACACCCTTCCTGACTGAAGAATTCCCAGCTATTGATGCTTGGGACGATGAATTAGTCAACGAAGAAGAAAGATTGCTGGATGCTGTTCAGGACTTGTTCCCGAAAAATGCTCCATGCAACACAATCACTGAGGATGGTAACTCTGCTGCTGATACATCCTCAGCAAATGAAAAACGACAACCTCTTGATCCTGAAGACAATCTTCCAAACGAAGACCCTTCTCAAGAAGCTCTCGAAGTTGGTAGAGGCACCCGCTCTGGCCGGGACTACCACAAAAATTACAACCAATCTTCCTTTACATATGTAAATCCTTCGGGAAAAGATGTTGTAAGCGCCCCTAGTGGCAACAATGATGAACATGCAGGCCCTAAGGAGGCTTTCAAGTATGACTTGATTGAACATTTCAAGCACATACCTGCACGTCTGCACATCCTAGATTTGTTGCGAATGTCTCCACACACTCGTGATAATCTCATTTCGGAATTACAAAAGCTGAATGAGGATGTCGACAAACATGCCCCGCAAGTCCTCCAAATTGAAATGGATTACCGGGTCAAAAACACAGAAGCCTCCTCAAAGGGAGAAAAGAAGAAAACTGAGGGATCATGCATTGAATGCCTCTCGGTTAAAAAAGCAGCCAGTGCAACCATCGCCTTCACAAAGGATGACCTCCTACTTGGCGAAACCAGGCATAACCGACCCCTGTACTTCACAGGGTATATCAAAGAAATGCCTATGCATAGAGTTCAGATCGACCCAGGTTCTGCACTCAACCTCATCTCCACATCGGCTCTTGAAGAGTTGGGCATCCCACCCAGCAAACTGAGCCACACATCTGTATCTATCTTTGGATACGATGGGAGTACTCAAAGGCCTACAGGCAAAATCAGGTTCAAGTTGCAGATCGGTGATCTTATCTCTGAGGTCACAGTGTATGCAATAAAGACCCCTTCATGCTACAACATCCTTCTCGGACGCCCTTGGATCCATGAGAATGGTGTTGTCCCTTCAACTCTACATCAATGCATCAAGTTTGTTGGCGACGACGGCATGATACATCGAGTCTTTGCAGACAGAAAACCCTTCAAAGGTAAAGAAGTCCACTTCGCAGACTCACAGATGTATGAAGGTGAAAAAGAAGAAGAGGAGAAGCATACAGCATCCTTTGCCGAAAATCTCCAGAAAGATAAAGGCAAAGCTCCTCAACAATCACCGGAAGAAAACAAACCATCCGGTAAATCTGAAGAGAGCATGCAAACTCCCTTCATCATCTCCCTCAAATCTTCAAAGCCTTTGGTCATCACAACTAAAGTGAAGAAGGCAAAACAAAAGCCTGGGGGCAAATTTGTTGTCTCTTTCGTATCTATCATGCAAGACACGGACTCGGATTCAGAGCCAGAAGACGACACATCGTCAAGCCAAGCTGACACTCAGCAAGTTCAGCTTGCTCTTACTCCAATGGAGACAACTTCTGACATAGAAGATCCTGCGTCAGCTTCCTTCGTTGTTCCAGCAACTTCAACAAAGGAAAAGCCGATCTTCTTCCATAGATCGGATGCTTCTTCATCAAACTCCATGCTTGAACCTTTCCAAAATAAAGGTACGCCTCAACTATCCTTATACAGTTCTGTGGCACAAGCTATTATGAAGAAAATGGGCTATGACGCTCAAAACCCAGTCGGTTTGGGAGAAGGACGCGGTATTCTCACGCCATTGGGGCCCGTCTTGACCAAAAGCCAGCTGGAAGATTGGAGACTCTACGGCTATATAGAAAAGTCTTCACACGGGTTAGGGTATGATCCTGACACTCCCTTGAGACAGTTGACACAAAGGCTTAAAAGTCAATATACTGACCAAGCCTCAACATCTCAAGTCCATGAAGACATCGATCTCCCTGGATATCTCTTTGATGAGTCACCTGACAAAGATCCAGGAAGCTCATCCAATTGGCACGATTTCTCCGAAAATGAAGAGGAGTTGTCCGATGGCACAGACGTGTGGACTTCTGACCCAGAAGAACCCTCATCTCCAAAAGAAGTAGCCTACTTCGACTCGGTTTCAACAGGCAATTGGGATCATCTCATAGCAAGCCTTGGGAAAATTACCGATCAAGAAGACCCGTGGAAAGGAACAAAACCTTGGTCTGGAAATGCCCTTGAAACCCCAGAAGGTTTCGTTGAGCTGGAAGCCTCCGAAAATATTGTGGAGGAACCACCTTCGAACCTTCCAACAGAAGATCCTGTTCAAAAGATAGACTTGGGAACACCAGATAACCCACGTCCTGTATTCATAAGCAAGAATATAAAGGATGATGAGTTACCCGAGTATATCGCCTTTCTTCGTGAGTTCGTTGATTGCTTTGCATGGTCTTACGCTGAAATGCCAGGCTTAGACCCTAAAATAGCAGTTCACAAACTCAATCTTCAAGAAGACATCAAGCCTGTCAAGCAAGGCCAAAGAAGATTTCGTCCAGATGTGATGGATAAAATTGAACAAGAAGTTCAAAAACTCAAAAGCGTCGGCTTCATCCGTGAGGAACAACATCCTGAATGGTTGGCCAACATTGTCCCCGTGACAAAGAAAAATGGGCAGATCAGGGTCTGTATTGATTATAGAGACCTGAATGGCGCATGCCCAAAAGATGAATTTCCACTCCCCATACCAGAGGTAATGATTGATAATACCTGTGGATTCGAGCGAATGACATTCATGGATGGTTTCTCTGGCTACAATCAGATAAAGATGCATCCTGAGGATGAAAAACATACATCCTTTCGAACCCCATTTGGCGTGTATTGTTACACTGTCATGCCATTTGGTCTGAAGAATGCTGGTGCCACATATCAGAGGGCTATGATGAAAATATTCCAAGATATGCAGCACAAGACGGTTGAATGTTACGTTGATGACCTCGCCGTCAAAAGCAAAAGAAAAGAAGATCATCTCGAAAACCTTCGAGAAGTCTTCCTCCGGCTTCGCAAACACAAACTGCGAATGAATCCATTGAAATGCTTCTTCGGCGTCTCGTCGGGTAAGTTCCTCGGATTCTTAGTTCGGAAAGCTGGAATAGAGCTTGACCCCATAAAAGTCAAAGCCATTCTAGAAATGCCCTCTCCAAGAACCTTGAGAGAACTCAAAGGGCTTCAAGGGAGATTGGCCTACATCAGACGGTTCATCTCCAATCTTTCGGGGAAATGCCGTCCATTCTCCCGGTTGATGAAAAAAGGTGTAAACTTTGTCTGGGATGCTGACTGTGAAGCTGCTTTCCAAGACATCAAGTCATACCTGACAAAACCTCCAGTGTTAGCTGCTCCTACCACTGGAAAACCATTCATCTTGTACACAAGAGCCCTTGATCACTCTTTGGGAGCTCTGCTTGCGCAAGAAAATGATCAGAGAAAAGAAGCTGCTCTATATTACCTCAGCCGCATGCTAGTAGGTGCAGAGCATCGCTACTCTCCAGTCGAAAAAGAATGTCTTGCAGTGATGTTCGCCGTACAAAAGCTGCGTCACTACTTGCTTTCCAACACAGTCTACCTGGTCTCGAGGGTCAACCTCTTGAAGGTCCTTGTCACAAAGGCGGGTTCTCTCAATGCTCGACTGGCAAAATGGTCCATCCTTCTGTCACAATTTGATATTAGGTATGTACCACAAAAAGCAATCAAAGGGCAAGCTCTAGCGGACTTCCTCGCAGAGCATCCATTGCCTAAAGATTCTCCACTCAGAGATGATCTCCCAGACGAACCAGTCTACAATGTGGAGACTTTCTCACAAAGTGCCTCCTGGGACATGTACTTTGACGGTGCAACCAGGACAAATGAAAAAAGACAGCTGATCTCGGGAGTTGGCATCCTTTTTGTTAGCCCCGACAAATACATGATTCCACACGCTTTCTCGCTACTGGAACCATGCACAAACAATGCAGCTGAATATCAAGCTCTGATCTTAGGATTGGAACTACGCCATCGAATCCGGTATCACCATGCTGGAAGTCTTTGGAGACTCTCAACTGATCGTCAACCAGATGAATCAGAAATTTGAAGTCAGGAAGCCAGATTTGTTGCCCTACTACAACAAGGCACAATCACTTCTGCAAAAGTTTGACATCTGTCACATCACCCACATTCGTAGAGGTGAAAACATACGTGCAGATGCCCTAGCCAGACTTGCCGCATCCATGGCAATCCAGGAAGGGGAAAACATGCAAATCACAGTGTGCGAAAGGAGAATCCTTCCTCCTCTTAACACACACCAAGCAGTTGCTGAATGCCACCAAGTGGTCGGAAGTCGGATTTCAATCCTTCAAACTTCAATCGGCGACTGGAGGGATCCGTTCATTGATTACATTATGTTCGGAATCCTACCTGAAGATCCAAAAGAACGGGTAAGCATCCAAAGGCGAACCCCAAGCTTCCATTTGGATATTCCTTCAAAAATCCTTTACAGGAAATCCTTCAACAGAGTACTTCTACACTGCTTGTCACAACAAGAGGCTGAAGAAACACTCAAAGAAGTTCATGCTGGTCTTTGTGGAGCTCATCAGGCTGGACCTAAGCTCTATGATCAGATAAAAAGGTTAGGATATTACTGGCCTACCATGGTAGCTGACGCAATGCAATTTGCTAAGCGCTGCCAACAATGCCAAGTTCATGGAGATTACATTCACATGCCTCCAGAATGGCTGCATCCTACAGCGATCTCATGGCCTTTCGAAGCCTGGGGTATGGACATCATAGGTCCTATTTCTCCCCCTTCAAGCAAAGGTCATCGCTTCATCTTCGTCGCTACGGATTACTTCTCCAAGTGGTCAGAAGCATTTGCGTTTAACGAAATGAAGACCTCATCAGTCCTTCAGTTCCTGCGCACCAACATCATTTGTCGTTTCGGCATACCCAAAAGATTCGTCCATGATAACGGACCACAGTTCCGGGATCATCGATTCTACAGGTTCTGCGACAAATACAAAATCCAAAGCTGTCCTTCGACTCCATACAATCCGGCAGCAAACGGGTTAGCAGAAGCTTTCAACAAGACACTCTGCAAAATCCTCAAAAAAATGGTCTCTAGTCACAAAAGAGACTGGAGCGACAAAATGTCCGAAGCTTTGTGGGCCTATCGAACCTACCGTTCGAGGACCAACCCATAGCACACCATTCTCCTTGGTCTATGGATGCGAAGCTGTCGTGCCCTTGGAAGTACAAATTCCTTCCTTGAGGGTATCCTTGCAAAATGACATGACTCAAGAAAGCAATGTCAAATTGCGACTCCATGAGCTGGACAATCTCGATGAGAAACGGCTCGAAGCTCAACAAAGCATTGAACTTTACCAAGCACGTATGGCAGGATCTTTCGATAAAAAGGTCAGGCAACGCGCCTACAAAAAGAGTGACTTGGTTCTTGCGGTAAAAAGACCAATGGTCTTCGCTCACAAGTCCAAAGGCAAATTTGAGCCAAAATGGGAGGGACCCTACGTCATCGACAAGGTTTTCTCTAATGGTGCATACGCACTCCTAAACATGGAAGGTGACAGATGTATGCTGCCTATCAACGGCAAGTTCTTAAAGCGGTACTACCCTTGAAGACTTACCCAACTGGGTAAGAGCAATGCCTGCACGGCCAAAGCCGGTTTCCACGTACACGCTCGCTAAACCCACCATTTTTTTTTAGAATTTTCATATCAAATGTTGAAATTTCTAGAAATCTAAAACAATGCTTACTTTCATCGTTTCATTGTTCAAAAAAAAATATATCTAAGTTTAGGAACCTTTCCCTAACTTGACCAAAATTTTCAACCCTTGAACCCAAAATTCATGGTTTGAAACAAAATCCGGATTCAGGGATTTCCACCCTAGTCCACCCTGCCTTTTACCGCCAAAATGGTTTTAGGTCAAAACTTATGACCCTCGTGTCTTTTTTTTTTTTTTAAAAAAATGGTTTTTCAAAAAAAAACCGCGAGGAAGCGACGCTTAGTCGATACTCGCACAAATCGGAAGCAAGCGAACCACGTTCACACTTCCAAAATCGCAAGGAAGCGACATTTCATCGGTACTTGCAAAAATCCAAAACTGTGGAGATGCAACATTTCAGTTGATATCCATAACCCAAAGGTTCGAAAAAACCTAAAAAACCATGGAGACGCAACATTTTAGTTGATATCCATAACTCAAAGGTTCGAGAAAACCACAAATTTCAAAAATCGTGGGGAAACGACATCAAGTCAGTACCCGCAAAACCAAAATTTTTGAAAAGCAAGGATGCGACATTCCATCGATACTTGCACCCAAATCCGCGAGGATGCGACATTCCATCGATACTCGCAACCGAATGAGCAAGGATGCGACATTCCATCGATACTTGCAAGAACATTCAGCAGGGAGGCGACTTTTAGTCGATACTTGCATTTTTTGAAAACCAAACCGGCTATAAATGCCATCAAAACAGGCTATAAATGCCATAAACCGGCTATCAATGCCACCAAAACAAAACCGGCTATCAATGCCACAAACAAAAAAACTTGGATTTCAAAAAAAAAAAAACGGCTATCAATGCCACCAAAACAAAACAGGCTATCAATGCCACCAAAAACCGGCTATAGATGCCACAAAACAAACCGGCTATCAATGCCACCAAAACAAATTCGGCTATCAATGCCACCAAAACTGGCTATAGATGCCACCAAAAAAAAAACTCGGCTATCAATGGCACAAGAAAAGCTGGCTCTCATGCCAAAATTGGCTTCCATGCCACGAACAAAAACCTGGCTTTCATGCCAAAACAATCACTTGACAAAAGATTTTCACAAAATGACAACCTTTTGATCAAATCCCATTTAGCAATTACTTTCAAGTGAGCGTAGGGATAAAAAAAAAAAAAAGAGTACCAAAAAATACATGTGGTACCAAAAAAAAAAGAAGAAAAGTGCTCACAAGCACTAAAAAAAAAAGTACAAAAAAAAATACAAGTGGTACCAAAAAAAAAAAAATAAGGATGGTTTCTGTATACAGGAGCTCAATCAAAAATGGTCTCCAGCCAAGAGTTCAGCTCCTTAAGCAAACTTTTGGCTTCATCCGTCAAGGATTCCAAGGCACGCTTCTTCAAGAACCTGCCATGAGATGCTGGGGTGGGCTGTAACCCTTCTTCTGCTCTGGGAAGCTTCCCTCAACCGGTTTTCCATTGTTTGTCCTCATCAGACTTCCTTTTGAGAACTCGATTGGCATCCGCAACTCGATGAATCAGAGCAGTCTCCCTTTCACGAGCCTCTGTTATTTCAGTCCACTTGGCAGCGACTTGTGCCTGCAGATGCTCAAGACGTTTCCTGGCCTCATCGACCTCCCTATCAAGGATGTTAAGGTCATGTGTCAGCCTAATGATGGTTATTTCTTCTAAGTTCCTCTCTCGGACTGCCTGCTTCTTGCTTTCTGTAGCCTCATCCAGGTCAGATTGAGCCTTATCCGCAGGGTCCAAGAACATCTCCTTGAAGAACTGATCGTCAGGAAAACCCATGGTCTCAAACCACTTGTCACCCAGCTCAATGATCCTATTAACGATCGCCCTGGCATATGTGACATCCATACCAGCTTCTTCAGCATCACCGAGAATCTCACGCACATGCTGGATCATGCTAAATCCGGCTTCCAAGTGCCCAGAAAAGAGAGTCTCAATCCAAGAGCTCAGAACTCGCACCACCACCTTCTTCGCAAAAAGAAGAGATGGCCCAGCTGAAGATTCGCCCAACTCCATTGGTCGGCTGCTCATGTCATCATCTGTTGAAAGAGTAACAAAAGAACTCTTTCCAGTTGAAGCTGCTCCTGCTCGAGAAGGAATCTCAGCACGAGGAATCTCCTCAACATTGTCAGAACTGGTCCCAGGAGTCTCTACCTCTGGATTAACCTCTGGCATCCCTTGCTCTGGAAGCGACGGACCCTCCTCTGTCACTTCAAAACCTGCCAAAAGAAACACAAAAAGGTATGAATATAATCCTGTTTGAAAATCATTATCAGGGTTATAACTACAAAATACCTTCTTCGACGACTGGCGGAACACTTTCTTCCTCCATGAACTCATCGGAAGCATCATCAACATTTGCGTCCATCGATGGTTCAAAGTCATCAGAACCCTGTGGCAAGTCAGCTGACAAAAAAAAAAATGTTAGCAAACCAAGTCACAAACTCAAAAAAAAAAAAAAAAAAAAAAGAGCAAAAGAAGTCGTACCAATTGGAGATTCTGGATTTACTCCAGAGTCCCTCGGTTCTTCTTCAGGTGCCTCAACAGGATCCATCACCACCTCATCGGTTGGGACCTCAGGCATCACCAAGTCTTCCTCTGCTAAAAAAAAAAAAAGAAAAGCAGAAAACGAGAAGCAAATCAGAACATGGAAAAAATCCCATGAAAAGAAATAGAAAGAGAAAAAGGAAGAATTATACCTTCACCGACGGTCTCTTCTTCTCGACTTCTCTTCTCTGGAGGCTCGTCAGCATCCACTGGCACATCCTCATCGATAATAAGAGGAACTTCCAAGTCAGGAGAGACCTCATGCTGCCCCTTGCTGCGATGATGACTCCTCCCCCTCTTACTCCGGCGGGCTCGCTTCTTAGAGGAACCTGCCCCACTGTCAGAGTCAGGTTTCCCACTTGACTCCTCACTGGATGGTCTACTCTTGCCAGTAGACTCCACGGAAGCTTGCCTCTGTGCCGCTTGCATCCAAGCGCCAAGTTCAGCTTCCTCCTGTTCTAGCTGCTCCAAAGCCTCATCAGGTATTTCTCGAACAGCTTCAGAACCAATGACGCCCTGGTCACCGAGAAAGCCTATCTTGTGCTTCTCTCCAGAAAGGAAGGCCCAAACTTCCTCTCGCCGGACGCCATCTGACTTTCCAAGGCCCTTTCCAGATGCCAGCTTCACATTAAGCTCCTTCTTGGAAAGCCCCCGATATGCCGAAAAGCTCTCCGCGAACCACTTCGCAAAGCCGGCAGTCCGGGAAGTCAGCAACACAGGATAAGAAATCATGGCTGTAGTGTCTTCAGCACTATAGAAAGCCCATGCATTTCTCCCGTCCTGTAAGCCTCAAAAGCGCTTCACCATGCTTGAAGGCGCTCCAACAACGCCTTGAGAAAAGCCCAGCTGCAAAGCAAAGCGAGAGGGTACATACGGCTGGATGTCGACGAAAAGATGTCTGCGGTACACCATCGTGCCGACACGTATGCTGAAAAGCCACTCTCTCTCTGCATTTGTCAAGGAATAATGCCTTCCCGACCCCGCCCTGGTAGAGTCTCGGGAGGCACTAAAATCAAAAGCCTTCTTCCGCAACTCCGGAGAAAGCTTCACTGAAGATTTCCCATCTCGACGTCCCTGAACCGTCGGATCCTCATGCGGGCAAACAAAAGTGATTCGGACACGGCTTTGCCCTTAGCCAGTCGAATCATCAGAGGATCATCATCCTGTGCAGCACCCAGCCGATGGAAGCCAGGACAGTGGTATACATACCACGAATAAAAGATATGGGCTGAAAATACCCTATTCATGGGAAGCCCAAGCCGAACCAAAAAAAGCAGCAGCCTGCAGTTCGGTACACAGGTAGGAGTAAAGAGCTGGCACCAAAGCAAGCTGCTCTCCAAACGCCATCTGACAAGCCGGAAAAATACAATGCGGCCTGATGTGCGTTCCATCTCCTCCAGCAAAAATAGCCTCACCAAGCCAATAAGTGAGGTAAACAGCGAGATCTCTCCGCAGTGCAATGTCAGGACATATGGCGTTTGTACTTGCACAGAAATCTCTCAACTCTTCTTGCATGGCCAAGATCTTCTTTGAACTTGGATCCTGAGCTCCGGCTTCCTGGGTCACGCTATCAGAAGACTCCCTACTATCAAAAAGTTGGGGAATGAAGAGCTAAAACTCTTCCAACTGCTGGATCTAACTTTCAAACCCTCCTTCTCCTTCAAAAAATCATAGAAGGCGACGAGCTGAAAGTATAGAAGCCTGAACTCCTCAGACTGCCCCTCGAGGACGCTGTCAATCGGCATAAACTCCTCATAGAGTTTGCCGAGGATGGGCAATCCAGTAATGGCGCTCAGCTCCTTCAAAGAAAAACCAATCTCGCCATTCGTCACAACGAAGGTA
The DNA here is from genome assembly GCA_012931725.1 of Litsea cubeba. Classification (NCBI taxonomy): domain Eukaryota; kingdom Viridiplantae; phylum Streptophyta; class Magnoliopsida; order Laurales; family Lauraceae; genus Litsea; species Litsea cubeba. The sequence goes on from CM022952.1 coordinate 41,498,323, forward strand.
TTGGTTTGTGGGAGGAATGATTCCAGCATAGCCATGAAGCCTCATCGGAAAAGATTACGGTCTCCCTAAAGGCGCGGACCGCATCAAAGATCCCGGCTTCCTTCAAAACGGCGCCACCAATCAGCAGGACGCGATCAGTCCACGACTTCCACTCGGAGTCAGCATTGAAACGGCCTCGAAGTCAAAAAGGCTTGATCCAATTGCTGCCGTCACCACTGAAAATACCAAGGCCCACCGGTCTCAAATCGACCGACGGATAATCAGAGCCCTGGTAGCCGCTGGATGGCATCAACAGGTCTATGTCAACAGGCGACCTCTCCGTATATCCAGGAGAACCGCCAACAAAAACCCCGGTCTTGATTACATTTGTCCTTCTCACCCAACTTGGAGGATCTTCCCTCTTAGGGCACGTGGGGGCAAGGCTCAGAATCGAGACGGTGCGATCAAACGTCGACCGGGTAGCAACAGTCTTCTTCTCACCATCTGCTGTGAAAGAAAACTGAAAACATCTCCTCTGGTATGTCATGTCATCAGGGACTGCATCACCAAAGAAGAAGGTAGGCTTGGGCAAAATGCTCTGATCTTCCATCACCCATGGACGACTGCTTACCATGATCTTATAGAATTCCTCTCCCTTGAGAGCGATCAGTCGCTGTCTCATCTCATCTCTGCTGAGGGAGTCGCACTCTTCCAGATTTCTCTCAACATACTAGACCTTCTCAAAAGCCTGCTGAACAGCCGGATTAGAAGATCTAGAAGATCGACGAGGTACGCTTGTAGCAGGCTCTTTACCCTTGTTCGCTCTAGAGGAACCACCTGAAAAGGATGGAAAAGAAAAAGATCAAACATCAAAATGACAGAATCTCGCTAAAAAAAAAAAAATCTGGTGAAATTTTGACATGATGACGGGGCAATTCCGAAGAAAAGGAACTATCCCGAAAGAAATAGAAAGCTTGAAGATGGGCTCAACATCGCTGCGAGCTCCGAAACTCCAAACTTTCGAAACCTCAAAGTCTCCGCAAAATCAGGAAGGGCTCAACATCACTGCGAGCTCCAAATTCCCAAATTTGCGAAAACTTTCAGGTATGCTATCAAATCATGCTACAAATTTAATTTACAAATTAAAGGCATGCATGAACATCTAGGTTTGCCAAAAAAAAAAAGAGGGGCATTATCATGATGAGCAAAAAAAAAAAAGAGAAAAGAAACTTTCTCAAAAAAAAAAAAAAAGGGGGAAAGAAAACAAAAAAAAAAAGAAAAGAAACTTTCTCAAAAAAAAAAAAAAAGGGAAAGAAAACAAAAAAAAAAAGAAAAGAAACTTTCTCAAAAAAAAAAGAGGAGAAAGTAAACAAAAAAAAAAGAAAAAGAAGAAAAAAAAAGGGGCTAGCCCACAGGCCGTGGCCCACAGGTCACGTGGCCGTACGGCCAGATCCGTACGGATCTGTCCGTACGGCCCACAAAAGAAAAAAAAAATGCAAAAAAAAAAATAGAAGAGAAAGCAAAAAGAAAACACGTGTGAAAAAAAAAAGAGGGAAAACACGTGAAAGAAAAAAAAAGAAGAAAAGAAAAAGAAAAAAAAAAAAAAAGAAAGAACTTTATTTTTCCTACAATGGAGTTTTCTTGAAAAAAAAGGAGAACTTACTTGAAGCCATTGATGGAGAAGAAGAAGAAAAGTCTTGAAGATCTTGAAGAAGAAGAACTCTTGGTCTTGAAGCCCTCTTGAGATTATTGCAAAAGAAAGTAATAAGAGCAAGAGATCCAACCTTCTCCTTGCTTTTATAGAGGAGAGCAAACCAAAGAAGGAAAGAAGAAAGAGGTAAGTGTTACTAATTAGTAACCTTACCAAAAGAAAGAGATTAGAAAGATTCTTTCCCAAAAGAAAGATATCTTGAAGGATTTTCTCCCAAAAAGAAATCGATGACGGATTCTTTCCCAAAAGAAAGATATCTTGAGATATCCTATCCCAAAATAAAGGGATCATGAGAGATTCTCTCCAAGTAAAGATATTCTTAGATATTCTCTATCCAAATGAGATATTTTTGGATATTCTTTACAAAAATGACACCATATGAGATCTAAGCCATTTCAAAAGCTTAAGGTCCCATGGGTTAGCCCATATGAGCCAGGTTTGACCACCTAGGCACACAAAAAAAAAAAAAAATTTGGGCTTTTAGTCAAAGAGAAATCCCTCTTACCAAGAGCATACAAAAATGGTTCCATGCCTCTTTTGAGTTGATTGGACCATGCAAAAGAAAATTCCAAGCCCCATGAGCTTCCAAAAATCAAACCATCCAGCCTCATCTACCAAATTGAGCCAAAATCTTGAAATTGACATTCCACAAAAATCAAACCAAATCCTGGTCCCCTAACTTGTCACATACAGCGTGTTAGGTCACAAGACCAAAACCAAAAACCAAAACCTGATCCCCTAACTTGCCACATACAGCCTGTTGGTCACAAGATCAAAACCAAAATTGATCCCCCAACATTCCACATACAGCTTGTTGGGTCACACGATCAAAACCTAACCCGACCCCCTAACCTGCCACATATAGCCTGTTAGGTCACAAGGTCAAAACCCAAATCCACATCCCTGATGCCATCTTCAAAACTTTGCCTCGAGATGGTACGTGATCCCTTTCACTACCATAAAATTCCCCTGGAAGCTCAAAAGGCTACAAAGAAAGACTGCTCAAAGATCTTGGTCAAGTCACAGGCTCTCCTTCGAAAATCTCTTCGAGGCACATCGACTACAAAAGTTAAGCAACTCGTCGCTGTACCTCGAGGGGGCATTTGTTGACACCAAAAATGTCACTTTGCCTCTTCAAGATCCAAAGAGCTACATGAAGTCGCAACCTGCCATAAATAGGCAATGCTGCTTCCAAAAATCAAATCTTGTCAGAATCAAACAAAAACTGCAAGATTCTTCAAGACAGCCAAAAGAGGAGTACACAAGAAGTTTCAGGCCATTTCAAAATCATTTGGCCTAACTTCGCTTCTCAGACAGCCGAAAAGGAGCTCTCGGCGGCAAAAGCATCGGAGACACCAAATCTTCGATCAGGGCCGATGGATAGTCTCAAAATACTTCCAAAAGGCTCCACGTCAAGTTCCGAGTCAAACCGACAACGTTTGACCCTACATCAACCCTCGAACAGCTAAATCAAGCCTCTCGGCGGCGAGAACCACCGAGGCCATTACTCATCAGATAGAGCACATGGACGGCTTCAAAATGCTTATAAAGGGCTACACGTCAAATTTCAGGTCATTTCCACAACATTTGACCATAGTTTGACGCTCGGAAGCCAAATCAGGCCTCTCGGCGGCAAAGCTCTCCGGGACCATGGTTTCCAAGACAGAGCCTATGGATCATTTTAATATGACTCCAATAGGTTCCCTGTCAAATTTCAAGTCAATCGGACATCGGTTGACCGCACATCAAACCGCGACATCTTCATCGCGACAAAAAGCAAGTCTACTGGTGATAGGACCCAAACGGCTTCAAAACTCAAACAAAAGCCTATGGTTGGTCTTATTTATTGCTCAGCAGGCTTCACACCAAATTTCAGGTCATTCCGACATCGTTTGACCCAGTTTCAGCTTCTGACGGAAAATCGGCAGCTCTGCGCGACAAAGTCTTCGGCTTTCTCAGGAAATTGGAAACTTTGCAAAATAAAATGCAAGGATTCTCATCAGGTTTCCTACAAAGAAATTAGGCCAATAAATGGTCAGAATGTCAAGGAAAAGTACAGGAGAAAAAAGAATCGAAAAACAGCAAAAACGGACACAAAACGGGACACGAAACTGGGAAAACCCCCCCAGGGTCGCAGACCCCCGCGACCCTGGGCCAGGGTCGCCGGCGACCTTGGAACCCGGGGTCGCCGGGAAGGCCCCGGAAACCCCGGTTTTCGCCGTTTTTTTGCGATTCGAAGAGCCTAGCCTCTGGTACTTTCCAAAATTCATGCTTTTGAGACACCAAGTCCTCTGACATCCGTCCAAAACACGGGTCAATCATCAAGAGTATCAAAAACAGTATTGATCGCCACCCGGTCAACCAAAAAAAGTGTGCTTTCTACCCGACCGATCGAGAAATCGACAGGACAGATGGCACCGACCCGCTGTTGGCAACAAACACCTGAAATTACATGGTCATCTGATGTCGATCTACATGAAGATCCATCGATGATCATTGACAGAAGAATCCCAAAAGACGTGGCACGGCCCGCGACTCTTCAGCTGCTCGGCGACCACTTAATGCGATTAATTGACTAACTTTATTACAGTCATTAATCCATTTCTTTGGACGGCCCAATCAGAAGCAAGCATTCAGGAGTTACAAGTCAAGAGATTCATGGCATTTAACCCATGAAACTCCTCCCATCATGGCGATTAAAGGCGATTAAATGCCCTCAATCTCCTCCGGCCAATCAGAAGCCAAGAAAAAGGAGTTACAAAATAAACAATTCAATTTTGTAACTCCTCCCATTATGCAGCTTTATGACAATCAAGGCTCATAAACCCTCCTAAATGGCTACCTAAAAGCCTATAAATAGGAGAGCTCTCCAAGAAGAACGGAACATCAGAAAAAAGCACAAACACACAGACAGACAGAAGCACAGAAATCCAGAGAAAGGAAAAAGAGAGAAAACTCTGCGGAAGTTCTACACCGGCCACCGCAACAAGGTGACAAAAGCCCCTTGGGGGTACCCCCCCCCCCCAAGGTCCTTGCCTTCTCCTCCTGCCTCCAATGGCTTAGATGTGGCTTTTCAGCCCGTCTACTCGGCTTTTTATTGGACATAGGACCTCCTTTTGGTCTTTGTCCTCTAAAAACCTGAGGTTATAGCCAAGCCAAGCGAATCAATAGCATCCTCTGTTCTCATCTGCATGGATGATGGCGAAGCCCACATATGGCTTGCGACCGTCAATCTAAACGGGTCCCCCACAATCTCCTGAGAAGTTAGATCCTCCTTTTCTTGCTTTTCATTGTAGTTTGTATTTTTTCAAAAGAGACAAAAAATCACAACTCTTGTCTTTCATTATTGATAAGGATTGTAAATCGGCTATAAACACCAAAATCGGCTATAAACACCAAAAATCGGCTATAACCAATCGCTAATGCCAAAAAAATCGCCTTTCACGGCAAACCAAGAAAAATGTCTCTTTTCTTAAATATATGTGCAATGGAAAACTTGAAAGAAGTTGATTTCCTTTTTACTTGCGAAGGTTGATCTCCGGATCACCACTTGCAATTCCAAGTAAAAATAGAAAATCTGGCACACCCACACAAAAAAAGAAATGTTGATGCACGCCCCTGCCCCCCGGTTACGAAAGGGTGGACCAAACGGACTCCCACGTCCGCCGACCTCGGTAGGAACTCGAGCATTGGAGCGCGGTCCATCAGTAAAGGTTATTGCTTAGCCAAAGAAAAGCATTGTGTAAAGGTCTTACTTAGCCTAGAAAAGCATATTGTATAGGTTGTTGTTTAGCCTTGAAAAACAACATTGTAAGGTTATTGCTTAGCCTTTTGGAAAAGCATACATAGGGAAATCCGGTGGGGTGTTGAGTCACAAGCCAGTAGTGGATGTAGGCATTGAGGCCGAACCATTATAAATCTTTGTGTAGTGGTGATTGATTTGTGGCGATTGTTGTGTTTAAGCTTCCGCATATTGTATGATTAATCATCACATGTGACTAGTTATTTTCAAGAATTAAAATTGGACATAATTAGTCATTAAGTGTAGCTCACCCTATTCACCCCCCCTAGGGTTAGGATCCCTTGGACTTTCAGTGAGTTCTTCTTGTCTTTAGTGGAGACCTAGACACACTATCCTAAGTCCTTTGGCTTGGAGATTAGCCCGTTGGCTATATCTCCCTACCCGCACTACATCAATTGATATCAGAGCGAAGCTCCATTCTCAGGTCGCCATTCTGAACACTGATCAAGGTAACTTGTGCACTCATCTCTCATTTGAATTCTCAGTTACTCCATTCTTACTGTTAATCATCATCGACCATCATCACTGTGTGGGTATACAAATCTAAAAAACCGAGATCAATAGCCAATGCTCAGTCTCGGCACATAAGTTTGGTCTCGGCCAATGCTCGGTCTCGCCACCTAACGAGGACACTGTTCCCATGTTTCAATCTGACAAAAAACCATGGCACATGCTACATTTTTTGGGTAAAGCCTCATATAAGTCATGAGTATGAACAGAAGAGGACTTTTGTTGGCAATATTATTAAAGAAATCAAAAGGTTTGTTTTATGCACCGATTGTGTCAGACTTTTCCTTTCTTTATTAAATTATACACATCACTAGCCTCCTTGTCCCGATCTCGGTAGCCTCCTTGACCCAATCTCGGTAAGTGCATGGAGAGAGCCAAACTCTCCATCTCGGCCCCCTCAGCCATGTGCCCCATTTCGGTACAGCCTTGACTTCGGTCTCTATCTCGATAAACAGATGTATCTCTCTATGCACAGTTAGCCACGTACAAGAGGATAAGGGCACAGCCCAAATCCCTGACATCCTTGACACAGCTGCACCGCCCAGGCGCCAGGACAAGACACAATGGGACAGAGTGGGCTACGATGGGACTACAATTAAATGACAGGTGGGCTATTATCATTAAAGAAAGGTGAGCTATGATATGACTCCCTGTCATGAGTCACGAGACACCCTTCCCAAAGATAAGGCTCCCTGCCTATAAATACACAAGAGCCAACTCCAACAACGAGGCTGATCTCTCTGATCTCCTCTAAACCACATGCTGGTATGAGATAAATTCTCTTCTCTATCTCCATCAAATTGCCCAGTTCTTACACTGGCTTAACCATTGGAAAGTCCTGCACTGCCCAAGCCAGGGTCCTTCACTGTCTTGTTTCTCTTAACCTTTATCAGGCTCAAGGCAGTCAACGGTTTTTTACATCATCTACAAGGAGCTACAACCTACGTCCTCCTTAAGTGAGTCTAAAAATCACTAACCCCCCCCCCCCCCGGTATGTGAATTTTTGTGCACTTACAATTGGCGTCATCTGTGGGGAATGAACAAAAAGTCATCTTTCCGAACACCATGCCTCGAAGAACCAGAAGGGGAAAAGAACCATTGACATTGTCAACACAGCTACCGACGGTCCCCCGCCAGAGAAGGTCCAGAGCAAGATCTGGTCCAGTAATCGTCCAACAGCCGGAAAACCAGTCAGGTTCATCCTCTAGGGGGCGATAGCATCTTCCCAACGAGATAACCTTTGATTGGAGCTTTCCCGGCAAGAGGATCCTCAACCAGATGAATCGCACCACCAGCCTCTCCTCGCGAAGATCAAGGCTCAAAACCTTGATCTCCAAAAGAAAGACAAGTTGATCTGTCAACTTCAGCAATAGCTACAAGACGAATGGAGAACCTTAGCTCTGCCCTCCAAACCCTCAAGAAGGCTAAGGCGAAAACTGGAGGGTAGTGCCAGTAAAAGAGAATGGCTTGATCGCATCGAGCGAACAGTCTGTCAAAACTTGGAGATGGTCGGTCTCATCTGAGAGCGGCCAAGTGCCTACGATCCTGATGATCTCAATATGCCAACCTTCAGCTCGGCAAATGTCCCCAGCTCGATAGAAGCCTCCAACTCGATAGAGCTCTCTAGCTCGGCAAAAGTCTCCTCTAGCTCGTAAGGCAGCTAAAATGTCTCCTACATCACTCAGCTTTGATGACACTGGCGGCACGACCCTCTACCTCAGCTTTGATCGCACGACCCACTACCGTCATCTTTGGCGGCACGGTCCTCTACTATCAGCTTCGATGGCACGGTCCTCTACCATCATCAGTCATCCAGACAACCTACATCAAGGTAAGAGTACCAGATCGCTGCCAAAAAGACTACACTAGCTTTAGTAAAAGTACCAGCCAATCATGTCCCAATCTCGGCTTATAGCATCTTGGTAAGAGTACCAGATCGCTGCTAAAAAGTCTACATTGGCTCCGGTAAAAGTACCAGCCAGTCATGTCCCAATCTCGGCTTCTAGCATCTCGGTAAGTGTACTAGATCGTTGCAAAAAATACTACACTGGCTCCGGTAAAAGTACTAGCCAGTCATGTCCCAATCTTTGCTTATAGCATCTCGGTAAGAGTACCAGATCGCTGCCAAAAAGATTGCATTAGCTCCGGTAAAAGTATTAGCCAGTCATGTCCCAATCTCGGCTTATAGCATCTCGGTAAGAGTACCAGATCGCTGCAAAAAAGACTACATTGGCTCCGGTAAAGTACCAGCCAATCACATTTCGATCGGTGATGGCACCAGCTTTGACCCTCAAAATATATTAAGCTCGGTGATGGCACCAGCTTCAGAAAAAACATGCTCGGTGATGCCACCAGCCTCGATGTTCCAAGGCATCAAGCTCGGTGATGGCACCAGCTTTGATCCTCAAAATATATAATATATCAAGCTCGGTGATGGCACCAACTTAAAAAAATATCAAGCTCGGTGATGGCACCGGCTTTGATTTTCAGAAACACAAAACTCAATGTTGCGACCGTCATGCTACTTAGCTTTCAACTTCCAAAAGGTAAGAGCACTCTAAGAAGTTAAAAGCTGGGGGCTTTGTGTGGGTATACAAATCTCAGATATCGGTATCACTAGCCAATCTAGGTCTCGGCACATAAGTTTGGTCTCGGCCAATGCTCGGTCTAGGCACCTGACAAGGACACTGTTCCCATGTTTCAATCTGACAAAAATCCATGACATAGGCTACATTTTTGGGGTAAAGCCACATATAAGTCATGAGTATGAATAGGAGAGGACTTTTGTTGGCAATATTATTAAAGAAATCAAAAGGTTTGTTTTATGCACCGGTTGTGTCAGACTTTGCCTTTCTTTATTGAATTATACACATCACTAGCCTCCTTGTCACGATCTCGGTAGCCTCCTTGACCCGATATCGGTAAGTGCTTGGAGAGAGCCAAACTCTCATTCTCGGGCCCCTCAGCCATGTGCCCCATTTTGGTACAGCCTTGATCTCGGTTTCGGTCTCGATAAACAAATGTATCTCTCTATGCACAGTTAGCCACGTACAACAGGATAAGGGCACCGCCCAAATCCCTGACATTCCTAACACAGCTGCACCTCCCAGGCGCCAGGACAAGACCCGATGGGACAGAGTGGGCTACGATGGGACTACAATTAAATGACAGGTGGGCTATTATCATTAAAGAAAGGTGAGCTATGATATGACTCCCTGTCATGAGTCACGAGACACCCTTCCCAAAGATAAGGCTCCCTGCCTATAAATACACAAGAGCCAACTCCAACAACGAGGCTGATCTCTCTGATCTCCTCTAAACCACATGCTGGTATGAGATAAATTCTCTTCTCTATCTCCATCCAATTGCCCAGTTCTTACACTGGCTTAACCATTGGAAAGTCCTGCGCTGCCCAAGCCAGGGTCCTTCACTGTCTTGTTTCTCTTAACCTTTATCAGGCTCAAGGCAGTCAACGGTTTTTTACATCATCTACAAGGAGCTACAACCTACGTCCTCCTTAAGTGAGTCTAAAAATCACTAACCCCCCCCCCCCCGGTATGTGAATTTTTGTGCACTTACAATTGGCGTCATCTGTGGGGAATGAATAAAAAGTCATCTTTCCGAACACCATGCCTCGAAGAACCAGAAGGGGAAAAGAACCATTGACATTGTCAACACAGCTACCGACGGTCCCCCGCCAGAGAAGGTCCAGAGCAAGATCTGGTCCAGTAATCGTCCAACAGCCGGAAAATCAGTCAGGTTCATCCTCTAGGGGGCGATAGCATCTTCCCAACGAGATAACCTTTGATTGGAGCTTTCCCGACAAGAGGATCCTCAACCAGATGAATCGCACCACCAGCCTCTCCTCGCGAAGATCAAGGCTCAAAACCTTGATCTCCAAAAGAAAGACAAGTTGATCTGTCAACTTCAGCAATAGCTACAAGACGAATGGAAAACCTTAGCTCTGCCCTCCAAACCCTCAAGAAGGCTAAGGCGAAAACTGGAGGGTAGTGCCAGTAAAAGAGAATGGCTTGATCGCATCGAGCGAACAGTCTGTCAAAACTTGGAGATGGTCGGTCTCATCTGAGAGCGGCCAAGTGCCTACGATCCTGATGATCTCAATATGCCAACCTTCAGCTCGGCAAATGTCCCCAGCTCGATAGAAGCCTCCAACTCGATAGAGCTCTCTAGCTCGGCAAAAGTCTCCTCTAGCTCGTAAGGCAGCTAAAATGTCTCCTACATCACTCAGCTTTGATGACACTGGCGGCACGACCCTCTACCTCAGCTTTGATCGCACGACCCACTACCGTCATCTTTGGCGGCACGGTCCTCTACTATCAGCTTCGATGGCACGGTCCTCTACCATCATCAGTCATCCAGACAACCTACATCAAGGTAAGAGTACCAGATCGCTGCCAAAAAGACTACACTAGCTTTAGTAAAAGTACCAGCCAATCATGTCCCAATCTCGGCTTATAGCATCTTGGTAAGAGTACCAGATCGCTGCTAAAAAGTCTACATTGGCTCCGGTAAAAGTACCAGCCAGTCATGTCCCAATCTCGGCTTCTAGCATCTCGGTAAGTGTACTAGATCGTTGCAAAAAATACTACACTGGCTCCGGTAAAAGTACTAGCCAGTCATGTCCCAATCTTTGCTTATAGCATCTCGGTAAGAGTACCAGATCGCTGCCAAAAAGATTGCATTAGCTCCGGTAAAAGTATTAGCCAGTCATGTCCCAATCTCGGCTTATAGCATCTCGGTAAGAGTACCAGATCGCTGCAAAAAATGACTACATTGGCTCCGGTAAAGTACCAGCCAATCACATTTCGATCGGTGATGGCACCAGCTTTGACCCTCAAAATATATTAAGCTCGGTGATGGCACCAGCTTCAGAAAAAACATGCTCGGTGATGCCACCAGCCTCGATGTTCCAAGGCATCAAGCTCGGTGATGGCACCAGCTTTGATCCTCAAAATATATAATATATCAAGCTCGGTGATGGCACCAACTTAAAAAAATATCAAGCTCGGTGATGGCACCGGCTTTGATTTTCAGAAACACAAAACTCAATGTTGCGACCGTCATGCTACTTAGCTTTCAACTTCCAAAAGGTAAGAGCACTCTAAGAAGTTAAAAGCTGGGGGCTTTGTGTGGGTATACAAATCTCAGATATCGGTATCACTAGCCAATCTAGGTCTCGGCACATAAGTTTGGTCTCGGCCAATGCTCGGTCTAGGCACCTGACAAGGACACTGTTCCCATGTTTCAATCTGACAAAAATCCATGACATAGGCTACATTTTTGGGGTAAAGCCACATATAAGTCATGAGTATGAATAGGAGAGGACTTTTGTTGGCAATATTATTAAAGAAATCAAAAGGTTTGTTTTATGCACCGGTTGTGTCAGACTTTGCCTTTCTTTATTGAATTATACACATCACTAGCCTCCTTGTCACGATCTCGGTAGCCTCCTTGACCCGATATCGGTAAGTGCTTGGAGAGAGCCAAACTCTCATTCTCGGGCCCCTCAGCCATGTGCCCCATTTTGGTACAGCCTTGATTTTGGTTTCGGTCTCGATAAACAAATGTATCTCTCTATGCACAGTTAGCCACGTACAACAGGATAAGGGCACCGCCCAAATCCCTGACATCCCTAACACAGCTGCACCTCCCAGGCGCCAGGACAAGACCCGATGGGACAGAGTGGGCTACGATGGGACTACAATTAAATGACAGGTGGGCTACTATCATTAAAGAAAGGTGAGCTATGATATGACTCACTGTCATGAGTCACGAGACACCTCACCCAAAGACAAGGCTCCCTACCTATAAATACACAAGAGCCAACTCCATCAACGAGGCTGATCTCTCTGATCTCCTCTGAACCACATGCTGGTTTGAGATAAATTCTCTTCTCCATCTCCATCCTATTGTACAGTTCTTACACTGACTTAGCCATCGGAGAGCCCTGCGCTGCCCAAGTCTGCGTGCTTCACTGCTTCTTTCTCTTACCCTTTCTTAGGCTCAAGGCATGCAACAGTTTCTTACATCATCTACAACCTCCGTCCTCCTTGAGTGAGTCTAAAAATCACTACGCCCCCCCTGGTCTGTGAATTTTTGTGCACTTACAATCACCTTCAATTATAATCATTATCATCACTATCGATCATCATCGCCATCCACCCACCACCCAGCCACATCCAACAACCCTAAACAATCAATGATCCTCATCATTCCCTCATCACAGCTGGATCGCTGTCGTCCGAAACCTAATCCCTAACCCAACTCCATCTAACCACCAGCCCCATCGCCTAACTCCATCCATCCAGCCCCTTTCCTAACTCTTAAAAACCCGAACGACCCCAATCGACCTAGCCTAATCCCAAATGCAACACCCCATCCAACACAGCAGCCAATCCCAAACCTAAATCCATAAATCCCAAACCCCGGCCAAACCTCTTCCCACTTCATCGACGCCCTAACCCAACCCCATCCTCATTCCATCCTCGGCCAAACCAAAACCCCAGCCTCCATTGCCCCAAACCTAGATAAAAAAAGGAGATAAAGAAATTGAAAGAGAAGAAAGGAATCAAGCAATACCTGTTCTCTGCCCTCCTCGACACCACATCAGTATCTTCGCCGAGCACCATCGCAATCAGCATCATCTTCGTTGCCTATATACACCAACAGCCCATCGCCTCCCCTCCTTTTTCTACCCCAGCGAAGTTGTCTATGCCATAACCTTCATCTGCTTTCCTTCCCACAGAAACGAAAGGAGCAAAGCCCTTTTTTTCTCTTCATTGCATCGACCTAAGGAGAAACCCCCACGTGCCCACTTCACGTGACACCAAGCAAGCCGAACACTTAGGGTTAAGTTCGGGTTAACCCGACCCAACATCAGGTAACAAAAATTTTTTAAAAAAAAACTCACTTAGTAGAGCAGTAACATGTCTATCCGCACCGGAGTAGAGGCAAATTCATAGATTGCCAACATGATACTTATATCATGGAATTGATGGACGGAATGGATAGGGTTGAAAGATGTTTTCGAGCATGGTTTAAAATCTCGGCGATCCAATATGGCCCCGAGACATCGGTATTGATATCTCGGGGCCAAATATCCCCAATATCTCGGTCCATATCGGCCGTGATATCCTTCATCTCGGTTTTTCTGAGATCTTAGCCGATATTTTCAAAATATCGGCCGAGATCTCATAAAAAGTGTCAAAACCCTATTTTTTCTATATTTTTCCCCATCTTCATCTTCTTCTCCTCTCATCTCCTTACTCCTTAGAGCAGCAACCATACTCCATCACACATCCCTCTTGCATATTTTCAAAGCCCACATCTATTTCTTAAAGAATATTATTCAAGGTAAGAGAAAATCAACTTAAAATATTTTATTATGTGTTTTTTATTATTTATTTTTAGATGAAGCATAGAAATTATTGGGTTTGTCACTTGTGTTGTGTTCTTCATTTAGAAGTTAGACCTATATACTTTTATGCTAGATCTATATGTTTAGAATTTTGAAAATGATTTTATTAAATCTTTATTTTTTCTATAAATAATTGTTGTTACTTGTTAGAATATTTGTGATACCAAAGGTTTATTAATATTTCTGATTTTAATATGTCATCTTCAGGGTCTTGAATTTCACAACTTATTTGATGATTGAGTTAGTATTAAATGATGATTGATATGCTAACTTTATTTTCTTATATTTTACACTAATAAATTGATCATGAGCATCAATAATGGTTGTATTATATGAAATACTGGAGATGACAGCGAACTGCGACACAAATAGGACTCATAACTTAAGGTGACCGAGATTTTGATTTATTGTTGTTACTAATGGAAAAAAAATATTGTTTTCCAGCATTTTCTAATATGCTGGATTTTTTTGGATATTTTTTCAAATTTTTTTGAATTAAAAAAAAATTCACACCGCGACGGACCAATATCCGCGACCGATACCGATATCATATCGGTTTCTCGGCCCGGCCAATACTGCGACCGAGACCGAGATTTTAAACCATGTCTTCGAGACATGACTCAGACTCCAGGTCCTCAAGGCACTCGGAACAATGGCAACCTGGGACCTTCTAACAACAATGGTGGCAACAATGGATAGGGAGGAAACAACCATCATGCAGAGCATATCCCACATGAGGAACATTCCATCAATGGTTAACCACAAGAAATTAGTTGGTAGCTTATGCAGCGCATATTTGAAGAGATCGATCACGATGAATATCAGGGTTGGCAAGATGATATCACCAAAAAGGTGCGTGTTAATGTTCCCGATTTCTATGGGCGCATGGATGTGAAAGTCTTCACCGACTGGATTACAGCACTTGAAGATTATTTTAAAGGGTACAACATGGATGGAGACAAGTGTATTCCCTTCTTACATATGAAGATGAAGGTTATAGTACATTTTTGGTGGTGGAGTATTGATGAAAGGAATGCCAATCATAGGAGACCTCCTATTAGCACATGGGAGGAGATGAAAGAAAAATTGGAAGACGGGTACTTGCCAGTCTATGATGATACTTCAAAATGGGCAACATATCGTGTCGTATTGTATCAGATACTTCACTTTTTATGTGTAAAATCCGTGTCCCTTCCGTATCTATGCCGTGTCCCTATCATGTCCATGCCGTATCTGGGCATCATAGTTGCCAGTTGACTATGTTGATTCCCTCTTTGATGAACTGGTTGACTGTAGACAAAGGACCTCCACTGTGGATGATTTCATAGAAAGGTTCCATGATCTTATGGTACAATGCAAGGTGTTCGAGATTGATCGCCAAGCTATTTCCAGTTACAAGCGAGGATCGCGTCAAGAGATTCAAAGAGAATTGACAATACTCGATTTTCATAGCATCGAAGAAGTTCATCTCATTGCACTTCGTATCAAGGATCAGTTGAGGCATCCATATTCCTGGCGTTTCGGAGAACCTCTTAAAAGGAAAAACTCTGATACAACTTATCAGCCTATTAGCCCATCACAAAATCCCATCCGACAAGCTCCACCGTAAAATCTCAGCAGGCAAGCCCCTCATCAGAATCAAGCAAGGCCTTCTCCAAATTATGCAAATGATAGAAAGAATGTTGTCAATCCTTCACGAGAAAAGGAGGACATCGATTGCTTTCAATGCAAAGGCAGAGGACATTATGCTTCTAAATTCCCAGGTACAAAGAATCTTCATTATGCCCACAATGAAGAAGATGCCTATGATTCAGAGCATGTTGATAAAGAGTATGAAGCTAAGAATCTATATGAAGAGCAAGAACTTGCGCCCAAGCAAGAAGATCGCTCCTACTATCAAGCTGAAATAAAATGAAGGACATTATTCATTCGTAATCTATTCATCACTACTGAAGGGGAAGCTGAAGATTGGAGGTGAACCACCATATTTTGGCTCCATGGAAAAGTATAGCGACAGACTGTGCAATCTCGTCATTGATGAAGGAAGTGAGATGAATGTGATGTCCCAAGAAGTAATTGACAAATTAAAGCTTCCAATAGAGAAACACGAAGCCTTACAAAGTCTATTGGGTGAATGAAACAACAATTCCAATAACCAATCGTGCCAGATAACATTTAAAATTGGTGGTTATGAAGATTAAATTTGGTGTGTTATCATTCCCATGAATGTTACTCACATTCTATTAGGAAGACCTTGGTTCTTTGATAACAAGGTCCAAAGTGATGGAGAAGCAAGTACCCATACTTTTAAGTATAAGGGTCGTAAAGTATTTCTTCTTCCCCTTAAGCATCCTACTGCCCTGGCAAAACAATCAGCATCAATCCCATCAAAGCAAGCTGTATCCAAGCTAGATTCTCGCATTCTTTAAATGCAGAAATTTGAAGAAGAAAGAAAAGAGCAAGGAGTTGTCTAGCTCTTGTCCCACAAGTATTCAAGGAAGCAAGAGATAAGAAAGCAGTTTATCCACCACCAGAAATCAAGTCCTTGTTGCATGATTTTAGATCCTTTAAAAGAGCTACTACCTATGAGGGACATTCAACATGCTATTGATCTAGTCCCTAATTCCTCACTTCCAAATTTACCTGCTTATTGCATGAGCCCTACAGAACATGTAGAATTGAGAAGGAAAGTTGAAGAACTCCTCTAGAAGGGTTACATTCACGAAAGCATGAGTCCTTGTGCGGTACCCGCCCTCCTAACGCTCAAGAAAGATGGTTCTTGGCGAATGTGTGTCGACAGCTAAGCGAACAACAAGATCACCATCAAGTACCGGTTCCCAATACCTTGGGGGATGGCATGCTTGATATGATGGCCGGGTCATCATTCTTCTCAAAGATAGATCTTAGAAGCAAAATATCGCCAAATTGGTATTCAGTTAGGAGATGAATGGAAAACAACATTCAAGACTAAAGATGGATTGTATGAGTGGGTTGGTCATGTCGTTCAGATTATCCAGTTCTCCTAGCACTTTTATTAGGGTGATCACACAACTCCTACTACCCTTCTTTGGCAAATTTGTCGTTGTGTATTTTGACGACATATTGATTTTCAGCAAATCAAAGGAGGCACATCTTGATAATCTAAGGTATGTGATGTATGCACTTCGCAAAGAAAAAATTTACTTTAATTTAAAAAAGTGTACATTCTTGAGTTCCAAGGTTATATTTTTGGGATTTGTTATATCGGCCCAAGGAGTATAAGCTGATCCGGAAAAGATCAAAGCAATCATAGATTGGCCCTTTCCCAAAACTACCCATGAAGTACGGGATTGGCACTTTTTGTAGGAGATTAATTGTAGTTCCAGCACCATTACTCCTATAACTGATTGCATGAAGAAGGGAGAATTCAATTGGACCAAGGCATCCAGCCACTCGGGCATTTTAACAGATCAAATAGAATATGACTGAGGCATTTATTTTGAAACTTCCAGACTTTGACAAGGTCTTTGAAGTTAGTTGTGATGCTCTGCAAGTAGGAATTTGCGGAGTCTTAAGTCAAGATGAGCATCCAGTTGCTTACTTTAGTGAAAAGTTCAATGACTCTCACAAGAAGTATTCACCATATGACCTGAAATTTTATGTAGTAGTATAAGCTCTTCGTAATTGGCATCACTATTTGATCCGAAAGGAATTTGTTTTGTGTGCTCCAATCATGAAGCTTTGCAACTCATAGAAGATGAACTCCAATCGTGTCAAATGGAGTGCATATCTAGAAGAATTTGCTTTTACCTTACATCATAGTTACGCACGGAAAATAAGGTAGCAGATACCCTAAGTCGTCGATCTCACCATTTAACTTCAATTTATGTTCTAGTATCAAGCTTTGAAGAAATTCGCAGAGAATATCCTGATGATCATGACTTTGGATGCATTTACAAAGATCTTCTCCATGGTGAGTTTTTAGAACCTCTAAAGTTTACCATACATGATGGCTATCTCGTTCATGGGAATCAGTTGTGCTTCCCAGCTAAATCTATTAGCGAGCATGTACTATGAGAGTTACATAGAGGAGGATGTAGTGGACATCTAGGGCGTGATAAAACATTGGCAATTATGGAAGATCGCTTCTTTTGGCCCCGCCTGAAGACAGTTGTTGCCAAAATTTGTGAACTATTTAGAGTATGCCAGCTTGCAAAGGGTCAAAAGAAGAACATGAGATTATATCAGCCCCTTCCTACTCCACATGAGCCTTGGCAAGATCTAAGTATGGATTTTGTCATGGGCTTACCAAAATAGCGTGGAAAGTGGATTCTACTTTTGTTATGGTGGATAGGTTTTCCAAGACGGCACACTTTAGACCATGTTCTACCATAGTAGATGCAAGGAAGATTGCCTCTCTTTTCTTTAAGGAGATTGTTTGTCTGCATGGTCTTCCAAAGACTATAGGTAGCGTTTGGTTCGCTCGAATGGTTTTAGGCAGGAATGGAATGGAGAGTGGAATGAGGCAGGAATCGTCAATTCGATTCTAGCGTTTGGTACGCTGAGGAATCAACCCAGTAATATAGTTCTGGATACCTGTTCTTGCGTTTGGTACGTTGGAATGATGCCTAGAATGGAATAAAATTTACATAAAACTGACCAAAATACCCTTTGTATGAATTTTTTACATAACACACAACTGGAAGATGTAGGAAGTTTATTATTGACCAGATCCTATAATTGGGCCCCTATGTTAGCTAGATTGATCTAAACATTTACACACTTGGCTGGATTTATCCTCACCATTAACCCTCTTTGTGACTGCTGCTGGTGAAACGAGTGCTCATTATTTACTGCCTGTGCCCTAGCCAAACAGATTTGGAACACCCTCCTCAGGAACATACAGAGCCCCATATAATTACCAAATAGCTAGCAACCAGAACTGTGGAGCAGGAATGCATGGGAATTGTAGCATCATGTTTAAGCTAGAAATTCTCATATTTTCAAATCTTAACCCATTTACCCTAAGGCAATAGTCTCAATAGCTATAAGAATTGGATTCATCAATAATAGACCATGGGCTCCATAAGCAGAGAAATTTTCAAATATCAATGTAGGGAATCTGTAGATGGCCTTTTCCTGCAAAATCATAACAAATAGTCTACTGAAGGCTGAATTACAGGCCCTTCTGGTAGGCCTGAAACTTCGGAAAAAGCAAGGTTTTTGTACAATCATAATCAAGGGGGGCCCTATGATTATTAATTGAGACCCTCTAGAAATCATAAAACCTGGATTGGCATTTAATGATCATGTGGAAAGAAATCAACTAAGTAACTGAAGAGTTATTACATTTGGACGGCTCAGAGTAACTGGCAAAGCTAGCTAATCCAACTCTTTCTTAACTATGTTTACTCTCTTCCCATGTACATTGTGGATCGGTTCTCTCAAGAGGTTAACCCCAGATGATGGCAGAGAACAATAGTAACCATAAGCTTTTTGTGCCTTAGTCAATCCAGGAGATGCTTTCAAAAGAAAAATACCCATCTGTGAATCTTCCTTGATCAACACCCATTTATAAACCCACATTTTAATCATTGAAGCCATCTCATCCAAATTCGTCTCTTTGGCCTCGAAAATCCTATCATTTCTCCTTCCAAATGGACCACATTATGGAATTTGATACTTGTGTGGCAAATGAGAGAAGGTAAAAAAATGGAGGTACCAGTGACTACCTTTGATAGGATGCTAACCATATAGGCAGTGAGTTCAGTCCTATTTCCCATTCTAGGATATACATTATATGTTAAAATACGGTGGACAATCCTATATATGGGAATGAGGGAATTGATAGTCAGAGGGTGTTTCCTCTTGTCCCAAGGGCAGTTAAAACCACAAATGTCAATGGTAGCTTTAATTTTTTCATCCTCAGAAGGAGAGTCAGACACAAAAGTGATATCATTTTGTGTGCAAGGAATACACATGATCGAACCTATTCTCTGGGGTGTAAATACTTCATCTATGTCCATGAAGGAGATGGTGAATGAACATGAATTTTCACTAACATTAGTGTTAGAGATGGATGCATACATGAGTTTGACAAGTGAGGGATATGCGTTTTCTCCCGAATGAAGGATCCCTTCCCATCCTACTCTACCCACTACTCCTCTCAGATTATGGTTTTTGATTTGATCTACAAGAGTTCTCCTCTCCACAACAATAGATCTATCTCATAGATTTTGTAAAATGTTGGAGTTTGGTTTCAATTCAATTGAAGGAGGTGAAGGAGATGGGGATGAACTGTCATCTGTACTGTCCTCAATGGGTCTACTATAAGAGGCTGAGGGTTTTCCCTTCTTAAGTGGACGACTAGCTTTCTTCATTCTAGGAGCCATTTTATCAAACAGTTAGTGAGCACAGTGAGATACAAGTGGGAATGTTTGAGAATTTTTGAGAAAAACTGTTCAAGAAGATGAAGGATTTCAAATGCACACCGTTCCCACTCAAAATCAGCAAAAGTAGTTACCAAAAAGATTGAAACAATGTTTCAGGTATTGTGTCAAACAGTTGGTGAGTAGTGTTGAAATTGGAAAGAAATACCAAATATGGTTGCTCAAATCTAAACCAAATGGTCTACAAACATTCACTGAACATCCACAACATCATTCAGAAAGAGGAACATTTACTGACACTGAAACAGAAGCTTGATTTCAACGTTGGGTCTTGACATAACATTCCACAGTGAGCTGGAAGGAGAGATCATCACACGGCTTGGACAGACAAACTGGATGCAGTCTTAAGAGATTTTTAAGAAGCTAGAAGCATCACACAATCTGGAATAGTGTATAGTTTGGAGAAGGAGCTAGTCATATACAGCCACCAGGAAGATGAACAGTGCACCCACGAGATTGAAACCAACCTTGAGGAAGATGATCGAAATTGTTGCTCAAAAATGGATGAAGATCTTAGTCTTGGAAGATGATGACCAGCGGAGTGGAAACGGGGAAACCCTAGGTTTGGAGATGATTCAGGGAGAAACGAAATGAAACAAAACCGAATAGTTCTATGCATAGCATTTATATCGCCCTTGTGCATTGTCGGTTAGCCGACAACTTGTTAACTGAACCCTGCAGAAAAGTGAAATAAAACTGCATAAACTAAAATTTTGACTTATGATCAATAGTTAGGGTGTATTATGATTGATTTGACTATGAAGAACAAATAAAGGATCATAAGAAAATCTATTTCAATTTAAATTGATCAACTATATGCATTTTAATATAAAGTATCTTTTGAATTCAAAAATGCATTTTCACAAATAATTCTCAAACAATTTGAAATTTTACACATGCAGAAAATACTAAGAAGTTTTCAAGCATCTAGACTTAGGACCAACAAAATATATAACTTATGAGAGGGGGTTGGTCTGATTACAAGGCCTTAGTAATTTTCTAATATCCTAACCTTAGGTATCCATCTAAGGTCTTGAGCCTTTGAGCCTATGTTTGAGATTCCACCAACTAAAGGAGATAAATTTTGAATTCTTTTAAACTTATCATCAACTCTTTGAGGTTTGACAATTTTATAATGATGGTTAGTCTTTGGAAGTTGGTGTTTTGTTTTCTTTGTGTTCTTCTCATTTCTTTTAACTTTTCCTTCCTCTTTTTGTCTTTTGAATTTGAATTTTAATTTTTCAACCTTTTTCAAAAGTTCTTTCATTTCCAAGGTTAGAGGAGGTAAAGTGAGAAGTTTCTTTTGGATAGATTTATTTTGACTATTTTGATTTGTTTAGTCTTTTTAAAATCTACCTTAGGAAACTCTTGTTGAGATGTTTTAATTTGTTTAAACTTTCTAGGGTCTCCCTTTGATTTAAATGTCTTACCCTTGATAGAATTAGATTTTACCTTTTTAGGTTCATAAATGGGTTTTGACAAATGACTTCTTCTTAATTTGCACTCAAATTTGAAATGACCTTCATTAGCACAATAATGACACTTTGTCTTGGGCAAATTACTGTGAGTGCTTGAGAAAGAGGGTTCACCTTTCACAAATGTGCTGGTGATTTTAGGGCCATGTGAAGTATACTTATCAAATCCAAGACCCGTCCTATCTCTTTTTTTAATTTACTCAATTTAAATAACTTTTTGAATTTCTCTTCACCTTGGGTAAATTTGCACTCATACTTTTATTTTTGGGACTCAAGTTGAGTGACTTGGTTTTTAAGAATTGAATTTTCATTTTTAACTTTTATGAGTTGAATTTTAATTCCATTAAACTTGTTTACTTTTTCGTAAGAGAGTTTTAATTCAAGTTTAAGTTCATTAACATTAGATTCAAGTTGTAAAGTTTTTATATTACTTCGAGCATTGAATAAATTTCCTTTGGTGATTATTAACTTGGATTCAAGGTTGACAATGTCTTCAACTTGATTTTGTTACATGATCACTTAGATTTGAGTTTTCTTTATTAAGTCTATCACAACTTATCTTAGATACATTTAGTTCATCTTGAACATTAGACAAGTTATCCTTAGAAATTTTCAATTTTGATTCTAAATAGATGATGTTTTCATCTTGCCTTTTTAATGTATCTCTTAGATTTAAATTTTCTTTATTTTGCTCATCATTTTTTATTTTAATTTCATTTAGTTCATCTTGAGCATTGGATAAGTTGTGCAAAGTGATCATAAACTTAGAGTCTAGGCAATGTAGTACTTCTTCTTTTTCTCTAAGTTTATCTTTCGAAGAGACCAATTCTTTGTTTAGTCTTTTAGATTCTCCTTTTAATTTATTGTGATTTTTGACAAGCTTTAAGTATAAAGTATACAAATCATCATAGGCTTGTTGAATATCATCTTGATTTTCATCATTTTCTTCTTCATTTAGATTCATTAGATTCAATGTTTGAATCTCCATATGTTGGAAGAAGGAATGGTTTGGAAGAATCTACAAGGGAATCTACACAATCTAGTTTAGCGGAATCCATTCTAATGCTTTTCAAGAATTATACAATTAGGGTCTAAACTCTAGGTTTTTACACCTAATCAAGAGTTCCAAACACTTGATCATAAAATAGAGCACGAGGCTCAGATACCAATTGAAAGTCTGGGATCCTTACCCTAGAGGGGGGGGGGTCGAATAGGGTGAGGTACACTTTAGTGACCAATTTTGATTTTCTTTAAATTAACTAACCACTAGTGATGATAAACAAGCAATATGCGGAAGCTAATTAAAACAATCACCACAAGACACTCACCACTACATAATGATTTATAGTGGTTCGACCTCAATGTCTACATCCACTACCGGCTTGTGACTCAACACCCCACCGGATTTCCACTATCTATGCTTTTCAAACAGGCTAAGCAATAACCTTTACAATGATGTTTTTCTAGGCTAAACAACAACCTAATAATGTGCTTTTCTTAGGCTAAGCAATAACCTTTACACTATGCTTTTCTTAGGCTAAGCAATAACCTTTACAATCAATAGATTTTTCTTTCTCAAGGAAGTGTCTAAACACTAGAAGAGAAATACTTTAAGCTCAATTACAATGCCTCTACAATAGGAGAATATGAAAGTGTAAAACAAACTCACACTACATTCTAAGAAATACAAAGATGAATGCTTATGATGTGGGTGTGTGAATACATCAATCAAGTTTAAAATGAAAGCTCAGTCAATGTATGCTAGAAGCATTTGAAAGTTTAACACACATAAAATGTTTTGATTGAAGTGATATGCAAATCACATGTATCAAGTTTAACTTGATGAATATATGAAAATCAAGATCTCACAAGTTGTATGAAAATAATTAATTCTAAACATGTGATGGATATCCAAAGTTGTTTTCAAAAACAAAGTTTAACTAAAGTTTAGATGAATGAAAACAACCAAGAAGGATTCAAATAAGTTAATGTATCATGCTATAAAAGAAATCAAAGATTTTGCAAAGCATGATTAACAGAGTTTAAGACAAAACTTAGTTTGAATCAAGAAGTAGAATCCAAAATAAATAAATCAAAGATTTAATATGATAGGAATTCCACACAACATAGTTAACATGCTAAAAGTCATTTTCCAAATATTTAAAACAAAGCATGAAACATATGTAAAGGAAATTAAAGCTTACTAGGAACTTAAACTTCTTGATCTCAAGCTTTAGCTTTCCTTTTGGACCATTTAGTCTTCCTCACTTCATTCCCTTGGCTAAGGCTCTTCAATCCTCAAAAATGGCCTCTCTAATGCATGTCAATCATTTTGGAATGAAGTTTTTTTTATAGAAAATATGCCCAACGGCTAGGTGTCGGTTAGCCGACATATAGGGTTCGGCTAGCCGACACCCCTACGGTCACTTCCCAATGGTCATATTTTTTGAAAATTTGCTGACCGTTTTTCTCCTGTTAGTTAACCGAACATGTTCGGTTAGCCGAGGGCTGACCGAGATCCTAACCGATAGTTCAAAGTGGATCAAAAAATAGCTCTCTGGTTTTATAACCAAAATGCTTTCGATCAGCTTCAGATGCACTGTCGGTTAGCCGATAGTGGACCGACAACCTGATCGACAGTTTAGTCAGTTTGAAATTCTGTGGTTCTGAAGCTTTGAAAAAATATAACTTTGAAATCAATTGAAAGCTCGGAATAGTAAGGTGTTTTTGTAAAATGTTTCAACGAGAAAACACATTTAAAAACAAGATTTAAATCAACCATAAATAGTTTTAAATTAAACAAAAACAGGGTTAATTCAAAAGAGTGATTTTCAAGATGAAACTTGTGAAATGTGAAACTACGTGGTGAGATGAATATGATGCATATGCTAGACATCAAATTGCGAACAACCTAGGGTCTAACACAGACGCCATTTGTTCTGACATTGCACTGCGGAGAGATCTCGCCGTTTACCTATTTTATTGGCTACGTGAGGCTGTCTCTGCTAGAGGAGATGGAATGCACATAAGGCGCATTGTACTTTTTCGGCTTGTCAGATGGAGTTTGGAGAGCAGCTTACTTTGGTGCGTGCTCTTTACTCCTACTTCTGTACCAAGTTGCAGGCTGCTGCTTTTTTGGTTTGGCTTGGGCTCCCTATGAACAGGGTATTTTCAGCCCATATCTTTTATTCGTAGTTTGTATACCACTGTCCTGGCTTCCACTGGTTAGGTGCTGCACAGGATGATGATCCTTTGATGATTCGATTGGCTAAGGGTAAAGCCGTGTTCAAATCTCTTTTGTTTGCCCGTATGAGGATCCGACGGTTCAGGGAC
This sequence comes from Litsea cubeba, assembly GCA_012931725.1. Lineage (NCBI taxonomy): Eukaryota > Viridiplantae > Streptophyta > Magnoliopsida > Laurales > Lauraceae > Litsea > Litsea cubeba. Next base: position 41,522,999 of record CM022952.1, read on the forward strand.
ATTGAGATGGGGCAATCTTCAATGAAGCTTTCTCCGGAATTGCGGAAGAAAGCTTTTGATTTTGGTGCCTCCCGAGACTCTACCAGGGCAGGGTCGGGATGGCATTACTCATTGACAAATGCAGAGAAGGAGTGGCTGTACCGTAGATATCTTTTCACCGACATCCAGCCGTATGTGCCTTCTCGCTTTGCATTGCAGTTGGGCTTTTCTCAAGGCGTTGTTGGAGCGCCTTCGAGTATGGTGAAGCGCTTTGGAGGTTTGGAGGACAGGAGAAATGCATGGGCTTTCTACAATGCTGAAGACACTACTGCCATGATTTCTTATCCTGTATTGTTGACTTCTTGGACTGCCGGCTTCACAAAGTGGTTCGCGGAGAGCTTTTTGGCATATCACGGGCTTTCCAAGAAGGAGCTTGATGTAAAGCTATCTTTTGGAAAAGCATTGGAAAATCGGATGACGTCCAGCAAGAGGAAGTTTTGGCCTTCCTTTCTGGAGAGAAGCACAAGATAGGCTTTCTCGGAGATCAGGGTGTCATCGGTTCCGAAGCTGTCCGGGAAGTACCTGATGAGGCTTTAGAGCAGCTAGAATAGGAGGAAGCTGAGCTTGATGCTTTGATGTAAGAGGCACAGAGGCGAGCTTCCGTGAAGTCTACTGGTTAGAACAGACTGTCCAGTGAGGAGTCAAGTGGGAAACCTGACTGTGACAATGTGGCAGGTTCTTCTAGAAGGCGGGCCCGCAAAAGTAAGAGGAAGAGGAGTCAGCGTCGCAAGGGACGGGATGAAGACTCTCCTGAATAGATGTCCCTCTTACTATCAATGAGGAGGTGCCAAGGGATGCTGACGAATCTCGGGGAAAGAGGAGTCGAGAAGAAGAGACCGTCAGTGAAAGTATGATTCTTCTTTTTTCTATTTCCATTTCTTTTCATGGAATTTTCCATGTTCTGATTTGCCTTCTACTTCTGCTTCTCTTTTTTTTTTTTAGCAGAAGAAGAAGACTTGGTGAGGCCTGAGGTTCCGACCGATGAGGCGGTGATGGATCCGGCTGTGGCACCTGAAGAAGAACTGAGGGACTTTGGAGTCTCTGGAGTGAATCCATAATCTCCAATTGGTATGAATTATTTTGCTTTTTTTTTTGTCTGTGACTTGATTTGCTAACATTTTTCTTGTCGGCTGACTTGCCACAGGATTCCGATGACTTTGAACCATCGATGGATGCAAATGTTAATGATGCTTCTGATGAGTTCATGGAGGAAGAGAGTGTTCCGCCAGTCGCCGAAGAAGGTACTTTATAGTAATAACCATGATAATGATTTTTAAATAGGATCATATTCATACCTTTTTGTGTTTCATTGGCAGGTCTTGAAGTGACAGAAGAGAGTCCATCGCTTTCTTCAGAACCAGAGCAAGGGATGCCAGAGACTCCTGCAACTTTTTTTGACACGATAGAAGAGATACCTCGTGCTGAGATTCCTTCCGCAGTGGCTCCAACTGGAAAGAGTTCTTTTGTTACTCTTCCAATGGGACATGACATGAGCAGCCGACCGACAAAGAAGAATGAGTCTTCATCTGGTTCATCTCTTCAATTTGCAAAGAAGGTGCTGGCACGGGTTTTGAGTTCTTGGATCGAGACTCACCTTTCTGGACACCTGGATGATGGATTTGGTATGATCCCGCATGTGTAGGAGATTCTCACTGATGTCGAAGAGGTTGGTCTGGATGTAACAGGTACCGGGGCGATCGTTGATAGGATTATTGCACTGGATGAATTTTCCTGACGACCAATTCTTCAAGGAGATGTTCCTGGACCCTACTGATAAGGCTCAATCTGACTTGAATAAGACTACACAAAGCAGGAAACAACTAATTCGGGAGAAGAACTTAGAAGAGTAGCAATCATCGGGCTGAGGCATGACCTTAACATCCTTGATAGGGAGGTTATCGAGGCCAGGCAACGTCTTGAGCATTTGAAGGTGCAAGTTACGGCCAAGTGGGTAGCTATAACAGGGGCTCGTGACAGGGAAGTGCTCTGATTCGCCAGGTTGCGGATGCCGATCGAATTCTCAAAGGGAAGACTCAAGAAAAAAAAATGATGGCAAACTGCTCGGGATAAGCTCCCCAATGTAAAAGAAGGATTACAGCCTTCTCCAGCATTTCATCGCAAGTTCCTGAAGAAGCGTGCCTTGGAAACTCTGACAGCTGAAGCCAAGAGTTTGCTTGAGGAGCAAAAACTTTGGCTAAAGGCCATTTTTGGCTGAGCTCCTGATTTTTTTTGTAGCATGAACTATTCTTCTTTTTTTCTTTTTTGGTACCACATGTATTTTTTTGGTACTCTTTCTTTTTTTGTAGTGCTTATGAACTTTTTTTTTTGTTTTGGTACCACATATTTTTTTTGTTTTGGTACCACATGTATTTTTTGGCACTTTTTTTTTATTTTCCCTATGCTCACTTAAATCTTTTTGTGATGAAAGCAATTACTAAATGGGATTTTTTTTTGTATTCCCTACTTTCACTTAAATGTTTTTGTGATGAAAGTAATTGCTAAATTGGAATGATTGTTTTGAAAATTTGATCAAAAGTTTGTCATTTTGTGAAAATCTTTTGTCAAACGATTGTTTTGGAATGAGAGTCAGATTTTGTTTGTGGCATGAGAGCCAGTTTTGGCATGAGAGACAGGTTTTGTGGCATTGATAGCCGAATTTTGAGGCATTGATATCCGGTTTGGTGGCATTGATAGCCATTTTTTTTTTAAAGTCAAGTTTTGGTTTGTTGGCGTGATAGCCAGGTTTTTGTTTTGTGGCGTTGATAGCTAGTTTGTGGCATCTATAGCCTTTTTTTTTTTTTGAAAACCAAGTTTTGGTTTGTTGCGTGAAAGCTAGGTTTTTTTTTGTGGCATTGATAGCCGGTTTGTGGCATTGATAGCCCGTTTTTTTTTTTTTTTTTTTGAAAACCAAGCTTTGGTTTGTTGGCGTGAAAGCCAGGTTTTATTTTGTGGCTTTGATAGCCGGTTTGTGGCATTTATAGCCAATTTTATGGCATTTATAGCCGGTTTTGGCATGAGAGCCAGGTTTTTTGCTTTTAAAAAATGCAAGTATCGACTAAAAGTCGCCTCCCTGCTGAATGTTTTGCAAGCATCGATGGAATGTCGCATCCTTGCTCATTCAATTGCGAGTATCGATGGAATGTCGCCTCCCTGCGGATTTGGGTGCAAGTATCGACTAAGCGTCGCTTCCTTGCTTTTCAAAAATTTGATTTTGCGGGTACTGACTTGATGTCCACGATTTTTGAAATTTGCAGTTTTCTCGAACCTTTGGGCCGTGGATATCAACTGGAATGTTGCGTCTCCACGATTTTGGGTTTTTTCGAACCTTTGAAATTTGGGTTGTGGATATCAACTGAAATGTTGCGTCTCCACAATTTTAGGTTTTTTCGAACATTTGAAATTTGGGTTGTGGATATCAACTGTAATGTTACGTCTCCGCGATTTTTTTTATTTTGCAAGTATCGACGAAATGTCACTTCCCTGCGATTTTGGAAGTATCGAACGTGGTTCGCATTCTTCCGATTTGTATGAGTATCAACTAAGCATCACTTCCTCGCTATTTTTTTTTTTTTTTTTTTTGAAAAATCATTTTTTGTATAAAGACACGAGGGTCGTAAATTTTGACCTAAAACCATTTTGGTGGTAAAAGGTTGGGTGGACTAGGGTGGAAATCCTTGAATCCGGATTTTGTTTCAAACCGTGAATTTGGGTTCAAGGATTGAAAATTTTGGTTAAGTCAGGGATAGGCTCCTAAACTTGGATTTCTTTTTTAACAATGAAACGATGAAAGTAAGCATTATTTTAATTTCTAGAAATCTCAACATTTGATATGAAAATTCTAAAAATAGTGGGTTTGACGAACGAATACCTGGAAATAGGTTTTGGCCGTACAGGCATTGTTCTTACCCAGTTGGGTAAGTCCTCAAAGCTAGTACCGCTTTAAGAACTTGTCGTTGATTGACAGCATACATCTGTCACCCTCTATGTTTAAGAGGGTGTATGCGCCGTTGGAGTAGACCTTGTCAATGACGTAGGGTCCCTCCCATTTTGGCACAAACTTGCCTTTGGACTCGTGAGCGAAGACCATTGGTCTTTTTACCACAAGCACCAAGTCACTTTTTTTGTAGGCATGTTGCCTGACCTTCTTGTCGAAAGATCATGCCATGTGTGCTTGGTAAAGTTCAATGCTTTGTCGAGGTTCGAGCCGTCTCTCGTCGAGATTGTCCAGCTCTTGGAGTCGTAATTTGACATTACTTTCTTGAGTCATGTCATTTTGTAGAGATACCCTCAGGGAAGGAATTTGTACCTCTAAGGGCACGACAGCTTCGCATCCATAGACCAATGAGAATGGCGTGCTATGGGTTGGTCCTCGAACGGTGGTTTGATAGGCCCACAAAGCTAAAGACAGTGTGTCGCTCCAGTCTCTTTTGTGACTAGAGATCATTTTTTGAGGATTTTGCAGAGTGTCTTGTTGAAGGCTTCTGCTAATCCGTTTGCTGCCGGATTGTATGGAGTTGAAGGACAGCTTTGGATTTTGTATTTGCCGCAGAACCTGTAGAATCAATATCCCGAAATTGTGGTCCATTATCATGGACAAATCTTTTAGGTATGCCGAAATGATAAATGATGTTGGTGCACATGAACTGAAGGACAATGAGGTCTTCATTTCGTTTAGCGCAAATGCTTCTGACCACTTAGAGAAATAATCCGTAGCGGTGAAGATGAAGCGATGACCTTTGCTTGAAGGGGGAGAAATAGGACCTACGATGTCCATACCCCAGGCTTCGAAAGGCCATGAGATCGCGGTAGGATGCAACCATTCTGGACGCATGTGAATGTAATCTTCGTGAACTTGGCATTGTTGGCAGCATTTGGCAAATTGCATTGTGTCAGCTACCATGGTAGGCCAGTAACAACCTAACCTTTCTATCTGATCATAGAGCTTTGGACCAGCCTGATGAGCTCCACAAAGACCAGCATGAACTTCTTTGAGCGTTTCTTCAACTTCTTGTTGTGACAAGCAGCATAGAAGTACTCCATTGAAGGGTTTCCTGTAAAGGAATTTTTGAGGAATATCCAAATGAAAGTTTGGGGCTCGCCTTTGGACGCTTACCCATTCTTTTGAACCTTCAGGTAGGATTCCGAACATAATGTAATCAATGAACGGATCCTTCCAATCGCCGATTGAAGGTTGAAGGATAGAGATCTGACTTCCAACCACTTGGTGGCATTCAACAACTGCTTGGTGCGTGTTAAGAGGAGGGAGAATCCTTCTAGCACACTGTAATTTGCATGTTTTCCCCTTCTTGGATCGCCATCGATGCGACAAGTCCTGCCAGGGCATCCGCACGGATGTTTTCACCTCTACGGATGTGGGGATGTGATAGATGTCAAGCTTTTGCAGAAGCGATTGCGCCTTGTTGTAGTAAGGCAGCATATCAGGCTTCCTGACTTCAAATTTCTGATTCATCTGGTCGACAATCAGTTGAGAGTCTCCAAAGACTTCTAGCATGGTGATGCCAGATTCGATGGCGAGTTCCAATCCTAGGATCAGAGCTTGGTATTCAACTGCATTGTTTGTGCATAGTTCCAGTAGCGAGAAAGCGTGTGGAGTCATGTATTTGTCAGGGCTAACAAAGAGGATGCCAACTCCCGAGATTAGCTTTCTTTTTTCATTTGTCCTGGTTGCACCGTCAAAATACTTATCCCAGGAGGCATTTTGTGAGGAAGTCTCCACGTTGTAGACGGGTTCGCCTGAGAGATCATCTCTGAGTGGAGAATCTTCAGGAAATGGATGCCCTGCGGGAAAGTCCGCTAGAGCTTGGCCTTTGATTGCTTTTTGTGGTGTATACCTAATATCAAATTGTGACAGAAGGATGGACCATTTTACCAGTTGGGCATTGAGAGAACCTACTTCTGTGACAAGGACCTTCAAGAGGTTGATCCTCGAGACCAGGTAGACTTTGTTGGAAAGAAAGTAGTGACGTAGATTTTGTATGGCGAGCATCACTACAAGGCATTCTTGTTTAACTGGAGAGTAGAGATGCTCTACACCTACGAGCATGCGGCCGAGGTAGTATAGAGCAGCTTCTTTTCTTTCATCATTTTCTTGTGAAAGTAGAGCGCCCAGAGAGTGTTCAAGGGCTCTTATGTACAAGATGAATGGTTTTCCGGAGCTAGGAGTAGCTAACACTAGAGGTTTGGTCCGGTATGACTTGATATCTTGGAATGCAGCTTCACAATCAGCATCCCAGACAAAGTCTACACCTTTCTGCATCAACCAGGAGAATGGACGGCATTTCCCCGAAAGATTGGAGATGAGCCGTCTGATGTAGGCCAATCTCCCTTAGAGCCCTTTCAGTTTTCTCAAGGTTCTTGGAGACGGCATTTCTAGAATAGCCTTAACTTTGATAGGGTCAAGTTCTATTCCAGCTTTCCGAACTAGGAATCCGAGGAACTTACCCGACGAGACGCCGAAGAAGCATTTCAGGGGATTCATTCACAGTTTATGTTTGCGACGCCGGAGGAAGACTTCTCGAAGGTCTTCTTTTCTTTTGCTTTTGACGGAAAGGTCATCAACGTAACACTCAACCATCTTGTGCTGCATATCTTCGAATATCTTCATCATAGCCCTCTGACATGTGGTACTAGCATTTTTTCAAACCAAATGGCATGACAGTGTAGCAATACACGCCAAATGGGGTCAGAAAATAAAGTGTGCTTTTCATGCATCTTTATCTGATTGTAGCTAGAGAAGCCATCAAGGAATGTCATTCGCTCGAATCCGTAGGTATTGTCAATCATTACCTCCGGTATGGAGAGCGGGAATTCATCTCTAGGGCAAGCGCCATCCAGATCTCTATAGTCAATACAGACCCTGATATGCCTATTTTTCTTTGTCACAGAGACAATGTTGGCCAACCATTCAGGATGTTGTTCCTCTCGGATGAAGCCAACGCTTTTAAGCTTTTGAACTTCTTGTTCGATTTTATCCATCACATCCGAACGGAATCTTCTTTGGCCTTGCTTAACAGGCTCTATGTCTTCTTGAAGATTGAGCTTGTGGATGCTACTTTGGGGTCTAAACCAGGCATTTCAGCATAGGACCAGGGAAAGCAATCAACAAACTCATGAAGAAAAATGATATACTCGGGTAACTCGTCATCCGTTATATTCTTACTTATGAATACAGGACGTGGGTTATCTGGTGTTCCCAAGATATCTTTTGAACAAGATCTTCTGTTGGAAGGTTCGAACGTGGTTCCTCCATAATATTTTTAGAGGCTTCCAGCTCAACGAAACCTTCTGGGGTTTCAAGGGCATTTTCAGACCAAGGCTTTGTTCCTTTCCATGGGTCTTCTTGGTTGGTGATCTTCTTAAGACTTGCCAATCACCTATTGAAACTGGGTCGAAGTAGGGTACTTCTTTTGGAGACGAGAGTTCTTCTGGGTCAAAATACCACATGTTTGTGTTATAGGACAATTCCTCTTCATCGTTAGAGAAATCGTACCAATTGGATGAGCTTCCTGGTTCTTTGTCAGGTGACTCAACGAAGAGATATCCAGGGAGATCGATGTCTTCATGGACATGAGATGTTGAGGTTTGGTCGGTAAATCGACTTTTCAGCCTTTCTGTCAATTGTCTCAGAGGAGTGTCGGGATCATACCCTAACCCGTGTGAAGACTTTTCTACATAATCGTAGGGTCTCCAATCTTCCAGCTGGCTTTTGAACAAGGCGGGCCCTAATGGCGTAAGAATATCGCGGCCTTCTCCCAAACCGACTAGATTTTGAGCATCATAGCCCATTTTCTTCATAATAGCTTGTGCCACAGGACTATATAGAAATAGTTGAGGCATACCTTCATTTTGGAAAGGTTCAATCAAGGAGTTTGATGAAGAAGCTTCCGATCTATGGAAG